>OY728128.1:1432586130-1433836130 GCA_963277665.1 Viscum album
GAAGGTTATTGACAAAGGTATTGTGGAACTTTTCATCTCCTAAGATTAAATTCCTTACCCAATGCATTGGAACTCTATCAGGGTGCACCCTTAATATGTATTTATTTTCACATGACCCAGGTTGATCATATTAAAAAAATTCTTATTTAACCCAAATAGAATCAATTAAATGGGTTTCATGTCAAAATCGCAACATTTAATAAGTACATAAAAATAAGATCATTCTATCATTTATAACCCCTGTAAACTGAGTGAATGTTATATGTTTGTAAATTCCAGAATAAATTAAATAATTTTAGGTGTTTCTGAATACACCTAGAAATGAAAATACATTTGGGTATCCACATAAATAATAAAAAGTATTTCTTGAAAAAAAAGAGGGATTTTGAGACGACAATTATGCATCATAACGACTACATAACAACATAATAGAAAAAATTAAAAAGAGAGGGTACAAGGGTAACCCACTCATAAATAACTCATAATAATGTATAAAGGTAGAATAAAATGTTGATAAGAACATGGTATGTATATTTTAATGTCATAGAACATGAAAAGGAAACTTGAAATCAAAGAGAAAATGCGATTTCATTTACAAAACTTTTGGCAGCCTAACGATGTCAATTAAAAATACAGAAAATAAATTGATGAGTGTGGAAATGCTCTCCCTTCATTTGGAAAAGAAATTTAAAGTAGTATGGATATATAAGAAAAAAACTCTACATAATAAAATGGATACTAGAAGACATAACATAAAGGAAGTCATGACATAAAAGAAGAGGGTGAAAGGTTCCCTTACCATGAAGAGTAACATCGAATGCTTGAAGGTTGGGACTTTGAGATGATTGAGGGAACCTTGGGAGGTAGAAAGACCAGAGCTTGATTTAGGAGGATTTTGGAATGAAAATAATGAAGGAATGGTTTGATATTTATAAGAAAAGTGATGGAATAAATTATTAAATTTCAAGGGACACCTCATCAGTGGTACATTCCAAACCACAGGCTTGCCCGTGGTATTTTCCCAAGGTATTGGCCACATGGGACACCTCATAAAATATCTTACTATTCAAAAGTCTACTAGATTACTTACATCATGATTACATCATCAATGATGTCATTAAACACCTGAAACCAAAACTGTATTTTTACTGTTAACAGAAAGAACAACTATTTTAGAAATATGCCAAAAATTCACTCTACCCTAATATCGCTTCACTGATTTCCAAAATGAACTCCATTTTATGAAAAATATTTTCTAAATATTTCTAATTTAATTTAAAAATAAAATCAATATTTATTCCAAAAATACAAATTTAAAAATATAACTCATTTTGTTACACCTTATGAAAGTAATCAAGGTCCCATAAAATTAAAATATAACCATAAGACAATAATGTAACAATTTATGAATAAATTTTATGAAAATAAATGTCCATTTTAAAATATTATATTATTTATAAAATTGTAAATAAAATATTTGTGACATAAAGAAAAATATGATCATTTATTCACTTTAAAGATGTCTAAAATGTTTTTATACATTCATGGGTGATGTGTCTATTTTTTTGGTCAATTTACTATTCATCACTATTCTTCACTATTCATATGGGTATGTTACTATTCATACATTATTGTTAACTAAAAGTTATGTTGATCTTATTGGACTCTAAATTTTTTTTCTAAACACAACTGTAGAAAACAATTTTTTGAAAATAAATTCATTTTTAATTATTTTAACAATACAATAATATTTTAAAATACCCCATTTTTCCTAAATTCATCAATAATATACATTCTTTAATTATAAAAACATTTGAAATTCAAAAACTCTACCATAATACGAAATATCAATTTTATTTATATAAAGGATTACACAATGTAGCTCCAGACTCGTTACATAGCCCCGTATAACACCAGCATATGACCTAAGGGTATGGTTTTCTATGGTGATAGAATCTTGGGGTGGCTCAGACAATATTTCCTGAGTGGAGATTTATATCAGCTTTAACTTCTCCATTAGGTTCTTACATTAAATCACCAAATGATGACGTTTGGCTTGGGCTTGGTCCATAGAAATTCCCATTGATGCGACCTCCTTCCCATGCTCCGACATATGGTCTTCATATGGTCCGAGTCTACTTGATGATGCCATCAAATCTTCTTTCTATATTAATTAACCAAGATCATTTGAGTTTACAAACATTAATTGTAACATTATGAATTTTGTTTTCAACTGTCTTATTGAACAATGGCCATATAACAGTCGAATCCCGATAGTATCATTTGATTATACGCACATCATTAATTAAAGGATATAGTTTTGTTGAGTATAAAATAAAATAAAATACAAATTTAGGAAATAAATATTATTAAAAATTTCGGTTCATTAAAATATTAATGGAAAATTATGTAATAGACTAAATTCCTATTTATAATATTTTATTACATCACTATTGGTTCATTATGATGTCATAAATCACATTATATATTTAAATGGTATTTAATTTTTACCAAAAAATTCAAATGTCTCTAAAAATTATGAAAAATTCACCATTGGATAATTTCGACGTGCTATTTCCTTAAATAATATACATTTTATCTAAATAATTTTCTAAATATGTGTATTTTAACTTTTAATATAAAAACTATTATTTATCGAAAATTCATCGATTTTGACAAAAAAATACTTTCACACCATTATAACAATTACCAATGACTTAAAAAATTTATACAATAATTATTATTTAATAAAAATAATTTAGTAATAAAATGCTTTTAGAATAATATTTAATAATAAAATAAATTAATTCCTCAAAATATATTTATGAATTTAATATTAAATAAAATTACTATTTTTTCGTAAAAATTATTTACAAATAAAAAACAATAAAATTAATGTATATTATTTATTCTATACAAAAATAATGAACATAATCATAGTTCTAGGGTCTTGTTTCCTAAACCCATATAATACCCAGATAAGACCTAATGGTATGGTCTGTGATGGTGACAGACTCTTATGGAGGCTCAGATAACATTACTCAAGTGGTAATCTCTATCAACATCAACATCTCCCATAGGCGGTTCTGATCAAGCCTAATGTATTGATGCTTGAATTGGGCTTGGTCAAGAGAGAAGGCCAATGATTCTACCTCAATTCTAATCTCTAACAAATTGGCTTCCTATGGAGAAATTCTATTGGATGGGGTCATCACTTCCTTTTTAGAGTAAATTGGATTTGTTAAAGACCAATATTTATACTAATCATGTGGTCACTATTCAACTGATATATTAACAGCAGTAACAATTACAAACGGTATTGTTAAATTGAAAAAAATAAAACCAAGGATGTGCATATGTCTTATATAACCATTTTACAAATCAAGACATTTAATCAGATTAAGAGTAATTTTTATTAATAAAATATTGGGTCATTACAATTAACTCATGATTATGCAATTTTATTTTTATTCACCAATGCATTCAGAATTATGTGATATAAAACCTTAATATTGTACATAAACATGATATTTAAATTCAGAGTAGGATAAAAAAGAAATGGTTGAACCAACTAGTCCACAAAGTAATTCTAGGTGTACCCGGTATGACTCAAACAATGTGGTTTCAGTTTAAAATTGACATCTTATTCATGTATTTTTTCATATTTATGTTTAGTTTATTTATTTATAATATTACCTACATGATAATTGTTTAATTATATAGGTGTATTCTGTTTTTTGAGTTGTGGTTGTTTGTTTGAAGCTCCTTCTTCACGTGATATATTGGACATCTAGTTTACAAATGAGATAAAAACATTAATGAAATGAGTGAATAATGTATACAACTATCGTGAAATGGTGAATTAATACAAATTATTTACTCAATTTTGTCATAATTTATTCTAAATGATTTATTTTAATTTTTATATAAATTTATCTATTATTTCTTCAACATTTATCTTTTTGGAAGTTATATGTTTCCTTTAATCATATGCAACAATCCAAAAAAGAGAGAGCATGGTGCTTTTGGATGAGGCATTTTGGGAAACATGGAGATTCATCATACAGAAAAATATAAAATTTATTTCATTTCTAGATTAGTTCCAATGGTTAAAAAAATTCACATCACATACTCAATAATCCTTAGCACAATTTTATGCAAGGTGTGACAGGTTGGACTCGAACAATTTGTTTTTAGACTATAATTTTAATTTTATTTCAAAAAAACATCAAATACTTAATATCATGAAATAAATTAACATTATTTTCTTCTGTAAGATAATTATCCATAACTCATTGATGAAATTTAAGAATGAGAGACGCGTTAATATGATACATTATGTTCCTGGTAAGACTTGATGTGCATGTTATGAGTTTAAAATTGACATTCTCATAAAAAAATGTGCCACTCACAAAAACCAAATACACTCACTATGATTTTAATGATAATTTCTTAAAATAATTCATAATTATGAATTAATCTCACATCAAACCCACACATGATGAAACTGGAATGACTTCTTGTGCATGATTCTAGTTTAACTAAAATTATTTTAAAAAACAGAAGTGGTTTAATCAAAACAGAGAAAAAAAATTCAGATTATTTTTATAGTTTAGGAAAAAGATAAATAATTTATTTGGGATGTGTATTAATCAGCCACACAATAATCTGATGCATAGTGTCAATGGTATGACCCCAATTGCATTTTTTATTTAAAATTGACATTAATTTTAGTAAAAAATGACTACTAAAAAAAAGAGAAAACAACTAAAATGGTGTAGATTCATTAATAAAGTGATCCATATTTCATTTATGATTCGTAATAATAATCCTCACCTCAATCTTATACATGATGTTCCTAGTAGGAATCAATGTGTCTCTTATGAGTTTATAATTTATCATTTAGTTCAAAAAGTGTCCCTCCCTGCAATATGATAAAACACCATTGGATTGCCTATTTAATTTATGAAAATTATTCTTAATTAATTTGTGACATTTAGGAATCTATCTCATGGAAAAACCACACACTATTTTACCATTATGACTCAATGTTCATTTTTCCAATTTAAAATGACATTTTAGTAAAAAAAATATGTTCTATACCAAACACTGATAAAACACGTTTAGATTATTTTGATACTTTTTTAAAATTATTCATAAGTAATTAGGGAAGTTTAAAAATGAGGCCCATAAAAATATAATGCCCGATTTGATTAGTATGACTCTAAGAATTCATTTTTATTTTATATTGTCATTACTTTTAGTAAAAAATTCAATATACACACTCAATGTGAGAAAACAAGTTTGGATTGTTTTGATACATTTTTACAATAATCCACAAGTCTTTGTTTTAATATAGTAATTACAAACACCTCAATATAATACACCATGTTCCTGGCATGACTCTAAGTGTCTGATATCATGTTAAAATTGATAATTATGTTCAGAAAAAGGCACTCAATAAAAATTAAGCTACCACACTTTGATTCCATTAATAATTTATAAAAAGGATACACAATTTATTTTTGATGAATGTGAATCAGTCTTATTTTAAATAATTCTTGACATGACGAGTATGAATCAATGCACACTTTTTGATTTAAAATTGAAATTTTTGTAAAAAATGTCCTTACATTGATAAACTACATTGGGATTGTTTTGATACATTAAAAAAATGATAAATATGTTATTTAGGATATTTATTAATCATCCTCACCTAAATATGACACACAATGTGAATAATATGACTCAAATTGAATCTTGTTATAAAACGATGACTTTAACTTTACTAAAAAAGACAAAAGAAACACTCTAAACTATGTAAACCAATTAATATATATTTTATAATTTAGGAAAGGGATTCATAAATCATTTGTGAAATTTTGGAATTATCCGGACCTTAATAAGATTCATGATGCTCCTGATATGGCTCAAATTCACCATTATCAATAATTTTATTTATTTTACTTAATAATGTATCACTGAAAAAAATAGAGAAAACCAAATTTTATTTTCATAGTATTTTAGGTAAAATATTCATAAATCATTTTTGAGTTTTATAAATCCATATCAGACCCTCACATTAAGTGAATTGTATGACTCAAACTGTGTATTTCTAGTTTAAGATGATATTTTTGTTAAAAATACACGTGATCTACTCAAAAAAATGAGAACAAATTCAGATTGTCTTTATATATTAGGAAGATGATACATAAGTCATTTGGGAATTTTAATAACCAAATGCGCCTAAATTTGACAATTTTTGTGACTAGTATGAATCTAAGGGCATCATTTAATTAAAAATGAAATTAATTTTTGTAAAATGACACATAACCTACTCAAAACTGACCAAACACATTAGTATTATTTTTATGGTTCTGGAAAACAGTATATAATAACAAAAATTAATTTTGGAATTATAAGAACCGAAATCTAATGCATGATATTCTTAGTTTGACTCAAAGTGTTCGTTATCAATTTAAAATTGATATATTCGCTCAAAATGTGTCACTCACTAAAATCAATGAAAATCATCTCTGATTTTTTTTGATAATTTATGAAAATGATTCAAAATTAATTTGGGATATATAGGAATAATTCTCACATCCAACCCATACACGATGTGTCTAGTATGACCCAGTGATCATTTTTCCAGTCTAAAATGGCATTTTAGTAAAGGACACAAGTGACATACTCAAAACCAAGGAAATGTAATCATATTTTTTGGAGACATTATTAAAATGATCCATAGGTCAGTTTTCATGTGTATGAATCATCCATACCACAATCCAATGGATGGTGTGACCAATATGAATGAATGTGTTTCCACCAAATATTCATGTTTCATTTTATATTTATATGAAAATCACATCACTAAAACTAAGATATAGATCCTTGATTGTTTTTTCATCATTCAACCTTTTACAAATTAATTAATTTCATTAAAATTTTAATCGTATACTTAATTAGTTCTTTTTCAATGAGATAATTCATGATTATGAATAATAAATTTTTTTTGATTTAACTGAATGAACAACAACTCAATTTGATACACAGTGTTCCTAGAATCACTCAATGTGTATATTTAAAATTACCACATTCATTTAAATTTGTTTCTTTATATTATTACTAATATTAGAAATGTTTTCTTATGTAAGTGTATACTTTTACTCAAATGGGACTGATTTTATCTTTTACCTAGGTGCATTATTTTTCCTTATAATATGTTTTAATTATATATGTGTTATATATTAAATTTAATTAAAATTATGTATTTTTATATTATATTTCTAATTTATGGTTTTGTTTCTGGTGTATCAGTGTACTGTTACATCACAATATATTATTCCATTATATTATTGAAATTATTAGCATAGATAAAAAATATATCTATTAGTTCTTGTAGAATAACTAAAAAAGGTTCATCTTATCAGTGATAAATAAAAAAACTAATACATGGTTTTTCTTACTAGTGATTCAAAAAGTGTTAATAAAATAGACCTTTACTATCTCTTTTATAGCATTAATAATGGACACATTTATATGTTCTATTATAGCACTGATAAAAAAATATTCATTTAAGTGTAGTACAATATTCATCTATTTTTTAGTGTTGATAATGACCTAATCTACAACTGCTAAAGGCCACTTTTATAGTAGCAACTATAGAGAGAATAATATCTCCCTGACCAATATCTCAAACTAGGTAATTGTGATTTTCAATACCAATAGATAATATTTCATGATCTTGGATTTTAACATACCAAAAACCAATGTTGGGAAATGACTAATATCAAATGAAATTATTATTCATGACACCTTTATCTATACACCCATGGTGACTTGAGGCTCAATAAAATGAGGGATATCCAAGCACTCGGTCATAAATACCTCATAGGTCCCAAAACTCCTTCCTCATTTCTACACGGACAACCCAAAAATTAGAATAACATTGAGGAAAGATTCATAACTTGTAGCTCGGATACCACTACATCACGAACCATCCAGAATAACCAGGTAACTTGATACCGAGATGGGACAAACATAGTATGAAGGGTGTTACTGATCATCATGGGTTGAATATTATCATCCATACCAATACAAGATCAAAGAGGGAAAAAGTTCCAGAAATAATTGGAAGATAAATAATTATATGGTTCCATTATCATCACAATAAAATGTTAAAATATGAGAATATATCAGTAATAAAAAACCCAAATAATAACATCATCAATTTACACCACATCTAACATTATAAAATCTCAAAAATCCCTTCCAAAAAGTAGATTAAATCTTCACTAGCCACCTCAAAGACTTCCGATCACAATGATCACAAACATCCACCACCACCAAGTGTCTCTTTCCCTTAACATAGACCAAAAAAGGATAATCATTAGATGACCAGTGGGAAATGTTTGGTATGAGATATAAATCCCAGTAGGGTCTCACCAATTCTTCCATAATCAAAACAAAAACAAATTAACAATTTATCCTATCAAATTTAATAAATACAATTCATGGCATTATATTTACACTTTTTGAACCAAAAAATCATTTAATTAAAGTAAATGGAAGATATAACAAAACATTTATAAAAAGGAAAAAATGTCATTTTATATAAAACTATTTATATAAATATGTTGGCATGCATAAAATAGTTCATAATCAATAACATGAATATCCAATCAATTTACTTGTATCACCATGGTAAAATGAATTCAAGTAGGTTTTTTATTGTCCATATGACCATAACACGTCTCATCAGTGATAATGGATCATAAATAGATTGTATAAAAAATCAAATCCCTCAAAAACAACTCCTTACCCGAAAACAATATACACCTAAAAGGGGAACTCATCAAGATCATCCTTATATGACTTGGTTTCGTTTGTGTGGTCATTACAAATATAGTGCTAGGGGATCAATATCCTGGAATATAGGTCCCAAAAACCTACTAAATACAAAGGATCCCTTGTGATTCATTATTTTAATAAATCAATAACATTGGCAATCATTCATTTTACAACATTTTAATATTCAATATTATTGTTTCAGTTTTCATCACGCCATCAAATTTCAAAACAGTATCATAGGATTTCATCATTTCATGCCATTTCAAATAAGGGTTTGATTTAATCCCTTTTATCAAAATAAAAATATATTTATGTCATCAAAAAAAGTCACCAAATCGTGCCATAATATTTCATAAATATTCTCCATAATTTCAATTCCATTGAAATGTTGGTTTTACTCAAATCTCATTCTAATTTTGAATAAATGATTAAATGATCTACAATCATAGATTTAATATAATTGAAAAACTAATTTAAATTTAATTAATAAATTCACGGTTTCAATCATAGGAAAAATAATTATAGAACCACCAACATTCAATCAAATATCCACAATACCCTACCAGTTTTTGGGATTTTTAATGAAGAACAAAGGAATATATTATCTAGGAACACAACCTAGAAACAACATACAACATAAAAGAGTTTATATCCATCAATTACACTATAATCCAAAAACACAAAGTAGTAGATAAAGATACATTGAAGGAAACTGCCTAAGAGATGATCTATTTTCCCAAATAGGACCATTAAGGATCAACACTTATTTAATCTTCTAAGAATAATAATTTGAGGAGTCAATTTCCCCTCATTATATCCTTAAAGATAAAAAACATGATTTATTGTTGAATGAGGTTGATTTCCATAATAAAATAAGGGGACATTATTTTTAAATTATATTTTAGAGGAATAAGAAATGTACGCATGGTTTTTGAAGGAGTGATGGATGGTTAGAAAGGATGTTCACCCTAACAATAAACCCCTAATGGTCCTCTGTTTTTGGTGCAAGATCTATAAAAATGGTTAACCAAACTTTTCACCAAAAACGTATACCTTAATATCTTTGGCATGTATGGTTTTGAGGGTTTTCCACACAGTTTGGACAATCATTGTGCCCCCTTCATGTAGAATCAATAAAGTGCACTATTTACATAGCGAAACCACAAAACAGAACATAATAATGGGCCTACCATTAGCAGATTAATGGGATTCAAATAATATATAAATTTTCATAGAATTACCCCAAAATAATTGCAACTTCAATTTGAACAAAACAGGTTTCAAGGAATATGTAAAAAAATTGGATAATACAACTTCCCCACTATAAAAATTTTCTTTCACCAGAATGCTTTTCAAGAAAGCTCAATAATAAAAAGTTGAGACCACTACTCATTAGAAAGTGCTTCACAATCCCAAATATCATGTAAATCAGGTTCATTATACCATAACATATGAGCTAAAGGTATTTTCTTCCAAAAAAGTACCTTTGTCTCAAAATCAACAATCTTAAATGGGTGTTCAGTTATAGTTAAATCTGGATCAGCATCCAGATCCTTCCATCTAAAGATATGGGAAGGGAAAGAAAGATAATTTTGAAGATGAAATACATGGAATAAATTATGTATAGATGACCAAAATGTTATAATTTCAAAATGATAATCCACTTTCCCCTCCTATTAAACAACCTCAAATTGTATGACAATATACAGTTCTAGTTTCCCCAATTTTCCAATCCATTGATTACCTATATAAGGAAAAAATTCAAAAACACAATGTCACGAAATTAAATCCCCATAGCTTTACTATTACAGTGAATATATGATTTGAATAATTTATATGATTTCATCATTAACTGAAGAATCGTATATATCATTCACATCGACTTTTGGACGAAACATGGTCCAACCAAACTACATTAACCGATCTCTGGAATATAAAATTGGGATTTATAAGGACATCCATACATTTCCTCAAAATGGGCTATCCAAATTGTATAGTAGTAACTATTATTATATGAAAACTCCACGTGTCAAAAATGGATTTCCCATGATGCACACAAATAGATTAATCAAGAACATTATATATCATCATGAATTTGTAGAGATCTCTCTATCAAAAAATCCATATACATATGATATTAAATAATAAAAGTTATATAAGATCCTAGTACCTATTAGTTGACCCTCCAAAATTGAAAAGTAAAATCTGGATCCTCCTCAGAGACAGGAGTAAAAGGGACAGCGTGGAGTGTTATAATATTTTACACATAAAGACTTCACAAGTCCTAAAATATACCTTTAGATAGAATGGATATAAATTGATATGATTTCATTATCCTATAAATCACTATCCATATAAAATTAATTCATTAATGGGTATGAATAATCCCAATCAGAATGTTCATATAAATTTCATCTTACATCCCTATTGGCACTAGAAATAGAAGATGTAACCTAGAAGGTCTCTAGTGCTCAGAGTTGATATGTTGAAAAGTATAACAATGAAAAACAATTTCAGTGTTGTCAAATATCATTATTATCTAGCAAAATCATTTCTATATATCTATATAATCATTGTGGTTCCAGGGTGGACTTACCAATGGAAATTATAGAAATAATTCATTATAGATTTCCTTATAGAAAATCGCATATATAACATATTCCATATACAGAAGACACCATCATATTAGATCATACACTCACTGATGGTCTCCCCACCATAAAAAACCCAAATTCTATAGAATTAGTCATCAAGATAATATTCTATAAGAATTATCTAGAGAAGAGTGAAGCACTACAGAAAATTTTTCATGAAAATGTTATCCCTCTCCTTTGAAACTCCAAAATGAAACTATGAAAGGAGCCATCAAGATCAACTCTTCTAATCATTCATTCATGTAAAAGTTTAGAATATTCCTACATAAATTGTTATAAATATAATTTCCCTTCCCTAGGGTGTAGGAAATTTCATTGTGTATTGACTATAGGAAATCTACCCAATTCATATGAATGGGTTTTAAATCATTTTTAGAGAACTTATGAATGAAAATATTATGGTCAAGAGACAAGTTATTCATTTCTCCAAAATTTTAATGATGAAAACACTAAAGAGAAATTATTATTTATGTGAGTTCAAGGAAATGGATTGGATAATTATTCTTATCTTTTGTAAGTTATAAAAAAACATATGGTACATTGAAATAACACTTTATAATAATAAAATTCAAACCCAAACCTGATTCATCACAAAAGAACACATACCCTTACCCAGGATCAATAAGATTTAACACCAGTGAAGATTTCAAAATAAAATATCGATCATCAAATTAACATTAACATTTATCATCCCAATAGAAATTCACACCCTTTGGGGTGTGTTTAGTCATAAGAGAATGTAGATTTGATAAATCCTTTACAAAATGGTCGTTGTACACCACTAAACCCCATATGATCTGATCCAATAACAATTTCCAGGTTACCCCCATTCCATAAGATCTCACACCTTTTAGGATGAAATAATTCACTATTCTTATAAACTATGTGTCCAAATTACATTACATCTCAAATCCATAAATCACATTTTGATAGCCCAGTGTAAATTTGGTGGTTTTTCACCAATTCTATAATATATTTTAGATGAAGAACCAGCTCCCCATAAAACTAAGAATAATCCTGGGATTCATATGCCAATACCACCAAGAGTATATCAGGATACCCATGGAAAATTATATTCATACATGTTATAAATTCATTAGGATAATGTTTTAGCCAAAATGGAATAACAAGATACGTATGATTTACATATCTTACTTGGACGTCAATATTTTGAATTTTGGGTCATTTCATTCTCAGATAGTGATAACCAGATAAAGATAATTATTTGAGAACCACATGAACCCTTTAAATTGGTCAGGTAGATCATTAATCCATGGTAAATAATATTATTTCATCACTATAAATCAATTCATTTTTTGGTAATCATCATATAGGAGAAGTGTTCCATCATATTTCATAACAAAGAGACTTGGAACTACCCAAGGTGACACACTCAGGTGTATATATCAATTCTATAAAACATCATCTAACCGATTCATTAAATATTTTAGATAATTTGTTTATATAGAGTAATCAAGAATTGAAATTGGTTAATTAAAATTATATAAATCAATTGGAATATCAATGTGTCTTACTATTGGAATGAATATAAATTAGATGAAAACATTTTGAAAAACTCAATGAAAACTAGTGGGAGGTCAAAACTCAATGATTCTAGATCAAAATAAAAAAGAAAACAATAATATGAACTAACCTAACAATGAATAAGAAGGGTTGTCTCTACCCATCCTCAAGTCTCATTATCCATAAAAAACACTTCAAACCATATTTTTCATTATAAAGGATACCCACAAAAGAATTAATTACATTTGGAACAGATGTTTATAGTCTAATTCATATCAATAGTGATGTAAATAGGATTCATGTCGATAACTACAAAATAAAAAAAATGATCAATATCAGATAATGATAATATGCAAGCATGAAAATAGTGACCCTTCTCTATCTTTTATATGAGAAACACATTAATATCTATTACATAATATAACAGGTCCATAGGATGACATATAAAGTACAAAATACATGTAGATATGAATGAGTTATATTTTCCAATATTAGGTAGAGTTGTCACTACAGATAAGGATAATGGGATAGTACCGCTCACAGTCATAGTAACCATATCTGTTTCCTCTAGCGACACAACGACTACTTGAAGAAGCTTTGTTCTATATTCATTTGGAGGGAAACCATTAATCATTGAAGCATCTAATTTAACTACAATAATTTTAGGTTACGATGATCCTATTTCACTATGCAGTATTGAAAATAAATTGTATAGTTTCTATCGGTTTCCAGAGAAACTACAAATATTAATAAATAACTAGTACCTCAGAACAAGCATGTATCAAATCCACAACCTAGACAAACCCAATGAAAGAAAATGGTCATATTACATGGCATTGGGAGTTATGGGAGACACATAATATCTAGATATAACACTAGACTCTTCACGCATCCATTTTTTACTTTAATATAACTCATAGAACTTCCAGAATGATTAAAGGTAACTCCCATCAACCCATCCTTACATTCTAGTTCATGATCAACCATAAACACTCTATATAGTATGTGAGAAAATGATGTGGGACCCAATAGTAAAAATATGGAATGAATGTCATGTTAGAGTCCCATCGTGAAACATCAACCCTTATTCTTCCCATTTGATACTATATCAGGTGACAAAGATATAGGTATAGTAAAGTTGTTGACATACTAGTTCCATGTTCTATCAGCCTACTAGAGGATGAAAATGTCTATATCATTAGATAGTATCATAGAATATGGGATATATTTTCCACTAAAAATAAATCCAAAGTACTTCCACTCTAAGACCTAGTGTTTTTATATCATTAAAAACAAATCACAGTATCTACAATAAGGAACTATATGATTGAAGGTGAAATATTTCACCTTAATAGATTTTGACATGTCATGGAAACAAAAAAGGATCACTATCTATTTTAACAAATCCTCATCTTCTTGAGTATCATTAGTTCATTTGAATGAAGGTGTGTTTTTACGTAGAAAACCTTGAGAATGATTCTAAGTTAATTTTAATTACAGTTACCTTATTATCCCATATATAGAAGTAGCCGTAGGTTACTATCACGTATCTTAAACAACAAAAACAACAAACTCAACAAGATACTAATATATTAGAGGATATACTGACAGTGGGTCAGTAACAAATCCATCTTAGGTCTCATTAACATTTTTTTTGGAGTAATGATGCCACAAAACATTAATAAAAAATGTTGATGACATCAGAATATTATTCCGATCAAAAAATTGAAAAAGATAAGAGATATTACCAACCTCAATATATAATATTTCAGGATTTTAATATCAAAATTCAAATAAAAAATGTGTGGAAATGATAAGAATAACAACAAATTTATCCTCAAAAATAATTTCCATATAACCTATGGTGACTTATGGATAATTAAAATGATATATGGCTTAGTTATCACTCCAAAATAACTACTATTATCCAAAAGAACTACCTTCTCCCTACTAAGACCACCAAAACACATACTGACATCATGTAAAAATTATTAACCTCCAACACTAATATAGCCTTTTCATGAAAAATCCTAGATACCTTGATGCCCAGATATCTAAGCTGACACAAACATATCCCAATGGTTGTTCCTGATCATCAGGGTTAGGTGACTAGAACCTAGAATCCAACAGAATTAATGAGGGAATCAATTTTCTAAAAAATAATAGAAGATAAAATATATCAACTTAGTATTTTCAACACATGTTCATATATAATAGAAACCCTAATCATTTCATCTTCATAGTACTTATCATCTGTTAATATAAAAAAAATCAACCACTAAAACAAGTATATGAAATCTCTACTGGTCACCTCCATTACTCTAGTACGAAAGATCAATAACTTAAAACACTTATATGTGAAACATTCCCTTTTCTCATACATAGAAAAGAAATTCAGCAAAAATCTAATGGAAAAGGTAGTTGTGATATGTAAAGCCTAATAGGACCTCACCAAGGGTTCTATAATCAATTTTATAATAATAGGAAATTTTTAATATCTATTTAAATAAAAAAGGGAATTAATTATATTTTAAAATTTTAAAAACCATATATTCTTTCAATTATATATAAGGATTATATTTTAAAAAATTCAAAAAATGACTAATTAAACAGTTTATATAAAACAGTTTATAAAAACTAATTGGCATAAAAATAGTTCATAATCAGTGGCATGAATATGAAATAAAATAAATCATAAATTTATAGTGATACTTTATATGGTAGGATAGATACTACCTATAATATCCATATACATCTCATCAGTGATCACTACTCCTAAATAGTGTGTATACTCAATCAAAACCCCTATATGGGACTCCATTCCGGGAAATCAATATATACCCCAATGGGGGAACCCATCAAATGTGTCATGAGAAGTCTTGATTTTGTTATTTATCTCATAATAAATCTGATTCTACAGGATCAAGATACTAGCATGCTTTTCCAAACCACATACCAACTAAATAGGCTCTCATGTTCTTCAATAAACCAAATTGGAAATCAATATTTTTTAAACAATGTGGAATAGAATTTCCAAATTTCGTTTTCAAACATCCCTCCTCATTTCAAAAATAATAATACGATTTTGTCTTTTCATTCCATTTATTACTATATTCCAATTTAATGTTTTTTATCAAGATCAAGATCAAATCATTAAATAAAACTGTTTTCCATACCAATCCAATAGTTTTATAAAAAATTCCTAATATATTCATTTCCATTGAAAATCATGTTTTTGTAAAATCTCATGGCCATTTCAAATAAAAGATAAAACCACCACAAATAAATTCTTTCAAATAATTAAAAACTTATTTTAATTTAATAATGTAATTAATGGTTTCAAATCATAAGGAAAAGATATATGTAACCACATACCTTTATTAAAAAATATAGAAATCAACACATGTAATTGGACTCACTAATAAATAAATAAGTCACGAAAGATATATGAAATCGTCATATATTTCATATATAATTTAATATAGTTTTGATCTATCAATTACATGAATCAATAGGAAACTCTAAGGAGTAGAGAATGATAAATCAAAGGAAATTCCATGATAGAAGATATATTTAGTTATAGAAGATAATTCAAGATCAATGCCGATGTAATCCTCTAAGAAAAAGGTCTAGATGAGTCAAGATTAACCTCTTGAGTGACTCCAAGAATCTCAAAAATGTTTGAGGACCCAATGGGGCTGATTACAACCTTAAAGTGATGGTTTTGAATTTTTAAAATAAATTTATAAGGAATTAAAAACAGCATGCAGGGTTTTTAGGGGATGGTTACATGGTTCGACAATACATGCACCATAATGTTGCACTAATAATGGTCATCTATGTGGGGTACATGATTTGACCAGATATTTAAACTGGTTATGACGAAAATTCATATTCCCCATCGTCTATGGGGTGAATGATTTGGAGTGTTGGTCTCATTCTATGGACAAATTGTGTACCTCATTCCAATGGCTATTAAAAAGGGGCACAATTTTCAATACAAACCCATAAAGCATTTCCTAAAAGATAAAAAATAGTTCATATACCATTTATATTGAAAAATTCACCAAATTTTAATGGAATTTCCCTAAAGAAATACCAGATAAGAAGAAGCTCCAAATAAGAGTTATGTAATACTTGAAGGAAGGTAATGTGATTTTACATTATTATATGGTTTATTATTTGATTAATAGTGAATAATATAGTTTTTTAAAATATTTCAGCTGTAATGAACTCATCTGTGATGAACTCAACATGGATACCCTCTCAATCAAGTAACTACCTAGAATATTTACAGATATGTTGGTAATTCTCAATCCCCGAGGTTTGGCTACCAGTACCTGGGTAACAATTATAACTAGTTCGAAAAAATTCACCCATCCTGAAGTAGAAAACATGACATATAAATGTAAAAAATGTGATGAAATAATAGTATAATAGAATGAATATATTTTACAACTAATGGAATTTGAAAAATCGATACAACTCAAAAGTAGCTAATCAATCTTTAAGATACAAGTCAAAAAAAGGGATGAATAAACTAAAGTAGCTAATCCATTTGATAGAATGGAAAAACCACCACTCTCAAAATACAGAATACCACAAATAGCTGATATAAATCTCCCTTCCTCATTGTATCCCCTTTTGTTTCCATTTTTTAAAACACATTACAAGGTCTATGATTCTCCAAAGGGTTGCATACGGTGTGATCTAAAAATGATCAGTAGGATCCCACCTACATGTTCTGTGAAAGGACTTTGTAAAACAATATAAACAAGAAAAATATTAAATATAACAAGGAATTATATATTGTTAAGTAGTTTTTATATAGAAATTATGGTAAAAAAATATACATTTCCCCATATTTACCAAAAAATATGTTATTTTTATAAATCATTTCATATATGTCAAATATTTCTAATTAATGATTTCATCACATATCTTATGAAATAAAATTCACCACAAAATAATATTTAACCACATTATAAGATTCAAAATATGTATGACTATCTAGGGAACTCATACCCATACATTCAAAATCATGTGTATCAAGCCTATAAATAAATGCATAGAATCTTGGGGGGTAGAGAAACACCATAGAAGGTGACCCTCTGAAAATTCGACAATAGGTTCATGTAATAGCTGTCTTTGATAGTATAAGTACATCTCATTAGTAATACCCAAAAGTATCAACATAATAGACTACTACTACACTTTCCACCTGTTTACCTGAGGATTCTGCTGTGTTACCTTTTGCAAATAATTTTCAAAAAATCATGATTTTAAACCAGTTTCACAAATCCAATAAAACATTATTTGAAAATACTATTTATTTTACCAAAACAAGGGAAACAATATATTCCAAAAATTACATTCCCACACACACAATTCAATCATTCCAATTCATTTTAACATAATTAATATAGTTAGATAAAAAATTTTATCCAACCATTGTTTACAGACTGTACCACCTAACATAATATTAGGTCACACACATCCGAAAAGGGATCAAATATCATATAATATTGTAACAATTGTAACAAAGGAACTATAACAAATCCTTATATATGATAATTAATTCAACAAGACAAGATTTCAGTTGAACAAAAAATAACTTCATTTATTGAAAAAAAATGACACACCACACCAAAACCCGCACATGGGTCATCATTAGGAGGGAGATCACACAATATTCCTTGAAAAGATAAAAAATATTATCATCACAAATAAATATATCTATAAACATAATGAAATAGTGATTCTATGACCCAGAAGATTGAATAATCAAAAATATTACCCACTCGGTGAAATGTACCACAACCATAAGGAAGATCAATAATTGAATGAAAGGGTTCATAAGGAGTGGAGGCTCCAAAAAATTATATGAGGGACCCTTTGTTGGATAGAAAATAGTACCATATAATGGAAAAAAACTATCAATATAGATATTCCTAAAACCCATAGATAGTTAGAGTCAATCATGATAAATCCCTATTTCATGATGTGATATCTAGATAATCCATGTACACCAAAAAAACATCAACACAAATTAAAATTAATATATTAATGAATTTCAAGATGTGAATGTGATTAATAGTGTTTAATCCATTCATTTAATTAACCCATTTCCTGAAATCTAACTTGAAATGTTTTCACATCATGTAATTCATTCATTTTTTGAAAAATGTTTTCAACAAGTAAGGACTCTAGATTCTACCCAAAAACCCAAACCATCTCCCATGTTTTCCAAAATCAGTGAGAACCCCCTAATGCCTTTTATGTATTTGTATTAAGAATCCAATAATTCCAACAAACCTAAAACCTTGAACATTAGTTCATTTTCCCCAGAAACGGTCCTATATCCTTGGAAGTCCCAAAACACACAAAAAACAGTGAAATTAAAAGAGCGACATCAAATACATAAATGTGGGAAGCACTATGATATTGAATCCAGAAAAAGAATACTTTTCATAATCAAGAAGTCATGTGGAAGAATGTTATTTCAAAAGTTGTGAGGCCCCTACTCCATCAATGAATGCTACTCCCTAGCCTCATTAAAATATCTTCTATGTAACCATAACACTCTGGACAATATAATTTATGTACCACACAAGGAATCTTCATTAGATTATATCATCTCCAATAGTTTCCCTATGACCAAAACATATTTCATTAACTCAAGTTCTACCCAATTAAAACATATGGGGGGTCAGGATGGTATTTATAGATCTTAAATATTAGTAAAACATAATGAATTCCTGTGAAATGAACTAGAAATTACAACTGATAGGAAACCATCCTTGGACACCCATTGATCTAAAATTCATAAACATATATGATATTGAAATTTCCTTTCTTTCAAAGATCAAAGTGATCCACCGTATGAGGTATTATCAAGACAACAAGGTCACCAATGGAAGAATCCAAAGAACGTCATTGATGAATTACATAGGATTTCTATCGACTCTGATTTTCAACCAGACATTGATGTATATCATCAATCCTCATTGATGTGTCTTGAATTAGACTTAGTCTCAAAAACAAGGCCTAACCCACATATTCCAAAAAAATATGTTATTTTAACAGATAAGAAATCAATGACTCAAGATGACCTAATTGTATTTAAGACAAATAACTATGTCTGAAAAAAACACAATGTTTCACAATAGGCTATACCATGATCAAAAAAATCTATTACACGTGAAAAGTGTATATCTTCTAGGAACTAAATAACTTTTTTCATATGGAAATCATTGTATGGATAGTATGTTGCACTCAAATTTATCTGAGTCCCCATTTAATCTTGGGGAATCTTCTAGAAATGTGATGTAAATAATGCTTCCCTTTCCAAAATAATGGTAGATATGATTCCTTGTTACCTTACAACATCCCACACATACATCAGACCCAAGTCATCAACATGTATGGTGTTAATAATTAGAATGAACTGATCCAACTTTATCTATCATTCATTCACCACCATGATATAATCAATCCCTCAAGAAGTCCTTAATAATCTAATAATGGTGTCCATCAAAACCTCGTCACATTTCCAATCTGAAAAGACAGGCATATAATGAATCCCAGATGGTTTTAAATTCATTTCATTTATCTTTTCGAATGTTTAATAATGGGGAAGAATTTACTCTATGTCCTGAATCATACCTATCCTCAAAAATAAATATATTACTTCATAATACATATTTATTTTTCTGGTAATAATGCCCCCCAATGAACTGTTATAGCTAAACAAGTCTCATCCACTCAATAATTCATGGATAAAATATTTATTAAAGTAATGGAGAATACCATATTAAGAGAGAGAAAACAAGAAATAATATCCCAATAATAGAATATTCCTTGAATTATTTATGACTCTTCCTTATACATCTAAATCTACATAATAGACTCAAGGGGAGGTGATGAAAACATAGAAATCAAATGAATCAAAGAATAAACAGAAAAATAAGCATCCAAGTAAAACTAACTGAATAGTCAAATAAGGTTCCACACCCGCTTAGATTCTATAAGATCCTATGTTCATACATTTCTAGTGAGAGTATTTGAAGAAACATTCCCTTCCCCGAGGTTCAAGTGATGTTGAAGCTAATAGTATTAAGGTATTCTACTCACAACCATTATATAAAATTCAAGTCTATCTGAGAAAATTTATTGATAAGACTCTCACGTTCTGAGAAAACTGTGTTCATATCCCAAAAAATGATTGTTCCAATAAAACTTAAGTGAATTCATAACAATGAAAATATCTAAATAATTCATGGGATAATTCATTTCATGTTGTCAAAAATAAAAAAATATGTGAGGAAACAAATGATTATCTGGCCTAAGATTGTAATCGAAACTTGTATCTAAAGATTAAAAGACCACATAGCCTTTACTAGGCTTATGTATAAACAGAATACGATATGATTTAATAATTAATTTCAATTCATTGGATGAAGAATGAAGCTTTTCATCCCATAAAAATTCACCCCATTATTAATAGGATCAATAAAATATGACACTAACATATAAAAATCCTTGATGTATTTTCAATTATATTGAGTAAGAAAAGATATTCTCTGAATCTCAATGACTTTTCATGGTTCATCCCATGAAATGATGGACCTTTTCTTCTTCAGATATTTTTTTAATCATTTAATTTTAATCATTTCCCCCAATTAGATCATTTCTTGGATCCAAAAATAGAATATAGAATGATTTCCACAGAAATGACGTCTCATATGGACTTCCTGAGAAAAATCTGATGGATCTCTTGCTAATTTTTAGATAACAAATAAAACAAAATATTATCCAAAAACACTACCAAAAATGTGTCGAGATACTCATGGAATATATGATTTATCAGAGTTATGAAAACAATGGGAGCATTAGTCAGACCAAACAATGTAACAAGATATTATAAATGGACATACATTATCTTGAAAGATTTAATTACTATATTAGACTCTCATAATCTAAGTGAATGAAAATATGACCAAATATCAACAATCAAATGGACAATTCCCTATTCAATTGGTAAAAACAACTATATACATTGGGGGAATGATACTTATTTGTAACTGTTACATGGTATATCTGATGGTAGTTCACACCTAATTAGAGTGAACCATAAATCTTCATTTCACTATGCATTAGGATTCCCATGGAGAATCCCAGGCATGAAAAATAACATTCTCTAAGATATATTCCAATAGAATCTTGAGCAATTTCATCTTCAAAATTTCCATGTGATAAGAGGGTATCATGATCGGCTATATACCCAACACCAAGTCATAAGTTAAATCTAACTCTTTCTCTATATAAATCCTAGAGAAATAATCTAAGAAAACATCAATAAACTCCCAAAAAAATATATGATGATCAATAACATAATAAATTTCATCCTGAAAAACTACTACATCAGATAATAAAATATTGATTTACTAGTGAGATTTTCATGGATAACTAAACCTCTTATCCCACTCTCTTGAAAAAACTCAACATCTTCCAACAACCCCAAAAAAACAAGAAACACCAATGACAACAATCAATTGTATAATGGTCAGTATGAATGAAAATAAATCATGATCATGTGGTCAAACATATCCACATTTTTAATGAGGAATTCTATTAATAACTCTACATTATCTATTGATAGTGAACAAGGACACTGAATCCCATTCTCTTTCATCATCGCAAGAGGATTCACTAAATCAATAAAAATGAAATGGGATCCATACAATGTTTAGGAATATTAAATAAATTTAAAACAATGAATGAGTGATAGTAACCTATATCATGTAAATTAATCATTGCTAACGATGCAATAAAAATGGAACCTCTCACCATCACCAGGCCCGTATCTTCCTCAAATTGTAAATAATCTACATTGTGAATGTGGATCAATCCTAATGTCTATGGATAGTGACCTATAGTATTTGAAGAATATGAATACAACAAATGATACTTTAGAGTTGATTATACATAAATATAATGATGTGTATACATATATAGAGAAAAATTTAGTAGATGAATATAGCTCCCACATTTGATACACATCTTCACAAGTGTTGAAAAATAATGATGGGTGTTACCAACCTCATCAAATTGATATGAAGTCATAGGTACAATACATGTACATCTAAAATTTTTGCGAATTACTGAGGATGAGGACCACCCCCACTACTCCTATAATGTTAATTTCACTTCAACATTCTCCAAAACATACCAAAGAAGCATCCACTTGGTGTAGGGAAAGGGTAGAATAACCAAGAAATCATTAAATATTCATATATTCCATCATTTAAATTGATAATATGTTTTATAAGGTCAAATTATTTAGCTAAAATACCAAAGATATGATATCTGGTTGAAAACCCTATAGGTATTTCTGAGAGTTCATTATGTCATTATTCCTTACATACTATGAGAAATGAACTACCTCTAGAAACTGATTAGTATACATTTACACCGAATGCTTTCAATAATTTATGGATCGGAGATCTGAAGAATTCAATGTCATCAGGACTCTAAAAAATTATCCCGGAGAAGACAACATTGAAACCCTTCCATAAAAAGCCCACAAACCTATCCTCTTATAGATGGAATAACACAATTTCTTTATGGGACCCCCATTTCTGAAAACCATTTAATTTACCTTGATACACTTTAGTTTATATTATAATTCAATGATCTGATCGATCATATACATATAGTCATCTATCTCTAGGGGATCATCAATACCGTTAAAGTATAATGGATTTTTCCATAATAACACTATTTATCAATCCCTTTTTCATTTATAACATGTGTGTAACTCATAATTGGGTTTTGAAATTTTAGAACATTATTGTTGAAAGAATGATTTTACTTCATGATAGCCTCTAAATGATTATAATCTTGTGGTATATTCTATTGAAGATGATCCAATGCACCATCCTAAGTAACCCATAGAAGATATCTCAGAGGTATACCGCGACACACTAAAATAGAAGAAATGACCAGAAAGCATAATAATCATAGGTCAAACTAATAAAACATAATGAAAACTAAGATTATGATCAATATATCCAAATAATAGACACACATCCTTATATCCCTTGGTAACTCATGTCTCTTAAATATAATGACTATCCAGAAAGTCCCTAGAACCTACCTCTCCTGTCTCAACAATCCAATATCTAGTCTATCAACTTCCCAAAACAGGAACTATTGAGAACAAAACCAACACCATTTATACAAAACAATTATTTGAATAACCCATATACCCTCTCAAACTATTAATTGACCTACACTGACACATCCCAAAGGGTGTTCCCAAACCCCCAAGGCTGTTGACTAGCACCCGAGAATCAACAATAACCAGAGAGAATGATTACTCCAAACTGATAAAAAAATATGACATATATATTTATGACGTGAACAAACAATAGAAAAAAATTATATATTTCAAAACAAAAAAGAAATAACATTAGTGATATAACTCAAAAGTATCTAAAAAAATACATGATATAGCCCCAAAAGAAAATGATGACTAAAAGAAAAATTGACTACTCCATGTGAAAGTGTGTGAAAAGTTCAACCATCTCTCCACCAGATACCATGATAAAGAAAACATAATCCCCAACATCTCATTGAGGCACCTTAACCTTCCCTGTATAAGAAAAACAAGGTCTATGCATTGCCGAGGGGTGAGTTATCTGTGGTTATACCAGTTAAGTGGGATCCCACCCAGGTGTTCCAATACAAGTTGATATACAACAATATGAACAAGATTAATGTTAAATAGAATAATAAATGAAAAATAATTAAAAAAATTACAACTAAATCATGGTAATACAATTTCCCTTTCTCGATATTTCTAAATTATCCTTGTAAAATAGTTTCAAAGTATTTCATATATATGAAATCACAAAAATAAAAAAATGTATCACATATCATATCATGCATAATAAAAACCATAATTATAGGTAAAATATCCCCAACGATCAAAACATGTTGGAGTATCTTTGACACTCATATCCCTATATAGAAAATCATGTGTGTCAGTCTTTTTGGCACATACATCGAAAATAGGGATTGGAGGAACACCCTAAAAATCGAACAACCCAATAGTGTCTAACAAGTCCCTGTAAAAGATAACTTAAAGAATAGGGGAATAGCCCATGATTGCAACCCTTGATATTATCAATGGATAAGGAATATTAATACTCGATAAACCAAAGTACCCAAGTTATCCAATGTTCATTATTTTTATAATATTTTCTTAAAACCATGATTTGAAATCATTTTAGAAATTCATTTCACAGTGCTATAAAATCACCATTTTTATTTACCCAAACAAGGGAAAAACATATTTTATCAAAAACCCAAATCCCCACACATAATTTAATCATTCTAATTCATTTATAAAATTTATTGTAAAATTAAATAATTACAATTCAACAAATAGAGTATATATGTGGAACCACCTACCTTAAACTCAGGTCGCTCACACCCATAATATGATCCAACAATATAGAAAGAAAATTAATAGAGATACCCCTTCTTATCATACATGGATATTACAAGAATATCGATTAATATTCATAAAATTACAAAATTACATGCCTGGGGACTGTAAAATTTTAGTTCCTTTCGAACCATGGAAGAAAATATTTTAACATGGTGAAATATCATCAATATTTCCCAAAAAGATCTTCTACTTTACTACATCTACATAAAATATTTCTTAAAACATTTGGAAATAAAACATAAGAATGGGTGAGATGATATGCTCAATAAATGTAAATAAAATATATAGGTAAGAATAATATGAGCTTAAGGGTTTCAAAACAACATGACAATATTTTAGGATCATACCCTATCCATCAGAGATCATATACATGAGTCATGAAATAAATATAGGAAATTTTTAAGACATTAATCATAATGGAATCAGTATTATAATCCATGATAGAATAACATAGGAACAATTAATTTAATTATTAGTAGAAATGTATGCCTATAAAATCATTCCCTATATGTAAAGGATTATTTCAAAATTGTTCTGTGCACATCATTGGGGCATCACATACTAGGTGAGACAAACAACCATCCATAGTAAAAGACTGTTCCTATTATTGGAATGGGTTCACTCCTTAAACCATATTGGTAGTCAAGGATATCTACAAAACCATCTTAGTTTTCATGGTTCACTCCCAATACCATCTTAGAATTTAAATTGCTTTACTGAATGATTTTCACCCTCAATTTCATTCATGTATATCTCTTGTGATATAAATCATTACACAATTAATTATAAGGAGAAATAGTTCTCATCCATCTAATAATTAAACAATATATAATTGTTCCACAAGATAATAAAATATTCATTATATTATAACCCATAAAATGAGATGGGTTTCATAAACATCATATGATAACCCATTAAATAAAATGGGTATAAAAAATATTTGATCATATAATAACCTATTTAAAATATAAAGGTTTCATAATTATTTAATCATAGAATAACTTGTGATACGAGGAAAGCGTAACAAGTGTTTAATCACGATATTACTCATGGAATAGAAACCGATTTCATAAACAACTTTTCATCATAAATATAATAAATTTAAAGAATGAATAATATTACTGACATTGGGTCATGTCACCATTAAATTATATACTATATCAAAGGATTCCATCTTAGATGGAGACATATTTTAAATTTTCCAATCCACCATTTCTTATAAAATATAACATTTTAGTAAAAAAAATTTGTAAGACAAAAAACATTTTCAAAATCTATTTATTTGAAAACGACTATGAAAACATATGAAATAACCGTTCATGATCCATTAGATAATTTTTTTTTGAAAATATAAAATCTTATTTGAAAAATTATTTTTAACACATAAAACAAGTTGTAATGAATTTTTTTAAAATCACTTTAATAACTTATAATGGATGATTTTAAGAATTTTAAAAACCTATTTTCTATTGAAAATACTTTGAAAAATTATATATAATGATTAAAACCCTATTGAAAAACTTTGTCATTGAAAATAAAATAAAAAAATATAAATAAATCATGAAAAATATATTTAAAACCGTTTTAATGGAATCTACTATACAAAAAGAAAGTATTTATTTATAGGAAAAATTTGTCATAAAAAATAACCAATTAATCATGAAAATTAATCCTTAGGGAAATGGAGGTCAGGATGGTGGAAAAAACCATACATATCGAACATTACTTTTTCACCATAAAATGTTTAGAAATTTCTTTGATCAAAAAATAAATTCAACATTAATTTTATAAATTTTATTAAAATAGTAAAACATAATAAAAATTTTACTTTAAATAACATATGAGAATACTATAAATTTTTTGAAAATGTTTTTATAAAACCCAGTTTCATAGGAACACAAATTTCTAAACAAAAAGAAAAATATAATTGGATTATCATAAAAAGGGTTTTTTAATTTTGACATGTTTAAAAGAGTGTAAAACCTCTACCATTTTATAAATTTATCATGAATAAAAATATGATAATAAAAATCATTAGTGTTCTTGAGGTATAGATCACATAATTTAAATAATAAAGGTTTAATAATAAACAATCCCGATAAATGATAATATTGTTGTAACACACTCAAACTACATTGGTAACAATGAATAAAAACCAAATATAGGAAAATAAAGTTACATGTAGAATAAAATATCTTCAAATGATTTTGATTCTTGATATAACAGTTTTTATGGTAGTAAATATTCATTATTAAATAATATAGGTTCTTAATATAAAATGTCTCATAAAGAATGAAAATTGAGACAAAAGAACCATATTGATTTGATAAATTCTGAACAATAAAAACCTATGATATAGATATTATAAAATGGGTATGTAAATAGAAATTAATTTAAGGATAATAATCTTATATAAAACTCATGGTATGTATATACACCACATAAAATAAATGAGTGGGGGACATGGCATAAGTCTTGCAGAAATAAATGTGAGGCTAAAAATTCACTTATAAATTTAGTAACATTTGAATCATGTGATCCATGAAATAATGACATAAATTAAATTTTTTATATAATTAAATAATGAAAATTAATTGTATAAAATATCATATGTAATTATATACACAAAAAAACAATAATAAGTTGTTGATATAACATATATCTCAAAACCAGATAATATGAGATGAGAAAACCCTTACCTTAAGTATTTAACATTCATCACACATGTTAAAACATAAATTATAATAAATATATGTTTATTATAAATTAACAAAATAATTATATCCTTATATATAATACAATGTATGATTTTTTATGACATTATATTATCTTTTTATTAATAATTCCATGTAAATGTTACGATATGGGTAATATATTCTTTATTTTGGTAATTGTTTTGATTTTTATTCTTGATCCCATTACATCAATCATGAGTACCCTATTTAACGAATATTAAACATGATATTAATATAATATAATTTTTTTCTACAAATATTTATAAAAATGAATTAGATAGAGAAATATTAAATGAAATTCACTACTAATGGAGACATGGGGCCATATATACAAATAAACAATGTTTCCATTTTATTATTATATTGAACGAAATAATGTAAATGATAAGTATGTATATATATTTTCATTCAACTAGAATTATTATATAATACATATCATATATAAATTTACTAAACCCATCTTTATATAATTCATCTAATGTGCGAACGAATCAAATCGCTTTGAGGAGGTTATAGTCTACACGTCCACAAATGATATTATCAGATTTACCCAAAATAGAAATCATGAATGTAGGACTTATATAATAAATCCAGAAGAATAAATACATTATAAAGATCATTTATATGATATGTAGTATTTCCATCATAATTCCATACCATTAGATTTGGTACAATAAAAATGAATGACATTATTTTGTGAGGAGGTAGTCCATCGTACCCATGAATAGTATGTTCGTTACCCATTATATGGAAGTGTGTGTAGGTGTGGTGAAAACCATTAGAATAAAAAAATATCAGTATATTTATGATTATACTGTTTTTATAAAATCACAGAAGAAGAAGAATATATGTGTGTGGAAAAAGAAATAAAACAAAAGCGCTTGTTGAACGATTTTACATTTTCTTTGGGTAACTCATCTAGGTTTGCACCCACTAGATTCCATTATTGGAATTATATAAAAAAATCTTTTTTGATGAATGTATGGTTGTTTGGTGGAGATGTGGGTTTTTTACAAAATGAAGGGTCTTGATATTTTTCATAAGGTGAGGGGGTGATTTCCATATTTATAGTGGATGTGGAGTTTCCTTCCCGATCCCCACGGGTTGGAAACTATTTCCTAGGTATCAATAATGCATATTGGGAACAATTTTACACATGTATTTTGTCATAATAGAAAACAAGAATAGTCTAACATAACTAACAATCATAAACAAATGAAGTACCCGAGTTTTCAAATTCAATGTTTTCAACATTAACAAAAACCAAATGTACTATAATTGAATTTGAAGAAAAAGACCATCCAAATTACCTATATGAAAAAATAGTGTCATCACCCTCAATCAACCACCACCAAATCCTAGGAGTTGTGGAACAATAGAAACCAGATCCACTATCAACACCACTAAGCATCTTTCCTTTACCAATGTAATACATAAAAATGTCTACATACACCTAATGGTGTATATACACAGTGTTCCAAATTATACTTATATTCCACACAAAATAACGATTCCTCATTATTACATTAGGTGATAAATCCACAAGAAAATTTCCATAAGAAAATATGAATCATCTTCATGAAATATGATTTTAAGTAACAAATTATTATGAATAAAATATTTTAAAATAATCATTTCTCAAATTAAATTTAATGAAATTATAGTGTACTTAAGGCCTACCATATAATTATAGCTATACACACATCACATAAGCATAATGTGTCATGTGAGAACCATGGAAAATTCCGATAGGTAAGCAGTACATGGGGACCCTATGAACCTTAGACAACAGTGATTAGAATCCTCTAACCCAAACCAATCATGTTCTTGGGTATGGTTCACTAGAGGGGAGCACATACCACGGTCCAATGATCTCCAATATCAAGAAAAAACAACATCACTCCAATTACCAATACACTAGATAGGATCCCATCACAGTGAAATTGGGGTCTCTGATCATATCACATATTTATTTAATGTTGTAGCATCAATCCTTCTTGATGAATCTGGGCCACACCTATTTTGATTCAACTAGTATACCATTTCTAGTTCACCCACATATATACCTAAGATTCCCTTTGTGCTAAAATAATATTTCATATATCACATAAAGCATCAATTACAAATAAACATTCCAAGAATCATGAGTACAGAAGGAAGTCAATACATTCACAATTCACATTAATCTGATGATCAGAACTCACATGGAATCAATTATTTTCCATAATAAACACATTCCATTTTCTATGAACACCAATAAAATTTAAATAAAAATGTCACACCACATGAGATATTCATAATATCTATTTAGAAACATAAAATAAAAAACACATATCGAATCCAATTATATTCATGGGTGAAGCCCCTGTCAAATTTACACTTATAATAAATAAATTTTATAATCATGCTTCAAATCCCATTCACAGTTGAAAAAAAATATATGGTTCAAAACAATGAACCCAATAATAAAAATAGCCATTATTTTTGGTAAAATTACATTCAACACATTTACATCTCAAATTTCTTTGAAACCAAATTCTACACCATTGGCAATGGGCATAAATCACATTTAAAAATCACCATGATGAAGAATAAAATAAATATAATCAACTACATTTAAAACTCTAACTCATAACATGTGCATCTATAATCAATTTTAAAACTCATTTTCTACCACAAAAATACTCCATTTGACACATTTAATGAACCAATCAAGATACCCAAAATCCTATAATAATGTAAAATCATGGAACCACCTACCCCTAATATAGAAACTTCTGAATGGTGGTGTGAAAATGAAACAATACCCTAAAAAGACACTACGATGTAAATATTAATCAATAACCATCATGTTAGTGAAAATCATCTCATGATTGGACCACCAATAGGGGAATTATCAATCTAAATTAGAGGAACTAAAATATGAGGGAAATGATTCCTTAGGATAAGGGTCAAACCAAGGATAAAGATACTTATATGATGTTTTCATGAAGAAACAAGTCAAAACCCAGCCAAATATTGACCCTCAATGGCTCCAAGGGCATTTGATAGAAGCTACCACGGTAGAAAATACTGAATGGGGATGATTAGTATTGTTTAGGGTTGAATATGAAGAGGGAATGTAGATAATTTTATTGTTTTTAAATACTAATATAGGTAACATAATTATTCCAAATAATTTTTGAAATCCTTCAACAACCATGCATCCCTCAATATCTAAGAGGGATATATTTATATTCATGGTTTCCTAAACGATGGTGCAATCCCATGTGCCTAGATATGCAACATGGACAATGCCACTATCCCCAGGACATTGTTTCCCTTGGGATGGTGCAAGGTTTTTCATAACCACAAACCAACAAGGCGACACCTACTTTTGATACCAAATTCGCCATTTCCCTCCTAAAACTCACAAGGAAACCATGGAATAAATTCTAGAATATAAATCAAGAAAAGAAATACATAATAATGATGGATGGTAGATGACATCATTAATCATTATAAAAAAAATTTATATAAAAAATAAATATGATATATATAACCTTAAAATAAATCAACTGGTTATTTAAAAATACACTTCCTTGTGATGACAATGACATGCATGCCAATACCGACATAGTAAAATAAAGTACATAACACCCAAAGTAAGGGTAACAATGAAATACTATTAACAAAAAGGTGATGAAATCATATAATAGGATCATATATGATATCATAAATATGTAACTGATTATAGAATGAGTTAATAACATGTTTAGAACAACTATACATTAAAACACATACAACCAAAATGTAGTGTGATGTAAGGATTTCTTCCCAATTTATATTTCATTGATAATTATTTTTCATTATGAACAAATTCACATATATGTGGTGTATAGAGGTCCCATTGAATTATATATGATAAGAATTCGTTTTTTATTTCATTAAATATCCATATTTATGGTATCATGCATACGATTATTTCTTAATATGTGTATAATTATTACATAACACATTAACATTGAATGTTACTTGATTAACTGGGAAAATAATGTTAAACCCATATCATTTAATCAATATATCTATTTATGGATAGGAATATTGATTAGTAAATTAAATTTATTATTTTGATATATAAGTAGTGACATCGACATGATGTGATGGGTGGGTATTAATTTTTTATTTCTGCCCTGATGCATTAGTTTTCTCATGAGATGACAATGTTTTCCAAATTAATTTTTTCAATCCATAAATATTAAAATCTCCTTTTAAAGGTGTTATTAAAAATGGTAACATGATTCCTATGATCTCAGAATTTAATAATTATTAAATCCCATAATTAATATTCCAGTAACTATTATCCATGAGATTTTGACAATTTTATTATCTATGCATTTAGATTTCACTAATGATATTGATTCAATGTAATTTGTATCCAATCATTTAGATGTCCATAATTAATACAACTTATCCTCTCAGGATTTAAAAGCTGACGATCAATGGAATTTTCTTCATTTATTTATACCATTCCATATTGATTATAAATAATTTATTATTGATTCATGAATTATTTCATTATTTATAACTATTACTTAGAATTTGAGGACAATATTTTATTTATTATATTTTCCCTTGGATATGAAGATTAAATTTTTGAATGTGTTTAAGGATTAAAATTCAATTCCATTTTTTTAAATTTACCAATTAATAAGGGCACAATGTTTTTATTTAGTTATTTGAGAATACAAAACTATTTTATACATTGAGACCAGAATATTTTATCTATATCCATTATAATAAAATTAGTAATTAGATCTTGACTACAAGGATCAAGGCCTTTATGTTTCTTTATGTCAATTTTCTTTTTATTTATTTCTTGTTTGATTACATGGAGAAATTGTTTTTCCATGTTCATTTTTTCTTTTGTTTGTCTACATGTAGTTTTTCATTTTAAAAAAATTCTTTATTTTAATGACAAAATAATATAACAAATATGGATATATATTATTCTTATCATTGTGTATTGGAAAGATATTAAAATACATTTCATAATTTTATGATGATGTCTTAAAATTCCTTTTTAGTACTCAAAAAATACAGTTATGTTGCTGCTGTAATTTTGGAAACACAATAGTTTTCAGTTTTAAAACCATTAATTATTTATTTTACTGAAACTCATATAGATATTGGATTTTCATAATTCATGATTTCATAGAAATAAAAATCTTTTTATCTTGATTTCATTAGTTTACATAAATATATTAAAAGGACATTTGAATGGTGATTAAATTGTTTGATGTCCTGATATGATTTTTCAGAAATGCTGCTTTCCAAAATGTTGTTTGATCTGTTTTTCAAAAATACTTGAAATAGTATACATCATATTTTTTTGATTCATGATTCTTTAAAAAAAATACTTTTATCTAAAAATAAGATTTTTTTGACCAATGTCAAAATCTACTTCAAAGAGCCCATAAAAATTCATTTATATTTGTTAACATTAGGTGTCATGTTTTGTCATGAGTAGTGAAATGTATTGTTCCTGAACCCAAAATTTCTATTTAGGAATAGTGAAAATTATGGTTCATCAGGCCTATGTAACTGTTCATTAATAGTGAAAAGTATAGTTTGTCTAGCCTACATCAATGTTCATGAATAGTTCAGTGTATAGTTCATCAACCCTACGTTTCTCTTCATGAATAGTGAAAATTATGGTTCATCAAAATTACGTTACGGTTCATGAATAGTGAAATGTTTGGTTCATCGAACCTATGTTACTATTCATGTATAGTGTAATGTATAGTTCATCAAACCTAAGTCACATCCCATGAATAGTGAAAGGTATGGTTTATTTCTACGCTATGTCATTTTTCTTCATCCATTCACTATGTTATTTTTCATCATCCCAATGCTATGTTATTATTCATCATCCCTCTGTGACAGTACTGTTCATTCCAAAAGTTACTGTTAACTCCGTGTGTTTTTAAAAATTTGATTTTTGGTATATATATGGGTTATTCTTAATGTTTTTTCTATTGTAAAAATTATCATTAAATGTTAATATTTTTATCAAAGTGATTTTTATGTTTTTTGTTATATAATTAGATAGGAATCTTCATTAATTTTTCAAAATCATTTTTTCTATAAATTTGGAGGCTTCAAATATATTTCAATTCAGAATTTTTATTTTACATTTAGTTTTTGGTGTTACTTTACTATAAAGGTTTTCAAAAAATTTAAATTAGTTGGACTGAATTTTAACCCTTGTTTTTAATCATTCAAAACCACTATATTTCTGGAGATATTTGTAGAAGAGATCATTAGATTATTTAAAATTATTTTTCAAATTTTTTCTACATGAATAAAGAGGAAATCATGCTATGTTTTTATGTAGATATTTTTTAATTCCCATGACTAAATTTATTTTGAATATCCCTAGAATGTGGAGATTTCATAACAGCTAAATATTTTATCAATATATATCATTCTCTCATAATGGTTAATGATATGGGGAAAAGAGAGCAAGATACAAATTTTAAGACAACTATTATGATTTTGGAATCACCTATTTCCAAAGAGAAAGTCTTGTAACTTTGAACATACTCTGCAATATGAAACATCTAGTGTCACTCTATTTCATTACCTGGGTGATCTCCCATGTGATGAATCTTTTATGCATAGAAAAAAATTGATGAGATGTGCTAATATATCCTTCAACAACCAGTACCAGTACTCTTATTTTTTATCTTTTTTTACCTGGTTTTGAGTATGGAACACTTTTTCCCATCTCTCACACGCACTCTATTATTATTTTTTTCTTCAACACACAAAAGAATTATTTTTTATTCTGTCTAATTAGATTTTGAATCTGAGATTCTAAAGTCAATATCTAAGGGTTGTGACTCCTTCTATTAAAATTCTGAACTTTTCCTGTTGATACTGTCTTTATCTAATGACTGGTTGTAAGGGTTGTAACTCCCTAAACAAAAGATATTATTACAGTTATCCCTCCACTGAAAAATAATTTTTAATCGGTTTATCATTCTTGCATAAAAATCACTTTTAGTGCACAAGTTTCTCTCACCGATTAGAGTTGTATAGAAGTAGATGTAGGTCCACATCGAACCAAACTACCTTAAAAAGAATCATTACATTCTGTAATTTTTCTAATAGTAATTAACCTAAATAATTAACTTTTATAAATTTTTTAATAATAATTTTTTTTTTATTTTAAATTATAATCATGTTTAGTCACCACCACTAGACCATCATCCATTACACTATTTGACCCAAAAATTGGTATAATTGGGAAATACTTTTTATAATTTATTATAATTGTTATTCTCTGTTTGGAACCTATAAATTTGTTTAAAAAATCTATTCCTTTTGGAAATATAAAATATCTCTCTAGAGTATTCTTTGATTTTATTTGTGTAAAAAAATTCTGCAACCTCACAGTCTACTAAAAAGATCTTATAAGATAGAAGGATTGAACCACAATGATTGTTGTATTCCTTAAAATCAACCACACCTTGAGGGAAATGATTATGTCTATTTGAGATCCCAAATAGAGGCTTACCTCAAAAAGATGAGCGTTGAGTATTTTTTCATCTTGTCAAAAAAGTACACACAGCCTGAAGCTGACCCATATACTCTTACCAGAATTTATGATACTAGATATGTTCTAAATTATAAGGTTTTTTATAATTTAATTTGTTAAATTAATAGAATAGATTTTAGTTATGTATCTGCTTTTATGGAAACTCATTAAATATATAATATTCTTCTTGTTACTCAACGTGTCTCTGAAAAACTAATCCGTACCATAAATGGAATGATTCATTCTGTGTACCATGATTTCAATATGTGTGAAGATGAAATAGTAAAAAAAAGTTCCTTAGAATAAAAAACACAGTGATTAGAAAGCATTAACTCAGACAAGATCTTGAAACCCTAGTACTTGTTAAATGATTCCTACAAGTCTTACCAATGAAATATAATTCAATGAAGAGTTCTATTGGTTAAATAAAAAATTAAAACAATAAACCATTGATAAATTTATTGGATATCTACAACAATATGATCTTTATATGAGTAAAATAGCTTCTGAGGGGACAAAAAGAGAAAATTTTTAGCTTTTAAATCGGTTAATGTTGTTCATACAAACACTTCTAATTTGGATCTATATGATAGTGAAAAATAATATATTCCTCATATTGTGACTAAAGGATACAAAATAATGAAAAATAACATAAAAAATAATTGGGTTAGAAGAAACCCTAAAAAATAAATTTATAATGGGGATAGGAAAAGAGATATGAAATATAATAATTTTGATATAACATATTCTGTGTGCATAAATAAAGGGCACATCAATAATTTTTTTCATAAACTAAATAATAAATTCAAAAAAACAAAGAAAGAAAAAATGTTCATTGACCACTAGAGGGAGTTGTACAGAGTAATCTGATTCCAGTGAACAATCTAGAAATTAAAAATATTCTTCTATCATGTGTTTCATGGCATCACCACACAAGGTTTGTAAGTAATTATTTTGTTCTGATTGTTCTTCTTTTGAAAGTTATTTTAAAAGCAATAATTTTTGAATTAAATAATTTTTTTTACTGATTATGAAAATTTATATCCAATGTTTTTGATTTATATAATAAGCTTAAAGAAAATAATTTAATTTTATTAAAAATAAAATACTTTTTTAAAAATGATAAAATATGTAACACTTATTATTATTCTTATTCTCATTTTTATTTTTATGAATATTAAAAATCAAGTCATTGATTGAATGAGATTTTGAAAAGGGAAGTTGAATCTCTTAAAAAATGTTTATATACATTATTTCAATGTAATGAAAAATATCATAAGATGATGTTTTTGAAAAAACAACTAACAAAAAAATGGTGGTTTTGGTTATTATAGGATATTACCTCAATGATATAGAGATCATTTTATTAAAACTAAAAATAGTTGTATATTGATAGTTAATTGTCTTAAAGGTATAATGAAAGGATACTATTAAAATGATAATTCTCTTATATTAAAAAAAACCCTTGGAATTTTTGAAAACAAGTATTTCTAAATCCTTATTACACAAAGTAATTTACAATAAATTTTTGTTTTCTATATGGGTTCCTAATAATTTTATAAGTATTCCCATTTAACCCAGAGTATATTGGGTTCAAAAAATATCATTCAATAGATTTCTTATGGAAAAATTCCTTGGTTGTGCCGTGAATGACATATAGTGCATGGAAGGTGGATATTATAGGCATATGACCAGAGACCCATCAATTTTTACCATTTAAAATACAATTTATATTGAAACCATTAATTTTGGATACATCTTCAAAGGAAAATTAAATAGTTTTGGTAAAGTTAGTATTTCAAATTCTACTTTTATTTATTATGTTTTATCTATCGAAGGTTTATAACAGAATTTAATAATTATATAACAACTATGTGATAATTGAATGAATTTCTAATTTCAAAATGATAAATATTGGGTTTTAAAGAAGATTAATTATTAATCTATGCTCGTCGAAAATATAATTTTTATAGTATTTAATTTTCTTAATTAAATATTCAACATATAAAGTGTTAGAATGATAAATAGAATGACTGCATGCTTTGGCCATGATTCTTAGGTCATGATAATTTCATATTGTGGAAAAAAATCACAAAATATGAAAATGTGTTATAGAATCATTCCTTAAAGAATGAACATCGTCATGTTTGTGAACCTTGCATGAAATGGAAACATCATAAAATTTATTTTAGACCCATCAATTAGATACAAAATAATATAAATTTATAGTTAATACAACTTGATTTATTTATACCCACTTTAATTTGTATTCATGGTTTAAATAAATATAACATAGTTCCAATGAGCCAATACCCTAGTGATATAGGCTCTTGTATGGCATCCAAAAGGCAGAGGATCGAATCCCGGCTGGGGTGAATTTCTGTGATACTATAACATTACTGTAGTAGTGGCAGAATTGTAGCAGTGGCAAAACTATTGCAATGGAGGGACTGTAGTAGGCATTGATACAGTGATGGTACTGTAGTGTAAAATGTAGCAGTGCAGGTACTGTAGCAGTACTATTCACTGAGGGGTCCTTTAGGCCAAAATGGGTTTTCAAGCCTTGTATTCAAGCCAATTGTCCTTGGGCCTTCAGGCTATTTTATGGGTCTCCATCTATCTAGTCTAAAGAGGTCTTTACGATAAATAATAAATTGAGGCTTCATACCCATTCTTTAAAAAAACCATAGTAATTATTGAAGATTATAGTAGATTTATAGGAGTAAACTTTCATTCTCCTAAAAATGATATATTACGTAGATTTACTACCTTTTTTAAAATAGTTCAAAATGAAAATGGTTGTGTGATTATATCTATTCATAGTGATAATGTTGGTGAATTTCATAATATAGATTTTGAAATTATTTGTTAATTTAATGTTTCTTTTCATTATTTTTCATCCCCTAGTACACAACAACACAATGGTGTTTTATAATGGAAAATTATAACTCTTATTGAATTGGTTTGAACTATGTTAGGTGAATATAATATTCTTAGATTTTTTTGGTATTAGGATATATTTTCTAATATTTATACTTTTATTAGGATTCTTATTAGAATTTTTTTAAATTAAACTATTTTTTAATTGTTCAAAAATAAAAGCACAATGTTGGTTACGTTATTTTTTAAGTTTTTAAATTAAATTCAAAGAACTATTTTGAAAAATTTGTTTCCTATAGTGATGAAGTTATTTTTCATTGTTATTAAAAAAATATTAATGCGTATAGAGTTTATAAAAAAAGAAATATATTATTGAAGAACTTCTTCATGTTATAATTGATGAAAATAATGATAAATTAAATTCTAATTATAATGTTAATGATGAAGTGTTTATATAATTAAATTTCAATGAATAATTTCTTCATGATAAGAATAAATCAATTTTTGGGGATCATACTCATTCTCATCCAGATCCAAAATCTTAGAAGATTCATAAATATCAACCTATTAAAACAATAAATGGTAATGTTAAATCCGGAGTTAAAACTAGAAATTATATTTTAAATTTATGTTTCAATTTCGCTTTTATTTCATATATAGTTCCTTTTAATGATAATGATGATTTAAAAAATTAATACAGGATTGTTTATTTGTAATAAAAATTAAATAATATTTTTAGAAATATTGTTTTCACTTTATTCAATTTTTTCATGATTAAAAAAGTGATTGGAACTATGTTGATATTAAAAAACAAGATGGATGAATTTGGAAAAAATTTCAAAAATACTGCATGGCTTGTTTCTTAAGGGTTCTCTCAAGAAGAAGCAATAGAATACAATGTTTATTATTCCTGTATTTCTAGGTTATAGTTAATAATAATTTTTCATATTTTTCTTGTTTTCATGGTTTTAAATTATATCAAATAGATGTAAAAAGTTCTTTTTTAAATTATTTTTAAATGAAGAAGTTTATGTTTCTCAACCCCCTGGTTTTGAAAGTTAAACATTTATTAATAACATTTTTAAACAATAAGAATCATTGTATAGTCTTAAATAAGAACCTAGTTCTTGGTATGAAATAATTTCATTATTTTTATTAAATAATTTTTTCATGAACGAAAATGTTTACCCACCAATTTTTATTAGATGATATTCTGATGATATTTTATTTTTCCAATTTTATGTTGATGATATAGTTTTTGGATATTTATTTATGGACTTTGTAATGAATTTTCTTCTATTACGACTTCTAAATTTGATATTATTATAATGGGAGAATTATAAAAATTTCATAGACTTCAAAAATTTCATTGAAAATATGGCAGTTTTCATAATCAATCTATGCATTCAAAAGTGTTAATCAAAATATTTGTCTTGATTTAGATAAATATAAGAAAAATACTATGGATTCTAATTGAAAATTATATATTGATGTTTCTATTAAATTTATTGATTTTAATGTATAATGAGGAATTATAATTTTCTTGCTATATTTTACTACACATAGTTCCAACATCATTTATATTGTGTTTTTATTTTCTAGATTTCAAGATGATCCTAAATAAATTCATATTAAGTATGTCCAAAGTATAATTTGATATTTTAAAGGAAATTTTGATTCTAGTATAATTTATCCAAAATATAATTTTTTTATTAAATATCTTATTATGAGTTTGATTTTGGTGAATGTATAATTAACTGAAATAGAATATCATGTATATTTCATTTTATCGATTTTTTTGATTTCCTGGTCTTCTAAGAAATAACTATTGTTTTCAATATCTACTACACAAGTTGGTTATATCCCTACTACTAGTAGTCATGATCAATGATTATGGATTAAGAAATCAATATGTGATTTTTGTGTTTATATTGAAAAAATCACTATTTATTCAGATAATACGTCTTTAATTTCTACTTTTAAAAACCCCATACCATATTCCAAAACATTGCATACTGTTATTAGATTTCATTATATTAGAAATCATGCAAACAATGGTGATATTTATTTAGAATTTATACCTTTTAAAAGTTAGTTAGTAGATATTTTTCACAAATCCATTTGCGACATCTCAGAATGAAAATATTTAATTTGAACATGGTACGTTGGAATATAAATTTTTTATTACATAATTTTGCAGGGGATGTTTTTTTTAATTATTAATTTTTAGAAAAAGGGGTAGAGATATTTTTGGGATAGATTTCTTCTATAAATAAAAGGGGAGAAAAATGGTCTTAAAATTACTTAAAATTGGTTTTAATTATTCAGAAGAATTGGGTTTGTAATAAAAATGGGGGAGATTTCTTGTGCATGTGCAATATTTTTTCTTTATTACTTATTTGATTAATTGGGGAGATTTTTTCTGTGCATGTTTTCTTTTGTTTGATTACATGTGATTTTCCCTTTAAAATAATTTCTATATTTTAATGATTTATTAAACTAATGAGTTTCGATTTTAGTGATTCTTGTCATGTTGGGTAGGTAAGAGTTTTATCTACATTTTAATTACTTTATAGGGTTGAATGAAAATGAATGTTTATTACTCTAAATAAAAATAATTTTCTTCCTCAATTTTAGAAACTCTATAATTTTAATTTTTAAAATATTTGTGTAATTATTTTACTATATCATTTAATGATATCAGTTTGCAATGAAACATCATTTTGTAATAATGAAACATGGTTATATTGATTTCAATAATTTATATCAAAGTCTATAAAGGTCTATTGATTAGTGATTAAATTATTTGAAGTTTTTATTTAAATTTTCTGAATAGAACTTTTCATGAATTTTTTTTGAACGATTTTTAATGTTTTTTGAATTTTATATGTTAGATTTATTTTATTCATTATTATTTTGAAATTTAACAATATTTTCTAAAAATAATTACTTTTGACCAATGTCTTAATCTTTTTCAAAGAGACCTTAAAAATTATTTAATGTTTTTAATGTATGTTGTCTAGTTTTCTCAGGAATAGTGCTGAGTATGGTTCATGAAGCCTACATTATAGTTCCGAAATAGTGAAAGATATAGTTCATCAACCATATGTTTGTATTTATGAGTAGAGAAATGAATGGTTCATCAACCCTAGGTTATTGTTCATTAATTTTTTAATGTATGGTTCATCAACCATATGTTATTATTCAAGAATATTTCAAAGTATGGGTTTTCATCCATAAATTACTTTTTATGAATAGTTAAAAGAATAGTTCAATAACAATACATTACTATTAGCAAATATTTAATGGTATGGTTCATCAACCATACATTAATGTTCATGAGTAGTGAAAAATATGATTCATCGCTATGTTACATTATAGTTCATCGTCCCTATTCTATGTTAGTATTAATCATCTCTGAACTATGTTACCATTACTCATCCATATTATAAGTTATTTTCCATCATCTATATGCTATGTTACTATTCATTCATGAAGTTACTGTTCATTTGGTGCATTTTTTAAAAAACTTATTTTTTCCATATGTATGATTTAATTTTATAGGTCATTTTTAGGAAATTTCTCATTAAACCTACGTAGTTTTATCAAAGAGATTTTAATGGTTTTGGTGATATATTAAGTGAGGATAATTAATAAGTTTTTTATCTTCTTTTTCCAATAAATCTAGAGGCCTCAAAATTATTTAAATTAATAATTTTTAATTTAGATTCAGTTTTTGGTGATACTTTCCAGGAACTATTTTGACCAAATTTAAATTGGTTTGAATAGATTTAAACCGGTGTTTTAAATCATTCAATAATTCTATATTTATAGATATATTTTTTGATGAGTTGTTAAAATTGTTTTAAATTATTTTTATGAATTATTCTACCGAAATAATGATGATATGGTGGTATATTTTTAATGGAGATATTTACGAAATCCCAGACTCAATTTATTTTCAATATCATAAGGATGTGGAGTTATTGTTACTTCTGAATATTTTCTCTATATATATCTTTCTCTCTAGAAGAATAAATATAAGAGTATATATTAACAATATAAATGTCATAAGAATCACATTAACATTTTTTATACTATGTTTTTTCAAATAGAATGGGAAGATATCATTTATCCCATTGTGCAATCAACAACAACCTACGACATTCTGTTCCATGAACAACATGATCTCTCAAGTGATGAATATTTTATAGTTTTACTAAAATTTCCATGACTAGACAAGATAATATAAACTAAAAATACTAGTACCTTTTCTCCCATTGTTTATCTTCTATCATCTGGTTTTGAGTATGTAACATTTTCCCATCCATCACATGAACTCTATTATTATTTTTATGATTTTATAGACAAAAGAATTCTTTTTTATTCTGTTCCTTTGGGTTGTGTCTCCCAGGTACTAATGTAAGGATTTAATGGTTTTGGCCCCTTGTACCTAATGTTAGGATTGTTCGGGTTGTGACTCTCAGTACTTAATGTCTGGTTTTAAGTATTGTGACTCCTTATATAGAAGTCAGTGTCATGGTAATCCATCCACAAAAAAAGATTTTGTAACTGGGTTAGGATTCCCCCATAAAATTCAATTTCATTTTACTCATATATCTCACCGCGTATATTGTTATATAAATATATGTAGGGCCCCATTGAACTAAACTAATACAAAAACATCATTTGGTTCATTACTTTTTCTGCTGCTAATTAACCTTAATAATTATCTTTGAAAATTGTTTTAATTAATAAATTTATTTGTTTAAAATTTTAAGATTGTCTATTAAACCCCCTCTAGAGCATCTTTTATTACCCAATACGACATTACACATTATAACGTGAAAACCATTCATGCCATAAAACCATTTCAAAAATCGACCCAATCATTTTTCACTTTAGCTAATCTATTCATTGAATAAATATCTTCAACAATTAGTTAACGATCCTTATTTTTAAAAAATACCCAAACTATACCTTTGTTCTCTATACTAGGGGTAACCTCATAAACGAATTCATGCATTTGTAAATAGACTATGTTAATTCCAATAAAAACATAAATCCCTAAAATTTAGTTCATTTTTACTAATAAAGGCTGTCTAAAAACGAGAGGAACAAAATTCACCCAAAAAAATGGAAATGAAGATAGGGAAAAAAACTACCAGTAAGTGTGTATTGAGATGTTCTATTAAAATCTAATTGGAATGTAATAAAATTTTGAGAACCATTTTTTAAATAACAAATATATATTTATGAATTTAGAAGAAGAGTTACTTTTTTCCATTTAGAAACCTGTATTTTACACTTTATAAACTATGTAATGTTTAATTTTAATAAAAGGGAAATTTTTGATCATTTTCATTATTGTTTTATATGAAAAGATAAATAATATTTTTAAATGTTTCTAAAGTCACATAAAAATCATTTTTCAATCATATTAAAATTATTGTTTGGAAAATTTATTATTTATATTATTTTGTGGTAAATCCAATTAATTATCAAGAAATTGATTTTTCTCGAGACTATTTTAAATGTGTATTTCATACATATATTAAAAGAAATGTTTAAAAATTCTAACAGTTTATTATATTAAATTGTATTAAATATATTGAATCATAATATATGAATTAAATAATTAGCCCCTTTTTGGTTTTATAGATAAAATAAATTTATGATTGTAATTTATTGTCACCACAACAAGGTTTAAAATGTTTAACAAGAGGTTTAAACTTTGATGTATGGGTTAATATATTTCTGAACCATTTAAAAATATTATTTAATTTTTTAAATTAAATTTTATCACGTAATATATTTAATAAACTGTCTATTTTGTGTTACATTCCCATGAAAATGGATTATTATTATTTTTAAAAGTAGAGTATTTTCCACAGTGCCACCTCTTTCACCTATAAAATTCCCCGACTACCCCCTTCCAATCAATTTGAGAACATATCCGCAATAATTATTTGAATAAATAGCTTATAAAATACATTATCTATGACCTATATTTTTTCTCTAATCCATAAACCATCAAAAAAAGGATTCAAGGGATATCCAAATATGGATACCTATTGAATTGGTAATCATCTTAATAGAGTTCATTCACATTTAATTATTCTAAAACCTCATATAATAATATAATACGACCCAACCATAACTAAATCATTATATATATTTTAGGGAGATATAATTTTTTTATGTAACAACCATCATTGAAATATTTTCAACATATTAGGAAATGAAAACCACATACATTTATACATATAGGCAACCCCTATATGAGAAAAATATTTCATTTTCCATCACCACCTAAAATGAGGGTTATATTTGTTTATTTAATGAATAAATATGTTATCAATGACATTTTTATTATTCTATAAATATAAATGAATATCTATCCCTCTTTCTTTCTATCCATTGAAAAATGAAAACTTTACTCTTACATATATTCATACTACCACCTCCACGAACAAAATATTTCATTTTACATATCAACTTAACATGGATAGTTATACAATTTTATTTAAAATAAATTTATTTTATAAATATATACATGCCTTCAATCTAATTTTAAATGTTATTAAACCCTGAAATTTTTTCTTGTATTTGAATTCCCAAATCAAAACATTCAAAATAAATAGTATGGCTAACAACAAAATAATATAATTTAATAAATAATTATGACTATATGGGTACAAGAATGTTATGAATGAAGGTTATATAAAAATGAAGATATAAATTTAGATTTATTATATATTATTAATATATATTATTGTATTATATATGGATTTTAGGGAATTTCAAACAAAGAATGAATCAAATGTAATGGTTTCTCCCCAAAAACAACATTCATTGAGAAATGATTTGAATTTCACAGCAATTTACTTTACAAGTTATAAATGATACTTATCTATAATATAATATAAGTTTACAATTTTTAATCCTTTAATTAAAATTAAAATTTTATTTATCTATTTCAAGATATTTTTATTCAAGTGTGAATATATCTATATGAGTTCTTAGTCACAATTTCGATATATTAAGACATGATTCATGTTATGAAGAATGATTTATTTAATATGAATTACATTATTCCCCATTAACATATTTTAACATTATATTTTATGTAATTCATGGTAATAATATAAATATATTATCTTCTAAATCTTAAACATTTTTTTATTAGAATTTTATCCAATCCTCAAGTGATTCATTGATAGTCACATTTTTTGTTTAGGATTGATTATACTTAAATTACCATTGGGGTAACACTAAGATCAATCTATCATAAACTCCATCAATTTATCGCATTTTATTTATTTATTATTCATGTATTATTTTCATTTCCCCTCTATTTATTTCTCAAAACCGCTGAAATAATGTTTATTAGAATTCTTGACCTTATTTCATCTATTTTTATGGGAATATTTCTCTTCCCTATTTTTATTCATTAGTTTTTATAGATTAATGTTATTTTATAACATAAATTATTTACAATGATAAATTTCTAAATAATTTAATTTATTTTGAAAAATAAAAATGAATCATCCTAACATCTTCTAGGTAAATAATATTTAATAATCATAAAAAAGTGTTAACAATTTTTTTTGGTATTTTCCACACGAACAGAGTTTCCTCCTTTCAATAAATATCCACATTATTCAGCAAACACACCATGTGTACAATTTTTTATAATATAATATACATTCTGATTAATCATATATTTTTCCATAACAAACATACATTATATTCATAATTTTTCTGAAATTGTATTTTATTAACCTTAAGTATATTTTTATCTTCCAATCCATTGTTGAATTATTTTGGTTTATTTCCATAATTCCAATATTATAAATTATTTTAAAAAAATAATTTCAAAAGATTTATTAAAATCACTTGAAAATATTTAAGGTTGTGACTGTAAAAAAAATTTCAATAAAGTAACGAAATTTTTCGGTAAATTTATTTATAAAATATTTATTTAATTTTATTTTATACATTCCAAATGGATTTTTATTATAATAACACATTCATTTGTGATGAATATATTTCTATCCTCTATGCCCATGTTATTTATTATCATGGATGTATTCTTCAACAATTTTATTAATAACTTATCTTCATATTAATTACTCTATATATGGTCATGGTCATATCATACATAAATTAGATTAGAGTATTTTCATCAATAATGATATTTTAGTTATTAATTGAGGAAATATCGATAATATGTTTTCTTATCAATACCATATGGTTATATATTGATTTATAGATGAAGAATTGTTATTATTTGGTTAAATATATATAATCCATATTTTTTTATTTCATATGATTAAATATCAATTATTGAATAAATATTGAATATCTCTTTGGTAAAAATTAATTTCTCATGATATTTGATTCAATAATAATATTTATTGATTAATAAAGAAGTTAATTTTTTATTTTATTATTTTTTCAATGTGTCAGGAATTTATTGACTATTTCTATGAAATTAGTGAAATAAATTATAACCCCTCGATGAATCATATATGGTCCCACAAGAAAAATGATAATGGATGATAATTTGGTGTATGTTTTCCCATAAAAAAATATTTTACTATATGTGTTCTATAAATAATGTATTGAATAATTGATAATGACCTGGCCATATATATGATAGTGATATTAGTATGTCTTAAATTATTCATTTCATCCATAATATGATAGTTATTGATGTCCATGTGATTTTTTCCAATATTAAAATATATATGTGTAAAATTTATGATAATGTTAAAATATATATGTAATTTTTTATTAATATTTAATCATTTCAAATTACTCATGTTTTTTTCCTATAGTGGAAAAAAATTTACAATACACTTAATGAGTTTTTTATCTCACTTTTCTTAAGTTTCCATTTCCTAAGGGTGTGAATATGTATAATATATATGATGTATATATAATATTATCATGTATAGAATCTTTTTTGAAGATTCTAAAATCTTAATATGTAATAAGAAAACATGGGTATAATAGATAATATTTCAATTGGATACAAAATTCATAAATTTTATTAATTAATGTATTCATTAATTATATTAATCCATAGACCTAAAAAGGTGTAGGGTATAAATGTGACTCAATAATTTCCTCTTAAATTGATATTATGGATGTTTTAGTATGGTTCAAAAAGGATTTTATTAAATATTTGTTATCAATAGTAATTTTTAGCATTGGATTTCGGACAACAGGTCTCAAGCTTCTATGTTTCTATAATATAATTGTTAAGAAAACTAAATTGTTTTTTATGTTATATGATTAAGATACATTTTAGATCTATATATATAATTAATGGTTAACATGATTAGGTTAGATCAAAATATAAAAGGTATTGATACCCTTTTGACATATTATTTGACTAAATTATAATTTTTTAAAATATTTTTTGGTTTATATTTATCAAAATTAATGATTAAGGAAGATATAACCCTTGGGATACATTCAATGATGGTTATTTGGTCATAATTAATTATATTCTGGGGGTAAACGTTATAGGTACAAATAAAAATTTGGTTATTATTTTAATTTATCTCGAGGTTGTTATACTATATTTGGGAGAAACAAAGTTAACATATCTTTTTGAATGTATATATGGCCTTTAGGATTGAAAGGAAACTTGATGAATGGTGATTTTAGGAGACATTTAATATAAATTGGGATTATGGGATTCACTTTTTATATTATATGTGGATGATTTTTTTTTTAAAAAAATATAGATTTATCATTGGAAGCATATAAGATTTTATTTATTTTCATCATAGTGATGTTGGTTGTTTTAGATCTTATTAACATATTTTCAGGAGACTATATTTCCATTATTTTTGGGAGTATCATATAATATAGAAAGATATTTTAATGATTAAATAGGTATAATAATTATTGAGATAAAATTTATGTTAATTTTTTTAGTAAATGTGATAAAATAATTACGTATTTTAGGTTTCTATATTGGTATTGTATATTTTAAAGAGTTTTAGGAATGATTTGAGTTTATATCTGGGAGTATTTACTGACATATTAGATATTAATTTATTATTTAATCAAATGATGGATTTTTATATTGGATATTATAGTAAAATGTGATAACCATTTTGGATTTATTAAACTGATTGGGACATGAGGGACAACTAATCATCTTTTTTGGATTATATGATATATTAAATTATGATTATAAAATATTAGGCATGAAGAATAATCATTTTTAATAATAATTTATTATCTAATATATAATATATAGGAAAAATAGATTTAGTAGTTTTCAAATGATATTAATAACTCAAGTTTAATTATCATATTATATATCTCAATCGTAAAATAATTCCATAATCTACTGTAATAGATAGATAAATATGTCATGTATTATAAAGAATATATCACTCAACTATCAAGATATTATTATAAAAACTCAAAAAATGTATGATTATTACATCATTTTATAAATATTTATTTTGAAAATACTAAATTTTATAGTAATCACTTAGAAATTTCTTATAATGTTAAAACACAAATATGAGGATTATACCAACGTACTGGTGATTTTATTTTTTTCAACAATAGTAAAGCTATGGTAACCTGATTTATTTAGTGGGGAGAATATACAAGACTATGATTTTGTTATGTATTACTTGAAATAAATATCTAGTTGAATATATTTTATTTCACCTAACAGTGAAATAAAAAAATGTTAAAAAATATTGCAACACTGAGAATAATAAAATTTTATTAAATATAAAGATTGTAATAAATATCGTTTTAATGTTTAATACTATCATGATTGATATTATTAAATGAATTTAAAAATAAAATAATTATTATGATATGATAAAAATAATTCAATAAGAAAAAGAAATATTATTTAGAGATGAATTTTTAATGAGTTATATATTTTAATTAATTAGATATTTAAGATGATGACATGAAATTTTTAATCATTTGATGTAATTTTTTAACACTCAATTAATTATTAATACGAATGAAATGACAATATGAACACATAAAAATTATAAGTTGAGATTTTCTTTAAATAATTTTCTTGTTATGTTTTTATTTTTCATGTAGGATATTAATTTATTATATCAAGATTTTAATTTTATGAAATAAATTATTTGTAGTTAATAATTTAAATGAATTAATAGTATGATTTTTTTTCAATTTTATGGTTCTTTTTCATTTTCTTTTAATAATTTCATATAGTTTTACTACCAATAAAATCTCAAATATAAAACCATGATGATTTAGAAATTACCTAATATTTTATATTACTTTACAAATGAATAAATATATTTCAAATAATAAAATCAATTCTTTTAAATATATAATTTTGAATTTAAGAACCAATTTTTTCTATTTGATAACATAATTGATGTATTATTATAATAAAAGAACCATATTAATGATTTTATTTAATTAAAAACCCATAGAGATAAAATTGGTTTAGAAATGGAGTTAAAGTCACAAAAATAAAATTTTTATTCATAATCCAATTGTTTCTATAAGAGTGAATTATATTAATGATTTTTGGAAGAAATCCATTTTATTATTTAGCTAATCAATTATCTAAATATATTTTAAATTTCAAAAATACTAATATTTAGATTAATTACCACTACATATATAAATTTAATATTTTAATGTGGTTTAAATGTTAGGAATCATCAAATTATTGTTATGAAATAGGATCTTTTTCATTTTGAGATATATAATTATTTTACTATAGAAAAATATTTTCAACATAGTAATAGTTAAAATGTTGAAAAGTGGGTCAAACTAATATGGAGGATATAAAATATCACTAAAACATCTATAGAAATGATTTTTTGTATGTATTTAGACTCATAATTTTTCCATATTTCAAAAAAAAACATTTTGATCCACATTCCAAAGAAAATGGCTTTTTATTATTTAAAAGAATATAATATTTACAAAGGACCCACCTCTCACACCTAGAAAACGACATCCTCACCCATTAAATTATCAATAATCGTTAAGAACCTTAAAAAAAAAAGTATCTAAAAACAGTTATGAACTCCCTTATACATAAAAAATTGGTTTTTCTCATTCCAACTGATCATCTAAAGAAACATTAAGGAGGGACCCATAGAAGGATACCCAATGAAGTGGTAATTCTCTAAACTGAATGATAAATTTTGGATTTGAAAACCATATTCTAAATTTTTTCATCTATTTGGAAATGAAAACATCACTCATGTAGACGTATGGACTACCACCACCATAAACAACATATTTCATTTTTCATCACTACCTCAAGTGTATAATTATATTTATAGATTTAATGATTAAATATGATAACTATGATATAATTATATATATATATATATATTTTTCTACCTTAAATTATTTTAAACCATGTAAAAATGAAAACTTATGTCATGTATACATGTGGACTACCCCCTCAGTGAAAGAAATCATTCAATTTTTAATAACCACCTTACATGGTTGGGTATAAAAGTGTATTTTATTTCTTAATATACTATATATGATTATATTAGATTTATTTATCAGTTGAATCCATGACCATGTAGAAAATACTAAAATAGTCATATCAAAATATACATAAGAAACATAATAATTAACAACTAAATAACTGATTTGAAAAATGAATTATGAGTAAATGGGTAGAAAAAAAAGATATAAAATGAATAATATAAGAAAATAAAAGAAATAAATATCGATATTCTATATAATAATAATAAAAATAATAGTTTTATATAGTGATTTTATAGAAATTTTGACTAGGTAATAATCCACAAGTAATGGTTTCTCATCTTAAAGTTCTTTCTTCCAGATATATTTTTAATTACATATATATTTTATATAAATTTTTGCTATGATCAAAAAATGAAATATTATATAATGATACACTTTATAATAATTATTATTAATGTTTTATTTCAATGAATATATATAAGACCCAGCCTTAAAAATTACTTAATATTGAGTTACTTCAGGAATACACGTTGATAATCTTTTCAGGTCTAGAGTTTTAGAGAATTAGATCATAAATCATGCATTACATTCCACATGTAAACAAAGTGGTTACATAAAAGATAGTATTCATTTTTTCCATCAATGGAAACATTTTTAAAACTAAATAAGGACTCTTTCATGACACTTCCTTGAAACTATCATCATATCATGTACCTTTCCCTCGACCTGTGAAAAACATTTAAAAATAATGGGATGAGAATAAAAAGATCAGTAAGAGATATAAAAGTATGAAATGAAAACATTAGTCCATGTATGAAATCATAATTTACTCATAAAACATAGGCATTTTAACATACCTCAACAAATCATGAATAATTCATAGAAATCATAATACATAAAGGTATGTTGAGGCATTCATAACATTCTTACGTAGGGAGTGACCCTCATGGTTACATTTAGAATACCCATCATAGTATATTCCCTACATCTCTTCAGAGAAAACTTAATGTTTAACTCCTTCACGTTACCCAATTCATTGTATAGCTATATCGAGCTCACCTGCCCTTTGATTATCTCGGAACCACCCGTCTTCATAACAATGCCCAAGAACCATAACATACTCGTATCACGTAAAACATGCATAAAATAAACATAGCATTTCCACATTTCAATCTCAAGATATCAATACAACACATTGATATAATAAAAAAATTATGAAAACCATTTTCAATACCAAAATAAAAGAAAAGTAATACATTGTATTTATTTTTCATTTCAAAAAAAAGTTAGGTTATGGCTTGTAGAGGAAGCCGAAACTCAAGTAATTATCACAGCGACGAAGAAGTCCTTGTCGCCGCATACGTATGACAAAAAAATTCCTCTTTTCGTTTAGTAAAATGCTTCGTATAAAAAAATATTCCTTTTGAATAAAAGTAAATGTCAAAGGGGTTTATACACCGTATAAAAGAAAGTTGTTTATAAAACAAAATATGCCTCAATGAATGGAGATTGAGACGAAGTCCCTTACCTCATATCCAACTTGACTCGATCGTTCTTTAATCTCCTGAATAATAAACTTGAGTTAATTTCTAATTTCTTAATAATCTTTTCATGTTCATTATTCCATTTATATCACTTATTACCATGTCATGAACACTATGTAATTATTTAAGTTAATAACGGTCGTTTTAACGATCATTGGTACTTGAGTCAAAAATAAACTCTTTATAATTACAAGTTGTTCATGTATCCATTATATAAAGAGTTATATTTATGATGTAGATATCATATATATCATATATATCCATTATATACATGCATTTATAATATTACATAAAATTTAGAGGTATGAAATGAAATGCATCGTTAATGGAGATGGTAAGCCATACGTACGCATGAATGCTACATTCATTTCTATTTCGTATTTTATAGAATGGAATCATAATGGCATAAAGGTATATTATAATTCTAGTATAATTTCATATATAATATCATTATCTCCATCATTTATAAGTCCCACATATGTCATTAACGAATCAAATCACTTTGAGGGGGCGGTAGTCCGCACTTCCTAAAATGAAGATATCAGGTATACCCATAATGGAAGCCATAAAGGTATACCATAAATGAAAAATAAATAAGCTTAAGGAAAACAAAAACATATTATATATCATATATAAATATAATGTCATCTTAATATCCACCTTTTAAGGTTTTAGAAGAATATTGAACAATCATCATTTCGTGAGGAAAAAATTCGCCATCCACAGAAACAATATGCTCTTTAACCATTAGATGAAGGTGTGTGTAAGTGTAGCTAGAATAATTATTATAAAAACATCCTAGTATATTGAAGATATGGGTTTTGTTAAAAAAATAATTGAATAAAAATATTTTAGGGTGTTGGAGAAGCAAAATAAAACAAAAGAACACAAATGAAGACATTACCTTAAAATTAGGTAACTCCCTTTGGTTTGAACCAAAAGGGTTTCTTGAAGGGATTCCTGCCTAAGTTAAGGATTCTATGATTAGGAAAGGGATTTGGAGAGAGAAAATTATCAGATCATTGCTGACCCAAAGGTTTTATAGGTGTGGTTAAGGAGGTAGAGGTGGGGGACTTTCATAAGAGGAGAGGAGGGGCACTCTTGGAAAGTTAAGAAGTGTTACATTATTTTAAAAAGTTTTTCAAATTTAAAAGGACCATTTTTGATATATTTCAAGGATAACGTGATAAGGTTTCTAAATATACTCATCCAATAGGTCTTTTACAAGTTTAAATCTTAGAGTTTACATTATCTTTTGATTTTATTTAAATCGTTAATTAATGAGGTAATCGATGCATCATCATGATGTCATAAATAATTTAATTTATTTAATGTCTAAAAATTAAAAAAAATACTATGATGTAAGAATTATTTTTATATTTTAAATGACTATTTATAGTGAAATAGATCATTTATTTAGAAAAAATTAAAAATGTTTCACTCAGGTGATACATTCATTGTTATATTTAACATTCTTTAAAAATAAAAAGATAAAAAGTCATTATCACACAAAACTGATTCCACGGTGTCCCCATGTTTGGCACAAGGAATCCCATGGTCCTCCATGAAAAAAAAGTAGCATTAGGACACATTTTGTTGTAATTTGTTGTTATTATGATATTATTTTATTATCCTTAACTACCCGATTACTAATTAATCAAGATAAATAAAGATAATTACCGTCATTACTATTCATAATGTCCAAAGAAAAAAGAGTCTTGATTAAATAATTGAGACCTTCTAATTCCAAATATGTAATCTATTTTACAAAATTCAAAACAAATAAATTTCAATAATTAATTTAAAAATAATTCCTTTTTCAAAACAAATAGCGGGGTTTTTAGAAACAATATCTATGAAAAGATTGTCACTTGTTTTTGCCCAATTACAAAGTGATGTTAATCCCAATGACCACCATTGTATTACATGGTAAAAAGATATTATATTTAAACTTTAAAACCAATTAAAAGGATAATCTAACCATATAATTATATTATATGAAAAAACAGTTTTGATGTAAAATGCTGTATTTTTCACTATTCATTAAAAAATGAACATTATCAGAAAAATACCAAAAATTAACCCAGGGTAAATTTCAATGTCCAAATAATAAATAATAAATTTATTTTGACAAATAAGGACTATAAAATTGTCAAAAGATATATTTAAAAATGGTTTTCCATCTAAAGGAAGTAAACCAGTCTTTTAAAAATATTAGTGTATTCCATGCTTAAGATTGGATTTATTCTCATTTTATGCCTCTAAAACACTGTCTAATTAATAAATTGACATATATAAGAATATCTATTATTCATTACTTACTTGGAATGTTACATCCTTCCCCCCTTTAGAAAATTGCATCCTTGCAATTTATTTACTTATCGAATAAGTGGGGGTATTTAGCCCTCATTGCATTTTCAGATTCCCATATTGTCTCTTCACTCATGTGGTTTTTCCACAAAACCTTTAATTGATGAATCAACTTATTCCAAAACACTTACTCTCTGTGGTCAAGAATCTGGACTGGTTGTTCCCCATAAGATAGATTCTCTTCCTGCTGAACTACCTCTCGACTAAAAACATGAGATGGATCTGGCATGTACTTCCTTAACATTGAAACATTTAAAACATTGTGTACCTGAGATAAACTCAGAGGTAAAGCCACTAGATATACAACTGATCCAACTCTCTCCATAATTTTGTATAGTCCAGTGAACCTTGTACTAATATTTACATTCATTCCAAATCGCATCACACCTTTCCAGGGTGAGATTTTGAGGAAGACAAGATCACCTACCTCAAAAGAGAGATCCTTCCTCCTATTGTCTGCATAACTATTCCGCCTGCTCTGAGATGTTCTCATGTGTTTCTGTATCAGCTGAACTTTTTTTACCAACTCTTATACCAATTCTAGTCCCATCAACTTCTTTTCACCTATATCATCCCAAAAATCTGTAGTTCGACACCGCTTCCCATTTAATGCCTCAAATCGTGCCATCTATATACTGGAATGAAAACTGTTATTATAAGAAAACACAACCAAAGAAAGATGTTGGTCCCAACATACCTGATAATCTATTTAACAAGCACGTAGAATATCCTCCAAAGTCTGAATCATTCGTTCTGACTTCCCATCTGATTGAGGATGAAAAGATGTACCAAAATTGAATTCAGTACCCAACGACTTCTGAAAGCCTTTCCAAAAGATAGAAGTGAACCTGGGATCACGGTCACATACAATGGAGAGGGTAAATCCATGTAACCTAACTATCTCTTTAAGATACAAATGAAAAATTTTATCTAGGGAATTAGTATCTCGTATAGAGAGGAAATGAGAAGATTTAGTCAAGAGATCAACAATTACTCAGATTGCATTATTACCTTGAGGTGTCTTTGGCAATCGCACAAAAAAGTCCATGGATATATTATACCATTTCCACTCTGGTACTGGTAAAGGCTGAGGCATCCCTTTCGGTAACATCCACTCTTCTTTAACATGTTGAAAAGTCAAAAACTTCATAGTAAAATAAGTTATATCTCTTTTTATTCCATCCCACCAGTAGTACTCCCGAAGATCTCTATACATCTTAGTAATTCCTGGATGAACTGAAAACAGAGAACTATGAGCTTCAAATAACAACTCTTTTCAACTGCGAATCACAAGGCACACACAATCTCTTCCCAAATCTCAAAACACAATCATTATCAATGTTGAATTAAAGAAACTTACCCTTCTGAACCATCTCTACCTTTTTCTGCAACTCAATATCTTGCTTCTGTGCTTTCTTGATTCTGTCTGATAGAGAATATTTCACTGATAAATGAAAAAAATAGAAGGACATCCTACACCAACAACTTCTATGCCAAATTTCATCAAATCCTTAACCAAAGTATCACTTTCCAAACAAAACATTTTTAATGAAGCATTACTTTTTCGACTCAAAGAATCAACCACTTTATTTGCTTTTCCTGGACAGTAATGAATTGTACAATCATAATCCTTGATTAATTCTAGCCATCTCCTCTATCCCATGTTCAATTATTTCTGAGTGAATTTATATACTTCAAACAATTGTGATCGTTATATATTTCACACTTTACTCCATACAAATGATGCCTCCAAATATTGAAAGCGAAAACAATAGCAGCAAATTCAAAATCATGTGTAGGGTAATTTACCTCATGTGTTTTCAACTGTCGTGAAGCATAAGAAATCACCTTGGCATTATGCATTAGGATGAAACCAAGTCATTTCAATGAAGCATCACTATAGATAACAAAATACCCATTCCTGGAAGGCAGTTCCAAAACTGGAGCATTCACCAATCTTGTTTTCAATTCCTGAAAACAATCATCACATTCTTTCGTCCAAATAAACAGAACACCCTTCCGAGTTAGCTTAGTCATTGGACTAGATAATCGTGAATTTTTTTTAATAAACCATCGGTAATAGCCTACCAAACCAAGAAAACTATGAATCTCAGTTACATTTGTGGGTCTTGGCCATTATTCAAAAACCTTTGTTTTTGCAGGATCAACAGTTATCCCATCTTTAGAAACAATGTGACCAAGGAAAGAAATTTGTTGCAACAAATACTCACACTTGCTTAATATCCCATAAAATTTCTTCTCATTTAAGGTTTGCAAAATAACCATTAAATGTCTTTCATGATCTTCTTTACTTTTATAAAACACCAAAATATCATCAATGAAAACAACCACAAACATATCCAAGATCTCGTGGAAAATTCTATTCATAAGGTCAATGAATACAACAAGTGCATTGGTTATCCCAAAAGGCATTACTAAAAATTCATAATGGACATATCTTGTACAAAACATGGTCTTCGGAATATCTTCTTCCTTTACCTTCAACTAAGGGTCCCCTGATCTCACGTCAATATTTCAAAAAAACTGAGCTCCCGGGAGCTGATCAAACAAATCATCGATATGAGGAAACAGATATTTGTTCTTAACAGTGATGTTATTCAAGGGTCTATAATCAATGTAAAGTCTCAATGAACCATATTACTTTTTAACAAATAATACAGGATCACCCCATGGTGATGTGCTAGGTCGAATGAAACCTTTCTATAATAAATATTGCAATTTCTCCTTTAACTCTAAAAGTTCATTTTGATCCATTCGCTAAGGGGTTTCTGAAATTGTATTTGCATCAAGAACTAAGTCAATGTTAAATTCAACTTCCCAATCTGGTATTATTCCTGGCAACTCATCAAGAAAAACATCAGGATACTCATTTACCACTGGCACATCATTAATCTGAATAGTTCCCATGTTTTCAATGATATGTGAAAGGTAACATTCATTTCCATATTTTATAAGTTTATCGGCCTCTTGATATGTTATAAATAGTAAGGGTTCATTCTTGTACACAAATTGAATGTATTTCTGAATGGATACTTCTTTAGCTCTATAGTCAATATTAGAATGGTAAATAAAGATCCAATCCATACCCAGGATAACATCAAACTCTACAAGAGGTAAAACAATAAGGTTATCAAGTAGGTTATTTCCACAGACAAGGATAGGAAGATTCTTATAAACACTTTTTGCCTCAAAATTTCCCCCGTGAGATTTTACCACAAGTTCAAGAGTCATTTCTTGAGATGGTATTCCCATTTTACTAGAAATGTTTTCAGAGATGAATGAATGTGTAGACCCCGAATCAAACAACACACTGGCATAATCTGAAAAAACAAACAAAGTATCTGATACAACTTCATTTGACGGCCCAACATCTTCTGAAGTAGTTGCAAAGGATTTCACCACCCCTTTCTGCTTGTAGTATAACTTCTTCCCATCACTCAGGATCTGTGTCAGACACTCGTTTTCATAGTATCCCGTCTCATTGCACTTAAAAAATTTCACTAACGGTAAATCAAATTAGGACTTACCATCACCTTGATCTTTTTTAGTGCAATCATGAGCCTTATGTCCCATCTTACCAGATCGGTAAAACTTTTCATAATTCAGAAGACATTCCCCAGCATGCCTTTTTCCACATTTATCACAAACTGGAAACTTAGTTTTCTTACAATCAGACCTTTTTGAATAATTCTTTCATTTCTCCTGCCACCTCGGTCTCTTCTTCTGTTGGTTGATATAGAACACTTGATCATCGGAAAACTCCATTTTTACCTTCTCAGCAAATAGAAAAAGTTTTTCATAACTTTTGAACTCACGAAAAGATAAACCCCTTCTATATTTTGGCTTTAATCTTGAGTAAAAACGATTTATTTTACTATCAAGGTCTCGGATAAAATTTGAAGCATTCCTTGCCAATCGGGTGAACCTTTCTTCATAGGCAGCTAGTGAGTCTTCCTCTTGCCTCAATTCCAGGAATTGTTTTTCCATCCTAAGTCGAATATCATTAGGAAAATAATTCTCAAGAAACATTCCTTTGAATTCATCCTAGTCGAGAGCAATAATCTCATCAACATCCCTAGTATTTTTAACCATAGACCACCACTAATATGCTTCACCCTTTAAACGGTAAATAGAAAGACTAACCATTTGATTTTTTGAACACCCCATGACATCGAAAATCTTCTCCAGTGAATTAATCCACCCTTCAGCCAGCACAGGGTCAGATGATCCTCTAAATGATGGGGGATGTGGCCTCATGAAATGTTCCCCCACGGAAATGTTCCTCTGTGGTTGATCTGGCTGATCTCGTGCATGGATACCGCCACCATTTATTGCTTGAGTCAACTGCGCCATTACTGCAAAAAACTGTTCAGTTTGAATTCTAACCATCTCAATATTCTGATTCAGACGGTTATTTCCTTCTGTATGCCTTCCTATATTTGCTTCCCAGTTTCCTATGCAGAAAACTATTCTGAAGAAACATGTCTTAGATGAAGCAGAAGGTAATCTTCAAATGCTATATCATTTCAATTTGACCATAAAAAAATATTTTTGGATAATCATTTAATAGAATTCTAACTCCTAAAGCTATCTAAACCAGCCTCTGATACCAACTATAAGTCCCTAGCCTTAAACATTACTTAATCTTGAGTAACTTCAAGAATACACGTTGAGGATCTTTTCAGGTTTAGTGTTTTAGAGAATTAGATCATAAATCATGCATTACATTCCACATTTAAACAAAGTGGTTACATAAAAGATTGTATTCATTTTTTTACATCAATGGAAACATATTTAAAACAAAACATGGACTATTTCATGACACTTACTTGACCCTATCACCACATCATTTACCTTTCCCTTGACCTGTGAAAAACATTTCACAAACTTGGGATGAGCATAAAATGTTCAGTAAGGGATATAAAAGTACGAAATGAAAACATTAGTCCATGTATAAAATCATACTTTATTCTAAAACCTAATCATTTTAACATACCTCATCAAATCTTGAATAAATCATATAATTCATAAGACATAATGGTAACTTGAGGCATTCATAACATTCTTACGTAGGGAGTAACCCTCATGGTTACGTTTGGAATACCCATCATAGTATATTCCCTAAATCTATTCGGAGAAACCTTAACATTTAACTCCTTCACATTACCCAATGAATTTTAGGGATATATCGGGCTCACTCTCCCTTAGTTTATAACGGAACCACCCATATTCATAACAATGCCCAAGAACCATAACATAATCGTATCACGTAAAACATGCATAAAGAAGACATAACATTTCCACATTTCAATCACAAGATATTAATACAACACATTGATATAATAAAAACATTATGAAAACCATTTTCAATACCAAAATAAAAGAAACGTAATACATGGTACTTATTTTTCATTTTTAAAAAACGATAGGTTATGGCTTGTAGAGGAAGCCGAAACTCAGATAATGGTCACAGTGGCATAAAAGTCATTATCGCCGCATACGTATGACAAAAAAATATTCCTTTTGTCATTTAGTAAAATGATTCGTATAAGAAAAATTCTTTTTTAATAAGAATAAATGTCAAAGGGGTTTATACACCGTATAAAATAACTTTGTGAATAAAACAAAATAAGCCTCAATGAATGGAGATTGAGACGAAGTACCTTACCTTATGTCCGACTTGACTCGATCGTTCTTTAATCTCCTGAATAATAAACTTGAGTTAATTTCTACTTTCTTAAGAACCTTTTTCAAGTTCATTATTCCTTTTATATCACTTATTACCATGTCATGAACACTATGTAATTATTTAAGTTAATAACGGTCGTTTTAACGATCATTGGTACTTGAGTCAAAAATAAACTCATTATAATTACAATTTGTTCATGTATATATTATATTCAGAGTTATATTAATGATTTAGATATCTTATATATCATATATATCTAGTATATAATGCATTTATAATATTACATAACATTTAGAGGTATGAAATGAAATGCACCGTTCATGGAGACGGTAATCCGTACATACGCATGAATGCTACATTCATTTCTATTTCGTATTTTATGGAATGGAATCATAATGACATAAATTTATATTATAATTATAGTATAATTTCATATATAATATCATTAACTCCATCCTTTATACGTCCTAAATATGGCATTAACGAATCAAATCACTTTGAGTGGGCGGTAGTCCGCACTTCCTAAAATGAAGATATCGCGTATACCCATATTGGAAGCCATAAAGGTATGCCATAAATGAAAAATAAAGAAGCTTAAGGAAAACATAAACATATTATATATCATATATAAATATATTGTCCTCTTAATGGCCACCTTTTAAGGTGTTAGAAGAATATTGATCAATCATCGTTTCGTGAGGTAAAAATTCGCCATCCACGGAAACAATATGCTCTTTAACCATTAGATAAGGTGTGTGTAAGTGTATCTCGAATCCTTCTTATAAAAACATCCAAGTATATTGAAGATACGGGTGTTGTTACAAAATAAATTAATAAAAAGAGTTTAGGGGGGTGGAGAAGAAAAATAAAACAAAAGAACACAAATGAAGTAATTACCATAAAATCGGGTAACTCCCTTTGGTTTGAAACAGAAGGGTTTCTTGAAGGGCTTCCTGCCTAATGAAAGGATTATAGGATGGGGAGAGGGATATGGGGAGATAAAATTATTAGATCTTGGATGAGACAAAGGATTGAGAGGTGTGGTTAAAGAGGTGGAGGTGGGGGCCTTTTATAAGAGGATAGGATGGGCACTCTTGGAATGTTAAGAAATGTTACATTATTTTAAAAAGTGTTTCGGATTTAAAAGGTCCCACATTGATATATTTATAGGATAAGGTGATAAGGATTATAAATATACTCATCCAATAGGTCTTTGACAAGTTTATGTCTTATATTTTACATTATCTTTTCATTTTATTTAAATCGTTAATTAATGAGATAATCGCTGCATCATCATGATGTCATAAATTAATTAATTTATTTAATGTCTAAAAATTTTAAATAAATACTATGATTTTGGAAATGATTTTTAGATTTCCGATGACTATTTATAGTCTAATAGATCATTTATGTAAAAAAAATTAAATTTTTTTACTCAGGTGATACATTCTTTGTTAAATTTAACTTTTTTAAAAAATAAAAAGATAAAAAGTCATTATCACACAAATGTGATACCATGGGGTCCCCATGTTTGAAAAAAGTCATCCCATGGTCGGCCATGAGAAAAAAAGAAGAAATAGGACACATTTTGGGGTCATTTGTTATTATTATGATATTATTTTATTATCCTTAACTACATGATTACTAATTAATCAAGATAGTTAATGATAATTATCGTCATTACTATTCATAATGTCCAAAGACAAAAGAGTCTTGATCACATAATTTAGTCATTCTGATTCCAAATATGTATTCCATTTTACCAAATTCTGAACAAATAAATTTCAATAATTAATTTAAAAATAATTCATGTTGTCAAAACAAATAGCGGGTTTTTTAGAAATAATATCTATGAAAAGATTGGCACTTGTTTATGCCCAATTCCAATGTGAAATTAATCACAATGACAACCATTGGATTACATGGTAAAAATATATTCTATTTACACTTTAAAACCCATTAAAAATATAATCTAACCATATAATTATATTAGATGAAAAAACAGTTTTGATGTACAATGCAGTACTTTTAACTATTCATTAAAAAATTAACATTGTCAGAAAAATTCCAAAAATTAACCCAAGGTAAATTTCAATGTCCCAATCATAAAGAATATGTTTATTTTGACAAATAGAGATAATAAAATTGTCAAAAGATATATCTAAAAATTGTTTTCCATCAAAAGGCAGTAAAATAGTCTTTTAAAAATATTCGTGTATTCCATGCTTAAGATTGGATTTATTCTCGTTTTAAGCCTAAAAAACACTATATAATTCATAAATAGACATAGATAAGAATATATATTATTCATTAATTACTTGGGATGTCACAATATATTTGTAGTGGTTTTTTCTTCACATGTTATAAAATTTATATAGTTTCTTGCTCTTAATTATGATTTTTCAGACATGTTACATGTTGTGAACCATGATTTATTTTCTATGGATTACATGGTACCCCATTAATATGTTTTTTAAAATAATTTGAATATATTTAGTGGATATATATAACTATGTAATTTATCATTTAATAAAATTTATTTGAATGTAATTAAATATCTTAGGTTTATATTACAATAATTTTCTTTATTTAGATTACATATATTTAAATTTATGTTTAAAAAATTATATTATATTTATCTAAAAAAACATCTATTTGATTCCCATTTTATAATTTTTTTGGTAATAAATTATTCATTCAATTTTTCCTCTCCCTGTTAAAAAACTATAGAAATAATAATTATAATAACAAATGAAATTAAAATAACTTTTTTGTTAGAAATTTTTCTATTCCTCGTCCAAAGTCTCTATTTTATTCAAAAAGATTAATTTATATACTTTATTGATTTCAAAATGTGTTTTTTTTAAATTCATTATTTACATTCAATATTTTACATGGAATATTGTTAACATATTCTATATATTCCATTTTTCACTTGATCATAAAATTTATGAAAAGAATATCTTTAACATTTTCTACATGATAAGGTTATCCTTCCATGAGGAAAATTAATCATTATTTATATCATACAAATTGTTTTGATTATTTTTAATATGATATTATATTCATTATTTTAGTATTTTCCCCATATAATATAATGTAATTTTGATAAATTATTTAAAAATAATATTCTTTACACTTATTTATATTTTTATCTTCTACACCACATTTGATTAATTTTGAAAATTTTACATTCATGATTATATTGTTTTAAATTATTTGAAAAATATTCCTTAAATTCCATAATGTCATATAAAAAATGATTTTGTAATGTGATATTTTGGTTTTCTTCTGTAGATATAAAAAATACTAATAAGAAATTAATTTTAAATTTGTTGCTTCTATTGTACTCTCTATTTTCCAGAGAACGTATATTTTCTTCAATAACATCATTTATAATTTACTGATGGTCTTCTTCATTTACTTGAAAATAATTATCATGGATGGATTCTAAATGACTTCTAGAATAACCTATGGTACATAAATAATATTTGGTGGTGATTATCAAAAATGATGCATCTCTTATTGATTAAGAAAATATTGTTAATATATATGTATATTAGTTCCATTTTTATTAATATTTATTGTCAATGTAATATTAAATATTTATTGAGAAAACATTTCTACTCGATGTATTTTTTAGTTGCATACTAATAAATATTGGTTTTTAAAGTAATATAAAATAGGTATTGGGGAAATATTACTGTTTTGTATATTTGATTCGATATGAATATAGATTGATTATTAAGAAATACAGTTTATTTATTTTATTTTTCATTAAACCCATTGGATTGTATTGGATATATTTCATTGAGTTGTGGGGTTCATTATAGCCATGTGAAGCATCATGTAAGGTATCATGAGACATAATAGGATGGATATTTATTGGAATATTCCATCAAATAATTAGATAATTTTTGGGTAATGGAATTGATGGAATGTGAAGAATTATTTGTATATTAGTTTTTCATACCATATTACTCATTTTTTTATGAGTAAAAACTTCAAATTTATGCAAACCTTACTTAGGATTTGAGGTCACCCTTCTTATGATTCTACTTCCCTAGGTTATAAGGAGGATTACAAAATATGATATATCATGAATGATATTATTTGTTGAAAATTTTTATAGAGGTGTTGAAGGCTTATTATGAAATAATAAAATATTTATATAATAGAAAAATGTTTATTGGAGGGGAATGAAATGTGTTTTCTTATTTAATGTATTTCCTAATTCTCTAATGATCTAAAACATAAACGTATTTGGGTATATTAGTGAATTAATAATTTATGTTGACATTGGTATCTTGTAATTTTATGTTTGTTTCACTTTAATCGATATAAAATACAATATGTAATGTCTTTTTTAATCATGAGATCCATGATTATGGGTTTAGGGAACCTCAAATGTCAAATATTAAATGAATAATAACCCCTTATGTTTTCTTCATTTTTTGGTTTTTTAAACATCGTATATATTAAATAATACTTGTTACAAATCTTGGTGACATCTTTGAAATATATACGGAACCATCATAAAAAATCCTTACATTATACCTCTATAGTTAGATAACATCTATGAAGAAAAATCTAATGAACAATGGTCAGATAAGTATATATAATCTCTATATTAATCATTTTATATAAAATTCAATGTTATTTTACCGAAATAATATTATGGAATGTTGAATAAAAATATGTTTTAAAATATATAATAGTCTTATAATATTTTATATAACAAATTTTTGGAATGTTTTTTTATAAAATAAATCATTTATTTGAGATTGTCTGGTGAGATATTTAAATTAAACTTTATAATTTAAATTATATCTTTAATTATTGTTCTAGAATAGAATTTTTAATACAGTGAGACCATAACATTGATGTAGAGTTGTTTTATAATTTATTTTTTAACCATTCAAAATACCCATTTTTAATTATTATACCAATTATATCATAGATAATATGATTATCCAAAGTATATTCTTATGTTAAACAAAGAGTTTCAATCAATCATATAAGACTTATTATATTTTTTAGATTAATTTTGTAAAAAACCTTTTAATTATGTTACATCTAATGTTCAGGAGTTCATTTTTTGAAATATCATTGAAAAAATTCATTATTTACAAAAATATAATAATGATGTATTGAGAGAAATATTTCCCTTATATTGTTACAAATATTATGGATTAATCAAATTTGACCATGAAAAAATTTATTTTAGTATTTTTAAAACATGTTATACAATGAATTAAATTATAAATATTGTGTTGAAAAATCATTACCACAAATATTTATAAAAATAATTAATTACAAATAATAATACTTTGTCTTATAAAAAAATAGGTCTTAATATTTGCATTAAATTGTATTGTTTCAGTTTCTAGAATGATTTAGGTGATCAGTTTCATTATATATCTATATTATATATATATATATTTCACATTATTTAAACAAACTTATTTTTTTTAATCCCTCACTTGATTTTAAATTGATGTAATAATTTAAAAGTGTTATTTAATAGATAATTTTTTATAACCCTAAATATAAAATAATTTATTTCTATAACATGATATAGAATCTCTACCAAGGACCTTATAACCATTCAAAAAAATTATACAAATATTCACTGATATATATGATTTCCACAACAGGATATTGTCATAATATTCTTATAAACTTATTATGTTTTAACAAACAAAATATTATATAAACCATCCTATATATTTATTCTTATTTTTAATTATTCTTTTACACCTTTTTAATGTAAAATAAATACTAGATCATAGAAAAATGGATATCTTATATAATATCATGAATAACTGAAGGAGGAATTTAAATTTTAATTAAAATCATTCATGTAATAGTTCATTTTGATACCAATGATGATAAATTAAGAAGTTATTTTTTACCGGATTGTTGGTAGAATTTTTGGGATAAATGTTTGGAGCTAAATAAAAGTGGATAAAATTTATGAGGTTTTTGTTTTTATATTTTTATCAACACTTGATAAAATGAAAATTCATTAGAGTTAAATTGTTTTAAATAATGTGAAATTAATTTTTTTTGAAAAGTAATTATTACAACATTTATGTTGAATGGAATTCATTGGTGTTGTCTAATGTGAATAGAAGATAAATAGTTCATGATGGTATCAACTTTAGGCAATGGTATTTTTATTCAGATAAAAATTTTCAAAAAATATTATAAAATGGGCATTATATTGTAAATGGATTCTTTATTTGTAAAAAAATTCCCATCTACCATGGAGAATCGATATTATGATCTAATTTGGTGATTGTAGCCAATGTACATAATAAATGATGTAAAATGGGAAAAAATTTATATTTCGTGTGTGAGGTACGAATATGGTTTAAAGGAATAAGAATTTTTTTTATTCAATGTAATGAATCATCACGAGATCGTCAATAAAAATTTTTGATTAATGAAATTTTCATCATGGGGGTTCCGGTATAAACATTGTTTCTTTGTTTGGACATTAATGATTTCTTGGTTTTTTATACCACAATTTTTTTAATATCTTTATCATGTAAGGAAAAATCAATGATTAATACACAATCGTATTTCTTATGAGTAAATGCCTAAAAGTGGTATAAAAAATTATTATAAAATTTGAGTCATCAATACATCATAGTTATGCCACACCAAAATTATATTATATAGATAATTTATTTCTATTCTATTCTAATTATGTGTATTTGTAGAAGCTATCTTGGATATACATAGTCAATTATTTACATAAGTAATGAATATTCAATTTTACAAGGATTTTAGTAATTATATAATTAATAATATCATGGAGGATAACATTTTATATGTAATTGGTTATTATATATTTATTAAGAAATAAAAAATTCATTAGTAATTGGATGTTTGGGTGTTTTTGATATGGGTATAGATGTTGTGTAAAAATAAGATAGATTGAGAGAGGGTGAATGAAAATTAATCACCCATTATTTAATATAGATTTTTACTTTCACATGTTCATAAATAAGTTATCCTAGAACAAATAATAATAAAGGACTACGTTATCAATGTATAGACTATATTGATTCTTTTATGACTCGTTGAGATTTTTCTTATTTAATAATGGTAAACATAAATTCATACATTAAGATATATTAGTTGATGATGAAGGGAGATGTTCATAGGTGAGGAAAATGATTTTATTTGTCCAATTTTAGGGTTTTAGAGATCAATGTTTATAAAATTATGTGATAATAAATTGATAATAGATTTTAGGATTCTTGTTGATTTAGGAAATTTATGATTCTATTTATTTTAATATTTATACTTATTTTAATCTATAACACATTTTTCATGCTAAGAGGATTTTTTAAAATGATTAATTTTAAGGATAAAACAATTTTTTTCAATATAAATTTGCGGAATATAGGTGATTATATGGAAAATTATGCAACATATTCATTCCATGGATTTATCTTTTTGTTTTATATACAAGACCATAAAATTTGTTTTCTCAACATTATTTTTTAGAAATTTGAATAAATTTGTGGAATTAATTGATTAAATTAAAAATAATTATCTATTTAACAGTAAATATGGATTATCTATTTCATGGATTAAACTTTATATGTTGAAATGGATGATTAATAGTGGAATATAAAATACTATTAATCAATGATTATCTCACATATCAATTAATATCTATTTTGGGAAATACTAATATTTTTTTAGTTACATTTTTAATTGATATATAAGAAACAATATGCCATCAAATACATGAATAATAATTTGTAATGGAAGATGTAATGTTGTTAATATTATTGGGTAATGTAACATCCCAGGTAAATAATGAATATGACATTTTCATATATATTAATATTTTTGAATAAAATATTAATATTACTTTAAAGGGGATTCTATGTTCAATGGCGTACCCAATACACAACAATGAGTTTCTTTGAAATCTTATGTTGCACACTAATAATATATTATTATTATTTTAAATGGTAGCTGACGCCTTGCCGTTGTAATGGCCGAAATGAACAGAACTAACAAAAAAATAGTTATACATGTTTGTTAAATATTTATACAATTACCCAATAAATGATAGAGGCTTAAAAGGAATATGAATCCAATTTTAAGCATAAATATTCTAATATTCTTTAAAAGGACGATTAATTGCCTTTTGATGGAGAAACATTTATAAATCTACTTTTTGTAAATTTTTTATGTTATATTTGAAAAAATAAAATCCTCCTTTAGAATCGAGACCTCAAAATTTACTTTGTTTAAATTTTTGTTATTTTGTCGATAAAGTTCATTATTTAATGATTAGGGAAAATGATTTCTTTAATTCAACACCTCCTTTTAATCTTATTTATTTATATGGATAGATTATCTTTTTAATTGGTTTTAAAGTATTGTTAAATTATAATTTTTACATTTAATCCAATGGTGGTCATTAGAATTAATTTCACTTTGAAATTGGACATAAACAAGTGACAACCTCTTGATAGATAATGTTTCTTAAAAACAGGCTATTTGTTTTTCCAGCTAGAATTAATTATAAAATTAATTAATGAAACATATATGTATTGTATTTGTTAAAATGGGCATCATTTTTGAATTTGGAATATCAAAATTACTTTGGATAAATTTTAGGTATTTTTCTGACAAATGTTCATTTTTAATGAATAGTGAAAAATACTGCATTTTACTTCAAAAATGCTTTTTCATATAACATAATTATATAGTTATAGTGTTCTTATAATTGGTTTTAAAGTGAAATTGAATTATATTTTCATCACTTAATACAATTTTTTTCATTGTAAGTAATTTCCCCTTTCAATTTGATGTAAAAACAAGTCAATCTTTTGATAAAGTTTACTTCTTAAAAACCAGTCTTTGGTTTTGACAATGAGAATTATATTTAAATTATTTACATCACTTTCTATGTTTTGAATTTGGTAATATGGAATCCATATTTGGAATCAAAAGTTCCAAATTATGTAATTAAGAATCATTTGTTTTTGGACATTATGAAATGTAACGACGATAATTATCTTTAATTATCGTGATTAATTAGTAATCGGGTAGTTAAGGGTAATAAAATAATATCATAATAGTATAAAACGACCCCAAAATGTGTCCAAATACAACGTTTTGTGCCATTTCCGACCATTTAAAGCTTTTTACTAATCTTGAGGGCCCATTGGAGTAACATGGGTGTAATAGTGACATTTATGACATTATTTTTTAACAAGAAAAGAAATATAACAAAGGGTTGTACATCGTCTGTAAAATTTTTTATTTTTGTTTAAATAAATGACCACTTATACAATAAATATTCATAGGAAAGATAAAAATATTTCCTAAATCATGGTAATTTTTTTAGAATTTTTATACATTAAATAAATTGATTTATTTATGACACCATGATGATGCAGTGATTACCACATTAATGAATGATTTAAATAAAATTAAACGATAAGGTAAAATATAAGACTTAAACTTGTCTAAAACTAATTGGATGGGTGTATTTCTAACCTAAATCACCTTATCATAGGAATATATCATTGTGGGGAATTTAAGATCTGAACATCGTTTTATAATAATGTAACATTTCAAGACTTTCAAAAAGTGACCCTACTCCCACTTATAAAAGGCGCGCACCTCTACCCTCTTACCCACACATCTCCAGCCCTTGGATCATCAAAAATATGATCATATTGTCTCTCAACATCCCTCTATTACTCATATAATCCTCACATTGGGCAGAAATATTTCCAAGGAAGCCTTTGGCTCAAATCAAAAAGAGTTACCCGATTTAGAGGTAATGTATTCTCTCGAGTTTCTTTCATTTATTTTCCTTCTTCACTCAATGAAATCTTATTATTATTTGATCCCATAATAACACCGGTATCCTCAATATATTAGGACATTGTTTTGATAAGTATTCTACCTACACTTACACACACCTCCGTCTAAAGGTTAAAGAACATACTATTTCTATGGGTGGAAAATTACTGCCTCACAAAACAATTATTGTTCAATATTCATTTAACTACTTTCATGGTGGCCATTATGATGTCACTGTATTTATATAAGATATATATGGTATTTATTTATTTCTATATTCTTCTGAATTCTATTTTTAGATTAAATCATTATGATTTTCATGTTGTGGAACAATGATAATTTCATCTGAGGAATTGTGGACTACTGCCCCCTCAAGTGATGTGACTCGTTTATGCAAAAAATGGAATTTATAAAGAATGTATTTAGTGAAAATATGTAACCTATATAATATATCTATTATACTGGAATTATAGTATATATATATTTCACATTTAGTTTTAATTCATTTAATATGACAATGAAATGAAAGTAGCGTTCATTCGTACGTACGACAGACCATCTCCATGAACGATGCATTTAATTTTTATCTCAAAATGTCATGGAATAGTATAAAATGAATATATAAAGTAAATATATGATATCTAAATCATTAATACAATTCTGGATAAGATATAATTAAAACTACATGGGAAATTCTTTTCAAACAAGTTCATTGTTGACTCGTGTACTGAACATCGACAAAACGTATGATATGAACTCACATAATTAAATAATTTTTTAACATGAAAATATGTGATATTAATTTAATAGAAAACTTTAAATTATGTACTTATGAAATTATAAATTGGCCAAAGTTTATGATTCAATAATATAAAGAAACGAACAAGACAACTCAGACTAGAGGTAAGGGGATTTCTTATCTCACTTATAGTTCTGTGAGATTTCCATTGTTCGCCACTTAATTGTAGAATGTGGTGTATTGTGTACTGAAATTTCATATATATTATCATTATTCTATTTATATTCATGGTATTATTTGATTCATTTTGTGTTTACTATCTTTTGGTCATACAAATCGATTGATTACAATGAGGTAAGAGGTTTTTATCTCTCTATTTATTCCCGTGAGATTCATGATATATTTGTCACTATCTCCATTGAGTGGTGTATGTACTACCCATTAATCTAATCATTTGATAATATAATTTCATTTATGGGTATTTACATAAACATTGTATAGTTCCTCTTTCATTGGGTGTATGTTTCGAAATTTACCCAAATCAGTATGTGAACCTTTCACCCTCCTCTTTTTAAAAAACTTATTTTTGTTAGGCCTTTTAATTTACATATTATTATGTTGGGATATGTTCTTATATATCATTATTGCTATAAATTTTATGTACATGTTATGAGATACCATTTTTACCTCTCATGTACTCATTTTCTGAATTTTAATTTGACGCCATTAGGTTGTCGAAATTCTGTAAGGGAAATTCTTAACCCAAATTCAATTTATTGGGTTAAACCTCTACTTCTTGATTATGACATACTATGAATATGTGTGGATGACCTCCTATTATTTTAAATGTAATATCAAATTATATTGGGTGTATTTATATTTGTCACACATAATTATGTAATTGATTTATCCTTAATCTAAGGATACTGTCTTTTTAAGGGACTTCGTATCAATCTCCTTTCGTTGAGGCATACATCAATTTATATACGACCTAATTTTATAAGTGGTATAAGATTCCCTTTTGACTTTTAATTTCATTATAAATTAATATTTTTTATGCAGTGTTTTACTAAAAGGAAAAAGATAATGTTTTTGACTTACGTATGCGGCGACGACATCCTCGCCACCGTCGTGACCATTTTTAGAGTATTGGATTCCTCTACAAGCCATAAAATTTTTGTAAATGAAAAAAAATACCAGGTTTTACGTTATTTTGGTATTGAATTTTTTTTGATAATGTTATGATTATATCAATGTGTTGTATTGATATCTTGTGATTGAGATGTTAAAATGTTAGGTTTCCATTATGCATGTTTTATGTGATACGATTATGTTATGGTTCTACTGAACTGTTTATGAAGTCAGGTGGTTCCGTGATATACTAAGGGCGGGTGATCTCGAGAAATCTCTCCAATGAATTGGGTAACGTGGAGGAATTAAATTCTATGTTTTCTCCGAAGAGATTTAGGGAATATACTCTGACGGGTATTCCAAACATAACCATGAGGTTTACTCCCTATGTAAGAATGATATGAATGCCTCAATTTACGATTATGTATTCTGATTTATATGAGTTATTCATAAATCTAATGATTTCATGAGTTATGTTAATGTGAAAATTTTTTATGAGTAAATTATGATTTCATTGATTCTTATGTATACATGGACTAATGTTTTCTTTGTGTATTTTTATATCCCTTACTAGGATTTTTATGCTCATCCCATGTTTTTGAAATGTTATTCACAGGACATAAAGTGGAATAGGGTCAAGGATAGGATCAAGTAAATCTCATGTTGTCTAAAACAGGGAACTAGACATGACTCTTTTGTTAATGAGTTTTTATTTTGTGAAAAAAATCGAAACTGAGTAGATGTGTCTACTTTGTAATCACTGAGATGTAATAGTTATGATCTAATTCTCTAAAACACTATACTGAAAAGATACTCAACCTGAATTAATCATTTAGTTAAAGATTATATAATGTTTTAAGGCCTGGGCCATACAGTTGGTATCAATGGTTAGATTAGATAACATTAGAGGTTAGGGTATTCTTTATGTTTAAGCGACATTACCATAATGGTTAGGATTTAAGAAAGAGGAATATTTTTTTAGATAATGTGAAGGAGTTTATGATAAAATGAATAATTATATCTTAGTATTATATGATTATTTTACTGATATACTCACACTGACCTTTTTGGTTTTAGTAAATGGCTGGATCTAGTAGGCACCAAAGTAACAGTGGATGTGATGAAAACTTTGACGATTTTCCGAACGAGAAACTGAATGATATGAGAGCTACAACGAGAACTCTGGTGGTTATTCTCAACCAACAATATGGATTCATGTTTGACCACCAGAACCATATTGATTTTTATAAGGAATCTTATATATGAGAAAAAAATCCCTACAGATGTTCAGGTAACAATCATAAAGGAATGTATGTTCAAAAACCTATGTTTCCAAGATGTGGAAAGAAAAAAATATAAATTTTTTAAAAGGGATAGAAAGATGCTATAGATGTGGAAATGAAGGTCATAAAGCAATAAGCTACCATGGATAAAGGAAGCATCTTGTTGACTCTAGGAAAGGGAAATATGTTCTTTTTGAAGGATCAATTGAATGTTTTAAATGTGGTGTGCATGGTCATTATGAAAACACATGTCCTATGATAAAGTATCGGGAATGGGATCACAAGGATCGTACAAATATTTGTTCACCAATACCTAACTCCATTCTGATTTTGGATGAAGAAACTAAGAATGACCAATGAAAGGTAAATATTATTTATTAACATATGTATTCCTTTTATTGAAATCTTTGGATAAGATTCATGGTTTTATTGTAGGAAATATGTATTTCAGAATAAGTTGGAATGGAATGGTTAATGGATCAAGAAGAATGGTGTATGAGTAATAAGTCAACATATAAGGGATTAAAGAGTTATGATAGATATTAGGATGGTGAAATGCTTAAAAGTATTATGGATCTTTTGATGATGAAATTACATTAGGAGAATTTTTATTTCATGGGTAACCCTTATGCTGGATATATGAAAATTTTATTCAATGAATAATTAACTTTTCTCTTGTGAAAATAGTTATAAAGATCTATTTGGGTTTATATGATCCTTGAATTTGAGGCAATTTCCAGTTAATACATTTTGGGATGTAAAACAAACGTTATTTGATAACATTTTTGGTTAAAATATGTTATAATTATTTTTGATGAATTTATCCCTTTTTGGGGAATTTACTAAAATTATGTAGTTTTTCAAAGGGACAACATGCAAACCGTTTGAAAACCCGTCGCGTCAGAAAATGTTGCGGGAATCAATCCCACAACCAAAGTGCGACTGGTATTTATCGCCAACCACTGGGCTATGTGAAGTCCATGATTAGTATGACTTATTTTTTTTATTTAGATGATTTTATGAATCAAGAATAAGTTGATTTTTGGTTATCTATGGGAATTATTAACCTATCATGGAGGATATGTGATTAGGTTAATTACATTTTAGTATGAGTCTTTAAGAGTAACTGATGTTATTTGGAGATAAATGTTAAGATTCACCCTGGAAGACAATGTGATCAAATCCTTCGGTGATTTGGGATTAAATCTTAGTCAGTATTACATCAATGAATTTTATGGATAACTAATTATTTAATGTCATTTCTTGAACATTGGGTTCTTTTTGTTGATTTTTGGGGATTAAGGGTAGTATTTATTTTTATAAAGGATTATCCTTTTTGGGGATTATATGATCTCATACTAACCATTTTGGTTTTATTTGATGTCTAAATACAATAGAAATATTTAGTTCTCCTTTTTGGACTATATGATTCTCTAGAATATGATTCTGGTACATTTGATGTGACCTAATCATTTTGAATGCTCATCATTTGGAGAAAATATTAGTTTTGGTAGAAACTTATTAATGGTTGAAACTCTACTTGAAGATAAGTATATTTCCTTATGTTTTTTTTCTATGTAGTAAATGAATTCCTCAAAATTAGGAAAAGGAATGTAAAACAAAAATGTTGTTGGTTTCTGTTTCCTACTGGGTAATCAAAGATCATTTACAGACATCATTAGTTTGTTATTTTCTTGTGGTTAAATTTCTCCTAATCATGTTTTCTATCACTCTCCATCAGAATATGACCCTTTGTTTTCTCCTCCATTTCCATGTTTTCATGGAATCAAATTATGGGTTATTTTAGATGACCATCGTACTTCTTTTTTACTTCTTTTAATGTGATAATTTTATTTACTCCTTTTACAATGTGGGGATTTCAATCAATTTTCCGAGCCCAATTTTAAAATTGCAAGGACGTAATTCCCAAAAGGAGGGAAGGATGTAACATCCCAGGTAAATAATGAATATGACATTTTCATATATATGAATATTTTTGAATAAAATATTAATATTACTTTAAAGGGGATGCTATGTTAGATGGCGAACCCAGTACGCAACAATGAGTTTCTTTGAAATCTTACATTGCAAACTAAAAATATAATAATATTATTTTAAATGGTAGTTAACGCTTAGTCGTTGTAATGGTGGGAATGAACACAACTAACTAAAAAATGGTTACATGTGTTTGTTAAATATTTTAACAATTACCCAATAAATTATAGAGGCTTAAAATGAAAATGTATCCAATTTTAAGAATAAATATTCTAATATTTTTTAAAAGGTCGATTAACCACCTTCTGTTCACTACGGGAAAAATCAATTATTGTGACGGGTTATTTGCGATGGGAATAAATCCGTTCACAATAAATCCACCGAAAATCATATTTTCGGTGGGAATAAATGTTCGTCACAAAAGGCCAGTTAGATGCGACAGTAATACAGGGCGTATCACAATAAGTATGGCTCGTATTGCGCACCAAAAGGCGGGAAGCCTATTTGCGACGATGGAATTTGTTTCGTCGCAAGTACCCAGAGGTGGTAAATACTATTTGCGACGGACAGAGAATTACCCGTCGCAACAAAATATTTCGCAGGTGTTATTTGCGACTGGTCCCATCACCAATACCGTCGGCGCTAAATAGGCTTTTGCGACGAGTCCCATCGCAAATACCATTTTAACAACCGCCGATATTTAATGCGGGCGAAGGTATTTGCGAAGGGACCCGTCGCAAATACCAGCGGCGGTAAATAGCAATTTGCAACGGGAATATCCGCCCGTCGCTAATGGTTTGTCGGTAGGCAACTATTTGCGATGGGCCAGTCCCAAAAACCCTTTTAACCGTCGCCCGTAATTAATGCAGGCGAAGGTATTTGCGACGGTATACCATTGCAAATAAGATCGTCGCAAATATTCTACCCTATATATACCCCCATCCATTTTTTTCAGATCATTCAGATCTGTCTTCTTATTCTTCCTTTTCTCTCTTTAAATTTATGTTCTAAGTAGAAGTTTTTTTATTTTAATTTTTTCTTACGGGAAGAGGAGATAAGGAGTTTGGATGTGCAAACTGAGAAGGAGTTAGAAGGTGCAAACTGAGAAGGTATTTATAGTTTAAATTATTTTTAAATGTCAATTTTATTTTTAATTGTTAATTTAAATTTTTCTAATAGAATTTATATATATATACATAGTATAATTAGATTATTTCGTTGTACCAAATAGTCCTTTTCTGGATACAAACAAGTAGAGGTGGTTCTGGCACAGATTTAACTAAGATTGAAAACTCTGACAAGGTGTTTCGAGCTTGACTCGGGGTAACCTGTTACACGACAATGGGCCTTGCTGCACACTTGGTTCGACACTCCTGGAGGATGTTTTGGTCATAATTAGAAATAAATATATTAAATTAGAAGAAATTAGAAAAATTTATATTTAATTAGGAATAATTATATGATTATTAAATAATTAATAAATAATTAATTAGGAAACAATTAGAAATAAAATAATAAGGAAAAAATTAGAAATAAAATAATTAGGAAACAATTAGAAATAAAATAATTAGGAAAAAATTATAAATAAAATAAATAGGAAACAATTAGAAATAAAATAATTAGGAAAGAATTAGAAATAAAATAATTAGGAAACAATTAGAAATAAGATAATTAGGAAACAAATAGAAATTAAATAATTAAGAAAAAAATAGAAATAAAATAATTAGGAAACAAATTGAAATAAAATAATTAAGAAACAAATATAAATTAAATAATTAAAAACAAATAGAATTCAAATAACTAGGAAACAAATAGAAATAAAATAATTAGGAAACAAACAGAAATTAAATAATTAGGAAACAAATTAAATAATTAGGAAACAAATTAAATAAATAGGAAACAAATTAAATAACTATGAAACAAATAGAAATTAAATAATTAGGAAAAAAATAGAAATTAAATAATTAGGAAAAAAATAGAAATTAAATAATTAGGAAACAAATAGAAAATAATTAATTAGAAAACAATTAGAAATTAAATACTTAGGAAACAATTAGAAATTAAATAATTAAGAAAAAATTAGAAATTAAATACTTTGGAAAAAATTAAAAATTAAATACTTAGGAAACATATAGAAATTAAATAGTTAGGAAACAATTAGAAATTAAATAGTTAGAGGAAACAACTAGAAATTAAATAGTTATAGGAAAAAATTAGAAATTAAATAGTTAGAGGCAACAATTAGAAATTAGGGAAACACATAAAATAATTAGGAAACAATTAGCAAGCGTGATTGACCACTCATCTACCTAAATTTTCTTTTTATCTGTGCGTTGAGGCTTGACAGGAAACTTCTTGCCTCCACATGTTATATTTTCTTTTACTGTCAAAATTATCAACCTCCTCGCCAGCATAGATGTGAGGAGGTTTATAATTTTGACAGTAAAAGTAAATACTACATTTGGAGGTAGAAGATTCCTATCAAACTCAATGCACAAATGAAAAGAAAATTGACGTAGATGAGCGGTCAATCACATTTGTTACAATTATCAATATTTTCAACAAGTTTTTCTTTATTCTTAACATGTTCAGATCTTAAAAGGTCGCCAATTTTCAGGTCATTCCCAATAAAAAGTTTGCATAAATCATGTCCAATTTAAACTCTATAATTGTTCTTTCTTGGTTGATCACCTCGCAAGTAGCATTGCAATAGGAAAATCCAATTCATGTCTTTCTCATCTATAAGAATCATATCACAGGACTTATTACATAGACCATTCTTTCTTGAAAAATAATTGGAAAAATACTGAAGTTCTATTAATTTTTTAAGGAAGAATGATATATATAATGGGTAATGTGAAATTATTCTTAAAGATGAGAACAAAATTACTTGTGTCATCCTATTGCAACACTACTTGCAAGATGATCAACCATGTAAGGACAATTATAGAGTTGAAATTGGACATGGTAGAAGCAAAATTTTTGTTGGGCGTGACCTGAAAATTGACGACTCTTTAAGATTTGAACATGTTACGAATAACGAAAAATCTATTAGAAATATTGAGATTTTTAATAATTATTAATAATTAGTAATAATTAGTAATAATTATAAATAATTAATCAAAAATAAAATAAATTCAAGTACATGGTTATAAATTGGCACAATTTCCAGCTGATTGGCGGCTACCTTTTGTTCAATGTCTCATATCTTTGCTACTTTATTCCACTGAAATCAGTATGAAAAACGTGCTTTCATGTATGTCAGAGAAAGTTTTTAATTCTGATTTTAGTAAGGAGAAATTGAAAAAGAGATGAGCCATCAGAAAAAAGAGGCTCTTTTCCCTGAAGACTCATCTCCTTACAAGGAGATGAGTCGTCAGGCAAAAGAGCTGCCGCAAATCTGCTGGAAACAAATAAGAATAATTAGTAATATAATCTCCCCAATGATGATTACAAAATTTTATTTCATTATTCAAGAATATTTCATTTTATCAAGTATTTCTATGTATTGCTAAATTAATAATAATTAGTGGGGATGAATACAAACTAACTGTGTCACCTATAATTATTGGTAATTACTATGAAATAACTGTAATTATATATCTTATCTTTTTAAGATATTGTTTTTCTTATGTCAAATTATTTAACAACAGTAATGGTTTTAGATTTTTTTATAAACATATATATGAATATGTAACAAGGAAATCGACATAAATCATTATTAGATGATCGTGATTGGATAAATCAGCGTAGAAATCCAAACGGTTCTAGTTTAAATCCAGTATATGTTGACGGCGTTGAAGCTTTCTTATCATTCACATCAGCAAACCCGAATTTTTTTTCAGAAGGGACAATTAAGTGCCCTTGTAAAAAATGTGCTCTGAGAACGTTTGAGTCATTTGAAATCATTGGACAACATCTCTTGCGTTATGGTTTTCAATCAGATTATATTTTTTTATCATCACGGTGAGCGCAGTTCTATAGAAGATACTAATAATATTATTCCGGATCCATCATGGCTTCAGAATTTAGTACATGATGTTGCAGGGTCATCCGTTCAACAAACTGAAATCCAGGATGATGTTGATTTACCTCCCGAGTTGGAACTATCTGAATTTGCTGAGTTGTTCAGGTCTGCTGAGGATGAATTATATCCTGGTTGCAAGATAAGAAAATTAGAAGCAGTTGCAAAATTTATGGCTATTAAATCAGATAATGGAATGTCAAATAATTTTTTTGATCAGATATTTTCTTTGGTTAATGCACTGTTACATGAAAGAAAATGTGCTGCCTACTAATTGTTATGAGAGCAAGAGACTGGTTCGTAATCTGGGCCTTAGTTATCAAAAGATCCATGCATGTTCAGACGATTGTATCTTATATTCTAGTGAAAATTAGTGGTTGGATAGTTGTCCCACATGTGGACAATCAAGGTATAAAGAAGCTCAATCAGGGATTTCTAGATTTATTCCTGTAAAACAGTTGAGATATTTCCCTCTTACACCCAGGTTGTAGTGTTTATTTATGTCCCTGAACACAGCGACAAGGATTTCATGGCACAAAACAATATTTCAAATGGTAAAAGCTTGATTCATCCATCTGATGGTGATTCATGGAAAAATTTTGATCAAGTGAATCCGTCTTTTGCTTTAGAATACCGGAACGTGCGGTTGGGTATTTCTACTGATTGTTTTTGTCCATTTAGATCTTTTGGTAGTCAGTATTCTTGTTGGCCTGTATTTATAACTCCATACAATTTTCCTCCATGGATGTTGATGAAAGATCCTTATATCTTTTTGAAATTATTAATCCCAGGACATCTGAAAAATAATATTGATGTTTATTTGAAACCATTGATTGATAAGTTAAATTTATTGGGGAGTCATGGTGTTGGTACATATGATGCTACTGCGAAACATAATTTTGTAATGAAAGCTGCTTTGATGTGGACAATTATTGATATTCCGGCATATGGCATGTTATCTGGCTAGAGTACACATGGTCCAAAATCATTTCCTTACCGTATGGGAGACAACAAAGCATTTATGCTCTTGAATGGAAAAAACATTTCTATTTTGATTGTCATCGCAGATTTCTTCCAATCGATCATCCTTTTCGGAGGAATAAATCTAATTTCAGAAAAGGAAAAATTGAAAGAGATTAACCTCCAAAAATGATCTCAGCTACAACGTTACAATCAGCTGTATTTCATTACCTTCCATCACTTTTGGACCGACAATAAACCAATAGAAAATTCATGGCTTTGGGAAAGAACAAAATTGGACAAAACAGAGCATTTTTTGGAATCTGCCATATTGGTATGATTTGTCGGTTCAACACATGTTGGATTTCATGCATATTGAGAAGAACTGTTTTGATAATTTATTTTTTACAGTTTTGGATACACCAGTTAAAACCAAAGATAATGTAAAGGCACGATTAGATCTTGCCCAAATTTGCAAGAGGCCAGAACTTGAATTGTTTGAAAATGTCGGATCACAGAGATTAATGAATCCAAAAGTAACTTATACACTGACCAAAGAGAGTCTTTTATTATTTTGTCAGTGGATTGCATATTTGAGACTTTCAGAGGGATATGCTTCAAACATGGTCAGATATGTTAGAAATGGTTATATTACCGGATTAAAAAGTCATGGATGTCATGTTATAATGGAAAGACTTATTACTATTGGATTAAGAGGTTTGTTGAATTCTAAGATTTGAGATTCGATAAAAGATATATCATATTTTTTCCGAGACATATGTGCGGCGACAACAGACTACGATACACTAAGAAAACTGGAAGAAGCTGTTTTTGTAATTATAGGCAAACTGGATAAAATCTTTCCGCCAACATTATTTGACTCAATGGAACATTTTATTTTACATTTTCCACATGAAGAAAAATGTGGAGGTCCGGTTCAGTTTCGATGGATGTACCCATTTGAGAGATTCATGCAGAAATTGAAGAAAAAAGTCTGTAACAAAGCATCAGTTGAAGGCTCAATTGATGAAGCTTATTTGCAAGAGGAAATTGCATTATTCTTCAATCATTATTTTGAATCTGAATATCCCTCAAAATTTAACCGCATGGGCTGGAAAGAGGGGAATGTTGATGATGATATGAACAATCAATTATCAGTTTTCAATCAGCCCGAACATGGCTTTGATGGAGTTCATGATAGATGGCTTTCAGATGATAAACATCATAGAGCTCATACAAATGTTCTACACAACTGTGAAGAAATGTCACCAATTGTACAATGAGTGGTCCTATCCCTTATTCTATAGATTCTGTAATAGTAAATTAATCTTATTGTATTTGTAGGTTATATGATGATCATATCAAGAAACAATTTCCACAAATTACAGCAGGTGGCTTAGAAGAACGTCAGCAAAAAAAATTTCCTACTGGTTTCAAAAACTGGTAACATACATTCTTTTTTGGTTTTACATATAAAATCAATTTATTACTTGTAATAGTGATAAATGTTTTACAAATTTTCAGGTATCTGTACATGCTGATAAGATTAATATTCAATTGCATATATTGAGTAGCCCACCATCCAAAATGGTTAAATCTTATAATGCATATATGGTGAATGGTTAGCGCTTTCATACACGTGTATATGGTAAATCAAAGAAAACAATGAATAATGGTGTTTGTTTGAAGGGATCACATCATAGAGATATTGAAGTTGACTTTTACGGAATGCTGGAAGAAATTATTGAACAGTGTTATTTGGGACAGAATTATGTAACAATGTTTAAATGTCGATGGCTGCATACTGAGAGAGGATTGTGTATTCATCCGACTCATGGAATTGTTGATATCAAACATAAAATTCTTCTTGCAGTAAATGAACCATTTTTATTGTCTAATCAGGAAAATCAAATTTATTATGGAAAATATTGTGCTACTACAAAAGAGATGGATGATTGGTGGAGTATAATAAAACTTAAATCTCGAGAAAATTAGTTTACTGAAACTGAATGTGGTTCCACTGAACTGCAATTTTCAGGACACTCATGAAAACACATCTTTTTCACAAAGAGACATGAATATCGAGGATGACACCCCATAGTTAAGGGTCGATGGTGACAACGTTTTCAATGATGTTACAACTGAATTTGAAATGACAAGAGATGATAAAAGTGAAACTAATATGGAAATTGATGATGTTGATGAGGATGATGAAGACATTGACATTGACGACTATGAAGATGATGATGATGATGAACATTAACATAATAAAATTCTTGTTAGAATCATAACAAATATATATATATATACATAAAAGTTATTTTCAAATGTTTTATAATAACAATAATTTCATGTTTCAGATGGACTCAGAAACGTTTCGTTAGTTGCTGGTGGCTGATCTACATATGGATGATGAGGTTCTTGAGTCATCTAACCCTCAGGTTGTTGGCACTACAGGAAGCACTCGGAGGGGGCGTGGTCTTGTTAGATTGATGATTCCAGATCCTATCCCAGAGTGACATCCACCTCTTGGATTCGATGCGCACGTGCGGTGGTATGGTAACCTGTGTATTTTAGTTATCTTTCATTATAATTTATTAATATTTTAATTTTTTGATTATTTGTTCTTTTTCCAAAGTTTTACACATATATCTATTAGTTAGGGGAGCGCTATCTTGCGAAATTATTTTTCTCAGCCCTGGCTCACATGGGATCAGATTCCTGCTGATGTGCAGGCCGCCATGTTCGATCATTGGCTGGTACGTAATTAAATATTATTTATTTTGAAATTTAATTCATTAATAACTTTATATCAGGGTTTATGGTATCCCATCAATGAGAGCATGCGTGGCACTATCCATGCGGCATGGGTGGTGTCTATGTGTGACTGTTTCCGTCATTTTTTGCATAATTTGAGAAAGACGGCTGTAAAGAAAGACAAAGTGACAAAATTTGATAAGTCATGTAGAGCCCACTGACCAAAAGACATTTCATCTCACGTTTGGGATGGATTATGTACACACTGGTTGGGTGGTGGGTTTTAGAGGAGATCTACATTGGGTCGACAGAATCGGGGGAGACAAGAGGTGACACATCGAGCCGGTAGTCGTACAATCAGTGCGCATAGAGAGCATCTAGTATGTTCTTTTTTTTAATATTTTATACAAAATTAAATATAAACAGTTTATTTTATATTCATATAGAAATCTGACCATCCCGATATTACGACGTACGACGTTTATCAGAGGATGTACACAGACCCAGCTACTGGAGAGATTAGAGGTGACCGCCAACATCAGATTGTGGTTAATATTATTTTCTTTTCAATTTTCAAATTAAATACATATAATCTTTTCATTATTTTAATTTTTAATTGAAACTTAAGGAGTCATATGAGGTTGTGACCTCTCAGACACAGACTGAGAGTCAAGATGAGATGGGTGATCAGACTAGTGCCCACCATTTTGATGAGACGACATGGATGCTGGCGACCCATTATGGCTTCGAAAAGGGCCGAGTAGTTGGTATCAACTCTCATTTGACTCTTGAAGCTTATTATGGTACTTCTACGATGTCGGCGTGCAGATCGAGAGGAGATCGTGGAGAGACATCATCTTCTGCCTCACAGTATCAGGAGCAGCTGCATGCTCAGAGTCAGCTTATAGAGGATTTGCGTCAGGGGCTGGAGCAGATGCGTCACCAGCACGATGAGGAGATGCGTCGATGGCAGGAGAAGATGCGTCAGCAGCATGATGAGGAGAGATGTTGATACGAGGAGCAAGATCAGGAGAATATGGAGTATATGCGTCGTTTGACTTATAGTTTAGGGATGGAGTTTCCTCCACCACCTCCTCCAGGTCCTCCAGATTATCCACCCCCAGTGATTTTTTTAGATGTAGTAAATATTTGAGTTCGTAGTTTATTGTCATATTAACTATTTACAATTCCTCTTCCATATTGGTAAGAATATTGCATGATTTAATTTGTTATTTTTTTTAATATTTTATTAATTATTAGTATTATTTTTAATGTCTTCTTATTTTAGTAATATTACTTTTAATATTTTATATTTATTGTTAATATTGAGAAGTTTATAATTTTATAATTTTATTAATATTAATAATATTAATATTATTTTTTCATGAATATGTATGTGTGTATTTAATAATAATAATATTATATTAATTTTTTATATTATTAATATTAGTATTGTTATTATTATTTATTGATATTAATATTTCATAATATATAATATAATATTATTTATAATCATATTATTATTATTTTTTGATATTAATATTTCATAATTATATTATATATATTTTTTATTATTAATATTATAATAATATAATTTAATTATATTATTAATATTATTATTATTATTATATACAAAATTTAATAATAATAATAATATATTAATTTTTTATATTATTAATATTAGTATTATTATATTATATTATATTATTTATGTTATTTATATTATTTTATATTAATATTTCATAATTATATTTTATATAATATATTATTTATATTATAATAATATAATTTTTTATATTATTATTAATAATATTATTATTCATATATAATATTATATGATTTGTATTAATTATTTTATTTTATTTTTATTTTTTTAGTATTTGCTACAGGATTATTTGCTATGGGATTTCCCGTCATAAATATATTTTTACTGTGTCATTTGCGATGGGAAGAATACCCGTCGGGAAAACATTTCTGCGACGGTCTATCACAAATACCTTTTTAAAATTTCGCATTTGCGATGGGTCAGAAACCCATCACAAATAATCTATCTGCGACAGCCCGTCGTAGATACATTTTTTATATAAAAGAAAAACCATTTGGGACGGGGAAAAATACCATCACAAAAACTATTTTTTGCGATGAGACTGCAGAAAAAAAACCTATTTGCGACGCCGTTTTCGGCAACGGGTGATTTGGGACGGAGCCCGTCGCAAAAGACCTTTTGTGACGGGATCCCGTCGCAAATATTCAGTTTTCCTGTAGTTATTGGAGAACATTTTTTAAATCTTCTTTTTTTTCAATTTTATATGTTATATTTGAAAAAATAAAATCCTTCATTATAATCGGGACTTAAATATTTACTTTGTGTAAATTTTTGTTATTTTTCCGATAAAGTTCATTTTTAATGAATAGTGAAAATGAGGTATTTTAATTCAAAACCTAATTTTATTCTAATTTATTTAAATGGTTATATTTTGTTTTTTAATTGGGGTTAAAGTGTAGTTAAAATAAATTCATACAATTTAATCCAATCGTGGTCATTAGAATTAATTTTACTTTGAAATTGGACATAAACAAGTGACAATCTTTTGATAGATATTGTTTCTTAAAAACACGATATTTGTTTTGACAAAGAGAATTAATTATAAAATTAAATAATAAAACTTATATGTTTTTAATTTGGTAAAATGAAGATGATTTTTTCATTTGGAATATAGTATTTTCTTTGGATAAATGTTTGGTATTTTTTTGACAAATGTTCATTTTTAATAAATAGTGAAAAATACTACGTTTTACTTCAAAACAACTTTTTCGTCTAATTTATTTATATAGTTAGATTGTCCTTTTAATTGGTTTTAAAGTGTAACTGAATTATATTTTTATCACTTAATACAATTTTGGTCATTTTATGTAATTTATCTTTTCAATTGGATGTAAAAACAAGTCAATCTTTTAGTTAATTTTACTTCTTAAAAAACCGTCTTTTGTTTTGACAATGAAAGTTATTTTTAAATTAATTACTGTACTTTATGTGTTTGGAATTTGGTAAAATAGATTCCATATTTGGAATCATAAGGTCCATATTATGTAATTAATACTCTTTTTTTATGACATTATGAATAATAACGACAGTAATTATCATTAATTATCGTGATTAATTTGTAATCGGGTAGTTAAGGTTAATAAAATAATATCATAATAATATAAAATGACCCAACATGTGTCAAAATAATCTTTTTTGAGAAATGGCCGACCATGGAATTCTTTTTAACTAACTTGAGGGCCCATGGATTCACATGGTTGAAATAGTGACATTTATGACATTATTTTTTAAAAAGAGGAGAAATATAACAAATGTTTTTATATCCTAAGTAAAAAAAATTAATTTTGTTTTAATAAATGATCACTTAGAATATAAATAGTAATTTTAAATATAAAAATATTTCCTATATCATGGTATTTTTGTAATAATTTTTATACATTAAATAAATAAATTTATTTATGACACCATGATGACACAATGATTACCTCATTATTGAACGATTTAAATAAAATGAAAAGATAAGTTAAAATCTAGGAGTTAAACATTTATAAAACCTTTTTAATGGGTGGCTTGAGAACCCTTATCAACTTATCTTATAAATATTTCATTTTGTGACCTTTAAAATCTGAAAATCATTTTATAATAAAGTAACATTTCAAGACATTCCAAAAGTGACCCTCCTCCCTCTTATAAAAGGCCCCCAACTCTACCCTCTCACACAAACCTCTCAAGCCCTTGGATCATCTAACATATTCTCATATTATCTTTCCACATCCCTCTATTTCTCATAGAAGCCTCACTTTGGGTAGAAATCTTTAAAAGGAATCCTTTGGATCAAATCAAAAAGAGTTACCCGATTTAGAGGTAATGTATTCTCTCGAGTTTCGTTCTTTTATTTTCCTTATTCACTAAAAAATATATTCTTACGATTTTATCCCATAACAACAATAGTATCCTCAGTATTCCATGATGTTTTTATGAAAAATATTCTACCTACACTTACACAGACCTCTGTCTAATGGTTAAAGAACATACTGTTTCTGTGGGTGGGGAATTATTGCCTCATGAAACGATGATTGTTAAATATTCTTTTAACACCTCTCATGATGGAAATTATGATGTCAATTTATTTATATATGATATATATGGTATTTATTTGTTTATATATTCTTATGAATTTTATTTTTAACTCACATCGTTATGCATTTCATGTTGTGGAACTACGATAATTTCATCTGATGAAGTGTAGACTACCGCCCCTCAAGTGATGTCACTCGTGCATTCCAAAAATGGAATTTATAAAGAATTTAATTAATGAACTTATGTTACCTATATAAAATATATATATATATATAATACTGGAATTATAATATTTATATTTCCCATTTTTTTTAATTCCTTTAATATGACCATGAAGTGAATGTAGGGTTCATTTGTACGTACAACCTATCGTCTCCCTGAACGATGCATTTCATTTTTATATCCAAATGTCATCAAATAGTATAAAATTAATATATACTGGATATATAGGATATTCAAATCATTAATACCATTCTTGATATGATATTTTTACAACTACATGGGCAATTCTTTTCAAACAAGTTCATTGTTGACTCATGTACCGAACATTGACAAAACGTATGATATGAACTCATATAATTTACTAATAATTATAACATTATAATATGTGGTATGAATTGAATAATAAACTTTAAAGGACGTCCTTATGTGATTATAAATTTTCCAATGTTTCTTATACATGAATATAATGAAACAAACAAGACAAGTCGGACTTGAGGTAAGGGGATTTCTTCACTCACATTTAATTATGTCATATTTTCATTGTTAGCCACTTAATCATTGCATGTGGTGTATTGTGTTCTGTCATTTCATATATATTTTCATGATTCTATTTATATTAATGGTATTATGTAATTAATTTGGTGTTTACTATCTTTTGGTTATATGACTATATTGATTACTACGAGGTAAGGGGTTTTTATCTCACTATTTATTCCCATGATATTCATACTATATTTGTCACTATCTCCTTTGCGTGGTATATGTACTAACCATTATTCTACTCTTTGTATAATATAATTTCATTTATGGGTATTTAAATCAACATTGTACATTCCTTCTTTCATGGGGTGTACTTTTCGAAAGTTACCGAAATCAGTAAGGGAACATTTCACCCTCCTCTTTTTAAAAGACTTCTATTTGTTAGGTCAATTAGTTTACATATTATTATGTTGGGATTTTTTCTTATATATCCTTATTTCTGTAAATTTTATGTCAAAGTGATGAGATCCCCTTTTTATCTCTCATCAAATCGTTTTCTAAATTTTAAAGTGACACTGTTAGGCTGTCGAATTTCTATAAGGGAACTTCTTAACCAAATTTCAATTCTTTGGGTTAAACCTCTACTTCATGATAATGTCGTACTATGAATATGTGTGGATGACCTATGATTGAATTACATTAAATATCTACTTATATATGGGTGTATTTATATTTTTCACACATAATTATGTAATTGATTTATCCTTAATCTAAGGATACCGTCTTTTTATGGGACATCGTCTCAATCTCCTTTCACTGAGGCATACTTCAATTTATATATGACCTTGTTTCATTAGTTGTATAATAAAACATTTTGACATTTAATTTCATTCAAAAGGAATCTTTCTACATGAAGTGTTTTACAAAACGACAAAATAGAATTATTTTGTCTTATGTATGCGGCGACAATGACTTTTATGCCGTCGTGACCATTATAAGAGTTTCATCTTCCTCTACAAGCTATAAATATTTTATAAATGAAAAATAAATACCACGTTTTACTGTATTTTGGTTTTTAAAATAGTTTTGATAATTTTTTTATTATATCAATGTGTTTTATTGATATATTGTGATTGAAATATGGAAATGTTATATTTACTTCATGAATGTTTTATGTGATATAATTATGTGATGGTTCTTGGGCATTGTTTATGAAGATAGGTGGTTACGTGATAAACTAAGGGTGGGTGAGCCCGAGATAGATCTGCAATGCATTGGGTAACGTGAAGGAGTTAAACGCTATGGTTTCTCCTAAGAGATTTAGGGAATATACTGTGATAGGTATGCCAAACGTAACCATGAGGGTTACTCCCAACATAAGATTGTTATGAATTACAAAAGTTACATTTATTTCTTATGATTTCTATGAGTTATTAATAAATATTATGATTTCATGAGGTATGTTAAAGTGCGTATGTTTTATGAGTAAAGTATGATTTCATTGATTCTTATATATGCATGGACTAATGTTTTCATTCTGTATTTTTATATCCCTTACTGAGCTTTTTATGCTAATCCCATGTTTTTGAAATGTTTTTCATATGCGAAAATGTGGAATAGGTTCAAGGATGGGATCATGGAAATGTCATGCTGTCTAAAACATGCAACTAGACATGACTCTTATTTATAGTGTTTTTATTTTGTGAAAAAAATGGAAACTAAGTAGATGTGTCTACTTTTTAATCACTGAGATGTAATAGTTATATCCCAATACTCTAAAAGTCGAATCCTGAAAAGATCCTCAATGTGAATTATTCATTTAATTCAAGATTATGTAATGTCATAAGGCTGGGGCCTTATAGGTAATGTTAATAGTCTAAAGACTCTCTAAGAGGGGTGAGAAAAATTATGCTACTGTAAAAATAAAAAATTTATTTAGCTAACTCACACCCATAATAAGATCATGTTCCCTCATTAGATATGAAAAATTAAATCAATCATTACATTGTTATTTCTATCACAAAATATCAAACCCAAATATTTCATTGAACTCACTGATGAATTAAATATTTTAACGTGGTTCACCCACTCATGGATTATTCTCAGATGATAATACATTAAAATTTCATAGTGTACCAAAATGGAGTATTATAACACTATTTATATGGATAAAATGGTATATCATGGTCAATATCATCCACAGATCATTTCCATTTGAATGGAAATTAAGATATAGATTAGATCTCACACAATTATCACTCCTATTTATTCCTCCAGTATGAATTGATTTGGGACGCTTAAGTAGTCCATAGTTGTCATGGTATTTCAATGATCAACATAAGAAAAAGAAAGCACATGTATCATACATATCAATATTTGATCCGATGAGGGAATCCAACTTTTTTTTCTCCATTCTTCAAATCCATTTATGCTAAAATTATCTATGGGACAGTTGATTTTCTTTCATCCATCTAATATTCATAGTATAAATTAACATCATAAGATAAGAGAAATTATGTCGTTTATATACCTTTATTTTTACAAATCTCCTTAGAAAATAAATTTTTAATCACTGTAAATCCATAAAAAAGCATGAATCTTATTTCATGAATAGGATATATTTATGAATTCCAAAAAAGGTCTCTCCCTTTTGAAAGAAAAAAAATACTAATGATGTTTAATAATTAACTATAATTTTATGTATTTTATAGTGTAATTTTTAATCACTTTTTAACTTTAAACCATTAGAATCTTATTTGAATAAATGTTTCATATCTTCAAGATTTGGGGTTATTTTATGAATACTCCAAAAATTATTGTAGTAAAATAAAATCAAAAATATAAACGAATCCTTTAAAAACAAAGCACATGTATCCATTTTTATAATATCAATCTAAATATTCTTGATATAAAAAATATAACCGTATTATGACATGAAATCATTCTTCTTTGGGTAATTTTCCACCAACTACAACACTTTATGGTAAGATATTTGATGTGATAGTATAATACCTACTCATTATTAGATTTAAAAATATTTTATACAAAATCCTTTAAAATACCTTTAGAATCAAAAATGATTATTCAAATACAAATAGATCTCAAAATAAAAGTGGCATGATGAATAACATCACAACATAATACAAAATTCAAGAGAAATAATGTAACATATCTTATATTTTATATATATTTAGAGATTTTAAATGATTTTTTTCTTTTTTAATATTATTACACTATAAATTTAAAGTATATATTTATCTATTAACTAGTTTCAGTTATCTTAAAAATTATATTCAATGAAATATTAATTCTTGTCAAATGGAATAATACAAAAAAATTTACTTTTTCATAAAAGGAAATAATCAAAATAAATATTGATCAACTTAACACATGACATATAAAGGATTCAAATAGGACACATAATGAAAATTTATAATATAGTATAATAAATATAAATAAATTTAATGAGTATAATTTTAAAATTTATTGTATTGTGTGCTACATTAAATTTAACACCCTTTATCAATTGTTAAAAGGTACCCAAAAATTAAAAATATAATATAGAATTTTTTAAATGAAGGATATAAAAAATTGACTGACTGAAGAATTTTGAAAATAAAAGGAATTTATAGGAATTTTAATATCTTATCATCATTGGAAATATTGATGTTTGAATATTAACATTAACAATAGAATGGTGGCCATGCCATAATAATTGTAACATTACCACTGGAATATTAAAATGAACATGTGTCTAAATGATGAATTGACCTTCAAAATAAATTTTACTATTAATTTAATAGTAAATATATGTTTGATAAAATAACTAATTTATAAATTCATTTTTAAAAAAATGAATACCATTTATGAAATTGTAATATTTAAATCAAATAAGTGTAATGTATTAAAATTTTTAATTTGTAGTGAAATACATCCGAGAATATTGAATGATGTTATAAAAATTATTTTTTAACAGGGAATATAATTATAAAAAACATCACCCCTGAATTATTGATGTTTTTGGTAACCATCTTATGAAGCTCCCATTAATTAATTAATTTTTTGTTCTAAATAATATAAACCATTCACAGTCTTGATAATAAATAATAAATTAATTAATATTTTATTAAAAAACAATTATCTCCTTCTCTTATATATACATCCATATTCTTTCCATTAGACATAACATTAAAAATATAATAATTTCAATAATATTTATGAAAAATATGACTTCAACCTTATAATAAATTTGTGAGAGGCCCTAGTATAAAAAATGTACAATTCCCTGAAACCATAAAATGATTGTCCTAATGAACTGTCTTACTGAAAAATGTTTGTCTTTGAATCCTATTCCAGTGTTGACATCCTATATAGAATGTGTTAGAAATTAACTATTACCACATAGTATGGATGCTTTTAGGAATTTAATTGATGATTAAAATAAATGTTTATGAATTAATAAATATTTTTTATGATAAAAGGGTAATTATTTTAATAAAATTATTTATAAAAAATCATGGAAATTTTGACCACATAAAATGATCATATTGAGACACATTTATTACTTAATATACATTTTGGGAAAACTTATAAATATTAAAATTTTAAACCAATTGAATGAAATAAATATCAGTAACTAGAATCATATTGAAATTGTGGGCCCATGAGATAAATTCCATTAACTATTATCATTAGAGAGAATAGATATTTTAGTAATGGATCGAATAACCCCATGTGAATGATAAAAGTGGAATTATCTAGTAAATAAATAATATTTGTAAAAAAGTGAATTAGTGTATATGAAATAATGGTTAATATGTTTCAATACAATGTAATTAAATATTAAATTACAATATTGATTCTATTAGAGGAGTGGCCATGTGAGTTGGTACTTGAGGTATGTGGACTCCCTCAAATTCATTTTTTATTCAATTTATATAAACATTATCTATAATTGTCATTATCTCTTCCACATATTACCATTTTATATTATAAATATATATGTATCTTACATATATACCATGTTCATTTTACCTTTATTTTATGGTGAAAAGCATGTAATTTTACTTCGCTTTCAAATAATTTAATCAAATATATCCCAATGAAGGGATCCGTTTTTATTCCTCTTCCATTTCATGTTTCACCCCTATAAAGTATATTATATTATTATAATTTAATAAAGAACCATGTTATAATAAAATATTATCTAGTTAACTTCTACTTTTAGGGAAAACTATATGAATTTATTTCTATGTAATTATTGTTTACCCATGATAATTCATTTTGATTAAGGGGTTTTATTGTAAAATTGATTTCCTTACATATATAACCTCATTAATTTTCATATACTCTCTTATATAAAATCTAATTTTTTAACATGTAACTTAGATGTCACTATTAGTTATTTTAGTCTTATATATATCGTTTCCTATCTAAAGGATTCACATTTCAGGGCTAAAACTTTATAATGGAACATATTACTTCCCAAAATTTTCCCTTTAGTATTATATCTCTCCCTTATATGTTATTATTTTAAAGATACCTAACATTGAAATATATAAAATATAAATTTTACATGATATAAATATTTTCCATGTATTATTGAAAAAATTATTTGAAGTCAAATCATACAAACTACATAAGGGAAAAAAATTCATACATTTTTTTATTTATTATTTATTTAAGGATTATTTATTTAGTTTTTTCAAAAAAATCATTATTTTGAAAAAACTAATACTTTTTATTCTAATTCTTTTTGTAAATTATAATATATTTTTTTCATGAAAACATATTTTATCCACATCATAAAATTATCATAAAGATATGTCCTCTAGAAATTTTTTATAATCAACTATTTTTCTAATTTTCACTTCATGTACACTATTCTTAAACACTTTGACATATCATAACATTAGAAATAATTTTTTAGTTATCCATAAATTTTATATATGTACACTGATTCTCTCTATATAACCATTAAATCTCTTTTATACCCAAAAATATTTTTCAAATACACAATAAACTTTGAATTTATTATATTTTGATTCAATATTATACTTCCTTGTCTAACAAATTAGTTTTAATATAATTTTATAAATGAATGGATAAAATAAATTTTTTCTATTTTTATTGGGGAATTAAAAACCTATTTTCTTTCACATGTTGATTAATGTTTTTTTTCTACCATACATTCCCTTTAAAATTGATCATCAAAATCTTCATTTCTTTAGTATCATTATTTTACTTTGATACCTATCCAATTGTTCTATGTCCTTATTTTCAAGGATTTACATTCTCATTTAAACACATTATTCAATATACTTTTATTATTTTGGAGCTATGTGACTTTTCAATTACATAATGTGTGATTATTTCCAAGGAAATTGATTTATAAACAAATTAATTCTTCAAGGATTATGTTACTCATGATTAATATATGTCTCTATTTTTTATAGAAAACATAATAATGTACATGTTATTATGTGTTTTGTGGGGATAAAATTATCCATAACATCAGTGGATTTGGTAAAACATAAATCTAATGAGATTCTATGTATGCTATATTGGTAGTAATATAAGAACAAAGTGATACAGTTTTTGGGTCATGATATTGGAAAACATTTTTACAATGTATTGATAGTGATATTGATAGTGATATTTGACATATATGTGTTCTTAAATAAATCATTTGACTAAATTTTATGGACTATTATAAGAAACCAATATATTATTTACCTAGTTCCCAAATACATGATACCTTTTATTCAAATAGTTTGTTGTAATGTTTTGTACTATAAAAAAGAATGTATTTTTAAAAACAGATATGGAGGCATGGGTAATAGGGCATCTAAAATATTAAAATAACCTTAATTTTATTTTTATAGTAATATATATTTATAATCTCTAGACCATTTAAAATTTTGATCATGATATCATATATGATATCATGATTTAATATTTTGGAGAGAACCGAATGTTTTGGTTACTGTTCAAAATAATTAATTTAACATATATTATTTTATATATATATTTAAGGATATTAAATGATTTTTTCTTTTTTAATATTATTAACCTATAAATTTAATGTATATATTTATCTCTTAAATAGTATCCATTATCTTAAAAATGATATTCAATTAAATTTGAATTCATTTTCAATGGAATAATACACAAAAATATACATTTTCATAAAAGGAAATAATCAGAAATTTTGTTCATCAATTTAACACATGACATATAAAGGATTCAAATAGGACACAGAATGAAAATTTATAATATAGTATAATAAAAATAAATAAATTGAATGAGTATAATTTTGAAATTTATTTTATTGTAAACTACATTAAATTTAACACCCATTATCAACTGTTAAAAGGTACCTAAACATTAAAAATATAATATAGAATTTCTTAAATTAAGGATATAAAAAATTGAGTGACTGAAGAATATTGAAAATAAAATGAATTTATAGGACTTTTAATATTCTATCATAATTTTTAATATTGATGTTTGAATAGTAACATTTATAATTGATTGATGGTCATGCCATAATAATAGTAACATAACCACTGGAATATTAAAATGAACATGTGTCTAAAGGATGAATGTACCTTCAAAATAAATTTTACCATTAATTTAGTAACTAATAATTGATTGATAAAATACATATTTTTGATATTTTTTTTGGAAAAATGAATACCATTTATGAAATTGTAATTTTTAAATCAAATAAGTGTAAGGTATTAATAATTTTCATTTGTAGTGAAATACATGTAATAATATTCAATTCTGTTAAAAATATTATTTTTTAACATGGAATATAATTATAAAAAACACCATCCATGAATTATTGATTTTGTTGGTAACAATTATATGAATCTCCCATTAATTAATTAATTATTTTTCAAAATAATATAAACCATTGATAGTATTGATAAAAAATAATAAATTAATTAATATTTTATTAAAAAACAATTATCTTTCTCCCTTATATATACACCCATCTTTTTTCAATAAACATCACATAAAAAATATTATAATTTTAGTAATATTTATGAAAAATATGTCTTCATCCTTCTAATAAATGTGTGAGAGGCCCTAGTATAACGAATGTACCAATCCTTGAAACCATAAGCTTATTGTCCTAATGGACCATCTTACTAAATTTTTTTTGTCTTCTAATCCTGTTCTAGTGTTAACATCCTATATAGAAGATGTTAGGAATCAACTATAACCAAATAGTATGGATGGGTTTATGAATAAATTTGATTAGTAAATTAAACATTTATGAATTAATTAATATTTTTTTATGATAAAGAGTTATTATATTAATGAAATTAATTATAAAAAATCATGGGAATTTTTCCCACATAAAATGATCATATAGAGACGCATTTATTACTCAATATACATTTTGGGAAAACTTATAAATATTAAAATTTTATACGAATTTAATGAAATAAATTTCAATACCTAGAATCATATAGAAATTCTGGGACCGTGAGGGAAATTCCATTAACTATTATCATTACAGTGAATATATATTATAGTTATGGATCGAATAACCCCAAGTGAATGATTAAATGGGTATTATCTAGTAAATAAAAAATATTTTTAAAAAAGTGAATTAGTTTGTATGAAATAATGATTAATATGTTTCAATACAATGTAATTAAATATTAAATTATAATATTTATGATATTAGAGGTGTGGCCATGTGAGTTGGTACTTGTGGTTTGTGGAATCCCTCAAATTCATTTTTTATTCAATTTATATAAAAATTATCCATAATTTCCATTACTTCTTCCATATATTACCATTTTATATTCTATATATATATTCCTCCTACGTATATACCTAGTTAATTTTTCCATTATTTTACGGTGAGAGGCATGTAATTTTATTTCTCTTTCAAATAATTTAATTAAATAATTCCATATGAAGTGATCATTTTTTAGACATCTTCATTTCATGTTTCACCCCTATAAATTATATTACATTATTATCATTTAAAAAAACCATATTATAAAAATAAATTATATAGTTAATTTTTAGTTTTAGGAAAACCTATATGAATTTATACCTAATTAATTATTTTCTTACCCATGGTATTACATTTTGATTGAGGGGTTTTATTCTAAAATTCCATTACTTACATATATAACTTCAATAATTTTAATATTCTCTCTTTTATAAAATTTAAATTTTTTTTCTTGAATCTTAGTCGTCACCATTAGTTATTTTAGTGTTATATATATTATTTCATATCTTAACGATTCATATTTCAAGCCTAAAACATTATAACGGAACAAATTACATCTCAAATGTTTCCTTTTAGTATTATATCTATCTCTTATATGTTATTATATTAAAAATACCTAACATTGAAATATATAAAATATAAATTTTCTATCATACAAATAGTTTCAACGTATTATTGAAAAAATTATTTGATGTCAAATCATAAAACTACATAACGGAAAAAAAATTCATATATTTTTTTTCATTTATTGTTTCTCTAAGGATTATTTATATTATTTTTTTTAAAAAATTATTATTTTGAAAAAACCATTATTTTTTATTCTTATTATTTTTGGATATTATAATATATTTATTTCAGGAAATCATATTTTATACACATCATAAAATTATCATAAATGTATGTCTTCTAAAAATTGTTTATAATAGCATATTTTTCAAATGTTCACTTCATTTACATTACCCTTAAACACTTTAACATATCATAACATTAGAAATAAATTTTTCATTATCCGTCAATGATATATATGTACACTAATTCCCTCTATATAACCATTAAATCTCTTTTATACCCAATAATATTTATCAAGTTCCCAATAATTCTATGACTTTATTATATTTTGATTCAATATTATACATCCATATCTAACCAATTATTTTTTAATATAATTTTATACATGAATGCGTAAAATAAAATTTTTCTATTTTTATTGGGGAATCAAAAATCTATTTTCTTTCATATATGAGATCTTACATAAATCATTTGACTAAATTTTATGGACTATTATAATAAACTAGTATATTATTTACCTAGTTCCCAAATTGATGGTACCTTTTATTAAAATAGTTGGTTGTAATGTTTTGTACTATAAAAAATATGTATTTTTAGAATTAGATTTGGAGGCATGGGTAATAGGGCATCTAAAAACCTAAAATTACATATATTTTATTTTTATAGTAATATAATTTTGAATCTCTACACATTTTAAAATTTTGATCATGCTATCATATATTATATAGTGAATGTAAATTTAGGAGATAACCCAAATTTTTAGTCCATGTTCATCATGAACAAACCACAAATATTATAACACAATTATGAATATTATAGTTTTATTTATCCATATTAATTTCCTATAAACCAACATTTGAAACGTTATGTTGGATATAGATACACATATATGAGTCTATTATGTTTTAATCGATAACTATAATTGAATGATCCTTCATCCACACCGATTCAATGATCCACAACATTTTCATGGTACAATCATGGGTGTGTTATAGAATGGGTATATTTCCATCATAAAATTAAAAACCAAATAACTAAAACATTATCCATTCATTCTCAAAAATAAAACGAATTAAAAAATAATTCTCAATAAACATCTTTGAAAACAAAATTGATCCATTTAAACAAAATTATCAATCTTCACTATTCATGAATATCTCAACTCACTATCATTCAAAGTACATATATGTTAATGGAACATCACTTTTATATTTCAATGTTAATGGCTAAAGTATTACTATACTATCATTTATATTTACAGAAAAACATTGTTGTTGTAATATTATTTTATTATTAAATAAAATACTCTCTTAGATAATATTCACTCTAAACAAGTCTATTAAATAAAACACTCATCTTTATCAACCCTGATAATCATATAAAATTATAAAATTATTATCAACAAATTAATTCATCTATCATTATCAACATTAGGAGACATAGATTTCAAAAATTATACTCGTGGTTATTACATTTCCCCAATTCAATTTTTTTACTATATTTCTCTAAACCCATTCAATGTAAAAAGGTAGTGATATTTCTCCCCCCAATAATATTCCAATCCAAACTATAATTATATAGACTATCAGTCATCCCCCATAATAATGGAATAAATATTTATATAATTCACCTTCATCTTCATTATAAAAAATCAAAATTTTATCTTTATTAAAACGTTTTCACTATTATCATATTTTTAGTGACCTACAGAAATATATTTTCCACCATAATTCTTATAGAAATAAGTACATGTATATTAAAATATCCCATATTGATTATATACTTATAGATATATTAATATCTGACATTTCATGATTTTATAATACCCATATAATAATAAAATTCCATTGTAAATCAATAATTTATTTTCCATTGTAGATATGGAATAAAAATTTTGATGAAAGATTTAATTAATGAAAACTTACCTTCTTAAAATTATTTCAGGAAGTATTAATCACATGAATCACAAATAGAAACTAATAAACCTATATTATCACTAATAAGGTATGATAACTTAGTCTGGATAAAACCAATTTAAATTCCAAATATTACAGTTAGATAATAAATAAAAAATAATATTATAATAATTGTATATTTTGGAACTGTTTGATCCATTAGAATGACCATAGCCCAAAACAAATTTATATGAATAAATATTATTTTAATAACAAAAATTTCATTTGATGAAAATATACGTTATTGATTAATGTAATTAGAGGTATTTATTGGCCGCAGTAAACCATTATGACCATCAAAAACCTAACCATTAAAATAGTATCTTGACTATTGGATTAGCAATGCAACTACAAAGAATTGTAATATTTACATTAGAAAAGTAATAAAACCAATTAAAGTATTAAAAAAATTATGTATCTTATAAATATAATTATTATATATTTGAATCATGGAAAAAGTAAATACATATTTTTCAAATGATAAATTAAGAGTTGGTATTTTTTGGAAATATAAATGTTTACTTAGAATTTTATAAATTATATAAAAACTATGTTTGATAAAATGTATTCATAAATTAAAATTTCGTTTTATTATAGTTAAAATATAATGTTATTAAAACTTAATTAATTTTTCAAAGTGTCATTAAATCTATTATCATATTAAAATAAGTTATTTTCAAATAAATGCTGATTATTATTAAAAAAAATTAAAATATTTTGGAAATTATTTACATTAAATAGATTACATAATATAAGCATAACCAATGAAAAATTTCTGTGTTGAAATTTGGTGATTTTTCTAAAATAATTAATTTCTTTAAATAGTGAAATACTATAATTTATATTATTTAATATTTTAAGACAAATAAATGATTTTTTGAATCATGGATTAAGTAATAATAAACTATTTTGAACTCACATAAACTAGTTATTATAATCCGTGTAATGAATAAAAATTATAAATAGTCTAGTCCCAAAATAATAAACCAATGAATAAAATAGACAACCCTCTCATCCTCTTATAAATACCACCCTTCAACACCCCTTTTCCATACGCATTATAAGACGTGAAAAGTTTATAAATCCTTCTAATTTTCTCTCCCAATCTTATTGTCCAATTCTTGGTGCTTCTAAAATCAAAGAAATAAAATACCTAAGTTCATTAAGGAGGTTCAAAAGGATACAAAATTATAGAGGTAAAAACTTCTTGCTTTCCCTTTATAATTATTTAGTGCTTCTACCTCACACCCTATATCCAAAATATAATGATAGATCTAGTATCATATATATAATTTTATTATATTTTTTTAAATTAATATGAATCATCAAAACTATTATATCACACTTATATCTTAAAAAAATAAATATCGTCTATGATATATTGATATACCACCATTGAGGATGAAGATATTTAGTTTTCTATTTAACCCTTCATAAAAGGTAATAAAAACATTATAATGGTTAAATAATATTTTAAAATGTATATTATAACATGTTTTATCATTTTTAGCTAATATTTAAACATAATATTAAATAATAAAACAAAACTAGTTTGCGATTATCAAAAAACTGCCAAAATAATCTAAATTATTTTTATTAACACATAAAAAATGAAAATTATATAAGGGATCAATTAGAAATATATATGTATATTAATACTATTTTGGTCCACATATATAGAATAATTATAATAAAAAAAAACATACCTAATTAGAAACTTGCGAACTGGCCATCAAACCATCAAAAGAACACTCTTAGAATGACAAAACTAAATTATTTAGCTCACTGAAACAGCCCTTAATACATATAATAAAATTATAAAAAATCAAATATATTCATAAGTGTTTCTTAATTTATTAATTAATTAATCGATAAAATACTATTGTCTCATCAATTAAGTACTAGTGATGAACACTTAATGAAATAAGGTAAGAGATCCCACTAATCCCCAATATTACTTTTGGGTTATACATTATCTTTCATTACTCCAATTTATATATTCATTATTATTATTTAATTATTATAAATTATATGTATATGTTTAAGAATTATGTATCTAAATAAAATTAAACTTATTTCACGTGGAAATAAATGTTTTCAAAGTTTCTCTTCCCAATTCCTCCCGATAAACATGCCATATTAAAGGGAACATCTCTATTTCATACCCATTTTGAAGTATATAACTTATTATAGTATAATTCTCTAATATTTCTATAAAATATCTCATTTAATCATTACAAAAATATATTAATTCATTTCTAATTTTATAATAACAATAAAAAATTTCCCATTTGTAGTCCCTTTAATATTTTCTCTAAATCCGCACTAAATTTTCTCATTTATAAAGATTATTAAATATTCTTTTTACAATTTTTTCACTTAAGTAAGACATTATTTGTCATAAAATTTTCCTATTTTGTTATATTAATGACCAATAATTATTTAAATCCATTCTACCATGGGAACTGATAGAATATTTTCTTTATTTATGCTATGTGAAATTATTATGATACACATTTTATTCCTTAGGCAACCCTTATTTTTTTCAATTTTGATTGATTCAAATTTTTTCAAATATATGATTGTACATGTTATGATGGGTTCAATGGGATAGTTCTCCAATGCATTTGGTAATATTTAGTCTCATTAGGTATCATATATGAGATTAGGGAGTAAAACTAATCCATTTTGAGACGTTGTCCATAATGTGATATATTATTGAATGTTATCATTGGATCATGTTTATGGAATTTTATAAGTTTCTACAAAATTCCAATTATTCAATAATTAAATGATACCTGGATTTACATGTTATTCTACTATATGTTTATTCACGTTCCATTAATTTTTTATCATGTTATGCCTTTTATCCTATATGTTATTCTTTATTCCAATGTTTATTCTCTTACTAGGATTTCTAGGTCATCCCATTTGCATGTGTATTTTGAATGTTATCCTATGTAGATCAAATATCTCAAAGGATTATATAATTTCCTTATAAATATAAAATAAAATATTAATTTATTTTAGTTTCATGTTTTTAATTTTATTTACCTAGTCTTTGAAAGACACTAGAATTTTTAGTCCTTTGTTTGTATGTATAACAGCCTGGCTCTTTATTTTACTCATAAATATATTTTCTTACATAAAAACATCAGTTTTTAAAAAATTGAAAATGAAGAGGTATAGTGTCTTGGGGTATTAGGAACATTAAATAACAACTTAAAACATTAATACACATATTTATTGAAAACATATTTTACATGACCACAAACATTCCTTCGTACTTAGCATTAGATGAGATAACCGAAGGACTTTCCAATAAGGGAGTATACAAAAAATAACATGATTAATATCATACATGTTAGGAAAGAGGAATATCAGTGATGCATAATAGAAACATGAACATAAAGGCATGATATAACATGATTATCAAAATATGAAAATGTGGGATCAACATTCAACATGATATTATCATGAGGCAATTATCATTAAAAATGGATCATGAGTAAAACCTCATAAAACATTAATTATAATGAGTAAACCCTCATTTCACTTGATGTATCCTGATACTAATCTTTACCCAATTTATTGGTGCGCTATCCGGGTGCACCCTTCTTAATCATATCATTTAATGCATAAGAGTTCCACATGGAACATATAATAAGGTTTCATTAAACATAATCATTCATTACATGATAATGGAATGTGTAATTAACACATTAAGCTCGATAATTAATAAGTAAATGTTCATAAAGTAGAATACCAATGATAGAGAAATTATAATGGTATTCACTAAACAATGACTTTGGCTTGGAAAATCGCGGTGCAATTTCAGAAGCATAACGGTCTGATTTAAGAATTAATAAAAATCATTGATTAGAGATAAAAAGGTATCTCATCATATATACATTATATATAAATTAATGGGGTCATATAGTCACATGTCACAAAATATTTAAGTGAATTTATGTTTATAATAGAAATGAATTTCTTGAATGTAAATGTCAAGAGAGATATTCCTTACAGAATTTTGGCATTGTAATGGCTGAACATGGGAGTAATTAATGATATATAAAGAGGTTTATCATCATTCAAACATAAATACAGAAGTACGGGGGAAGTTCAAAATCATACCCCATCATTTTTAATTGAATAAAATGGTATAAAAACATAATGATATTTGGAAAAAATTGAGAAAAGAATAAATATATTACATGGAAATGTGATCCCAAAGGATTAAGAGACTCTCTCGAGAGGATTTATAAGAGCATGGGCCACCTTGGTAAGTTTATATGTAATTGTGGATAATTTTGGGACTTTCCATAAGTATTTTTAGTGAAGAGAAGTGGGAGGATTGGTGGGTTTATATAGGAAAAGAGTGGGAATTTTTAATTTTTTAGGTTATGGAGACCCCACAATAAACTAATCAGAATCTAAAAACAACAATTGGTTTCCCCATGTTTATTGAAAAAGTATGTTGGAAAACATTATTTTATAAGTCCTATGGAAAAACATCCCAAAATATTAGTTTTTATTAGGTAGAGATGAGTCACACTCTCAAGGAAATCATTATAAAATATAAAATGTTTTATAAGTCATGAAGGTTCCAATAAGTCACCATAAAATTAATCAAAAAAAATCAAAAATCACATTATTTTAAAGAAAAAAATATATTGGCCGAACATCCCTTTTATAGTATTTTATTACATCACTTTTGGGTCATTATGATGTCCTAAAAAACATTATATAGTTAAACAGTTTTTAATTTTCACCCAAAAATTCGACTGTCTCAAATTTTTTTGAAAAATTCACCGCCAGATAATATCGAAATCCCAAATCCAAAAATTATAATAATTTTATATAAATAATAAACTTTTTAAAAATTTCATTGGTTTTGAAAAAAGCATCTTTCCAACCTTAAAAAATATTAAAATTTTATTCATAAAAATTATACAATCAGTTATATTTAATAAAAATTAGTTCACTAAAAATATTTCATTAATATATTATATAATTTAAAAATCCCTTAATTCATAAAAATATATTTATTAATTGAATATTAACTAACAATACTATTTTGGCTTTAAAAACTATTTACAATGTAACAATAATAAAATTAATGGCCATTATCTGTACAAAAATAATGTACAAAATCAGAGTTCTTGTGTCTAGTTTCATAACATGTTATAACACCTACTTAAGACCAAAGGGTATGGTTTTTGATGGTGACAGACTCTTGGGAAAACTCAGATAATAATAATTGGGGGGGGTAATCTCTATTAACATCAACTTCTCCCATAGGCAGTTCCAATCATGCTTAACATGTTGATGCTTGGATTAGGCTTGGTCAAGAGAAAATCCTAGTGATGCCACCTCTTTTCTAAGCTCTGAAAATGGGCTTCTAATTAAGCAATTATAATTGATGAGGTCATCAATTCCTTTGGTTGAGTAAAATTTATTTGTTGAAGCCCTGTATTTATACGGAACATGTGATCATTGTTCAATGAATATATTATCAATGATCACAATTCATAATGGTATTTCAAATTCAGAAAACATAAAACTAAGGAAGTGTATATGTTATATAACCAGTTTACATACTTATATATTTAATCCGATCAAGATTAATTGTCATTAATAGTATTTTTTGTTGTTACAATCATCCCCCTTTAAAAAATTTGGGCCTTGAATTTTTTTCCCCACACTAAAACAGATGCTGGTAACTCTGCTTCATCTCTTCCTCCAACTCCCACATTTTTTCTTCAATATTGTTGTTTCTCCACAAAAAATTGAAAATTGGAATTTTATTATTTCATAGCAATTTTTCATTATGATCTATGATCTTCACCTACTTCTCATCAAAAGAGATGTTATAATCCAATGGCACCACATCTATATTTAGTACATGTGATGGGTCGGGTACGTACTTCCTTAAGATTCATACATGGAATACATCATGAAGATGAGATAGGTTCAATGGAAATTCTAGTTGATATGCCAATACTCCAATTCGAACAAGGTTCTCAAAAGAACTGATGTACCTTGGACTATGCTTTCCCTTTTTCCAAATTCTCAAAACACTCTTCAACGATGATATTTTGGGGAATACCATGTCCCCAACATCAAACTCTAGGTCTCATCGATGATTATTGGAATATAACTTTTTTCGACTCTGAGTAGATTTAATGTGATTTTTGATGGTCTTATCCTTCTCCACCATTTCTACGACCATTTCTAGACATATTAGTTTTATCTCCCAAAATACATCCTGACATGCGAGTATTCTAAACCTCTTACCACAAAAGGGCTTCATAAGGATCCATTTTGATGCTTGAGTGGAAACTATTATCGTAAGAGAAATCAACTAGAAGAAGTTTTTGATCCCATCCTCCAATGAATTAAATTGAGAATTCTCTCAACATGTCCTCAAGTGTTTGGATAGTTTATTCAGATTGGCAATCAGTTTGAGGAGTATAATACATACTGATGTTCAGATATTTATTCGGATCATGTTGAAGAATCTTACAAAACATATAGGAGAATCATGGATATTTATCGAATACAATATATAGTGGTACTCCTTGTAGCCTGACCACTAATATGATATATATCAGTGCTAGTTGATCCAATGAGAACCCTCTAATTACATTGAAGTGTGCAATATTTGTAAGAAGATCGACAACAGCCCAGATAACATTGTTTCCTTTCAATGTCTTCAGATGTATAGTGAAAAAGTACATGGTGATGTTCTCCCATTTCCAGACTGGTATGGGTAGTTGTTGAATCATCCCCTTTGAATTCTATATCTCATCCTTCACTTTCTAACATACAAGGAACATTTATGTACACACATAGATCTCATTCTCCATGTTATCCCACCAATAATGCTCTCAGATATCTCGATACATCATTCTGTTTCCTGGCTGAATGGAAAAATTTGAACTATATGCATCATCCAAACGTTTATTCATTAACAACTTCTTTGAAGGATCAAATAGTTTTGTCCCAAATCTCAAAATTCAATCATCATTCACATTGATCTTCGAGGATTTCCCTTTAATTATAGTTTGATCTTTCTTTTAAATTCCGATATCTCTCTTTTGATCACCATTATGATAATCATGTCTATATTCATCAAAACTAAGAAGATTGGATCCAGTTCAACAATCAACAATTATAGAATCACAAGGTCTTTAAACATAGACAATCTGCCACCTTGTTCGCTTTCCCATAGTGGTAATGGATTGAGTATTCATAGTCTTTGATCGGCGCTAACCATCTTTTTTGGAACATGATCAAAACTTTTTGTTTGAATATATACTTAAGTCTTTGGTGGTCCATATGTATCTCACACTTCTCCCCAAATAGGTAATTTCACAAAAATTATAAGGAGATGATTTCTGTACCAAAATCCAGATTATGTCTTCGATAGTTTTTCTCATGATCATTCAGTTTCCATGATTAATAGGCATTTAATTTTTTATTTTTCATCATCACACAACCCATTCCCTTCTTCGAAGCATAACTAAATACCACAAAAAGTTTTCCACTTATGGGTATCATGAACAAGAGCGCAGTGATAAGCTTCATTTCTATTACATGATGGTCTCTTCTAATTCATCACTGCATGTAATCTTTACTCCCTCCTGAGTTAGCATGGTATTAGGGTTGGTAAATCATGATAAATTTCTCCCAATTCGGGATTAATATCCAGCTAACCCCGGGAAGCTACAAATATCTGTTACCGATTTTGGCCTCATCCATCCCCCAATTGTAGCAATATTATATGGATTCATAGATATCTAATTTATTGTGATGACATGACCCAAGAATGATACCTCCATGAACCATAACCAACAATTTCTATAATTTTCATGGAGCTTATCCTTTCGTATGGTCTCTAGTACAATGGTTAGATTCTCCTCATGCTCCTCCATAGTTTTGGAGTTAATTAGAATATCAGATATAAAGACTACCACAATTTTTTCGAGGTAATCTATAAAGACTATATTCATCATGTCCATGAAGATTGTTGGAGCATTAATGAGTCCAAAATGAAATAATATGAATTCATAGTACAATTACCTTGTACAAAATGTAGACTTAGGTATATCCTCTTTCTTCACCTGTAATTTGTAATATAATGACCAGAAATAGTCATTGGATAAATATTGTGATCCCGATAGCTCATCGAAAAAATCAACAATCCATGGAAGTGGATACATGTTCTTTGTTGTTATTTTTTTATCTCACAATAATCAATGCAATTGATAATTGACCCATCATTCTTCAGGAAAAAGAGGTCTTTTGCACCCCATGGTGAAGCACATCAGCGTATAAACCCTTTATCCAGATTCTCCTATAGTTGTTTCTTTAGCTCCTTAATCTCAGAAACACCCAATCTATATGGATTTAAGGATATTGGCAGGGACCCAGGTAAAAGATCACTTTAGAATTCAATATATCTTCTATAAGAATGACATGGAAATTTCCCAGGAAAAACTATAAGGAATTCTGACAAAATAGGCACGTCTTCAAGGACGGTTGGTTCCACTGAGTCAATCATCTGATCATGATACTTGTGATCATAGGGTAGAAATATGGAAACATGAAATGGTGGTGTCATAGAAGATTCATTCTCCTCTATGCACTTGTAATGAATCTGGGGTTGATTTTCTATATGGAGAGTAATTTCCTCTCATGGAAATTTTTGTTGGCTCTATATAGGGAAATCCAATCCATGCAAATAATGGTCTCAAATTCTACCATAGGATGTATGATGTAGTTCATTGGAATGTTCATTACACAAATTATGCCAGGGGAGGAGTTATATTCAGGGGATGTAATGATTTCCCCATTTGTTGTTCTCACTGACATCTTTACATCCTTGATTTATAGTGGTGTTGGGATTGATCCACTAAACGTTTGAGATATAATAGAATGTTTAGTACTATAATCAACAAATTAGTTTCTATTCTTCAATGAATAACTAGAGTACCTATCCCTACTTCATTTTTGGAGTTCACTTCAGTGGTAGTGATGGAAAAATATCAAACTAGTTTCCTTGGAGGTTATTGGTTGCCTCACAAAACCCTTGGAATAGGGAAATGGTTTGAAAATATCCTTGGTTCTTTGCATTTGAATCAATGAAAATCACATTCAGGGTTTAATATAGTGTTCATATCCTCTGTCGTAGCCGATGAATTTTCTTTCCGGCAGTTAATGTCTAGGTGCCCTTCAATTCCACACCTAATGCATTTCCATGTCCACTTTAGGAAATTTACAGGGTTCTTTATTCCAAACCTCTGGAATATAGGGTGGTGGATTTTATTATAACTGTTTGATTGATCCATCGGATAACTAGAATTAATTTCCACCATATGCTTCTTTTCTCTATGATACCCCTGAGATTCATTGATCTCCATTTCTTCCTTGATTGAACATCATAAAGTTTTATCATAACTCCCAGATTCACAGATCTCTAGGGATTTATGTAGGCTATGTTTCAGCCCACCAAATAAGCAGTCAACCTTTATTTCGGGGTTAACGAAAAAGGCATGGGCATATAGTGTAGGCCTTGTGATGTTTTTCTAGTACTCTCTCATAGATTCACCATGTTTTTTCTTGATGTAATGGTTATCCATTTCCATATTAAGTCGGTGGTTTCCTGGAAATTATTTAAAAGGAAACATTTTTTTTGAAATCATACCATTCCAACTCCTTGATATCCTCCTCATGTTTTTTATTTTTTATCAATTTGTACCATTGATTAGAATCACCCTCCATACATTAAATAACATAAAGAACCACGTCTTTCTCATAAAATTGATGGATGGAGAAGTTCTATTTGATGGAGTTGATCCATTTTTCCAAAATTGTGTGATCAGATGATCCATTAAAGACTAGTAGTCCTTTGTATCATGAAAATCTTGATTGCTACTTGTTCTTGCATTAGGGGAAGGGAGTTGAGCGTTCCCTAGAACCATGAATCTATTCAAAACATGAGTTAACTTTGAGAGTATCGTGACAGAGTTTGTGATTACCTCTACAATCGGAGTGAGAATCTCATTAGAACATTCATCACATTGATCTTCACATCATTTGTGAGCTCGAGTCCTCATATTGCTGGTCATTTTCTAGAATAAATGAATAGTTAGGGGTAACACATAAAGGGTAATCTAAAGGAAAAAAATATGACACCTAAATTAATTTTATATCCTTAAATTTGGAATTTATAGGCTTCAATATATGTTATCCATGATCTACAACCCAATATATATTCTTAGGGGAAATTTTTATACCCCTAATAATGGTATGTATTAATCTTATAAATTTACCAAATCATATTCCTCGAGAGTGTCGTAACCAAGAGTGTAGCAAGGCCTGATGTCGTTCACTAGTTCTCATTTGCGTTTAGCTAAATATGGTATTTTTGGGTTTTACCCCTAGATTCATCAAAGCTAGATCCACCTCTACCTGCTCATTTCCAGACAGGGATGTAATTTTTTAATAAACCACATACTCCACACTAACAAAAATTAAGGGATGTTTATATTACAATTGATATTATCCCAAAGGCATTCAATAGGGTTTTCTACTCATAATCCCATAAATAATTAATCATATCTTGTGATACCAAAAATAACAACCCCATTCTTTATTTCGCACAAAAAAATATTTTATTACCCAAAACCATCACTTTATTTAACCCAGTAGATCGATAGGTCTAGTGTATTTGGGGATTTGGAACACTGCATAACATCTTAAAACATGACATACACAACATTATTGAAAACTTATTTTACATGACCACACACATTTCATTGTACTTAGCATTGCGTGGGATAACCTGAGGACATTCGTGAGACATTTTTGAGCAATAAATCCCAATAATTGAGTCAAAATTGCATAAGATGAATAATATAGTACATGTCATGGAATATGCACGTTAATGGATCATAATAGAAACATGAACATAAACGCATGATATATCATGGTTATAATAACATGGAAATGTAGGATAAATATTTAAAATAATATTAGCATGAGCCAAGGATCAATGCCGATGGAGACCGAGTAAACCCTCATTACACTGGAATTATAATGATTAAACCCCCATTATACATGATTTATCAGGATTCTAACATTTACCCAATGCATCATAGCGCTATCAAGGCACATCCTTCTAAATAATTTCATTTCATGAATAATTGTGCCGCATGGATCATATAACATGAATTCATTAAAAATCATCATTTATTCCACAGTAAAAGAATAAGGAATTAGTACATGAAACTATATAATAAATAAGTAAATTTTCATAATGTTGAATACCATTAATAGAAAAATGTCTATGGTATTCACTACACAATGACTTTGGCATTGAAAATCACAGTGCATTTTCTGGAGCATTACAACGTGACATAAGAATTCATATAAATGGTCAATGAGAGAGATAGGATTATCTATTCTTATTTACCTAAAATGGATGTAAATGGGTCCTATAGATTCATGTTATAACATATGTAATTGAATTTGTGTTCATAATACCAAATAATTTCTTGAATTTAAATATGAAGAGAGAAATTCCATACAGAATATCATAATGGTAACTAGTGTACATGAGCATAATTAATGAAAGATAAAGTGGACTCTCATCATTCAAACATCAATGGGGAAGTTTGTGGGAGGTGGAAAATCACATCCCGACATTTTTAATTTAATACAAAATGTTATAACAACATAATGAAATTTGGAAAAAAATTGAAAAGAAGAAAACCATTACATGGATGTGTGATCTGAAAGGATTGACAGAGTCTTGAGAGAGGCTTCTTGGGATCTTGGGTGTAACAACAGAGACTTTTCTGAGAAATATTTTGTTTTTATGTTATATAAATCATTAAAGGAATCTTTCGCTACACGCAATCGCAACCTTTCTCGATAGCGTGTGTAGTACGCAATACCGAGTTCCACTAAACAACGATATATTATTATAATATTATAAACTAGCCATTATGAATATTATTAAATGAATTTTGAATTTTATAACATTATTATTCATCTTACACATTTTCTAGAATATGGTATAAGAACAAAATAAATTTTTTCGGGTAAAATAAGTATTTCTCAAAAAATACAGTTTTGTCGCCTTTTGATGGCACACCCACTTTAAATCTAGTTTTTGACATGTTTATAAGATCAATTTCACAAAATAAAATTCTTCTTTTGAATCAGGATATAAAAATTTACTTTGGATAAATTTTTGATATTTTTCTGATAACTTTCATATTTTGATGAATATTAAAAATATGCTAATTTTTAATTAAGAACAACTTTTTTTCATTGAGATAATTTATATGGTTAAATTATAATATTTAATTGTTTTAAAGTATATATAGAATATTTTTTTACCATTTTATATAATGTATGTCATTAGCATTAATTTCACATTGAATTCATAGGTAAAAACATTTCAATCTTTGGCAATGTTTTTACTTCTAAAACCCATTTTCTTAACAACAGGATTTATTTTAAATTAATTACTGCAACTTATATGTTTTAAATTTTGAAAAATGGATTCCATATTCAGAATCAGTGGGTCCAAATTATATTAATAGGCTACGTTTTATTTTTGGGCATTATGAATAGTAACTATGGGAAATTTTATTTACCATAGTTAAATGTAAATCGAGTAATTAAAGGTAAATATAAGATTATAAAATTATCCTAACACCTTCCAAAATCCTTTTGGATGACTAAAGGTCGACCCATATCACCTAAGGGTCGGATTAGATTCATTTAATAGACTTTGTTCCATGAAAATAATTTAATTATTATTAAAACCAAAGAATGTGACAACATGTCACTTTCTTAAATCTTATAAGTATAATAATTTTAATTTGGTGATAAACTTAATGAAACTTCGAACATGAATAGTATCCATAAATCTAATACAATTATCTACATCATAGGAATTTATTTAGAATTTTTAGGGATTAAATAAGTATCATTAATTATGACACAATAGTGATGTTGAAATTATTTTATTAATTAAAATATCAAATAAATGGTTTTAAAATATTAAAATAATTATTATATGCACTATTTAATGTGCTACACTAATTTTCTAGATACATATGACATAATATAAATCTATTAAAGCTTTTAGTTCGAACATATCCTTTGTATATATTTTATTTAAATTCAAATAAATAAATAGTGTCAAAATTGACACTATTGTTATTTTATAAAAATAACATATTATAAAATTGTTTAAAAACCAAAAAAAATTAAAAATTATAAATTAAAATGTATATGATCGGCAATGTAATAAAGTGTCAAATTATGGAAAATTCACAACACATATGTAATTATTAATAATAATTTAAAATTTAGAATATTATTACCACAAATAAAATTAAATTGATAAATAAGGATAAATCAAGTTGGTAATGTTTAAAATAAATTCCTAACATGTATAAATTTTATTTGTTGATGATATTATAACCCGATATCATCTAATATTAGGATATGAGTAATTTTAGAAGTTTTTAAGTGGGGTTGGGATTTTATATAAACTAATATTTCTTCTATTTCCAAAGGTGCCCCTCTCCTCCCTTATAAAAGGTCACCTCCTACCTCTCCTCCTCACACCAATTTGAGCCTTCATGCTCGGCCAAAACCTGCCCATTTTACTTCCCCACTTCCCTAGAATCATCCTAGAGGTTCTGGTATTCTTCAATGATCAACCCTAGTGTCCTAAAAGGAGGTTAAGAAGAGGCGCGTCAAAAAGAGGTAATATCCATTACCGATCCTTTCCAAATTCTTTCTTTTTCAACATCTTCTTCTTTAGTTGTTTCATTATTAAGTAATAACATCAATATCAATCATATACTGATATGTTATTATAAGTATGAAACCAACCTATTTCAACATCTATCCATCCTATGGAAAACGAAATCTCCGTGCGTGCGTACGTACGGAATACCGTCTCCACGCCGTGGTGTAATCTATTTTCCACCACCACCTTACATGGAAGGGTATAATGGTGTAAATAATTACTATATATTATTATTGTAAATTGATATTGATTCTGAAATAGTATACATACACTTGAATACAATTCCACGATCATGGGAACGATATCATCGCTCGTGCGTACGTACGGAATACCGTCTCCACGATGTGATGCGATTCATTCTACATGATAATCATTGCATAATTATTATATAAATGAATTGAATGAAAAAATATGATATATAGTACATTTATACCATTCTGGAAATGATGTATCTATAACCTAAAGAGAAGAATTAGAATTTATTCGACAAAACACGCATAAGAACAAAAAGTTATAAACACTCGAATAACAAGTAGCAATGAAATATTACTACTAAGAAGCTAAGAATATGAACATATATGATATAATAACAATAATTATGATTCTGGAATAAGTCAATAACATTATTTAAATCATTATACAGGAGGTTCGAACACATACGAGGCAAATCGGACCTACGGTAAGGGAAAATATCACAATCTCATTTTTATCTGAGATTGTTTATACATTGGTATTTACTGGGGTGTATTTTATCATCCACATCCATGTTTCCTCAATATGTAATATTATTTCCATCCACCTACAATTGTGTAAATCCAATTTTCCCTTCAGTGAGTTTTTAGTAAAAGATATGAAAGGAATCTTTTGTCGTTTTTTGTACGAGGTACTTTTTGACTTTTCCGACAACAGTACGAGAAGAATGTTTGTTTAACTTATACGACATGAATGAATTTTTAAAAAATTATTTCCAAGAATATTCCTTTACAAGTTTTCATGTTTATTTTTAATCAACTTATTTTAGTTTAAAATTGTATGAAATGTTAAGAAAGGAAAAATGTTTTTGAAGTAGAAAGGATATTTTGCTAAATAATGGAGTTCAAGTGTTTTATCAAAATTATTTTCCATCTATGATAATATAAGGTTCGGTTTCTATCCCTATTATTACATTTATTAGATTATTTTGTGATGGAAATATTTTTATGAATTCCTTTATCTTATATGAATTGTTTTATGATGTCATGATGTTTAAGATTCCCATTTTTATTACATGGGTTATGCTATAATGTATGTTTTATTATTTTGTGGCACACATAAGAAAGGTATCATTATGAGATGGGTGGGACCTATATATCCCTCCAATGCATTGGGTAAAGATTTTTATATCTCATGAGATAGAAATGGCTGGAACGGTAGGTTAAACCGGTTCAGTGAAACAAGACTGAAACGAGGAGTGAACTCGGTTCAAAAATGGACTTTGTCCACTAAGATAGTCTTGGAAATGAGTCTTGACTAACAAGAAATGATTGTTTATGATTATGTGTGTATGCCACAAAGTTTCATGTTTTATGTTATTATTATTGGGATTACATTTCACTACTATGATTTATCACATGTTATGAAATTATGATTTCTTTTGCAGGTTAAGATTTCCAAAAGTTATGTTCTTATGTATATGATGTGATTGATATTTCTTATGTTTACCATTACTGAGCATTTGAGCTCACCCTTTTGTATGTTTTATTTCCCCAGGTCAGGAAGAAGGTTATTAAGTAGGATATGCCAAAAAAGGGACTCTAGATATGATGAAATGAATTGGAGGCAAAGTAGATGCTTTATGAACCAGTTGTTTATGTTTCCCAGTTTCTAAAGACTCTATACCTATACGGTCCTTTCATGGTTTTGTTATATGTTGTAATAAGTATGCTTCAATTTGGAAGTAATAACAATGTATGTAAAGCATGGGTCGTTATAGTAGGAATCAGAGGAAAGGTATAGTCAACCTTTGGAAACTAGGATGTGAAAGCCTTAGTAAGAATCCTAAGGATCAGTCTAAGCATAGAACAAAATCTTAGTGTTTTAGAAATGGCCATTAAAAACCTATGATAAGACCTTAAGTGTGAAATTTTATTCTTGATTATGTGTTTTTTCTATTATAATTAGTGTTTCTCACACTATTCTTCTTGGTTTTAGTCAATGTCTGGAACCCGAAGGAACCATGTTAATGCGGAATGCGACGGGCAATGAAATGATTGTCCCCCTGAGAAACCCAACGTTATGGTAGCTGGAATTCAAAATCTTGTAGCCATGCTCACACAACATTCTCAAGATATGAATCATGCAGGACTTCCAAACGAGCAAAGGAAGGAGAAACATTCTGTTGAATCCTTCATGAGGCAGCGTCCACCTTCTTTCAGTAGGCCAACTGATCCATTAGTTGCTGAACAATGGATTAGTACTACTGAAATGATATTTTCAGTTCTTCAATGTTCTGAACATGATAAAGACATCCTAGCAATGTATCGTTTGGAAGGAGATGCTGATCAATGGTGGAATCTTATTAAGAATATGAGGCAAAGGGATGAAATTGAGTCCATGGAATGGGATGAGTTCAAGAACATATTTTTCAATAAGTACTTCCATCATATTCTCTGAACAAAGATGGAGAAAGAGTTTCTTGAACTAAAGCAAAATGATGATGAATCTGTTGGTACCTATGAAGCTAATTTTACAAGACTTGTATGGTACGCTTCTCGTATTATTATCCAACCTGAGAGTCAGATCGATTGATTCTTTGGTGTCTTAAAACCAAATATTCGAAGGGCGTTAGCCATAAGGGACTTCAATAGCTACGAGGAAATCGTTCGATGTGCTCTCAAAGTCGAGATGGAAATTGGAGTAACCCATCAGTTATATGGGTTTGATAAGAAGATGAAAATGTAATTCAAAGGAAAATATAAAGAGCACACTGAAAAAGAGATGAGCTTTCCCTTATGCTCAAAGTGTGGAAAGAAACATGGAGGGAGTTGTATTAAAGGGACAAGTAAATGTTTCAAATGTGGAAAGTAAGGTCATCGGGCATTTGAATGCCGCAATGATGGGAAGAAGATGTATAATGATGCAAACAAAGGAAGGGATGCACAGAATGAACCTACTACACTTCAATGTTTCAAGTGCAAGGAGATGGGGCATTATGCCAATCAATGCCCAAATCCAAGGGTTGATGATGATGGTCGACGTCAACAAACTCTTAAGGCTAAAGGCAAAGGAAAGTCACATGAAATTTCTATCAGTGATGTGGAGTACGATAACGATGTGGTGAAAGGTAAACTTACCATCCACTCTAATGTAGAAAAAGTTTTATTTGATTCTGGATCCACCCACTCCTTTATTTCAGAATAATTTTCTAAGGATATCACCGAATTACCTCAACAGTTAGATGTTGAGTTAGCTATGACAACCCCTAATGGAACAACAGTCGCATCAAATGTTTATAATTCTTCTCCGATTGAAGTTTGTGGGTAAGTGCTTCCTAAAAATCATGTGATCCTTCCTATAGTGGAATTTTATGTGATTCTTGGCATGGATTGGCTTTCTCTACATGGAGCTCATATCAATTGCCAAATAAGGTAAGTCACATTTCATATTCCAGATCAATCTATGATCATCTATCGATGCAAGGATGAACATAACCTTCCAGTGGAAATTTCTTCCATTTTATGGGTAATGATTCCACTAAATGAAGGTTATTTATCTCAAATGGTTGGTGAGAAACTCACGATTAAGTATATGCCCATTGTACGGAGTTTGATGATGTCTTTCCGGAGGAATTACCGGGTCTCCCACCAAATCGTGAAGTTGAGTTTTCAATAGAGCTCGTACAAGGTGCTTTTCCTATTTCAAATACACCTTATAGGATGGCCCCAGTTGAGTTGCAGTAATTGAAGAAGCAACTCCAAGAGAATCTTGATAAGGGGTTCATAAGCCCGAGTGCGTCACCTTGGGGAGCACCTATTCTGTTTGTTAAAAAGAAAGATGGATCAATGAGTCTCTGTATTGATTATCGAGAACTTAACAAGATCACTATCAAGAACAAATATCATCTCCCACACATTGATGACGTATTTGACCAACTACGAGGAGCTCAATACTTTTCCAAGATGGATCTTCGTTCAGGGTATCACCAATTATAGGTCAAAAGGGAGGATATACCAAAGACGGCTTTCCGTACAAGGTACAGACACTATGAATTTATAGTGATGCCATTTGGTCTTACTAATGCCCATGTTATCTTCATGGATCTCATGAATAGAGTCTTTAGAGACTATCTTGATTAGTTTGTGGTAGTCTTTATAGATGATATTCTTGTATATTCAAAGAGAAAGGAAGAACATGAAGATCACTTGAGAATTATATTGATGACCCTGAGAAAGGAGAAGCTTTATGAAAAATTTACCAAGTTGAATTTTGGCTTCAAAGAGTTTCATTTTTGGTTCACATAATCTCAAAAGAGGGGATATCTGTGGATCCAGCAAAAAAAGAGGTTATCGAAAGATGGTCGAGACCAACAATAGTGACTGAGATCCGATGTTTTCTTGGTTTGGCTAGATATTATCGACATTTTGTGAAAGATTTTTCGCAATTATCTAATACACTCACCATGTTGACTCAGAAAGGAGTTATGTTTGTCTGGATGGAGGAATGTGAAGAAAATTTCAAGGAGTTAAAAAGAAGGTTATCCAGTGCACCTGTACTCACACTTCCGTGTAGTGGAGAAAGGTTTGTGATCTACAGTGATGCATCTAAGAAGCGTTTGGGGTGTGTTCTTATGAAAAATGATATGGTGATAGCTTATGCCTCATGACAGTTGAAAATACCTGAGCAAAATTACCCAACTCATGATTTGGAGTTAGCTGCGGTAATCTTTGCATTAAAGATTTGGAGGCATTACCTTTATGGTGAAAGGTGTGATATTTATACTGATCATAAAAGTTTAAAGTATATTTTCACACAAAAGGATCTGAATATGCGTCAATGAATATGGATGGAGATGATTAGGGATTACGACTTCTCAATTCATTACCACCCTGGGAAAGCAAACAAGGTGGCAGATGCATTAAGTCGTCAAGACCATGCACGTTTGTCCATGATGAGGATCACAAAAGATCCAATATTTATGGATTTACAAAGGATGGATCTTGGAATTATATTGGAAGGGGTAAAGTCATATCTTTCTCAAATGAATGTTCAACCATCTCTACATGTGAAGATTAAAGAGGCACAGAAAGAAGATGTAGAGTTACAAAAGAAGGTGAGAAATATTCCTAAATTCAACCTTGATTGTGATGGGATAATAAAGTTTAGGAATAGGGTTTGTGTTCCTCCCATCCCCGAATTAAAGAAGGAGCTACTGGATGAGGCTCATAGTTCTTCATTATCTATTCATCCTGGAAGCACAAAGATGTTTAGGGACCTGAAAGAGTACTTCTGGTGGGATGGCATGAAAAGAGATGTTGCTGAATATGTCTCTTGATGTTTGGTTTGTCAGCAAGTTAAAGCTGAGAGACAGAAGTCTAAGGGGATGTTACAACCATTACCCATACCCAAATGGAAATGAAAAAACATCACTATGGACTTTGTCACAGGACTTCCTAAAACATCCAAAGGCAATAATGCTATCTGGGTCATAGTTGATTATCTTACAAAGTCTGCACACTTCATTAATGTTAGAGAGGATTTCTCTTTGGATCAGCTTTCCAGGATATATGTAAAGGAAGTGGTAATATTTTATGGAGTAACACTTTCTATTATATCTGATCGGGATCCGAGGATTACCTAAAAGTTTTGGAGAATTCTTCAGCATACTCTGGATACAGAGTTGAGTTTCAGCACTGCTTATCATCCTCAGACAGACGGTCAGTATGAGAGAACAATTCGAAATCTAGAAGATATGTTGAGAGCTTGCTCTATGGATTTCAAATGTGTTTGGGATCAACACCTACCTTTGGTGGGATTTTCTTATAATAATAAGTTTGACTCCAGTATTCAGATGGCTCCTTATGAAGCTCTCTATGGAAATAAATGCAGGACTCCAACTTGCTGGGATGAAGATGGGGAAAGAAAGCTATTAGGACCTGATATTGTTGATGAGATGGCAGAAAAGGTCCAATCCATTCAAAAACACATAAGAGCAACTCAGAGTTGACAGAAAAGTTATGCCGACAACCGAAGAAAAGAGCTAGAGTTTGAAGTGGGTGATAAAGTGTTCTTACGAATATCTCCCTGGAAGAGGGTCATGAGATTTGGAAAGAAGGGGAAGTTGAGCCCTAGATATATCGGTCCTTTCGAAATACTGGATCGTGTTGGGAAGGTAGCTTACCAATTGGCGCTTCCACCGAATCTCTCTCAAGTACACGATGTGTTCTATGTATCTCTCCTGAGAAAGTACATACATGATCCTTCACATGTACTCAGCTCAGAAGTTGAACCACTAGAGCAAGATCTTTCTTATGAATAACAACCGATAGAGATTCTGGATCGTAGTGAAAAAGTCCTACGAAATAAGACCACTAGCTTGGTGAAAGTTTTATGGAGGAACCCCCAATTAGAAGAAGCTACATGGGAGCTTGAGGATATGATGTGGGAGAGGTATCCTTATATGTTTGTCACAAATTGACGAATTTAGAAGGTGAAATTCGTTTTAAGGGGGGTAGAATGTAACACCCGAGACTTTTAGGAGAAATATTTTGTTTTTATGTTATATAAATCATCAAAGGAATTTTTCTCTGCACGCAATCGCGACCTTTCTCGATAGCGTGTGTAGTATACAACACCGAGTTCCACTAAACAACGATATATTATTATAATATTATAAACTAGCTATTATGAATAGTATTAACAGAATTTTTAATTTTATAACATTATTATTCATCTTACAAATTTTCTAGAACATGGTATAAGAACAATGTAAATTTCTCGGGTAAAATAAGTATTTTTCAAAAAATGCAGTTTTGCCGCCTTCTGATGGAGCACCCACTTTATATCTAGTTGTTGACAGGTTTATAAGTTCAATGTGACAAAATAAAATTGTTTTTTTGAATCAGGATATAAAATTTACTTTGGATAAATTTTTGATATTTTTCGGATAACTTTCATATTTTAATGAATAGTAAAAATACGCTAATTTTTAATGAAAAACAACTTTTTTTATTTAGTTAATTTATATGGTTAAATTATAATATTGAATGGTTTTAAAGTATATATAGAATATATTTTTACCATTTAATATAAATTATGTCATTAGTATTAATTTCACATTGAATTTATAGGTAAAAACATTTCAATCTTTGTCAATGTTTTAACTTTTAAAACCCGTTTTCTTAACAACGGGATTTATTTTAAATTAATTACTGAAACATAAATGTTTTGAATTTTGAAAAATAGATTCCATATACAGAATCAGTGGGTCCAAATTATGTTAATAAGATAATTTTTATTTTTGGGCATTATGAATAGTAACTACGGTAAATTTTATTTACCATAGTTAAAGGTAAATCAGGTAATTAAGGGTTAATATAAGATTTTAAAATTATCCTAACACATGCCAAAATCCGATTGGATGACTAAAAGTCGACCCATATCATCTATGGGTCGGATTAGATTCATTTAATAGACTTTTGTCCATGAAAATAATTTAATTATTATTAAAACCAAAGAATGTGACAACATGTCACTTTCTTCAATCTTATAAGTATAATAATTTTAATTTGGTGATAAAATTAATGAAACATCAAACATGAATAGTCTCCCGAAAGCTAATACAATTATCTACATCATAGGAATTTATTTAGAATTTTTATGGATTAATTAATTATCATTATTTATGACACAATAGTGATGTTGAAGTTATTTTATTAATTAAAATATCAAATAAATGGTTTTAAAATATTAAAATAATTATTATATGAACTATTTAATGTGTTACACTAATTTTCTAGATACATATGACATTTTATTAATCTATTAAAGATTTTAGTTCGAATATATCCTCTGTATATATTTTATTTAAATTAAAATAAATGAATAGTGTCAAAATTCACACTATTGTTATTTTATAAAAATAACATATTATAAAATTGTTTAAAAATCACAAAAATATTTAAAAATTATAAATTAAAATATATATGATCGAAAATGTCATAAAGTGTCAAATTATAGAAAATTCACAACACATCTGTAATTATTAATAATAATTTAAAATTTAGAATATTATTCCCACAAATAAAATTAAATTGATAAATAAGGATAAATCAAGTTGGTAATGTTTAAAATAAATTCCTAACATGTCTAAATTTTATTGGTTTATGAGATTACAACCCTATCGCATCTAATCTTCGGATATGAGTCATTTTGGAAGTTTTTATGTGGGGATGGGATTTAATGTAAACTAATATTTCTTATATTTCCAAAGGTGCCCCTCTCCTCCCTTATAAAAGGGCCCCTCCTCCCTATCGTCCTCACACAAATATGGTCCTTCATGCTCGGCCAAAACCTGCCCATTTCACTTCCCCACTTTCCAAGAATCATCCTAGAGGTTCTTGTCTTCTTCAAAGACCAACCCCAGTGCCCTAAGAGGAGGTTAAGAAGATGCGCGTCAAAAAGAGGTAATATCCATTACCGATACTTTCCAAATTCATTCTTCTTCAACGTCTTCTTATTTAGTTGTTTCATTATGAAGTAATAAAATCAGTATCACTCATATACTGATATGTTATTATATGTATGAAACAAACCTATTTCAACATCTATTCATCCTATGGAAAACGAAATAATCGCACGTGCGTACGTACAGAATACCGTCTTCACGCCGTGGTGTAATCTATTTTCCACCACCACCTTACTTGGATGGATATAATGGTGTAAATAATTACTATATATGATAATTGTAAAGTGATATTGATTCTGAAATAGTATACATACACTCCAATACAATTCCACGATAATGGGAACGATATCATCGCTCGTGCGTACGTACGGAATATCGTCTCCACGATGTGATGCAATTCGTTCTACATGATATTCATTGCATACTGATTATATAAATGAATTGAATGAATAAATATGATATTTAGTACATTTATACCATTCTTGAAATGATGTATCTATAACCTATAGAGAAGAATGAGAATTTATTCGACAAAACACGCATAAGAACAAAAAGTTATAAACACCCGAATAACAAGTAGCAATGAAATATTACTAGTAAGAAGCTAAGAATATGACCATATATTATATCATAACAATAATTATGATTCTGGAATAAGTCAATAACATTATTTAAATCATTATACAGGAGTTTCAGACACTTACAATGAAAATCAAACCTAAGGTAAGGGAAAATATTACAATCTCATTTTTATCGGAGATTGTTTATACTTTGGTATTTACTGGGTTGTATTTTATCATCCACATCCATGATTCCTCAATATGTAATATTATTTCTATCCACCTACAATTGTGTAAATCCAATTTTACCCTTCGGCGAGTTTTTAGCAAAAGATATGAAAGGAATCTTTTGCCGTTTTTCATACGAGGTACTTTTTGACTTTTCCGACAAAAGTACGAGAAGAATGTTTTTTTAACTTATACAACATGAATGGATTTTTAAAACATTATTTACAAGAATATTCCTTTACAAGTTTTCAAGTTTATTTTTAATCAACTTCTTTTAGTTTAAAATTGTATGACATGTTAAGAAAGGAAAAATGTTTTTGAAGTAGAAAGGATATTTTCCTCAAGAATGGAGTTCACGTGTTTTATCAAAATTATTTTCCATCTAAGATAATATAGGTTTCTGTTTCTATCCATATTATTACATTTATTAGATTATGTTGTGATGGAAATATTTTTATGAATTACATTACCTTATATGAATTGTTTTATGATGTCATGATGTTTAAGATTCCCATTTTTATTACATGGGTTATGCTATGATGTATGTTTTATGATTTTGTGGCCCACATAAGAATGGTATCATTATGAGATGGGTGGGACCTATATCTCCCTCCAATACATTGGGTAATGATTTTATATCTCATGAGATAGACATGGCTGGAACGGCAGGTTAAACCGGTTTAGTGAAACAGGACTGAAACGAGGAGTGAACTCGGTTCAGAAATGGACTATGTCCACTAAGATAGCCTTGGAAATGAGTCTTGACTAACAAGAAATGATTGTCGGTGATTATGTGTGTATGCCAAAAAGTTTCATGTTTTATGTTATGATTATTGGGATTACATTTCACTACTATTATTTATCCCATGTTATGAAATTATGATTTCTTTTTCATGTTAAGATTTCCAAAAGTTATGTTCTTATATATATGATGTGATTGATATTTCTTTTGTTTACCCTTACTGTGCATTTGAGCTCACCCTTTTGTATGTTTTATTTCCCCAGGTTAGGAAGAAGGTTATTAAGTAGGATATGCCAAAAAGGGACTCTAGATATGGTGAAATGAATGGGAGGCAAAGTAGATGCTTTATGAACCAGTTGATTTTGTTTCCCAGTTTCTAAAGACTCTATACCTATACGGTCCTTTCATGGTTTTGTTAAATGTTGTAATAAGTACGCTTCAATTTTGTAGTAATAACAATGTATGTAAAGAATGGGTCGTTATATTGGGGAACCTTGGGAGGATTTAAGATAGTGGTGGGTAGGGTAGGTACGTTTTATAAGATGTTTTAGTAACGAAATTTTGGTTCTTGGGTGGGTTTATATAGAAAAAGAGAGATAAATTTATTATTATTTAGGTTTTTGACACCACACATTAAACTAATAAAAGTTACAAACCAACCCATGGTTCCATATAAAGGGGAGTTGGATAAAAAATTATAGCCAATGGAATAACTTCATAAAATATTATTCTTTATTTTTTGGAGGTGAGCCACACTCCCAAAGAAATCATTTTAAAAGTAAAAAAGTTTTATAAGTCATGGAGGGTCCACTAAGGACCCATAAAATTCAGAAAACAAATCTAAAATCCAATTATTTAAAATGTAAAACATATATTGTCGGACATACCATTTACAGTAATATATTACATCACTATTGGGTCATTATGATTTCATAAATCACATTATATAATTAAAAGGATTTGAATTTTTACCGGAAAATTCTATTTTCTCAGAACATTATGAAAAATTTCCAATTATATAATTTCAATGTCTTGAATCAAAAAATGATATTCAATTCCACTAAAAAAAATTATGAAAAATTCATGGGATTGAAAAAAAAGCTGTAAAATCATAATAAAAAATACAATTTATTCATAAAAATTATACTATCACTTTATATTTAATAAAATGTAATTTAATAATAATAATTTAAAAATTATTAGTTAATTAAAAAATCCATTAATTCATAATCATATATTTTATAATATAATATTAAATAAAGATAAAATTGTTTAAATAAAAAACTATTTACCATGTAAAAATTATAAAATATACTTATATTAACTATAGAAAAAATAATGCACCTTATCATAGTGCTAGGATCCTGTTACATAACCCATTATAACACCCACACAAGTCTAAAGGGTAAGGTTTGTGATGGTGACAGACTATTGTGGAGGCTTAGATAACATTGATCAGGTGGAAATCTCTATTAACTTCTACTTCTCCCATGGGTAGTTTTTCTCAAGCTTAATGTGTTGATGTTTGACATGGGATTGGTCAAGAGCGGATCAGGGTGAGGCCACCTCCTTTCTGATATCTGTTAAATGGGTTCATATGGAGCTATTCTACTAGATGAGGACATCGCTTCCTTTGTGCGAGTAATTGGATTTGTTAAATCCATATATTTATACTAATAATTTGATCACTATTCAATACCTATATTGACAACAATCACAATTGATAAAGGTATTATAAAATCAAAAAATATAAAACCAACATAGTTCATATTTTAGATAATTAGTATAAATAATAATACATTTAATTAGATAAAGAATAATTTTCATTAATAAAAGTTTGTGACGTTGTAGAATTTCATGTTTAATTGTGATTAAAATTACATATAAAATTTTATGGTATCTACAGTTTATATAATAGCATGTTCAAATTATATTTTGTATTAGTACTAGAAAATATTAGTAAGAACAGTTTAGATAAATCAATCACCATTGATAAACTGTAATGAAACATATGGAATCACATGATAGGATATTCATTTTATTTATATGTTTATCCTTGTATGTTCAATGTTTACATTTGCATACAATTATTAGATAAGTATTCAAGCCCCCCCCCCCCACACACCAATTTTTTTTGGTTTATATGTTAATTGTTGGCAATAGGGAAACCTATACCATAAATCAATGTGATAGGAAATGTAACAATTTCTATAATGAAACTCAAAATATGATTGGAGAGGTAGCTAAGAACATCATGAAAGTACTTGTAAAATTATATACAGTAATGAATAATAAAATTATTTCACAGGAATTTCCCTTTATCATAAGAAATAAAAAAAAAATTGTCAAATAAATTTTGCGACAAAATCCACATTCCATCATTAGATCTCTCAATCCCCTCATCATAAAAAAACTGATTAGCACTACTGAGAAGATATTATCTATCGTATAGTGCTTAGATGAATTGAATACTATGTGGGTGGTCTATCATTTTGATAGGGAAGCTAATCAGTGGTTAGAACTAATCAAAAATTTGACGTATAATGATGAAATTGATTCATTGAAACATGAAACATTAAAAAAAATTCAATACAAAATTTACACAAACATTCTATCTTAATAGGGAATGATAGTTCATTATACTGAAGAAAATCGATGATGAGACTATTATATAATATAAGGAAACACTACAAAATACTTCACTTTTTCCAATAGGGGAATATCTGTTGGTAAAAGTGCATTTTCTGTTGGTAAAACGTTTTACCAACATTTATGTCCCTATTACTAAACTCTCGGTAAAAACGCTTTCACTAAATGTTTTTGCAACAGATAAAATAGTTCTATTGTAATTATAATAATACCAATAGATAATATATGTGTTGGTTAAAATGTTCAACAACGGGTTCTGAGATAAATTTATCTGTTGGTAAAAATATTACCAACACACAATATTTGTTTATAAATTACATTTAAATAAAAATTATAAGTTTTTATTTATTTTAAAATTTCATATTATATTTATTAATTTATTATATATAATATATAATTATTAAATATAAGACCATTTTCACACAGGTTCAAAATTATAAAAAAAAATTATCTTTATAATAAAATTTAATTTAAAATCACAGCATATATAACAACACCCCATACAACGACACATACATCACCCGAAATAGTGACCCATACCCATCACCATTCATGTTATCTCTATCACCAGTTCATGCCAACTCCAACAACACCCCATGCTAGCGGCAACAGTAGTCCATGCCTACTACGGAACCAACACCAGCCCGTGTCTACGATAACATTAGTATCAGCAATGGCACCAGTCCATTCCAGATCCAGCACAAAGACTAGTGACAACACCAATCCATGCCAGTCCATGAAATTGACCCCACCAATCCATTCCAGTGACACCACCAACACCAGTCCATGCCAGAGAGAGTACCGGCACCCGTCCATGCCAGCAATAGCACTATCACCCGTACAACTCCAACACCAGTCCAAGCCAACTCTAGAACCAAATATCCAACAATGAAGAACATAATTTCAAAGTAAATGATAATGGGAGATTAAAAAAATAGAAATTGGAGGGAGGTGTCCAGCCTTAGGATAACACCAAACTTCCACACCAAGCAGGATCCAACATACATGCTGGTAAGAGTTCAAACTCATTTCATCACCAATTAGTTTGATGTTTTGTAGGATAATTCAATCTTTTATTCAAAATCATGTATAAAAGTAATCCGTTTCTACAATGGAACCAATGATGAAGAACATGAAACCAAATAGATGGTATGTATAACATATAAAAGTATTCAATTTGGTCAAAATAAATCACCTAGATTTGTGAATATAGATTTTAAGGATTGAACATTAATTTATTTATCATTCAAGCTTGTAGTAACAATTATGGGATCTTTAAGGCAGTACATCAAAAAGTATAATTGAATAATTATTAAGGTGTATGATATTGATGATAATAAATGAATCATTGAAATTTACCACTATGCCGTCTCACATGAAGTAGTTGCGTCAATAAAATAGGATTTGACTGAATTGTCATTCAGGAACTCTTTTTTCCACACAGTTATCCCACTTGGCTAAGTGTGATGATGGTGAGCTTCAATATCCATATATTCACAGATTAAGTAAATAAATCACTAAATCCCAAGTTTATTGAAACTATAATGACAAATATATATTTATCCGTGCAATATGAGTTAAATGAGGTATGAGTAAATGAAACAATGAATGTCTCTTCTCAACTTTTTGCATCATACACTGATAGAATTTAAAATTTCACAGATATTTTGGTTACCTCTAAACATTTATTGATATCAAGAAGAGTTTTGGTTGACCTATTTTTACTTCCAACTTTAATGCACCCGCACCATCATTGTTTACCTTTCATTCAATTATCAATGTTTTGAATCCCGTGTTCAAAAAACTGTGACACGAATTGGTCACCCAATTCATGCCCCAAAGAAATATGTTTAAGAATAAAAAGCATTACAATACATGAAATAGATGTACTAAGAATACACCATTATGTAATCAAGGTAGAAACAAGATTAGGTAACAATAAAACCGAAACTAAATCTCACAATGCATCATACCTACCTGAAACATCCTGGATTCTACCAAGAAATCGCGTCATCCACTAAGGGTAGCAACTCCAAGAGAGAACCACCACCTCATAAGCAATTATATGCAGCCTCCAAGAGACACATTAACCAGAGTGATGAAATTAATCAAATATTATGAGTGATAACATACAAGATGGAGAGAAATAATCATAAGTGAGCACTTCCCAGATAAAGCATCGCGTGCTAACAAACCACCAATGCAAACTCCCATTAAGTGTAGAATATCAGTGATGATCTTCTCTATAGTTGCATGAATACAACACTCATTGAATGCTAATAACTCAAAAATACCATAAAAATGTGTATATATTTAATAAGACACACTATTTTCTTTGTACATAGTATGCTTGGCTAGACATTCATGTAGTGCATTAGGGGAATGTGATTGACTTTCGCATTCCATGGAATTTGACCCCCAATTTTTTTTTATTATTCATGATTTATAGATAATTATATCAACTTTTGATGAAAGGTTAATTGATTCAATGGTGAGTGTAAGAAAAAAAGAGTTAAAACCTAAACTGTGCACTAAAGCATCAATCGGTGCATCCTAAAGAATGAGAGTTCAAGGGGTGTGGTGGCAACAAAATCAAAGAAATTTGACTTAACCACTGCTTCTAGATGACAAGAGCAACCTCATGGGGACTCTTTATTGTAGTATTGAGTTCTTTGATACCATTAGAGTGTATTTATGGACTATGTGATATTTCTAGTGAGGTTTTTTTTAATTCACTTGGAAAGTTTTACATGGTCAATTATTAACACAATATCCTCACACATCACTCATTGGATTTTACCTCCTTGTTGAAGATTTTTTTTCTCTCATTGCCCTATACGTACACTAAAACACTCACATTAAATATAAAAACAATTAAAACATTTATATATATTACATATCACACAAAAAATACCACCATTCAATATTGTTTCCTCTACCCCAAATAAGTTAATTAGTGAATTATCCGAAACCTATCTTTGTATAGATGGCCCAGTACTAACCGATATTTATGATCATGATTTCTACAACCATGAATTGGTATCATTATGAGGGATATGTGAAATTATTTAATTTATTTATATCCATTTTTTTATTAAAAAAATATAAAAATACAAAAAATATACTCAAATTGGAATTCACATCTTTTACACATTTTCAAATAGATTTTATTTTCTCAAATCATAACAGTAGAAATTATATTTTAATGTGCATATTTAGGAATAAAGAAGATATATATAATCCAATTTTATACCCCTAAATTAATTAATTAAATTTCACATACATGGGAGAAAGTCATGTTCAGTATCAAGGCATGTAAAGAGGATAAAAACAACATGCTATATTGGCTAAAATTGATGGATAAAACCTCTATCATGTGCCCAAGCATAATAGAATCAATATCTACTAAGGTTGAGAGGCCTGTAAATTAGACAAGTGACGGGGTTGCCCAAAAATTACTATATCACCAAAATAATGAGAGTTTGTAACAAAAAAACATCAATTAGAATATCTACCAACTTTGCAAGGTGATTTAAGGAGATTATGCCGACACATTCATCAATGATTTCATAATAATAGTGAATACTTTCCCTTTGAAGGGATTGACTTAAAAGGAGTAATTTTTAAAAGGCATGTGGATGAATACTCCAATATGAAGAATATACATTTGACACTTGGGAGGCCATCTATAGTGCTTTTTAAAGGAGGTATTACCCAATTACGAAAACCAAGGGAATAAAGAGGGGGTAAGCATAAGTATTTAAGTGGTTTTTTCAAATGGTTGCAAGAAAGAAGAAAAAAATTTAGTGAGTGAGAAAGTTGTCAGAATCCTTGAAAAAACAGTCAATTCACTGACTTCACACATGTTTACAAAAACATGTCTATGTTGTTTTCTTCCTGATTCGTGATACCTAGATAAACAAAAAAGGATGAAAGCAGATCAGATGGATTATACAAGGGGTCAAACCACAAATCACTTTTAATAAAACAAGACATGAAGAATTAAATTACACAATATTACAAATCTGAACAAGAATATAATACTAGAATTTCTAAAACAGTAATAATAATAACCAATTGATGACATTTGCTTCAGTATTTTGTAGCTCCAGATGAAAAAAATGAAGATAATAAAATAAAATGAACTTATGAAATATGAATAGGTATTTGATGTTGTTTTCTCAAATGGTTGTGAGGAAAAAGAATAAAATTCAATATTTAAGAATTTTTTTGGATTCCTTGAAAAAATAGACAAGCCAGTGGAGTAGAAATTTACGATAAGTATAAAACCTTTCAGTTAAAGGTAACATATCTGGAAATTTGAAATGCTTCCATCCCCCAAATCGCCTTTGATTTTTATACTCAAGAAAGCCTATTCAATTCTTCAAATCCCAAATGATTTTAATAGTCTATTAATTATCTATAAGCACCTCAATTAAAATAAATCACAGAAACATTTCCCACAAACTAATAAATAGATTCCAAGGACCAACCTCTAGTGAAACTATGGAACCCAAACATATCAATTTCACAAACAAGATCAAGAGTACACCTAAAAATATAAGGCCACTACAATGAAATGAACATAACAATTAGGTTCCATTTGATAAAGCTTCATGAAAAAAATTATAAGACATAATAAGTACTTAAGTATATAATCACATATTTAACAGAGGCAATTGGATGTACCTGGTTTATGCACGACACATTTATTAGTCCGAAATTTCTTCCAAATTCAATTCACAACTTCCAAAAAGTACTTGAGATGGGGATAAAGCTACCTACCTTCCATTCCACTGTCTAGATCGATGATGATGTAGGAATGGTCTCCTTTCATGAATGTGGAATATGTAAAACCCATCTCCTTGTTGTTTTGTTATAGATTATTTACACACCACCAAGAAAAATAAATATTTGATGTCCTTGAAAAGATTTTCTTCTGGTATGTAAATCGTTTCAACCTTCTTACTAATATTACCATCCCAAATATCAACCAGATCATTCATGGGACAAACATTACCACCGGGCCTCAAATACAACACTTTATTAAGTGTGCACAGATCTTCCAGCATACAAATGGTGAAAGTTTCCACATTACATTCCTTAACAAAAACAACTTTAGTGTTTCCATCACCAAAAACTGATGATTTGTCCCAAGGTAGAATCTTTTGGCCTGGTTGATCCAAAGAGAGAGTGAAAATCTAGTAGTCTTTATGAATCATAATTTTTCTTCCAATTTTCGATAGGAAAGAAAATACAGTAATAGAGTAATAGATGAAAAAGTATTTTATAGTACAAAGAATATATATTCCAAAATCAATATTGTATATCATATATATGTATCATACATATAGAATAAAATGAATATTTCATGAGGAGAAGATGGATATCCTATAATCTGCATTTCATATTCAAAATGATGACCAAATATATACTTTAGTTTTATTTCCCTCAAGCCTTCATCAATATTTAGAAGAACATCAAGATCAAAAAAAAATACAATGGAATCCATTCATTGGGATTCCAAATATTGCAAAATCCATGTACCCATGAAGTGAGAGCATAGTGACATGCAGTAGGAACACATGCATTAAAAACAGAAATTATTGTTTTGTATAACATCTCTTCATCAAAACAGTCCTGGTGAATTCCATTTAAAAAGGTAACAAATAATTTTCAAGAAATATCTTACACATCTTCATCAAAACATACATTAAAAACAGAAAGTATAGTGACATGCAGATATTTATGGTGACCGAATGTACACTTGAGTTTTGTTTCCCTCAATCATTCATCAATATTTAGAATAAATTCAAGATCAAAAAAAATATATGTAGTGGAATCCATTAATAGGGATTCCAAATAGTGAAAACTCCATGTACCCAAGAAGAGAGAGCATTGTGACATGTAGCAGGAAAACATTCATTAAAAACAGAAAGTATTATTGTGAAAAGCATCTCTTCATTAAAACTGTCTTGGTGCATTCCATTTAAAATGGTAGCAAATAATTTTCAAGAAAGATCGTACATATCTTCATCAAAAGAAGAATTCAAAACAGAAAGTATAGTCACATGCAGATATGTTTGGTGACATGGAGCAGGAAAGCATGCATTAAAGAAAGATCCTATAGTCTTGGTGCATTCAATATAGTGGAAAATTTATATACCCAAGAAGAGAGAGAATAGTGACATGTAGCAGGAAAACATGCATTAAAATAGAAAGTATTGTTGTGAATAGGATCTCTTTATCATAACGGTCTTGGTGTATTCCATTTAAAAAGGTAACAAATAATTTTCAAGAAAGATCCTACATATCACCATGTTGTCTTCAAAGCATAATCTAATCATTTAACACAGTATTACACCTAAACATCTTCTAGCAACAAAACAAGGAGAGAAAGCCAACACTACTCAATTTTTACTGAGATGAGCACGAGCTACTCGAGAAGCATACCAACTATTATCCATTGTTCTTACAAAAAATATCTAGAGCACACCCAAAAAGTTAAATACACTTCCATAACATAAGGATTACAAGTATGCTATAAAATATGAAAATTGAGTAAATAATGATGTTGTTTATGAGTGAGAATGAGTGTTACCCTCGAAGTAAGTTTTCTTGAACACATCACTAGTGAAAGAAATAGATCATACTGTTTTATCTTTATAAAGTTTCCTATAAATGACACCTGAAAATATGAAATTTGAGTAGAACATGATTAGTGAGAAAGAGTGTACCATTGTCCAATAAATAATAAAAATTCATAAGTGTAAATTAACAATGAAACTAATGAAAGTTGAGTAGAAACAAATTTTTTTTTCTGAGTGATAATGAGTGTAACATTGCTGAACAATTAATAAAAAACCATCTGAATATTAACAAAGAAAAAAATTTCAAATAAAATATTTTCTAATTCATTTTAAATACTAAAATAAAGTATTATTCATTAAAATGAATCACCAATGGTTTATAATCACATAAAAATATCATTGTGATGTTAAATATATAAATGAAATTTAATATAGGGGTTGTCAACAATTTAAAATAAGATGAGAGAGAATTTGTTACCCATTAATCCAAGTGGTAGTGGGAGAATGATCATCCTTTAACTCGTAATCAATTGGATGTTTTTGGGATGTATTTATCATTGTGAAGTGGTCCTAGATTGGCATGGTTTTTCGAGAGGATGAGGTTCCATGTAGTAAGGTGTAGGTCTGATTTCAGGATGGTGAAGGTCTGGTTATTTAGGGAATGGGCTTATGGGAAATTGGGATGACAATGAGGCTCAAAAGGGGATTGAAGGAATGCTATGTCCACCCACATTTCTTGAATCCAAACCAAGAAACACAATCCAACCATGAGGTACCCCTGTAACACCAACCAGCCTCTGTCCGTTCCACCTGCAGGTCGTGAATCCAAACTAGTGAGCACCAACATTAATTCCTAGACTGATGGAGCAAAGATCACAAATTTCTCTAAAACAGTTTACAGTACATCTGCCTTACATAGTTGAATAAACTCTTCTACTATGCATGTAAGACACACCATCAATGGATCTTGTGAAATCTTCAAAATAGACTCTATGGGAATCAGAAGACGTTTTGATTTAATAAGTGGAACATCCATCATCAACCACATCCAGAAGCATAGCTAATGAATTATGTCATAGTATATAGAATAGTAAACATTATGGGTCATTGTAATTATTTCAATCAGATGAATTTTACAATACACTACACACCAATCAACCAACCTCTTAAAAATGGTGATAAAAAAAGAAATTGGTGCAAATTTAACATAAGAAAAGTAGGTGTATAAATAAGAAACACTAATCATCCTATTTTCAAGGGGTATAAGATGCACATAAAAATATCTACAAGCACCAAGGGAAATCTGAGACTATAATTTTCAGGATCAAATGAGAAAGAATAGAACATCAAAACTGAGAAAATTGATATTTTTTTGATGGCGAGATATTTGTTTGGAATGAAAGAAAGAAGAGTTTCTAAAACCTCTATTAATCGACCATTATCAACACAAGTCTGAAGATGCTCAAAAAACACCACCAGTAAGCTGTCTAATCTGTCTGCAACTATTTTTTTCTCTAAAATTATCTGTGTTAAATTTTCATTGTGAATCTAAACATAATTACCATCACCCTTGACTTCATTAGTTGACTCATCTAACTTCTCCAGCTCCATCTGAAAAATTTCATCCCAACGAATCTCCAGATCCAAATATACCAAAAAATAAATCATTTATTTATGCACGGTGCCCCAAAAAGTTTCTCCAAGTGCACTAATATCCAACCATAATATGATCTATAAATATATCACAATTGGATCCTTGGGATTCCAACTAAATTTTTTTGGAATTCATTGAGGAATTATTTTCAATAAGGGAAATGGGGAAAGAGGACCCGGGTCAGCAATAGAGGTAAGAGCAGAATGGACCATGGAAAGAACATGATTCTTATTTTCAATACTGCCTAGATGATAAAAGATATACATGAATTCATTAGGTAGTTTTAAATTTCTTATAAGAATCTCCAAGCATGCATCAAAAAAATCCCATTTGACGCGTCCAATAATGTAATATGTTCCACAAGTGCATCTAACACATCATGCTCATGGATTCTACATGTTTATTCCAAAAAATAGTACAATGAAGCTTCTTGGGTAGGATGTTATATATAGATGAAACAACACATTTCAAGGCCTTTATGCTAGTCACCAGTAAGGCCCCTCATCTGGTTTTATATTTTTTTGAACCCCAATCAGCTGGTCATAATTTTCAATATCACTCAGAGGAAATGATCTGAGAGAATCTCTAACATGTCATGTCAGTTATGAATCAATATGATTAATATCCAAAACATAATAACTCTCATCCTTTTTAGATGTCAATTCCAATCCCATGGTGGTAGATCTTGTCATAGACTTTTCAATCATTCGAACACCTACATGTCAAATTAATATAGGATCCGACATGATATCCCATACCTTCAATTTGATCTTCTAAAATGTTAATCCATAACATTTCAAAAAAATCAGGATTCCAGGATTGAACTGGTATCATGGGGTGAGGGGGGGAGGTGGCATCAAAAATTCAATGAGAAACATCTGACTGCACTTGTGATACGGCACTGTAGGGTGGCAGTGTTAGAGGGAGAGGATAGTTGGGACATGGGATGGAGAAAGGTGTGGGGATGTCATGGTTGTAGCTTCTAGGGTTTTGAGCGAAGGATTAGGCAGGAAGGTGTCATCTGGTTTCCCCTCCCTTTTGGTTTCCCAAGCCCTGGGATTGTAGGAATTAACCTTGGGCATAGGATAATAAAAAGGTATGGGAGGGAGGTGGTGGAAGGAGGGACTAGAGGGGTCGGGGAATAGAAGTGGGATGAGAGGGGATGGTGGCAGAAACAGAAGGGATGTGAGGGTTCGGCCAATAATAGTTGGGCAGGAGTGGATGGCGGTGGCGGAAGAAGGGACATGAGGGGTGGGGACCAGTAGTGGGGGGTCACATTAGGGTTTTTTTCTTCTTTTTTTATGTTTTCATATATATATATATATATATGTATATATATAATAATAAAAGTTAGGAATTTATATAAAAAATATAGTGTATGAAGATTATGTATGTATCTACATATATACCACTAATAAATATTACTAAATTATAGATATTAAAATTTATAATATATTTTTATTATCAAAATTATATGATTATAATGGGTAATATATATATCTATATATTCAATTTTTTAAAAAAATATTTGATGTTGTTGAATAATTTATTGCTAACAGACTATTTTAATGGTAAAAGATTTGTTGGTAATAAAAACCAATAACACCATATTCATTTATCAGTAAATCAATTGATGGTATTATTATTATTAGACCACATATATAATTGATAGTCAGATATTTTTTGGTATTGAAATACTAATTTAAATAGACATATCTGTTAGTAAAAATAATTGTTCGTACATATAGTTAATATCAACAGAATTTAATATCTGTTGGAATTAATCATTTTTACCAACAGATATATTATCTTTTAGTAATTTTCTGTTGTTAAAGGTTACTTTTTTGGTAGTGAAAAATTTAAATGGATTGAAGGATAATCCTATGGCTTTTTCATGAACTCTAAGAGAAATTTTTATTGAGTATTTATAGTCCTAATGATTGCTCTTTGAATATTTTTTGAAATTTTAAACATTCACTATTGTGATGATATTTTCCATTGTGCCCTTAAGGATGTGATATATATGGGAGAATCTTAGTGGTCTCTTGGAACCTAATATAAATATTGTAAATGATGTTTTATGTGGGTGAATTCATAGAAAAATACCATGATATAAATAAAAACCAACATCCCACATGTCAAAAGTTTATAAATAAGAATCTCGATAATTTTCTAAAGGGAAACATTAGATACTTCAGATGTGGAGAGGGGGAATCATGATATTTATTATCAAAGGGTTATGAATAGGCCTACAAGTTAATAATAATAATAATAAAAGTTCAGATAAAAAAAGATTTTATTTTAGTGTTTCATCTATAAGGAACATGAGAATTATCTTAGACAATTACTTATTACAAGGGTTTTTAGAGGGAATGAACAAAAACATCCTCCAATGAAACACGGAAGGAAATATTCTTTCACTACTACGTGGGTGGATCCCAAAAATTATTTGGTGAAATGTATGCTAGTTATTCATTCAATAATAGAAAATGTACCATTTCGTTATGGTTCTATGAATTCTTTGAAATCCTAATATTTTAATAGAAATAATCAACCAAAACCACAAAATATAGAGATTGAGTTATATATGAGAAACAAATATGTTGACATTATAGAGTTCAAAGTATATAACTCCTCCCTAGTGACTTTTTTTGGACTGATCCTATATAAAAATATCTTATTATTTCCCTTAGCAGAGTTTGATGTTATATTGGGATTATATAAGGCCAACATCAACTATATTTAATAGAAGATCAATCTTCATATCATAAGTTTATCCTCCAATGTTTTACCTATATATAGGGGATGGCGAATCAGCTTTGGAATCATTATAATATTTGTCTATATTATTGCCTTATGAGATCCCATCTTTCTTAATTTGTTGATATAAAGAGATGATTATTCTCAAAGTCATACATATTTTGAGGGACTACACTAATGTAGTCCATGATGAATTTCTTACTCTACCTCATGAATGAAATGTTTACTTCATAATTGATCTTATTCCTCGATCCCATCCTATATAAAATACTCCTTGTAAAATTTCCACCATCCAATTGGAAGAACTAGTGTAGTAGTTATAATAGAATCTTAAAAGGGATTCATATGAATGGGTGCTTCACTGTTTGGTATTCCATTCCAATTTATGAAGAATATGGATATATCAATGCACCTCCTCATTGATTATCATTATCTAAAAATCACAATAAGGAACAAGTATCCCCTTTAATGCATATATTACTTTGATTGATAATCAACATGTAAAAACTATTTCTCTATGCTAGATCTTCTATCGGGATATAAACAATTATAGGTGATGAAGTAAGATGTTTAAAAGGTGTTATGTCTTATGAGATATAGATAATATGACTTCATGGTGACTCCTTTTGTACTCACTAATGTTCCAAAAAATTCATGGACTAATGAACAGAGTCCTTAGATATTACCTAAACAAATATTTTGTAGTATTCATTGATAATATTATGATATACTCTACAAAGAAGGAGGAACACTATGATCATATGAATACTATAATAAAGACATTAAGGAAAAGAAAAACATTTGAATATTATAGTAAATGTGAGTTAAATATGGAGGAAGTATCATTATTTTGGTATGTTATCACTCGTAAAGGAATATATGTAGACCCTTCTAAAATAATGTCAATTGAGGAGTGACCTAGACCGGAATATCATCTAGGTATCTATAGATTCTTTTCTCTAGCTTGGTATTAGTGATAAAATATTATGAACTATAAATTATTTTGTAACTCAATAAATAGGCTAACTCGGAAGGTTGTAATGATCCTATAGGTCAGGGAATATGAATACTACTTCAAAGAGTTAAAGAAGAGGCTTATCACTACACCAGTACTCACAGAACCAACATGTGGGTAACACTTTTTGGTTTTCAGAAATGCATCAAGGAAAGAAATATTTTGCGAAATGATGAAAAGTGATTAATAATAGCTTGGACCTCATAGATGTTGAATAATCATGATAAAAAAATTCCACAGACGATCTGGAGTTGGTAGCTGTGAACATTACATTTTAAATATGGGGGAATATTCATTATGTGGATAATTTTGAGACATATACTGATCATAAGAGCCTAAAATATATATTTACATAGAATGGGATTAGTATTCAGTAGAAATGATGGTTTGATCTTGTGAAGGATTATGACTGCTCAATCCACTACCATCATAGTAATTAATGTAAATCCTAAGATTATCTTATTAAAAAATAATCATATAACATTATTTTTTAGGATAATTAAGAATACTCAGATCTACATTGACATGTAATTGGTGTAAATTGGAATCATAAAAAAAGATGAATCATCATTTAATTGAAAAAACATACATTATGTATATAATAATGGGTCCTCAATAAATTTATGGGAAAATTTAGAATACCATGGGAGATATTTCAAAAGATTTGTCCCCAAAGTTCAAAATTGTGGAAAATGAGTCATATTATTTAGATTATTACTATGTAAACAATAAATTCAACAGATACAGAAATAGATTCCAAATGATGCAGATCTCTAATCCATCTATATTCACTAAGGGAGCACAATGATATATCAGGACCTCCAATAACACTATAGGTTGAACAAAAGGAATAGTGAGATCACTGAATATACATCAACATACCATTTATGTCATCAAGTGATTTTTTAAAAGAAAAAATATAATGGGATTTTTAAAAAATTATAGAAACAAAAATGGAAGATTGAAAACATCACTATGGACGTTGTCATTAGTTTCCCCAAGACATCTAAAAGGGATAATGCTATATTGGATCATATATAATTTCCCACAAATATAGATCACATTATCTAAAATAGAGAGGAAATATCATTATATAAACATGGATGAGCATACATTAATGAATTGGTGGGGCTATATGGATTATAACTATCTAATATTCCTAGTCAATTTTAGATATTTGCATCAATGTTCTAGAATTGTCTTCATCATACTCTAAATAATGGACTGATCTCTAGTACAAATTATCTTCCTGAAACTAATTTCCAAATCCTATAATATTATTTAGAAACTAGATGATAGGTAGTCAGCATGTCTTATGTTCTTTAAAGGGGGATAGATCAGTATATACCCATGGTTGAGTTCTCTTACAACAATTATTTCTACTCAAGAAACTGAATGACTCCATGTGACCTACTTAATTGAATTAATATATAACACCTTAATTTTTCTTTGATTCTAATTAATAGAATATTTAGGTACCTAAAATGGTTGATTAAAGTGTATTAATTGAGTAAATAATTCAAAACACATCAAGGAAACACAAATTCAAAAGATGATATATAATGAAAATCATCAATGGGACCTAAATTTTAAAAATATATACATGTTATTTATCCACACATGACCATGTTAGATAGTTGTGAAATTTTGGAAGAAAGGAAAGCTATGACCCAGATACATCATCCCCTTTTAGAATTTTTTTCATGTTCGAGATGTGGCCTTTAAACTAGAACATCCATGAAAGATGTCTCATGTACATGTTGTATTCCTACTATCACTCTTGAAGAAGTACCTAATGAAACACTAACATTTACTGAATTCATAGGTGGTATAAATAGAAAATGATATATCTTATGAGGATCATCCAATGATGTTCTTAGATCATAGAGATAAAATTATACAAAACAAGATTACTCATATTGTTAAGGCATTATGCCAGAACCGTTATTATGGAGAGAAAAAATGGGGACCAGAAGATGCGATGAATGAGAAGTATTGTCACATATTTCAAACAACGTATGTGAATTGAAATTTCATTGGTGGAATTTTATAATGGGAAAGAATGAAATGACCCAATGTTTTAAAAATGAAAATTTCCCTTATCATAATTATATAATGACGTATAAAGAACATGCATCCCATTGAGTTCCTAATAAAATCTATATTCTCATAAATGAATAATAATACTTGAGTCAACAAAAAACCAATAATAAATTCCTAATATTAACGTGCGGAAATAAATAGAATGAATGGTAATAAGAGTGGGAAAATTTAGATTTGCTCTATCCACTACAATAACTACACTCAGGAAAAAAGAGTCAGAAGTAAAATATAATGTTAATAATAAAATATTCATTTCATAGAAAATATATGTGATTTATGACATGAATAAGAGGTATTTATAAGAACTAGTAAACCCGTATGATCAATGGAAGAGTAACTTGGTCATTAGAATATTAATGTGATAGTTAAGAGTATTAATTATTTCTTTTTGATTAGCAATATAACATAAAGAGGTAAAAACTATTTTAATATTATAAATGATAATATCATATATTTATATCATGGAATAAGGTAATAAAATATTTAGAAATGATATATTAATAGTTGGTATTTCTATGAAAAGAATTTGTTTATTTACAAATTTCTAAATAATATAATGATTTAAAATAAATTATATTTTCATAAAATATATACAAAAATTTATATTTTATTGTATTATAAATATAATAAAATTTCATGAGAGCTTAATTAATTTAACAATGTGTCATAAGGTTAGTTGTAATATTAAAATCCATATTTTTTATAATATATGATGGTTTTAAAATAATAAATAAACTTCTTATATTTCCAAAACTGTTTTAAAAATGGAGTAATTTTTTTAAATCTATACATAGAAATAATGGTTGTGGTGAATTTTATGGGTATCTCAAAAATAGATGACTTTTTTAAATAGTAAAAGGAAATATCTTGAAATAATTGTGATTTTATGAAAAATAAAAGAAATTTAGAGTCATGGATGATGAAGGAAACCATTAGTTCAAACTAACATGCACTAATTACAATAATTATTCAAAATAATTAGAACTATTGATTATTTTGAGCTAAAATAAATAGAATATGAATAAAATATAAAAAACATAACCATCCCATCCACTTATAAATTTGACTCTAAAACACTATTTATCCTCAAATCTTATAATCCTAGAATTTTTTCTAAATTATACCCAATAATTTTCCCAAGACTCTTCCACTTTTCTGTTAGTGTCTCTTAACAACAATAGACTAATCCCATGTTTCTTATTGAGGTTTCCAAGGAGGAAAAATTCCATTGGCATTATCTTCATCCATTTTCTTTTAAATTCATTATTTATTATACCACATCCTTTCCCCACTATAAAAAATATCCCGATAATTATAGGGTCATATATGTTTTAGATGTTAAATTTTTTATTTTATATAAATCTTAAAAACAATTCTCTTCTACTTCTATTTTTAAAATGAAAACATCATCTGTGTAATAAATATTTACCACCTTATGGGAAATGATTTTTTATTCCATTAGATCCTTCATGGATGGTCATAAAATCAATATAATTATTAAATAATATTATTAAATTTATTTTTATCCTTTTAATGTTATTGAATTTAAATACATATATAAAATTAAATCATAATGCAATAGTAGTTCGTGATAATTGATAAACAATAAATATTATCGATGTGATTATTAATAAAATTTCAAAAAATAAATTTATATGAGGGGAAATTTAAAACTAATAAAGTATTTTAATATAATTTAATTCCACTTGTACACAATTTTTTAAATTTTACAAGAACTTCCATAATTGTACATAATAAAACTAACAATGAAACCATGTGAAAAAAACTCCAACACTTTCTAATTAAACTCTATAACTCAATGAAAGAGCCATATGTGTACATAATAAAACTATATCAAAATATATATATATATATAACACATTATTAATTAGTTACTTAAGTGATCTAATATTATTATTTTGGATGTTAGGTTCTGGTGAAGAACACTTTCAGACATATGGTTCAGTACCTCTCAGAACCTTAAAATTTCTTCGGGGTGATATGTTCAAATTCACTTCAAAAAATATATCATTATTATTCTTATTTAATTATTATAAATTCTATTTTTATTTTCCAAAAATATGTTTCTAGATAAATACATCCTTCATTGATGGTGATATAATTGTTTTTGAAATATCCCTTCGCAATTCCTATATGCCCGCTTAAAGAGAACATCCCAATTTCTTACCAATTTTCAAGTACATACCATAGTATAATTTAAGACACGATTATTTTTATTCAATAAATGATTTCATATTGAGAAAATATATTATTTAATTTTTTGTTTTTTAAATAAATGGTGCCTTTACCGTATTTAAAGTATCTTAAATATTTTCCAATAAACCACAGTTAAGTGGCCCATTTCTAATGTTTCATGCACACATTTTTATATGTTTTCACTATATTTGGAAATAATTTATCATGATATATGTTTATATTTCATTATAAATTTCCACAGATTATTCAAATCCATTTTTTCATTGACACCATTTTAATATTCTCTTTGGTTATATCTTATGAAAATATTATGAAACCAATTTGATTCCCTGGGTAACCCTTATGTTTGATTCTTACTATGGCACAAATATGCATAAACATGTTATGATGGGAATTCCCAAAAATAGCAATAATGACATGGTAAATATTTAGTCTCATGATATGTCATGTATGAGAGTCAATCAATTATGTGAATTTTTCCACCACATGATATTGTCTTGGATGTTATCCAAGACTCATGTTAATGAAATGAAAAATGTTGTTACGACATTCCAACGACCCCATGAATACAAGATACCATGAAAAAATTTTATGATTTCGTATTTATATTCATATAAAATTCCATTTTATAGAATTCTTTAAGACTTACAACCCATTTGAGTTTCATTATCCATTTTTTATTCACATAATATGATTTTTAGATCGACCCTTTTGTCTATGTCTTCACCAGGTTATCTTATAAAGATGCCATATATCGAAGGATGTTTGGTGATCAATATAGTGATTATTTAGAAGATGATATTATTTTAGTATAATGTTTTTAATTTTATGTACGTAGTATTAAAAATACATTATACATTACGGTCCTCAGTTTGTATTTGATGGTAAATTATGCTTAAAAAGGTGTAAATAGATAGGGTAATAATAAAAATATTCCAATATAACATTTAAATTATGTAAATAACTTCACATTTAAGTAATTTGAACACCACATAATTCATATACCTCTTCAATTAGTATATCTACATAAAAAACAAATTTATCATGAAAACATTGCGATTACATGAATTATTTGATCATTAATCATTCATCTTTATTTACTAGGTGAAAAAATTTATCTTTCACTCCATATCATATCATCCTTGTTCAAAACCTTATTATATATTTGAAAAATAATTTTTGATAGTAAAATATATATTACAATGTTCATCCATTTAAATGATTTATAAAATTTAATATCTTATCATTCTATCTCAAATAAACATCCAAGAACATCTATGTTTTCATATATTTTTATCATGTCATCATACCATTAAGAAATTATTTGTGAAAAAATTATAATTATTTCTAAGAAGGAACTCATAATAGGTTACAGTAGTATAATGTATAACCACAATAATATACATTCAACAAACATAAATTTGTAAAATAATAAAACCCGTACCATTTACTTAATTCAATAATCAAGTAATTTTCTTAATCAAACATAAATAAAAGATTCCTCAAATAATATATAAAATAAAAAGTATTTGTTTCATCACATTTTTTTACCAATTGAGAGAGCTTTATATATTAAACACCTGATACCTTTTTTATTCATAGATAATTCATTTCTTATAGGGTTTTTTTCTTCTTTAAAAGTAGAATTTTGGATTTACATATTTTAAAAAAACTTTTCAAAAGTTTCTATATCTCATGAAAATACTCTAATATTGTTTTAAATCAAGATAGTCTAAATAGAAAAGGATTGTATATCTAGAAATACAATCCAAATGATCATAAATTATTTGATCAAGTGACCAATAACATAAGAACTCTTCTATGGCTAATATTAATTATATTTCAAAATATCCAATTCCATATTCAAGGATGGAATCCACAAAATATGTTCCTAATACAACCTTTTGAATTTAAATCAAACCATGATAAAAATTTGGAAATGTTGAATATGATTTGACAATAATATTTATTTATGACCCAAATCCATGCCTATAAAAATAATCTATTTATTATCTATTTTTTCAATTGATAAATCTTCAATTGTATAAATTACATTCACCATATAGATCATATATCCTACTTAAAAAGGTATCATTCTAAAATAATTCTAACTTTTCAATGCATGGGGAGGCGTGTACTTCATAAATAATAATATGTATAGGTATTTTACTTTCCTTAGTTTACCAACACATTTCATTGAACATCAACCAAATATTTCATTTTGGTTCCCCATTTAGAAACACCATTTATTTTATCTAAGTTGTTGATATTTTTAATTAAAATTTAAATAATTATTTTATTTTAATTTATCTCCATTTAATGACAAATCCCACATTTTCAAGTTTTCATGTGTCAATAATTATTTTTTATATATTTCCACAAGAATCTGATTTTATGTGAGTAATCATCCACTGATATTCCCTTATTTACTTATAGTGGTATTGGTTTGACGACATAGGTATTGTTCATGTTTCACATCATTAATATACATTACGACTACTACATATTAATTAATACTCAATGAGTCGTTATTCATGCCAATATCATTCTTTTTATCTTGGGAATATTAATTCTTTATCCTTAATTACTTTTTATATTTTATCTATGATTGTTTTTATATGAAAAAAATCCATTTCCTCATGATAAATCTTTTATTGAGACCAATCAAAAAACTCTTTTAATATGATGACTCCATGTTTTAGTGAAACCGTTTATTATTTTAAATCCAGTTATTTTTCTATATGGTACTAGAGTAATGTATTAACTTTTATTAGGTTCAGTCCATCTCTTACATAAATATCTTTCTGTATTTCTATTTTTACCAAAATAATCATACTATATAAAAAATAGTACATTTAATAATGTATCGATTACAATAATTTAATAAATTGAATAATTTGTTCATATATTTCACTTAAATAAAATCATTTAAGATGTGCCACAAAATTTGACATCTTATTGACATCAATCTTGAATTAATTTAATGGATATGACATCCTCATTTAAATTTAATATTATTATTTCTATCAAATATAAAAGTAAATTATTTATATCCAAAACACGATGAGGTTTTCATGGGATGGACCACATTCATTCCTATTAAAGACCACAATATAATTTAAAGATATATGATTTTATAATCTTTCTACTTTAATTGTGTAGCCATATTCCATATTCAAGATAAAAATTAGTTTAAAAAATATATCCTCTCATCTGGTTTTGATGTCAGAGGGATAAAATTATATTCATATTTAATTGTCAATGTTTTTGTATTTTTAACATTATGTGAAAATTTACTAAATAAATCTATTTTTCATGTCATAATTTCCCATTTTATTTAAATAAATCATTTCAGTAAGAATTATTATTTCATAAAGATTTTATTCTCTAAAACATAGTCTACTATTACTATGGAATCAACTTCATGAATAACATTAAATTGATGTGTCCACTCGTGTAAGGTTTAGGTAACTCGTTGAAGAATAATAATAAAATTACCTAAATTAACTAATAAATGATTTTACACATCATTCATGGAATCTTCAATATTTTAAATATTTGAGGGGGAATCAAAATTTATATATCTTTCTGTAGAATGTTTAATAGATTCACTTTATGATTTATTAAAAAACCATCAATATTATCTTTGTGGATGTATCTTTCTTTTCAATGGGTTTATTATTAATTTTTTGTTTCCATTTCCACAAATATACGGAAATATTCACCAGCATCAATAATTATAATATCAGTATATTTAGATTTAAAATCATATTCCGTTGAATATATCCAAAAATTAATTAACTTCTAATATTTTCTATAAATTCCCTATAATGATTCTCATTACACATACTAAGTATCACAATTTTTTTCCTCCATGAGAATATTTTTATCCCCCTAACCATGATCTTTTACATCTTCATATCTAGAATTATTTTCAATTAATTCACAAATTAAAATCATGGAGTGTGTATTCTAATTAGTCATTATGAAAATATTTTAGATAAAATAGAATTTTATTTTTATAATCATTAATGTTTGTAACAAGAAAACAAGAGGATATATAGTGATTTCAGGTATTATAAAAATATGAAAATATATTTTAATTATTAAAAGTAAAATTAGGAATGAATGGTTAACATAGGATTCTCAAAAAATATTTATTTGCATAAGGGTGAATAAATGTACTATTCAAATAAGTTATTTTTTTAATTAATGGTTAGTTTTATGACAACCCTGCTTTTATTACAATCTTAAACATGATTTATCACATAAAACATCACTTGATACAAAAAAGAAGATCGAGAGGTTTAGTATCTTTTGGGATTAGGATCATTACATAAAAACTTAAAACATGAAATACGACATCTTTATTGAGAACATCCTTTACATGACCACTACATTCCCTCGTACTTAGCATTGCCTGGGATGACCTGAGAACATGCATAAGAAAATGGTGAGCTATAAAGCCCAGTAAGGTAGTACACATGTAATAACATGAGTAGTACAATACATGTTAGACAATAGACATATAAAGATAGCATAAAGGAAACATGAGAATAAAGGCATGATAAAGCATGATAATCATAACATGGAAATGTGGGAACAACACTTAACATGAAATTAGCATGAGCATAGGATCATTGCACATAGAGCATGAGTAACTCCTCATTGCACATAAAGCACGAGTAAACCCTCATTTCAATTGAATTATCATGATTCAACACTCATTGGAAATGACGTATCATGATACTATACTTTACCCAATTCATTGGAGCGCTATAAGGGTGCACCCTTCTTAAACATTTCATTTTATTCATAAGTGTGCCACATGGAACATAAAACATGGATTCATAAAACATAATCATTTATTCCACGATAAAGGAATGTGGAATTTATACATGAAACTTTACAATCAATAAGTAACTGTTCATAAAGGTGAATACCCTTGATGGAGAAATGGGCATGGTATTCACTACACAATGACATTGTCTTAGAAAATGGGTGCGATTTCGGCAGCGTAACTACGTGACATAAGAATTCGTAAAAATGGTTTATGAGAGAGAAAGGGGTTAGTCATAATATTTACATGTAATGGAAAGTAAGGAGGTCCTATAGATATATGTCCCAACAATTTTAATGGAATTTAGATTCATGATACAAAAATATATCTTGAATGTAAATGATGAGAGAGAAGTTCCTTTTGGAATTTCGGCATAGTAACAGGTGTACATGGGAGGAATTTAATGAGAGAGAAAGGGGTATCCCATAATTAAAACATAAATAGGGAAGTATGAGGGAGGTGTGAAACCATACCCCAACATTCATAATTGAAATTAAAATGGAAAAACAACTTAATGAAAATTGGACAAAAAAAGAGAAAGGAAGAAAAAACCCTTATTTGGAAGTGTGCTTCCAAAGGCCAGAGAGAGGATTGTGAGAGGCCTATTGGGAGCTTGGGGAACCTTGTGAGGATTCTAGAGAGAGTTAGGAAGAGGGTGGATGAACTTAAAAGGTGTTTAGTGAGGAGTAAATGGGAGCTTGGGTGGGTTTATATAGGAAAGGTGAGGGAATTATTTATTATTTAGGTTTGGGGCACCTTATATTAAATTAATCCAAACCACAAACCATCCCATGGTTTTTTCCCATGGTTTTTGGAAAATGGAAGAGAAATACAATATTTTATAAGGACAAAGTCCGAACTTCTTAAAATAATAGGGTTTCTTATGTGGAGGTGATTCACACTCCCATGGAAATTAATTTAAAAAGGCAATGTGTTGAATAAGTCTTGAGGGGTCAATTAATGCTTTGAAAAGTAAGTCAAACAAACTCAAAATCACATTATTTTAAATTAAAAACATATATTGGCCTAACATAAAGATTATAGTATTTTATTACATCACTATTTGGTCATTATGATGTCATAAAACACATTATATATTTAAACAGTATTTAATTTTTACCCAAAAATTTGTCTGTCTCAGAAAATTATAAAAAATTCACCGTTGGATAATTTCAACTTCCTGATTCCAGAAATAACATTTATTTTATCTACATAATTTTCTAAATATGTTAATTTTCACTTTTAAAAAAAATCGACATTTATCGAAAATTCACGGGTTTTGACAAAAATGGCTTTCAAACATTAATAAAAATTATAATTGCATTCATAAAATTATAAGGTCATTCATATTTAATAAAAATTAATTTAATAATAATAATAATATTTTATTAAAATAATATTTAATTCAAAAATCCCTTAATTTAATAAAATATAATTATTAAGTAAAAAACAACTAAATACACCATTTTTACTTTAAATACTATATACAATGTATCAAAAATGACTAGAAATTATATTCATTATTATATACAAAAATAATGTACATGAACATAGTACTACTTATTTGTTATATATCCCCTTAAAACTTCCCCATAAGACCTAAGGGTAAGGTGTGAGATGGTGACAGAATCTTGTGGTGGCTCAGATAACATCGCTTGAGTGGTAATTTCAATCAACTTCCACTTTTCCCGTAGACGGTCACGTTCAAGCTTTACATGATGAAGCTTAGCTTGGGATTGGTCAAGGGGGAATCCCAAGGATGCCACCTCTTTTCTGAGCTCCAACAAATGGGCTTCGTATGGAGCAATTCTACTGGACGAGGCCATGGATTCTTTTATCTGAGTAAATTGGATTTGTTAAAATCCTATATTTATACTAATCATGTGATCACTGTTCAACAGCTGTATTTGCAATGGTCAAATTTCATAACATAAAACCAATGAAGTTGAAACTTCGTATAAACATAAATACATATTTAATTAAATCAAGATGGATTTCAATTAATGAATCTTTGGGTCGTTACAATATTCCCCCCTTAAGAAATTTTTCCCTCGAAATTATTCTTTTCCCACACTAAAATAGATGTGGGTAACTCAACTTCATCACTTCCTCTAATTCCGTAGTTGCATATTCAATCTTGTGGATTCTCCACAACACCATGACGAGGGGCATTGTCTTATTTCGTAGAACTTTTACTCTAAGATATAAGTTCTTCACTGGTTTCTCCTCATAATAAATATTATATTCCAATTGTACCACCTCAGAAGAGAGTACATGTGAAGGGTCCATTATGTACTTTCTTAAGAGGGATACATGAATGAAATCATGCAATTTGGCCATGGTAGGTGGAAGTGATAGTCGATAGGCCACAACCCCAACACGATCAAGAATCTTGAAGGGGACGATGTACCTTGGACTAAACTTCCCTTTCGTTCCAAACCTCATGACCTTTTTACATGGAGATATGCGTAGAAACACCATGTAACCAACTTTAAACTCAAGGTCTCGTCAATGATTATCTGTATAACTCTTCTGTCGACTCTGATCTGCCTTGATATGCTACTGAATGGTTTTCACCTTCTCCACCATTTCCTCGACCATTTCTGGTCCAAGCATCTTACGTTCACCGACCACATCCCAACATGCCGGTGTTCTGCACCTTTTCCCATACAGGGCTTCATATGGTGCCATTTGTGTAACACCCCGAGAATATATGAAAAATATTCTTTTTAATGTATTGTGTTGTACTCTACACCAAATGAGCTTGGGATATACGTATCACCGTATTTTCTTGCAGTATACGCAACACTATTCTTGGCTCGCGTTACACACAATTTCAAGTTCGTTTTGTAGAAACTATTCTACGCAACATTATGTATAGATTTTGTTTAATGTATAAATGAAATAAGTTTTGATTATATGCAACACCAAACATAGATTTCACTATACGCATCCCTGACTTGTCTTAAATTACACACAATAAAGAACTTCCATGATAGCGTGTGTAGTAAGCAATACCGAGTTTAATTAAACGAGATATTATTATTATATTATTACAAAATAGCCTCTATGAATAGTAATACCCTCTTTTTGAAATTTTATAAATTTTATTTTTCAAAATGGACTTCATTTTTGGATTTATAATATCAAAATTAGCTTACGGTGAAAGTTTGGTACTTTTCAGAAACTTTTATATTCTGATGAATAGTGAAAATTACAAAATTTTAATTAAAAACAAATTTTTTAATCGAAATAATTAATAGTGATAAATAATTAATTTGAGTGGTTTGAAAGTATATTTAGAATATATTTTTACCATTTAATACAATGTTGGCCATTGGATTTAATTTCACATTTAAACCAGACATAAACAAGTGTCAATCTTTTGATAGTTATTATCTCTTAAAAACACACTATTTGTTTTCACGACGTGAATTAATTTTTAAATTAATTAATGAAATTGATATGTTTTTAAATTGGTAAAATAGACATCATTTTTGATTTCATAATATCAAATATATCTTAGGCCTAATTTTTGGTATTTTTCTGAAACATTCATTTTTTTGATGAACAGTGAAACCATAAGTGGTAGTTAAAATACTAAATTTTTCATAAAACATAATTTTACCACTTCTGTGATTGGAATTTCTAAAATCCGAGACATGCGGTTAATATCAAGGAATAAAATGTTGTTCAATGAGATGAAAATATTTTTTTTGGTGAATAATAACTTTTTACTTTTATTTACCACGGTTAAAAGTAAATAGGATAATTAAGGGTAAAATGATATTATTATTACCCTAACACATGTCCTAATTCTATTTGATAAGAGTAATTCGACCAAAAATAACCTTATAAACAAAATATGACCATTTAGGCCCACTTGGATTAGATTAGGACATTTAATATTAATTTATTTAAAGAAGGGTTAAAATAATTAAAATCAAATTTTAATAAGTAAATCATTTTTAATAAAGGGTTATACATAAGATAAATTCGACTATAAATATTAATTTGAAATATAAACTCATTTCCTAAATAATGGTATTTTATTTTTAAATTTTAGACATTAAATAATTTAATTTATTTATGACACAATGATGATTCAGTAATTATATTATTAATGAAATATTGACATAATTGATATTATAAATACCCAAATAAATGTAATTTGAGACTGTTTATGAATTAAAATAATTTAATAGGTTAATATGGCATGTTAGTATTTATTTAATTAACTTTTTTCGAACTAATCATTCTGTTATGATTATCACAAAAATCAATTACCAAATAGTGTCAAAATTGACATAAAATTGATTTTAAAACAAATATTATATTATTAGTTGTTATTTTATTCTTAAAAATATATGGTTCAGAAAAATGACTTAGATAAGGTTATATTTATTAATAATAAACTACTTTGGGTTCTTTTGGTTTGTTATAGTACGTTTATTAACCTTATAGTGTAAGAAAACAAGAAGACATGGTAGAAGTTAAATTATCTAACTTAAAGTTAAATCTAAATGATAAGGATGAAATAGAAACCTATACTTGTCTAAATTCTATTGGATTAGAGGATTTCGTCCCATCCCCACCATAGCTTAGAAATAACTCAATTTGGAGCTATTAAAAATGGTATATTACTTTATAATAAAATAATATTTTTTGTTATTCCAAAGGTGCCCCTCTCCTCCCTTATAAAAGGGAACCTCCTCCCTCTCTTCCTCACACCACTTTGTGCCTCAAAACTCAGCAAAACCCTTCCAAATTTTCTGATCCACTTCCATAGAAACATCCTAGAGGTCCTGATTTTTTCAAACACCAATTTTAGTTCTCTAAGAGGAGGTCTCACAGAGGCGCTTCAAAGAAGAGGTAATGTCCGTTACCGATTCTTTTAACTTTATTTATTCTTCCACTTTTTCATCCTTAGTTGTTTCATTATGAAGTAATAACATTAGTATCACTAATATACTGATATAATATTAAATGTATGAAACAACCATATTTCACCATCTATCCAACCTACGGAAAACAAAATCACCACGCGTGCGTACGTACGGAATACCGTCTCCACATCGTGGTGTAATCTATTTTCCACCACCACCTTACATGGATGGGTATAATGGTGAAAGTAATGAATATATATTATTATTTTAATGTGATATTGATTCTGTAATATTATACATACACTTTAATACAATTCGATGATCATGGGAATGATATCACCGCTCGTATGTACGTGCGGAATACTGTCTCCACGACGTAATGAGATTCACTCTCCATGATAACCATTCAAGAATGATTATAAAGTATATATAATAAGTAATAATGATGTACATGAAATAATAATTCTATTGGATTTATGTATATATATATTTATTTCATCTACTTAATTCCATTCAATTCATTAAGGAAACAAAAACAGTGTTCATGCGTACATACGGCCTACTGTCTCCATGAACGGTGTCTTTTTTCCATTTATCAATCCATTATATATATATATATATTCTGAATATATATTATATATAAATAATGTTTTACATTCTGGATGTAAGTAATCATGATCTATGTAATCATATTAATAATTACAATTTAAAACACGAACAAAAAATGAGACGATTTTACCCAAAAGGATACTTTAACATGAATTTACAAATGAACGGGAAATATAAAGTCATAAGTGAAACATATATGGTATAATAAAAATGAATATGATTCTGTAATATGTCAATGACATTATTTAAATCTTTATACAGGAGGTTTGGATACGAATGAAGCATATCAGACCAAAGGTAAGGGATAATTATACCAATCTCGTTCTTATCCGAGATTGTTTCTTCGTAAGTATTTACTGGGTTTATTGTTATCATCAATGTCCATGTCTCTTAAAAATGGTTTCATATATGTTTAAACTCATTTTTACCCATTTTTACTTTTACCCAATGGTATGGATGGAATCATTCTTTTATTTACCCTACAAGGTATTTTTTAACTTTTTCGACAAAAGTACGAGAAGAAGGTTTTTTTAACGTATATGTCATGAAAGGATTTTTACGGTTTTATAAAGCCTTGTTTTCATGAAGCTTCCTCCAAATTATTTAATGACTATTTTCAACAAAATCATTTTCTTTTAAAATTTCACGACATTTTGTGAAAAGAAAATGATTTTGAAGAAAAAAGGATATTTTCCTCAAGAATTCATTTGAAGTGTTTTATAAAAACCTTTTTCTTCTAAGATGACATTATTTCATATGTGTATGTTTCAAGTATAATGTCTCTATGATTTACATGGATTCACTTATATTATTATTAAATGATATCCATTTCTTTTATAAGGATTATGTGATGACGGGATGATGTTTATGAAACCCATTTTTTTATTGGGTTTTTATGAATGATGTATGTTTATTTTGTGGCACAAGTAAGATTGATTTCAAAATGAGATGGGTGGGACCTATATGTCACTCTAATTCATTGGGTAAAGATTTATATCGCATGCGATAGACATGGCTGGAACGGTAAGTTAATCCGGTTCAGTAATACAGGACTGGAATGAGGAGAGAACTCGATTCAGAAAGGGACTTTGTCCACTAAGATGGTCTTGGAAGCAATGCCTTAGCTACTATGGAATTCATTACATGTTCTTAATGAATGAAACAATTACACGTTTTATTCCCATTCTATTTTATCATGATTTATGTTCCATTATGATCTATGCCTTATGTACTTCCATGTTTTATGTCGTTTCTAATGATTTTGATGTTTAAACATTATGTTCATGTTTTTATGTTCACATTTATTTGGTATGTTTTATTTTATCCATGCTTACCCTTAAGGAGCATTTGAGATCACCCTTTTTGTGTTTTATTTTCACCCAATATTAAAATAAAGGTTTAGGGTAAGGAAACAAAAAGTGGAAGATCTTTATGGGAGATGATGAAGATCTTTCACCACGATTAGAGGATTACGTTCCATGTTTCCAAGGACACTAAACTATTACGGTCCTTTTGTGTCTGTTTTTTATGTATTAAGTATTTCGCAAAAGTGATGTAATGTCCATGTACATCAAGCTTCGGGTCTCTACAGTTGGTATCAGAGGAAAGGTTTTTTCAACCTTTGGAAACTAGGATGTGAGAACTTTAGTGAGATCCCTAGAGAAATTTCTAAGGTATGTCAAGGGATGTCCCTAAGATTAAGTGTAAGTATAGGTTATAGTCCTAGAATTAAGGTAACGATCTTAGAATTAAACCTAAAATGTTATGTATTGAAGGTACTCCCCCATTATTATGTTGTTTTCCCTAGAATGATTTTTTCCTCTCACAGTATTCTTTTTGGGTTTTAGACGATGGCTGGAACCCAAAGGAACCATGTTGATCAATGCAATGGAAAATGCAATGATTGTCCTCTTGAACAAACAAATATTATGGGAGATGGAGTGCAAAAATCATATTGCTATACTTACACGAGATATGAATCATTATGGACATCCAAATGAGCAGAGAAGGGAACAATATTCTATTGAGTGTTTCATGAGGCAACTTCCACCTTCTTTCAGTGGGTCTTCTGATCCACTTGTTGTTGAACAATGGATCAGTACCACTGAAAAGATATTTTCAGTTATTCATAGTTCTGAACATGATAAAGTCATCTTAGCTTTATATTTTTTGGAAGGTGAAGTTGATCAATGGTGGAATCTTATCAAGAATATGAGGCTAAAAGATAATATTGAGTCATTGGAATGGGACGAGTTCAAGAACTTATTTTTCAAAAAGTACTTCCCTCGTATTCTTCGAACAAAGATGAGGAAAGAGTTTCTTGAACTAAAGAAAAGGATGATCAATCTGTTGGTATATACGAAGCGAATTTTACAAGGCTTTCAAGGTATGAATCTGGATTTATTATCTAACCTGAAAGTAAAGTTGATCGATTCTTCAGTTTCATAAAACCAAATCTTCGAAGGGAATTAGCTATAAGAGTGTTCAGGAGCTATGAAGAAATTGTACATTGTGCTATCAAGGGAGAAATGTATGTTGGTGTTACTTATCCATCTCATGGTTTTGACATGAAATAAAAGATGGATTTCACAGAGAAATCTCAGAATAATGGTGAAAAGAAGATGAATGTTTCCTTATGATCAAATTGTGGAAAGAAGCATGGTGGAGATTGTCTTAAAGGGACTTGAAAATGTTTTAAGTGTGGAAAAGAATGTCATTGAGCATATGAGTGTCGAAGTAATGGAAAAATGGTTGCTAATGATGTGAATAAAGAAAAGACTGTAAAGAACGCACCACCAACACTTCAATGCTTCAAGTGAAATGAACTGGGGCATTATTCTAATAAATTCCATAATCCAAGGGTTAGTGATGATCAACATGAGCAACAACTTAAGGCAAAGGACAAATGGAAGTCAAATGCGATCACTATTGGAAATGTTGAATATGACAACGATGCGATGGAATGATTAAGTGTTTATGTAATGGGATTCCAAAATAATGTTGTATATAGTATCGTGGAATATTGGAATATTTAGGTATTGGTCTATTGTGGTTTTCAATAATTTTATAGTACCGGAAACCATAGAAAGTGATTGAGATATTTTTGGAAAAAAGTTGATATGTGCATAATGAAGGGATAAAGAGAAAATAAAATGTTTGACAGTATTCATGAGCTCATGACTGATATAAGGAATTAGTTATATCATGGTTTGAGTATATAGAATTTTGGGGTTTTGGTATGTGGAAAGAGCTTACTTTTGATAGAACTCATGTTTTCACTAAGATTAACATGCTTGTTATATGAAATCTTTGGGAATCGTTTTCAATATAATATGAGGGTGGACTGCAGTATTATGGATAAGCCTAAAGATTGGAATTGATTATATTGGACATAAGTTAGTATTGTTTAAGGATAGAATTTTTTTTCGATATTATTGATGGGATGTTATAGTAATGTAGTTTTAGAAAAAGGACAACCTACAGGATGGGCGATAGCCCATTGCGCCAGACAAGGCTATGGGAATCGAACCCACAACCGAAGTGAGACTGACCTTTATCGCCTACCACTGGCCTACAAGAAGTCCCTGTTTAGTAGAAACTAGTTTTATTATATTAAGCAGTATGATCTATGATGTATAAGTCCATTTTAGGAACCATATATGATTTATCTCACTATAGATGGACTTATGTATTTTTGATAACTTTTATAACCTTTTGTTTGAGATAGATGGAATGACCCATCATTCTATCGCATGATCTCCAAACACTTCAGGAATGACAAATTCAACTTCATTTCTTTAAGAGATGAAGTGGAAATTGTCCAATGAATAACCAATAGTGAGACTATACCAAAATCACAAATGTATTTCTTCTAATTCCAATTTCATCAACATTGGGGAAATGATCTTGAAAACAAAAAATGATGTCATAGTACCCTAATATCCGATGAATCTGATGGTACCTTAAATCATCACAAATCTATGGCTTTGTGATTGATGGATTTTTCATAGCCATGTTCTCTACCACTCTCCATCAGAAGATGATGGTCAGATTTCTCCTCCATATCCTTATTTTCACCTATGTTCTCCTATGTGGAAACCCAATGATGAGTTATTTGGGTATCCGTTATGTTCCTAACACTACTCTTTTAAATGAAGTTTTAGTATTCCTTTTTAAGATGTGGGTTTCTATGAAAGAAAATCTCGTGTAATAAACCATTTATAACCCCGACGAATTTCGAGGGCAAAATTCATTTTAAGGGGGGTAGAATGTAACACCCTGAGATTTTATGAAAAATATTCTTTTTAATGTCTTGTGTTGTATGCTACACCAAAATTAGCTTGTGATATATGCAGCACCGTATTTTCTTGTAGTACACACAACACTATTCTTGGCTCGCGTTATACACAATTTCAAGTTCGTTTTGTAGAAACTATTCTACGCAACATTATGTATAGATTTTGTTTAATGTATAAATGGAATAAGTTTTGATTATATGACACACAAAACAGAGCTTTCACTACACGCATCCATGACTTGGCTTTCATTACACACAATAAAGACCTTCCTCGATAGTGTTTGTAGTACGCAATACCGAGTTTCACTAAACGAGATATTATTATAATATTATTATGAACTAGCCGTTATGAATAGTAATACCCAATTTTTGAAAATTTATAAATTTTATCCTTAAAAATGGACTTCATTTTTGGATTCAGAATATCGAAATTAGCTTAGGGTGAACCTTTGGTACTTTTCGGATAACTTTCATATTCTGATGAATAGTGAAAATTAATAAATTTTAATTAAAAACAACTTTTTTTATCGAACTAATTAATAGTGATAAATAATTAATTTAAGTGGTTTTAAAGTATATTTAGAATATATTTTTACCATTTAATACAATGTTGGTCATTGGATGTAATTTCACATTTAAACCAGACATAAACAAATGTCAATCTTTTGATAGTTATTATCTCTTAAAAACACGCTATTTGGTTTGACGAAGAGAATTAAATTTTAAATTAATTAATGGAACTGATAGGTTTTGAATTTGGTTAAATAGACATCATTTTTGAATTCATAATATAAAATATAGATTAGGCCTAATTTTGGGTATTTTTCTGGAAACTTACATTTTTTTATTAACAGTGAAACCACTAAGTGGTAGTTAAAAAACGAAATTTTTTATAAAACTTAATTTTCCCGCTTTTGTGAGTTGAATTTCAAAAATCCGAGAGACATGGTTAATAAAAAGGACTAAAATTTGGTTCAATGAGTTGAAATTTTTTTTGTGAAGAGTAAATTTTTACTTTTATTTACCACTGTTAAAAGTAAATAAGATAATTAAGGGTAAAAATGATATTATTATTACCCTAACACACGTCCTAATTCTATTGGATAAACGTAATTCGACCAGAAACAACCTTATGAATAAAATCTGACCATTCTGGCCCACTTTTATTAGATTAGGACATTTGATATTAATTTATTTAAAGAAGGATAAAATAGTAAAAATCAATGTTTAATAAGTAAATCATTTTTAATAAAGGGTTATGCATAAGATAAATTCGACTATAAATATTCATTATAAAGATAAAACTATTTCTACCTAATGGAATTTTATTTGTAATTTTTAGACATTATATAAGTTTATTTATTTATGACACAATGATGATGTAGTAATTATCTTATTAATGAAATATTGACATAATTGATGTTATAAATACCCAAATAAATTTATTTTGAGACTTTTTATGAATTAAAATAATTTTCATGGTTAATATGACATGTTAGTATTGATTTAATATACTTTCTTCGAACTAATAATTATTTTATGAATTTCAAAAAAATAAATTACGAAATAGTGTCAAAATTGACATAAAATAGTTTTTAAAACAAATATTATATTATTAATTGTTATTTTATTCCTAAAAATCATTGATTAGGCCAAATGACTTAGATAAGGTTATATATATAAATAATAAACAACTTAGGGTTCGTTTGGTTTGTTATTGTAAGTTTATTAACCTTATAGTGTAAGAAAACAAGAAGACATGGTAAAAGTTAAATTATCTAACTTAAAGTTAAATCTAAATGACAAGGTTAAAATAAAAACCTAAACTTGTATAAATTCTATTAGATTATATTATTTCGACTCATACCCACCTTAGATTCTAAATAACTCAATTTGGAGCTTTTAAAAACTGAATATGACTTTATAATAAAATAATACTTTTAGTTATTCAAAAGGTGCCCCTCTCCTCCCATATAAAAGGGCACCTCCTCCCTCTCTTCCTCGTACCACTTTGGGCCTTCAATCATGGAAAACCCCTACCAATTTCTTTTCTCCACTTCCCTAGAAATATTCTAGTGGTCCTGGTCTTCTTCAAAGACCAATTTTAGTGCCCTAAGTGGATGTCTCAAAGAGGCGCTTCAATGAAGAGGTAATGTCCGTTACCGATTCATTCAACTTTATTTCTTCTTCCACTTCTTCTAATTTTGTTGTTTCATTATGAAGTAATTACATCAGTATCACTCGTATACTGATATGTTATTATAATTATGAAACAACCATATTTCACCATCTATCCATCCTACGGAAAATGAAATCATCGCGCGTGCGTACGTACGGAATACCGTCTCCACGCTGTGGTGTAATCTATTTTCCACCACCACCATACTTGGATTGGTATAATGGTGAAAGTAATTAATATATATGATTATTGTAAATTGATATTGATTATGTATTATTATACATACACTTTAATTCACTTAGACGATCATGGGAATGATATCATCGCTCGTGTGTACGTATGGAATATCGTCTCCACGACGCGATGAGATTCACTCTCATTGATAACCATTCAAGAATGATTATAAAGTATATATAATAAGTAATCATGAAATATATGACATAATAATGCTACTGGATTTATGTATATATATATTTATTTCATCTACTTAATTACATTCAATTCAATAAGGAAACGAAAACAGCGTTCATGCGTACGTACGACCTACCATCTTCATGAACAATGTATTTCATTCAGTTTATCAATCCATTATATATATGTATATTCTGAATATATATTATATATAAATCAGGTTTTTTATTCTGGATGTTTGTAATCATGATCTATGTAATCATATGAATAATTAAAAGTTAAAACACGAATGACAAATGAGATGATTTTACCCAAAATGCTACATTAACATGAATTTAAAAAAGAACGGTTAATATAAAGTAATAAGTGAACCACATATGATATAATAACAATGAATATGATTCTATAAGATGTCAATGACATTATTTAAATCATTATACAGAATGTTTGGATATGTACTAAGGATATCACACTTAAGGTAAGGGATAACTATTCCAATCTCGTTCTTATCCGATATTGTTTATTCGTAAGTATTTACTGGGTTTATTGTTATCATCCATATCCAGGTTTCCTAAAAATGGTTTCATGTATGTTTAAAGTCATTTTTACCCATTTTGACTTTTACCCAATCGTATGGAAGGATTCTTTCTTTTATTTACCCTACAAGGTACTTTTTTACTTTTTCGACAAAAGTACGAGAAGAATGTTTTCTTAACGTATACGACATGAAAGGATTTTTACGGTTTTATAAAGTCTTGTTTTCATGAAGCTTCCTCCAAAAGATTTCATGAATATTTTCAACAATATCATTTTCTTCTAAAATTACACGACATTTTGTGAAAAGAAAATGATTTTGAAGAAAAAAGGATATTTTCCTCAAGAATTCATTTCAAGTGTTTTATCCCAACCATTTTTCCTCTAAGATGACATTATTTCATATGTGTATGTTTCAAGTATAATGTCTCTATGATTTACATGGTTTCACTTCTCTTATTATGAAATGATATCTGTTTCTTTTATATGGATTATCTGATGATGCGGTGATGTTTATGAAACCCATTTTATTTATTGGATTTTTATGAATGATGTATGTTTATTTTCTAGCACAAGTATGAATGATTTCATTATGAGATGGGTGGGACCTATAACTCACTATAATGAATTTGGTAAAGATTTATATCTAATGAGATAGACATGGCTGGAATGGTAAGTTAATCTGGTTCAGTATTACAGGACTAGAACGAGGAGTGAAGTCGATTCAGAAAGGGTCTTTGTCCACTAAGATTGTCTTGGCAGCAATGTATGGGCTACTATGGAAATCATTACATGTGCTTATTGGATGAAACAATTACATGTTTTATTCCCATGATATTTTACCCTGATTTATGTTCCATTATGATCTATTCCTTATGTACTTCTATGTTGTATGTCGTTGCTCAAGATTTTGATGTTTAAACATTATGTTCATGTTTTTAAGTTCAAATGTATATGGTATGTTTTATTTTATCCATGCTTACCCTTACTAAGAACTTGAGCTCATCATTTTTATGTTTTATTTTCCCCCAGGATTAAAAGAAAGGTTTAGGGTTAGGAAACAAAAACTGTAAGATCTTTATGGGAGAAGTTGAAGATCATTCACCACGATTAGAAGATTACATTCCACGTTTCCAAAGACACTAAAATATTACGGTCATTGTGTGTCTGTTTTTTTATGTATTAAGTATTCCTCAAAATTAATGTAATGTCCATATACGTCAAGCTTCATGTCTCTACAATTTGGATACTTGAGTTGAAACTGTTATTATAAGAGAACTCAACCAGAGGAAGATGTTGATCCCATCCTCCTCTAAAGTTCATTGAGCCCACTCTCAGAATGTCCTAATGTGTTTGGATAGTCCGCTCGGATTGGCCATAAGTTTGAGGATGATAAGCCGTACTTAAGTTCAGTTCAGTATTTAGGGCATGTTGAAGACTCATCCAAAACTTAGAGGTGAATCTTGGATATCAGTCTGACACAAGTGATAGTGGTACCCCATGCAACCTTACCACTTCCCTGATATATATCTGTGCCAGTTGATCCAAAGAGAAACCCCCCCCCCCGAATAGCAATGATGTGTGCAGTCATTGTAAGACTATCCACAACAACCCAGATTGCATTGTTGACTTTGGATGTCCTTGGAAGTCTGGTGACAAAGTCCATGGTGATGTTCTGTCACTTCCATTCTGGTATGGGCAATGGTTGCATCATCCCATTAGACTTATGCCTCTCTGCCTTCACTTGCTGACACACCAGGCACTTTGATGTATATTCGGCGATCTCCTTCTTCATATTATCCCACCAAAAGTTTTCTCAGAGATCTCGATACATCTTTGTGCTCCTTGGGTGAATAGAGAAATTTTAACTATGTGTATCATCCAAAAGTTCCTTCTTCAGCTCCGGACATGATGGAACACACAGTCTTTTCCCAAACCACACAATTCCTTCTTCATTAACGTTAAACACCGATGATTTCCCTTTTTCTATAGCTTCCACTTTTTCATGAATTACCACATCATCCTTTTAAGCATCCTTTAACCTTTCCAAAAGAGACGGTTGAGCAACCATTTCTGAAATGATTGATGATGACCCCTTCTCTATGATTCCCAGGTCCATCATCTTCATGTCTAAGAAAATTGGATCTTTCTCAATTCTCATCCTTGATAGAATCACTGGATACTTTCTACTTACAGCATCTGCTACCTTGTTCGCTTTCACAGGGTGGTAATGGATTGAACAATCATAATCTGTGATGAGATCTATCCATCTTCTCTGGCGCATATTAAGCTCTTTCTTTGTGAATATATATTTTAGACTCTTGTGGTCAGTATATATCTCACATTTCACTCCATAGAGATAATGCGACCAGATTTTCAAGGCAAAGATCACGCTGCCAACTCCAGATCAGGCGTTGGATAGTTTCGCTCATGGATTTTCAACTGCCTTGAGGCATAGGATATCACTTTATAATTTTCCATTAGCACACAGCCTAAGCCCTTCTTTGAAGCGTCGCTAAAAACCACAAAAGGATCCCCACTTGTGGGTAAAGTTAGTAGGGGCGTGGTGATAAGCCTCCTTTTCAACTCCATGAATCTTTCTTCGCATTCATAACTCCAAGCAAACATTAATCCCTTTCGAGTTAGCTTGGTAAGAGGGTTGGACAATCGTGAGAAATTTCTCACAAATCATCGATAATATCCCAGTAACCCCAAGAAGCTACGGATATCCGTTACTGATGTTGGACTCGACCATCCCTCAATTGCATCTATTTTAGAGGGGTTTACAAATATCTCATTGTTGTGATGATATGGCCCAAGAATGAGACCTACTTCAACCAAAACTCACACTTGCTGTACTTTTCATAGAGCTTCTCCTTACGCAAAGTCTCTAGTACAGTTTTTAAATTCTCCTCATGATCCCCCTTGTTTTTGGATTATATTATAATATCATCTATAAAGACTACAACAAATTTGTCAAGGTAATCTCTAAAGACTATATTCATGAAGTCCATGAAGATTGATGGAGCATTAGTGAGTCCAAAATGCATTAATATGAATTCATAGTGCCCGTATCTTGTGCGAAAAGCAGTCTTAGGGATATCTTCCTTCTTCACACTTACTTGATAATATCCAGACCGCAAGTACACCTTGGATTTGTATTGTGCTCCACACAGCTGATCGAAAAAATCATCAATTCGTGGGAGAGGATACATGTTCTTTATCGTGATTTTGTTAAGTTCACGATAATCGATGCGAAGCCGCATTGACCCATCCTTCTTCTTGACGAAGAGGACGGGTGCACCACATGGTGAAGCACTTGGGCGTATAAAACCTTTATCCAGATTCTCCTGTAGTTGTTTCTTCAGCTCTTCAAGCTCTATAATATCCATTTCTATTGTGAGACTTACAGCTCCCCCCTTCTTTCCCTGGCACACAACCTCATCCTACCCATACCCTTCCCTCATCAGTGCTCTGACCTCATCCATTGTGACCTCCACCTCCCTGCTCTAGTCTCCTCGGGTGTGTCCTACTCTTCCCGTCTACGAAATCCGTCTGGCCTACTGTCGTTGCAACTCTACCCTCTCTTGGCGGCCCGTACCTCTTCGCACCACCCTCTACACGGACCCCACCCCACCTCTCCTATTTTCTTCACTCCGGCCGTGACCTCCTCTCAAATAATCTCCTCCTATAGATATTTAGTTTTTCAATATTTTTTGGGTTTTCCTCTTTATATGTAGAAACCCTAATCATGAGGTTTCTTGGTGTGTTTCACTCAATTTTTACAATTGGAGAAGGGACTAAAACGCTATGTTCTTCCTTCTAATAATGTAGAGATGCGCTCACATGCCATTGAGGTAGGTGATTTCTTAAACTTTTCCATTCCTAAATAATCCATGGAATTTGTGGGTTTCACAATAATTTTCTAAAAGTTATTCACACAGCTAATATAACTATAGCTTAATGAAAATTGTGGTTTCAGGTGAGTTGAATTGGCCAAAAATAGTACACTAATTTTTGTGTGTGAAATGTATAGGTTTAAAAATCCTATGATTCTTGATGGAAATTATTTTCACATATTTAATTGGAATTGGGACATATATGAATTCTTTATCCCTTATGATAATTTTTTTAGGTTTATTTTCCTATAAGAATGTTGTGGTTTTTTAATTCGGTGAAGGTATAGTTTTATAAGAGTGTTAAATAAGTTTCTGAAAAAGTGTTTTAGGGATTTATGGGGATGCATTTTGTTCTTTTAATTTCATTATGGGTTGGATACGATTTTAAATAAAATGATAGATTTTTTTGGGAATTGTTTTTGTGTGTGTAATCTTGGATTTTTGGTGTGCCATTGGATGTTGGTACATCCATGATTATACTCTGCGCACACATGGATGTGACCTCAAATGAATATGGTTATTAAAGTTACATTTTTCTTAAAAACTTTTATTTCAAAATGGTACATTGTTTTCTAAATGATGTCAGCCCCTATAGGTTAATTAATTATTGCTTTGGTGGCACCTTCGTGCTCTATTCACAGACACATAGGTACATTTGTGTATAATTATATATATTTTCCTTGCAAATATTCCCTCACGATGTTAGGACTATATACATTGGATTAATAGAATATATATATTTGAGAATCTATGTCTGTACTAATGTAGGTGATTTTTGTAAAAACCATTAAGAGAAAAAGTGTCTCGACTTGGTCCGCTTCTTTTTTGAGGTAGGTCCTCTAGGCCAGTGGATTTAATTTGAATTTGATGATTTTAGAGATTTTTTTTTTAAAATTTTGATTACATATTGATTTGGTAATTATAGAGATAGATATGTATATGTTTTTTGTGAGATGGATAGCTCCTCTGAGAGATTGATTCCAATTAAGTTTCATAACATTTCTAAGCATTTTTACAAATTTATTTCAATTATGGAGGTCATATAAGTGATTTAGAATAGTTTAATTAATGTTTTATGATTGTGAAGTGTATTTTGTGAAACATAAGGGTTTTAGTTAAATGTTCTTTTTATAAAAAGACTTGTTTGGATCCTTGAATCACTGTTTAAAAAATGAATTACACGAGGGCATGTTTGGCGCTTTTTAAGTGTATTGGGTGTTTTTTTAACTGGAATTGGAAATGTATTTTCTAAGTGAATTAAGTCTAGAATATTATTTTAATATATTGGAATTATAATACAAAATTCATGGTTGTCACCTAATGTAACCTTGAATGTGTGAACTTCATTTTTCCATCTTAATGTGATTTGTAAAAGGGTTTATCATTTCATGTCATGTATCATTCTGGTTGGCACATTGGTTGATATGATGTGTACATGTTTATAGGTATATATATTATGTCGGCACCTCTATAGTAAGGATATACCCTTATGAGATAATGTATAGAGTTTCCATGTTTGGGGGTGGAAAATGTGGCGACTACAGGTAAGGCGATCCATGCATGCAAGGGCCTCATACCTGCATAGTATTACCATTACATCCATGGGTTACTAGGCAGTCGTTATAGGGTTGAGTGAAAGTTTCTGATCATCCCTGATTAGATTATTTTATACCCCCTAGATTTTCTCGTAGTATTGGTAGGGTGATCCACATGATTAGTATGTTGAGGTTGACTAGTTAGTTATAGACATAGGATCTTCACCATACACTGATATGATTTTCTCAACCATGTATATCTAGGGATCAGTCTAGGGATATTTATGTAATTCCCATGGATGGATAGTTGTATGTTCTTTCATTCTTTTTTGGAACTTTTGGGTTTTTGATCTCATAACACATATACATTGTTTTTTTATATTGAGGAATTTGTTTTGGAACTAGATGGATTTCAAAATAATTCATTACAATGACTTATATTCACTGGTAATTGATTTAAAAAAATGAAATAAAATGAGATTTTTTAATAGTAAAACCATGTTACCTTTTTTGATAAAATGTTGGGAAAACATATATTTAGATATCTTATATTCATACTAGATATAAGGAATTTAAATTAAGAGATGGGTCATCAAGTGTGGTTTAATTTAGGCATTCTTATTAATCATCTCAGTGATCACAACTACATTATACTTTTTGTTTCAGGTTTCATTAGTGCTAGATCGCTCTCAAAGAGTGAACATGATTCTAAGTTGGCTGGTGACCTATGAGGTCAAATAGAAGTATGTTCGGTTTAATTTCATTTTATATACTAGTTATTATATTTTTCAGAATTTATTTATCTTTTAATAATTTTTTTCAAGGGAAAACATGTTTCCAATGATTCCATTATGATTTTTGGCACTAGTTTCCATCCCTTGGGTATTAGGAAACCACTCATGACATGTTGTGGACTAGCTCAGGTGACAGGTTCATGGTTGACATGGACTGGTTCATGAAAAAATGGAATAAGTGGAGTTCCTTTATATTTGGGTTGTTCGGTAGATGGATATTAGGATTTTCATTGCACAAGAGGTAGGTTACGGATCAATGCTTGATCACCATCGCTTGTGACATGACAAGAGTTACCAGGTGTAGTCCATGTTTTGAATCATTTGTATTTGTCATGGTTTGAGGGATTAAAATGGATTTGAATCAGTGTCACGCTGTGAACCCACATGTAGTAGTGACTAATATGGATCTTAGGTTCCTTGTTCAATTTCTAATGGGTGTTATATCCTATTTTGGGTGACTCTCACTACAATTTCATCAGGTTGGGCATTAAAACATATTCCTCATTTCAGATGTTCAACGTTGGTTTTTCTTGGTTTGGATTTAGGTTTGTGTTAGAATTTATTTTGAAATGAACATTATTTTTAAATTATATGATTCCTTTTATAATGGTTTTAAACCATGTAAATATGTGTTTCTTTAATTTTTTTTGAAAATTAGTGCAATTGTATTTTATATGAGGTAGTATTTTGGTTCAAAAAAAAATAAATTATGTTTGGATTTGTTAATACAATGGAATGTGAGACTCTTGGTATTCCTTATGATCATGCACATATGTGTGGTTAGATAGGTGACATTAACATTCTCACACATGTATGGGTGATTTGAGTAGAATGGGATGAACACTTATGATGTGGTTTCTAGGATGCCTTGGGTGGGGTTTCTAAATATATGGTTTGGATTGATTTTTGTAAAATAGGTTTGAATGAAAAATTTATTTGGGGACCATGTTTTTCTTTAAACATGTGTTTTTGTATTTATAATGTGGCTTTCAAATATAAATGTTTTGAAATTTAAATGAAATGGTTGTTCTTTTGAAAACTGATTTTAGCCTGTGTTTGAATGTGTTTGTCTTATAAGCTAGATACCCTTGTCTATGGGTTCTTTTTGGTTTTTTTAATCTTTTTCGGGATTTTGGGTAGGTTTTGTAGGCTTAGGGTGTTTTTTTGTTGAGTTTTGGGTTGATATCAGTTTAGATTGTGTTTCTCTTGTTGTTCAAAATAGGCTTCCCAGAAATGTTCCCATAAGTTGCCAATGGGTCGTGCATAGTTCCTGTTCATTTTAAGTGTTTCTAATTTATCGAGGTAATTGAGGGTTTTTTGGACATTTTGGGTTGTTGTGTATGTACAGTGTTTTTTCGGGTAATTGGGAACTCCAATGTTTGTTAATATTAGTGTAGTTTTGGTTTTAATGGTGGGTCTGGTTTTGGATCAGTGGAGGTTGAATGACTCATTGTCATTGAAGTTTGGGGTGTAGTTGGTGATGGTTTGCTTTTAAAATGGTTCCCCATTAAGATAGCGCGGTGTGCTAGAGTATCCTCTTCCTAACGAAATATTGTTCCTCGGGGCCAACATTTAGTTTTTCAATCCATTCTCTTATGTGCCATAGGTGTGGCTGGTTTAGGAATTCCATTCTATTTTTTCACATCCCATCGATTTTTTTTCATTGTTGTTGTCATTTTAGTCACATTGAAAAGATATATAAAAATCACTGTTTGGGAATGAATCCTGATCAGGGGATGCTAGAACCTGACTGTGAGGCATGGCTTGATTCTTCTATCAGAGCCCCAGCCTCAGGTCTTGGGGTGAAGCTCTCGTACACTCAAAAGATTCCAAGGGTATGTCGGACCGAATTCCAATTTTTCTATATAATGTGATAGAAATATCTAAAATTTCCATGAATTAATTTTATAGTAGGTGTTGATTCATCCATTTTGTGTGAAGGTTCAATGAATATATTCTATTGTGATGTAAACAATTCAGTTCATTGGGATGGAACTCTTTGACTCATTCATTATTCTTAAGTGCTATTCATTCATTGAAGGTCAGATGCTGGTTCTAGATTAGTGATTTCATATTAATGATTTTTGGGTTATGTGTAGTGGGTGGATATTTTTGTGTTTTCACCTATTAAATTAAGTTCTCTGAGTTTTCCCTAGTGATGAGAAATTCCACTGGTGGTGGTGTTGTTTCAATCTTGTGATAGAATTTGGTTTAGATCAATTGGGTGCTCCCACATGGTTCCCCCTCCATGGGTGGTATATTTTGTTTTTAATTTCCGTGCTGTAGAATCTGTGTGGTGGGGAGATCCCCATCTTGTTCTTCCTATAATTGGGGTTTTCATTTTTTCTAGATCATTTGGGTGTGACTTGGGGAATTAAAATTCACACATTAATTCATTGTTCCTTCTTGTTGTGTTTGGGAAATGACTAATTCATTACTAACATTCGTCTTGGTGACTTTCGGAGAGAAGAAAGTGTTTATTGTAGGGGAGTTTTTACACCCCGAACACATGTTTCTTTTATGTTTAATTACTTTATCATTGTTGAATCTTTGGTTGATTCTTAGGTTTGGGTCTTGGTTTAAATTTTTTGATTTTTTTACCTTGGTTGGTTTGGGGCTACTGCAGGGGCGCCGCATGGTTTTCACTAATAGTGCGGTCGACCCAGGTGACATTGCGATTGGATATTTCATAAAAAAAATTATTTTACAAATATTTATACTTTAATAATAATATTATTACTATATATATATTAATAATATTATTATTATTAAATTGTTGTAATATTATTTTTATAATTTATATTAATAGTATTACATTTAAATTGTAAATAATGTGATTCTTAATATTATTATTAATACTATTAATTTTTATAATGATTTTTTATATTAATATTATCATTATTATTACAATTAATATTGTTATAAATATTAAAAAATTCATAACCCCAAAATAAACCCATCTTTCTTCAAAGGAAAGACCTGCCCCCCTGTCACTTTCCCTAGCGCACGACCCCACCCAGCCCAGACCGTTCTCATACCAATGCTCTAACCACTTCTGACATGGCAAGATCCAACTATCTTGGATCTTGTCCTGTTCATCCTGATCCGCCCAACTCCAGTCTTCATCTAGCCGACTCCAATGGCCACTCCACTTTGTCCCGGTCGCCCAACCTGTCTCACACCACCTTCTACAAGATCCCCTCCCCTCTTCTATGGTGATCTCCCCTCCAGTTTCACCTCCCTCACCAGTAATATCATTCCCTAGTAATTTTCCTTTCAAAATTGTGTGTGTATCCCTTTCAATTTGTAATGAACCTAACCATGACATTTATTGGTGTGTTTTTATCAGTTTATATTATTGGAAATGAGATCACAAATCTTAATTCTTCCTTCTTCTGAAGTGATGTCATGTTCACATGCAATTAATATAGTCATTTTTTGAATTTTTTCTTTCCCCAAAGAATCCATGGCATTTCAAAATTTCAAATTATTTATTAAATATTTTTTCGCACATCTGATATAACTATGGCGTAATGAGAATGGTAGTATCGTATGGGTAGAATTGACCAAAAATTGTTTTCCAACATTATTTGTGTGAAATGTTTATGTTTAATGCACCTAGGAATCTTGTTTTAAATTATTTTGGACATTAAAATTTAATTTTTGTCTTTTATGAAATATGTACCCCCTATTATATTGTGTTAATGTTTACATTCCTGTGAGCATGGTTTTTTCTGTGTAATTTTATGATGGAATAATTTGATAAGGGTGTTTAAAATGTTTATAAAAATTGTTTTTTGGATTTAAGGGTATTTGGTCTGTTTTTAAAAAATATTAATTGTTGGATATAGTTTTAAATAAAATTATTATTTTGTGGGAATAGTTTTTTTGGTGTCAACTTGGATGTTTGGTGTTGCATAGGTTTTCAGCACATCCATGGGTGCACTAGGTTCAGACATAGATGTGAACTCAAACTAAGATAGTGATTAATGTTTGTGTGTTAATGAAACTGTGTTTTCCTAAAGGGTTCACTGGTTTCTAAATGATGTTGGTCTATCTAGGTAAATTAATTAATGATTTTGTGGCTCTTTGGTGGTGTGGACACAAAAATATATAGGTGCATATGTATATATGTATATATATCATCCCCGCACATAATGATTAATGGAATGAGGAATATTTTCATTGGAATAAGTATATATATATACATGTTAGAGAATGAATGTATGTGCTGTTTTGGACGATTTTTGTCAAAATCTTCAAGAGATGAGGTGTCTCAGCTTTGTCTGATTCATTTTGTGGAAGGACATCTATGCTAGTGCCTAAAATTTAAATTCCATGATTTCATAGGATTTTTATGTATGCTTACATATTCATGTGGTATTTATTTATATTTATATTTATCTGTATTTGGTGAAATATATTCCACCTATTATAGATTGGGTTCCCATTAATTTTCAAAACTTCGCTAATCTCGTTTACAAATTTATTTTTATTATGACGATTTTCTACATGTTTTAGAATATTTTAATAAATTATTCATATTTGTGAAGTGTATTTTTTGAAACAAAATGGATTTGGTTGAATGCCTTCTTAAAAACCTGACATGTTTGGAACATTGATGCATGGATTGACAGTTCAATGACATGAAGGCCCATTTGGATCTTTTTATGTATATTGTGTGTTTTTGAACATAGAATGGAAATATATTATCAAATTGAATTTGATTTGTATTATTATTATGGAATATTAGAATGATAGTACTAAATGCCCCGTTAGCACCTTGTGTCATGTAGAATGGGTGAATGTATGGTAGGAAACTTCATGTGTATTAAGAAATTGATTAAAAGATCATGTGATGTGATGGCCTAGTTGGAACCTTGGTTGATATGACATGTACACGTATATACTTATATATATATCTAGTGGGAACCTCTATAAGAGGGGTATTCCTTTTTGGGTCATCATATAGGGTTTGCATGTTGGGGGTAGGCAACTATGGTGATGGTAAGTAAGGCGAGTCACTCATATGAGGGCCTCCTACTTACACAATATTACTATTACCACCATGGGATCCAATGCTTATTTTAGAGGAAATAGTGAAGGTTTCTAATCAACCCTGATTACATGGGTTGGTACCCCTAATATTTTTTATTAGGCCAGGTGGGTATGCCATTGGATTGGTCAGTTGAGGGATGTTATTCGTTTATAGACTTGGGAGAATCACTATAAACCCAGGGGAGTTTCTAAACCAATTACGTCTAAGTATTTCACTAGAGATGTTTATGAAATTACAATTATTTCATACTTCTATGTTCATGATTTCTTTTGTGGAACTTTTTGTTATTTTATCTCATAAATCTTTAAAAAAAATTTGTATTAAAGATCTTGTTTTGGTACTTCTAATATTTTAAAAGAATATAATTCATGACTTATATGATTTTTTTAATAATTTAGAAAATTGAAATGATAATGGGGGTTTTATTAAATATAAAATCATGCTACCTATTTTGATAAAATATTTGGAATGTATTTTTTTATTTATCTTATTTTCAAACGAGTTATATTGGATTTTATTTAGTAGTGAGGAATTAGGCATAGTTTATTTTTGGCATTCCTACTGAGAATCTACATGCTCATGCCTACAATATCTTTTGAGTTTTAGGTTCCACTAGTGTTGGATCACCCTTGGAGAGAACTTCGTTCCTACTTTGGTGACAACCTATGATGTAACGTTGAGGTATGTACAATTTTCAATTTTTTTATTTCTAGTTAATATTTTTATCCTTGGTATTTATTTATCTATTTCACTTTGGTAAAGGGTAAGAAGATTCCCAATATATAATGATTGATGCCTGATACTACTTGCCAACACATGGGGATTGGGAAAGCCACATTAGACATGTTTCGGAAAGGATCAAGTGAGTGGTTTAGGATCAAATTTGGCTTGTTCATGAAAGATATACTTTGATATTATTTAGAATTTATTGGGGAAATGTACTATAGTCACTATTCTCATTGTTTTGGAATTGTTTATGTTTTTTATTGTAGGTTGTATATGATGACCATTTCAATTCAATGAGTTATACCATGATAAAACACATAAGAAACCCATTTCATTTCATAGGATAATCTATGATGAAATTATTATTAATCCCTTCACTTTTCTATATGATATAATATGATGAAAAATTTATGATACCCTTTTAATTTAATGGGCTATGATATGATAATTATGAAAAATGGGTTTTTTATGGGCCAAAATATCATTAATGTTTTAGTATCATGTGACACACTTATTTCGGAATTAATTATGTGTTAGATAGACCTATGTCTCTCTCTAATTCATTGGGTAGTGATTTATATATCATGAGATACCATTCAGAAAATGTAATGGGATCGATACACTATGAGAAGAAGGGGAAACCTAATCCACTATGTTTCCAAGGGGAAGCATAGAGAAATAAGGGAAGAATGGGAAACCCGATCCACTATAGGAATAAGGGGATACCAGAACCAAAATGGGGAAAACGTGTTTCATGATCCACTATGTTTGTAGTCTATGGAGTGGCTATTCAAAATTATGATGTAATTTTTGAACCTATTTACATGTTCACTAAGTTATTCATAGAAGTGGTTTCACGTACATATGTTTAAACGATTCCATGATTTCATTTCCTTATCCTAATTAATTGACATTTTTCTATTTATACAAGTAGAAAATATTATATAATGATGTGTATCCCACAAATCAGTGTCTAATGCATATGATATGATCTCATAGTTCTTGTTAATTATTATATTATTATTCATGTCATGTTAACTACCAATATTTATGTCATACATCATGATTATCCTCTATTAATGTTTAGTTTTGAACATTAAATGTTATTTTCATGATCACATACAATTATTCTTACCTTATCCTTTCATATGATCATTGATTTATATCTCATTTTTTACCCTTACTGAGTATTTATTCTCACCCTTTCTTGTATTTTCTGACAAATTGTTATAAATAATGGATTTATGTTGGATTAGTAAAGGGGAATATCATTAATGGGGGTTTTTAAGATCTTTCATCGAGTAATAATATTGTGTTCCATGTATCCAAATACACTAAATTACTATATTCTAATGCTTGTAATTTTGTAATTTGATGAATATTCTTCTAATATGATGTAATATCCATATATGTTAAGCATATATGACTATATTTAGTATCAACGGAACCCATTTGTCACCCATATAACATTAGGATGAGAAACCATTTGTGGTATCCCTAGGGATATTTCCTAAGGATATTTCTAGGGATGTCTCTAAGGATAAGTCTAAAGATGATTCAAGGTTAAAAAAATGACTTGGAATTTTGTTAAAGGATAGATTGAGAGGATTTCTATAAATATAACAATATCTTGATATTATAAGTTAAGGTCACACAGTCACATATGTACATTGAATTATCAACCTTGAAAACACCATATTGAATTTGACTTGATTAGGAATCGGTGCATGTAAAATAAGAATTACTATACTCCTAGTTAGAAACTCCTGGGGAATATGCTTTAGTAATTTAGAAACTCTTCATAAACCACCATTATGGATTTTAATTGAATATGACTAAGAATAACATTGGATAAACCTAATGTGTGATAGATTAACGTATTAGTGTGTCATGATTTATACATCCTATATTAAATTTTTTATTATTATATTTTTTCCTCTAAGGAAATTTTTTCACACACTATAATTCATTGTTCTAGTTAATGGTTGGAACTAAAAAGAAGTAGTTTAACATTTAATGTCTCATATTTTCCAATTATGGTCATTATGAAAATAAATTTCCTATGTGGAAATAATATGAAGAGAATACAAACTTTGGTAGGACTATTTCTTATACAGTTGAAGGTAAAGAGATAGATAATGAAGCATGAAAGGTATGTATTCTTCTTACAGAATTGTTTATAAGTAGGATTAATTTTTTTTAATGAATTTTAAGACTAGATTCTTATGTCTTATTTTTAGAAAAACTTTATTAAGGAATAATATGATCAATCCATGATAATTGTTATTGAATAAATATGGATGGTTCAGGTGTATTTTATTATAATTAAAGATTTATTCTATATGAATCCTGAATTATATTATTCCCAGAACTGATATTCCAAAATATATTGAATGGTAAATTTAACTATAAATTAGATTTATTGAAAATGTTGTATTTTGATTAATGGAAGGTCACCCTTAAATTCTTCCTATTATTGAGAATTTATTATCTTAAAAAAGTGATAATTACTAAGGATAATGTAACTTGGGTAGTATTTGTTACCTTGGAACTCATTGAGGATTTGTTTACAAATTTTGTTAATCTATCATTGATGATGTTTACAAAATGTTTACAATTAAGTAATATATTCAATAATAATTGGAATATGGTATCATGCATGCTTTCAATAACTACATATGGTAATTCAAGTAATTACTAAGTTTCAAGAGAATATATGATTATGGTATTCACATGATTTGAAATTTGTTGGCCAAGAGATAATTTATGACAGATTGGATATCAATGTTGCATTGATTTTGAGAAATACATTGACTATATTTCTATTGTGTTTAATTTTAATCTATTTAAATGGTTATAAGGATAAAAAATAATGGAATAGGTTATGTTGTGATTTAGATGAGGTTTTAGAAATTAAAGTATTATCTCACCATATGCGGATTCAGGAATGTTGGATAACTTGTTCTAATATTTTTTTGTGTTGTTAACTAAATTCTGATGGGAATGAATTATCATTATAACTCAATATATTTTCATAGTCCAAGAAATAAAAATTCTCTTTTATTTCTAGAAGTATGAGATATAGTGGAATAAAATAATGGAACAACCAACGGGTGATATTTTTTTATATTAAATTTCATCAAATATTTTTAGTTTATGATCTTATGTTTTTTGACAGTAAAATAATTCCTCATCTCTAGGAAAACAATATTTAAAATCACTTATCCTAATTCCATCACTTATATAAAACCAATTATCACATATTTATTCACATATTTATTTTTTTGGGGCCTTTAACTCTCCATTTATCATTAAATTCATGTTGATAAGTGATTTTTATCACTATATTTAATTATTCATTCATTTCTTACATTTCCAATATTCATGCCCAAAGAACATTCTCAAATTTAGATACATAGTTTTCATTAACATCGAGTAACTAGTCTGTTTCAATGTTTCCATTTTAAATAAATAATTTGTATTATTTTTTGGATTTATATGAAATGAACATTCTATTATGAAATCTATAATGAAACATATGAATTTTGATGGAAAAATACATTTCAATGTGGGTTAGAAAGAAACATCATTATTTTTTATAAATTATTAATTTTTTAAGATAAATAAAATTTCATAGATGACTTTTATTTCATTCTACACCATGTTATACATTCTTTATATGAAAAAACCATGTTTTTGTTAGGCTAGAACTGAAAATTAGATTAGATTTAAGTACATGAAAAAATATATACAGATTGTGTCACACATAATTTTTAGTTTTTTTGAAACATGGCGTTATATATAAATTTTTTTTTATATTTTTAAAGTTCCTACATATCTACTAGATTTGGAGTTAAAATTAAAATCAATTAAATTAAAAAAATAATTTTTATATGTTTATATAAAAATAATACATTGGTTATCAATTAGTGATAAATTAATGGAAGAACTATTGTTAAATGTACAAAAATAATATTGATAAATAAAAAAAACAAAAGATAATTAAATTTTTAAATAAAATTAAACTATTATATATTCAGTAAAATCATTTTAAAATCATACAACAAATTTCATAGGTAATTGATATGAACAACTACAATTTTATGAATTAAAAGATGCATTTTTCTGAAAGCTTATTTTTCTACCATTTAAATAAGTACCTAATGTAAATATTTTTTTACATTTTTATAATATATATTTAACAAAATAAACATAATTTATGAATGTGTAATATTATAATTTGATTTCGTTGAATTTTTGGAATTTCTTAGAGATGTTTAAATTTTTGATGAAATTGGAAAAATAATGTTTTTTAATTGAAAACGGATTTTAATATAATTTATTTAAATATTTAATTATATTTTAAATTGGAAAAAAATTAGTACAATTGAAAAATAACTATTCTAATTTTTTTCATTTTAACCAATTTCACATTCAAAATGGATATTAAATCATTTCAAACTTTTGATCATATTAATTTTAAAACCAACTTTTCCATCACGTTTTCAAGATTATCATTGATTTAATTTCATTTAATTATGTGATTTTAATCAGAAAATTTGATTCCATATTTGGAATCATAATAATTTATAACATCTAGTATATTAAACTAATTTTTTATGAAAAATAATAATCAATGTAATTCATATTTGTTAATGCAATGAAGGTAAAAACTAGATTACATAACTATTAATCATAGAATTTAGGTGAATAAATGACCATACACATGTATAAAAATTATTATGAGGACATATTTAAACTATTAAACATTTATGTAATGTTAAGGTTCCATTTATAACTATTGGGGGACAATTAAAATATAGAGAGCACTACAATCTTTTTATGAATACTCAATATGTAATTTTACCACATATAAATTTCCTCCAACCATTATCCTATATCAAAATATAAATATAATTTTAACTATAAAAATAATTCTCAAATGATATCTTAAAATTCATCATATAATCTTATAATCCTATTTTTTTGAAACAAAACCAAGGTAGTCTGTTGGTACAAACCAGAAAGAATTACCTGAAGAAGATGTAACATTTTTCAATGAGATATTTTTTTCTTACTATACCAATTAAAATATTATCATTCAATGATTATATAATAACCTCATTATAATAAATATACTATGATGTTTTATTATTATCATTATGGCCTACAATCACACACACATCAATCAAATAAGATTTTCAAAAATCATTTGTCTGTACTATAGACTACCACCTCGCGAACTGATGTGACTTTTTATTAAATTACAACCTCTTAATGTTTTGAGTAATGATCTAAGTAGTATTTTTATAAAAATATATGATATTTTTGATGTATTTAGGCTTATATAATTAACAAACAACACATTCCTTATTTATTTTCATTTTATGGGAATATGATAACTTCATTCGTAGTTGTATGGACTACCACATCCTCAGTATGGTGTGATTCGCTCAAAACATAAATTGAATGTATTAAGGATGATTTTTTAAACCTATGTTATATATATTATATAATTATTATACTTCAATGATAATATATATATATATACATATATTTCATTTACATTATTATTTTTTCAATATGATACGAAAAAGGAAACATCATTCATTCCTACGTATAATGTACCATCTCCATGAACGATATATTGTATTTCATATTTATATATTTCATATATTATTATTAACACTTATATAATGAATATATAGGATATATACATAATGTTCTACAATATTTAAATAATAATATCATTATCGATGTAAGAGGATCAATAATATTAATTCAAACAATATATGAAAAACCAAGTGGTTATTACATGAAACAAAATAATAACATGTTGCTATTAATAAAAATTTAATATAATTTCATAATTAAATAATAAATGGTATGATATATAATAATATGAATCTATGGTAGATATATTAGAAAGGCATATTTATTTTACTAGATGTTTTGTATGATGAATGTTAAGACTTAATGTAATGGTTTTGTCAGTTAACATTTATTTATGTAAAATATATTATATATTGAAGAATTATTCTTATAGTGTGTTTCTTATACTAATATTTTACATTTTATATCATGAATATCATTTATTTCATGATATTAAAATTTTCAATTATTTTTATTCTTTCATGAATCTCATCATTCAAAACATACTCATGTAAGACCATGAATTTAAGTGAAATGTTTTTCATATAAATTATTATTTATTAATGTATTTCAATTAACACTATAATAAATAAATCATTATTTTTATGTTACCCCAATTTAAACTTCTTCTACATGAAAAACCAACTTTTCTGGCACTACAGGCAACAAAGAGTTTCTACGAAAGAACATTTTATAATTATAATTATTTAAACATAATAGTTATAAAATATCCATTAAACATAAAAATATTAATTGTAATGAATAATTTTTAAATATTTTTTATAATGATTTATAATATAAAAATATATTTATAATAAGACTTATATTTCTAGTAAAGCATTTATATTCTTGAAAAAACTATTTTTTAAAATGAGTTGATTTCTATATACCTCTATGATCAACACTAAAGTTAATTATAGATATATTCATAAATTTAATTTGATAAAATAAATATTAATTTTGAATTCATAATTTATAAATTATCTTATAGAGTGTTTTATGTAGTTTTTTGAAAAAACATCATTTTTTGATGATTAGTGAAAAATATTGAATTATTTTTCAAAACCACTTATTTGTATAAAATTTTTATATATTTAAATAATATATTTGTTCCGATTTTACTTTTAATTATAATAGTTTTCAATCAGGTAATTAAAATTAGTTTTTCAAATAAATTTCACATTTAAAATGGGTTAAAACGCCTTAAACTTTTAAACATATTTTCTTAAAAGACATTTTGGCACAACCCTTCTGCCTTATTAATTTTAAATTAATTTCTTCCACATGTGTGATTAGAAATAAAATAAAGAGATTCTATATTTAGAATAATAATAACAATTTATAATTTATAATAAATCCTACATGGATTTCATTACCAGAACTCTCAGTGAAATTGATTAAAATTCATTACAATGATTAAGAGGAAAATTAGCTTAACAAGGTACTAAAGTATACACAGAAGGTCAAGATTGACCTAAAAACATGTTCAAAATTCATTTTATGGTCATTTTTCAAACCAATATTCCGTTTTACCAACTTGTATATTTTATTTGACCCACATGACATAAGAAAAATGAGGGTTGAACTCACTTTCCATAAATTTACATGAATTCCACTCCGCTTACACTTTAAAATGGAACTCACTCCTATCAGTTATTCATACTAATAAATACATTTGGGAAAAAAAATCTCATAATTTATTATACTATAATCCTTTTATTCCTCCTTGAATCATCCTATTTGGAAGAAATCCAACCAATTATTCTCTTTTTTCTAAAGAAAAAGGAGTTACCCAAAGAAGAGGTAACATCTTTCACAAGGATCCGTTTTTTATTTTATTTCTCCATAAAAAAATGAATATTATTACATAATTATAGAATAAAACCATTACCCTAAAAATACTGAAATGTTTTTATTTTAAGGGTTTGACCTTCACTTATACACACTTCCATCCCATGGGTAGCGAACTTCAAGTTCTTCTGTACAAGGAACCACCACCTCACAAAATGATATTGTTACATATTTCAATTACCACCTCTAATGGTCTTGAAATATGATGTAAAATATATTTTTATATTTAATATATTATTTTTAGTATGTCTTTATACTTTTCTGATTAGTATATAAGATATTACTTCATGATTTTTATTTTTTTAAGAATGTGAATTTCATTTGGGGAAAGTGTGGATTACCACCTCCTCAAAATGATGTGATTATTTCAAACTCTAAATGGAATATATTGAGGATTCATTTAGTGAATTTATTTGATATATATGATATAATAAATATCATGTATTTATAATTTATAAATATATATATTACCATATTTTATTTAATTTCATTCTCTCAATAATATAATTAAATGGAACCAACATTCAAGCATATGTACATCATATTGTCCCCAAGAATAGTGTACTCTATTTCAAATATTAATAAATAATATATTAATTTAAATACATATATAATTAATATAAATGATATATATATCATGGTTTACATTCTGGAAGTCATTATATATATTTATGACGACAAAAATAAAAAAAAGATTAAGACAGAAGAAAAAAACAAAGCATATACTACCTGACACATAGCTTAAACATAGAAGTGTTAATAACTACATAATATAATTCTATAAATGGTATAACATATTAGAATATTGTTCTTTGTAAGATATAAAATAAACATATATTTATTATACATGATTATTGTACGATTATGATGAGAGTGGGGAGATAATGTAAGGGAATTTCTAGTCTCACTTTTATATATGTAAAATTTATATCGAAGTCGCATCGCATTTATATTTGGTGGTGTATTTACTACCATGAAAAATTTCTATGATTATTATCCTTAAATATAGGGGTATTTACATATCTAGTTTATTGTCTCTTTTCCCTGGGATTGTTTTTCAAATGTTACTGAATATGTATGTATTATTTTTCTCAGTTATACATCATAGAGACACATTCAATGAATTTGAATAAACATGTTTTCAAAAAAAATCATGAAATTTTTTAAATAGGATATATTAACATCATTTTTAAGGAAAAAGGATGATAACTATTTTAATATTATCTATGATTTCTTGAAAAAATTCAAATTTTTTTCAATGAAACGTTTTTAAAATAGTTATCATACATTGTTGATAATTTTTCAATTATATTTTCAAATAAAAAGGTTGTAAAGTGGATTGAAAAATAATTATTACTCAAATAATAAAGGACATTTTACTCTAGAATGGTTTTAAAATGATATTTAAAAATTATTTTCCATCTGTGATAACATCTATTTGTGTAACTCGTGACATTTTTGTGAAATGATAAAATGTTCCCATTAATATTATTTATCAGAATTGTTTATGATTTGATTGTATGGTGATTATGAATCCCATTTATTAATCATGAGTTATATGTCTATAAAACCATGTTCTTTTGACATGTTATTCTTGTAATGAAATGGTTATAAATTCTATCTATTTTTCAATGTGTTATGATAAGATTACATTTTTTATGATACCAATTACCTATCATGGGTTATTATATGATTAATAATGATTTTATAGTACATATATATATATATATATATATATGATTCCATTATAATATTGGTGGGACATACATATACCTAAAATTTATTTGGAAATGATTTATATCTCATATAATAATGATTGGATTCAAGTTGATAGACATGATCCACTTTTGGAATATGGTGAAAACATATCTCTTATAAAGTATGGACTATGAATAAGGATAGGGGAGTGTCCCACTCATAGGTGTAGTCTCCATGTAGATGGGAATATTGGGAATCATGATCCACAATGGTTATATGTGGAAACCCTATCCTTTAAAAGGATATTATTGTAACTCTAGATGTTGGTATGTCCTTCACAATAGGTGTAATCCATATAATGTTCCATGATATGTTCTAGATATGCATGTTGACTTTTAGGGTCTGATATTTCATTTTTATGTGTATTCTACAATTTCATGTTTTATCCCAATGGTTTGATTTGTTAGTTATATCCTTTAACTCCCTTTGGATTTATGTCTTAGGAACATCCCATTTTTATCCATTGTCTCATGTTAATGATATTTGATATTAATGGTTTGATCTTATAATGTAATGATCTTGTTATCATACCCTTATTCTCATGATTATTTTTTCTTATCTACCTTGTATATCTATACAAAGAAACTGAGATACCACCCTTTTAATATTCAATTCTAAGGTGATGTAGATATATCTTCTGATTGATGTGTCTAACATGGGTTCCTGTATAAAAAAACTAGTGGGACCAAATATTTATTAACTTTATAAAATGGTTTATATTTCCATGTTTCTAAAGGAACTATATAAATATGTTATTTTGGTTCTTTTTTGTTTAATGTATTAAGAATTCTAAAAAAATTACATAATTTTAATGTATGAAAACATAAGGTGACTATAGTTAGTATTAGAGAAAATGTTTTTTAACCATTATAAACTAGGATCATGAAAATTTATAGAGATACCTAAGAATGTTTCTATGGGTATATCTATGGATGTCACTAAGGATCTATTTACGGAGGTGGAAAAGGAAATGAAAATGTCCTAAAAATTTGGTAAATTATAGAGTGAGTGGTTTCATAGAAATATGTCAATGTATGGATACTACTAGTGTATTTGTCTCGAGCACAATTATACATATGGGTTACATCTCTGACAAAGTGCATCAGGGTATGACTTATGCATAACCCAGTACACGAAAATAGGCCTTGTTGCACATCTATTTTGTTACACTCGGGGGGGGGGGCACGATATGGAAGTTAAAAAACTCTTCATAAACCTTCATGAAATATTTAAAATATGTTTTCTAGGAATAAACTGTGATACAAAAATGGCGTCATAGATTATGTATTGTATCCTAAATTATATTTATTATAAGTGGGACTTCAAGATTATGTGGCTCCATGGTAGGATAATTATTTCTTAATTTATGATTATTGGTTTTTGTCAATGGTAGGAACTTGAAGAAAATACATTAATGGTGATTGGAATGTATAACGAAATTAATTTCCTCTTGAGCATCTGAATGCAATGATATTTGGAATTCAAAATATATTTAGTAATTTAAAACTACATGTCATTCATTTAAAAATTCCAAGCATACAAATTATAAAATGAGGGGAAAATGGTTAGGGCCCTTCATGAGGAAACCTCCACCTTCTTTTTGGGGGTCTTAAAATTCACATGTTAATGAACACATAATATATACCAGTAAAAATGAATTATTCATTACATAGTGTTCAGATCATGAGAATTAAATTTTTGGTATTTATCAGTTAGAATATTAACCAGACCACTGGTGGACACTATTCAAGAATATGATGAAGTACGATTAACATGAATCCATTAACTTAGATGAGTTTACGAACATATTCATCAATTATTAATTTACTCATGATATTAATATTATGGTGGAATTGGAATTAACTGATTATAAGAGAAAATCATGATGAATTTATCATTACCTACAAGGAAAATTACTCAAGACTTTTGAGGTATTCTTATTAAAATATCATCAAACCTAAATTTAATGTTGATGGGTTGTTCAGCGGAATAAATCCAACTCTAAAAAGGGTGTTGTATATAAGTGTCTTTAGTAAAAACATAGAGTTTCTGAATTTTGTTATCATTGATGAAATAGAAATTATATTTACATAGGAATATCATGATTTTAAAAAGAAAAATAAGATGATGTTGAATTGAAAATATAAAATCCATGAAAAGAAGAAGATGATCCCTCATTTATGCTCCATGTGTTAAAGGAAGCATTGTGGAAAATGTCTTATGGGGTCTAAAATATCTTTCATGTTTTTAATATATTGATATAATGAAACTTATAGTTTTACTAATAGGAAAATTTTATTAAATTATGAAGAATAGAGGAAATGATATGCATGATGAAGATCACACAAATCAATTCTTCAAGTGAACTGAGGATGGGATTTATGCTAACTAGTGCCCAAAACCAAGGGTTAGTGATGAAGTTTGATGTAATAATACACTTCAAAGGAGTGACACATGGAAAACTAATTCAACTACTATGTCAAATTAGTGGTGAAATAACTCTGTGGTAAATGGGAGACAAACCATCCACAATAGAACTGATAATGTTTTATTTGATTCTGGATCTACCCACTTTTTCATTTCTAAATAATTTTATACAGTTATTAACATTCCACAAAATGGATCGATGTGGAATTAATAGTAAATAATTCTAATGGTATTTTGATTTCATATCATTTTTATGATTTTTCATCTATTACTGTTTTTTGGAATGTACTTCCTATAAATAGTGATATTCTTCCTCTAGTTGAATTTGATGTCATTATAGGAGTGGGGTGGTTTTCTCTTCGTTAATAACAAATCGATTTTCTAGGAATGGATTGAATTTTTTATAGTTCAAACACATCAATTATTTCCTATCAGTGTGATAATAAGTATGAACCTCATATGAAGATTTCATCCAATGTATGGGTCTTAATTACCATTAAAATGGAATGTTTATCATTAATATATAGGGACACAATTGGTATCAATGATATTATTATTGTTCATTATTTTTTGGATTAACTTCTAGAATAGTTTTCTGGACTTCCACAAAAACATGATGTCATGTTCTTGATAGATCTCATACCTACTTCGACACTAATTTCATAGGCTCCTTATATAGAAAACCCAGTTGATTTGTAGCAATTGAAGATGGAAATCCAAGAAAAACATGATATGGGATTCCTTCAACCAAGTGTATCACTTTAAGGTTTACCTATTATTTTTTATAAAAATAAATTTCTAGCAACGTGACTTTACATTGACTTGTGAGAGTTGAATATAATCAATGACAAGAAAATGTATCATCTTCCCTATAATGATGACATGATCGATCCACTGCGTGAAGAACAATAATATTAAAAGATCATCTTTAATTCTCGATATCATCAATTGAGTGTCATGAAAGTATATATAAGCAATATGACATTCTGTACAATGTATGATCACTAAGAACATATATTGATTCCATTTAGTATTACTAATACCCCTTTTATCTTCACGAATTTGATAAATATAGTATTTAAATATTATTTAGATTAGTTTTTGTAGTGTTTAAAGATGATAATATTATATATTTAGAATGTAAGGAATAGAATGAATACCACTTCATAATTTTACTAAAAACCAACAGGATGGATAAAATGTTTTATAAATTTTCAATGTCATCATTTTAGTTACAAAAGGATTCACTATTTGGTCACATAATCCCAAGAGATGGTATAGCAGTAGATCCATCATTGAAAGGGGATATTAAACGTTGGACTAGACCAACCATGGTGGTTTAGATCTATAGTTTTCTTACATTGAATATATATTATTGACGGTTTATGGAAATTTTTTTAGGAATATAAAATAATATGACCATGTTAGCTGAGAACGGAGCCAATATTCTTTGTACAGATGAATATGAGGAATATTTTTGGGAACTATAGAGAATGTTGTTAATCACAATAGTGCTTACATTACCTTGTAGTGAATAAGTATTTTCAATCAATATTGATTCATCCAATAATTTATTTAGATGTGTTCTTATGAATAGAAATGTGGATAATTTTTATTCTCTATGATGGTTGAATATCCTAGAGAAAATTTCCCAACTCATGATTTGGAGTTAGAAGTAATAATTTATTCATTTATGATATAGAGGAATTATAATTATAGGGAAAAGTATCATATATATTCTGATCATAAAAGTACACAAAATATAATCACATTTAATGAGTTGAAAATGTCCTAGAGAAGATACTTATAGCTGATAACTGATTATGATTGCTCAATACATTACCACCATGGGAAACTGAACAAGGTAGAAAATTCTTTGGGTCAAAAGTATCATTATATATTATCCACTATGGGTATAAAAATGATCCTGTATTTACAGATTTCAAATGTATGGATCTCAAAATCCTAAATGAAGGGGAGAAATATTATACTTCTCAATTGAATGTTAAAACCTCTATCGAAGTGATGATATAAAAGGCTCACAAATAAGCTGTATAGAATAAAAAAAAGGTATGAAATGATCCTGAGTTTAACATTGATCTATATTAAATGTTATGGTTAACAAACCATGTATATGTTCCTTCCATACCAGATTTGATGGAGGAGCTTTTAGAGTGATTTTATATACCCCCATTCATTATTCATTCTAGAAGTATGAAGATGTAATGAAATTTAATGGAATACATCTAGTGGGATGTCTTCAAGAGGGATATCATAGAGTTAATATATTTTTTCTTTGGTTTTCCATAATTAAATGGATAAATACAAAATTCTGATGAAATATTACATCCGTTACCCGTACAAAAATGAAAATGGAAAAAATCACAATGTATTTTTTCAATGGACCCCAAAAGGCCTCTAATGGTTTTAATGATATATGGGTGTTATTTGAACATCTTACTACGTCAACAAACATCATTTCTATCAGATAGTACTTCTTTCTATATCATATTTCATGATATAAATTAATGAAGTCGTATGGTTTCATGGAATACCAATTTCCATATATCTAATAAGGATCAGATGTTTACCTCAATTTTTCTGAAATGTCTTCACCAATCACTTTATATATAATTTAGTATCATCACTACTTATCCTCTTTAGATGGATGATTAGTTTGACATAAAAATAAAACCCTCAAGGATATGTTGAGATCTTAATCATTGGATTTAAAGGTGGTCAGTATCAACACCTTCCTATAGTTGAGTATTTATACAACAACAACTTTCACACAAAAATTAATATGGCTCCATATAAATTCTTTTATGGGAGGGAATTCAGAGATCCAAAATTCTACGAGGAAGTTGGATAAATAATGTTATTGGTACATGATACAACTAATGAAATGGACTAAAAGGTTTGAACAATTCAATATATTATCAAGGATGAAAAATGTCAACAAAAACGTTATGTAGATCAAAAGCTGCACGATCTAGAAGTTCATGTTGGTAAGAAGGTGTTTTGATGAATCTATCATCAGATGAGGTTTAGGAGGATCTGGAAGAAAGGGGTACTATGTAAAAGGAATAGTAGTATATTTGAGAATATTAACTATATTATAACTATAGAAAATTGCATGTAACTTCCTCCAAATCACTCTCAATTTCAAGATGTGCTCCATGTATCGCTCATGTGGAAGTATGTACATGACACTTCATGTGTAAAAAATCAGAGGTTATTCTGTTAAAGCAGAATATTTCTTATGAAAAGAAAAAAGTTGAATTTTTAGATCATATATAGACTATTCTAGAAAACATGAACACTCATGTGGATAATGTTTTTTTGGAGAAATCACCAGTTATAGGAAGATACATGGGAACATGAGTATATTAAAAGGTTTAAATATCTTCATATTTTTTATGAAAATGATGAATTTCATGGTTGAAATTCATTTTAAGGGGGGTATGTTATGGCATCACATGTTTTTCAAGACAACTTTTTGAATAACATAATTTTTATTAATTTCATACAATGAGCACTAAAATAATTCAAACCTTATTTATACACTACATTAAACTATCCTTTTTCTACACACAACATCGACATCATTTTATTACATAGAAAATGAAGTTTCTATGAAATAATGATGTATTATTATAAATATTCAAGATGAGATTGATATATCATAGACATTAAACATATAAATACAAATTGTTAAATGTTTTTAAAATATTATATATAATGTATTTATATAAATATATCATATTGATAATGAGACAGTCATTTTTAGTGTAGTCATTATATGTTTAAAAATAATTTGTTCTAAAAAAGATGATATTTTGGTCCATGTGTGAAAAATCAAAAAAAATTAATTTTAGTAACGTTTAGAATTTGAATTTTGGGAAGAAACAGTATTTGAATTCCTAATATATTAGACTTAATTGTATGTATTTTAATGAAAAATGTGATTTTTATTAAATAGTGAAAAATGATGAATTTTCTTCTAAAATGCCTTTTCATATTAATTATTAATATAACTAAAATATATTTTAATTTTGTTTTAACATATAATGAGATTAATTTTACAGAAATTAATAAAATATAGGTCATTGGACCCAATTTCACATTGACAATGGATATAAATAATCCCAAACATTTAAACATTTTGTAAAAAAATATAATGGTGTGACCCGTCTGTGGAATTAGTTTTAAAATTATTTCTACCACTTACATTATTATAATTTCATAAAATTCATTTAATATTTGAATAATAATAAATTATAAAGAATAATATTATAATAATAGTTTATCACAAAAAAATTAATGAATATTATTAAAATTAAATATAATGATTAGAAGGAAAATTATCTTAAAAATGGACTAAACCATGCTGTTAATGTACAAAATTTCTTATAGATATCTCCAAAATCCATTTTATATACATATTAATACCATATCCAACATGTTATATATTTTTATTCATTATTGGATCCACCTTTCATTGGAAAATGAATGGTAGAATTCAATTTTAAAAAATTTACACGAAAGTCACCCCTCCACTATAAAAATGAAATTCAACCATCCCACTTATTCACACATCTCAATCACATTGGATCACACAAAATATTCTCATCTATTCTCCAAAAATATATCCCCTTATCATTGATGCCTCCCTTTGGGTATAAATCCAACCCAGGAAGCGCTTTTGTGAAATACAAAAGAAGTTACCCAAACAAAAGGTAACATCCTTAATCATGATCATTTCTTTTATTATTTTATCCACCACCTCAATTCATTTTATTAAATGACTATATAATAATACCAGTATACTTAATATACTTATTTTTTATTATAATGGTTTTACCTTATCATAAACATACTTCCATCTAATAGGCAGTGAACTTTTAGTTCTTGTGTACTATGAACTACCACAACATGAAGTAATGTTGCTAATTTTTTATTTACCGCCTCTCATGGATTTGAATTATGATGGAAAATGTATATTCATATGGTATATATGATATTATTGATATATTTATTCTTATTTAATTATTATATAACATATACCATGATGATTTCTATATTTTGTAAAAATCAAAATATTGTTTCTGGAAGTGTGGACTACTACCTCCTCAAAGCGATGCAATTTGTTCAAACCTTACATGGAATGTATTAGGGATAAATTTAGTGAAAGTATAAGGAATATATAAATAATAATTACTCCTATCTAGTTATAATATATACATTTTTATATACACATATATGTCATTTACATTTTTCATTTTAGTATGAAAATTACACAAACACTACATTCATGAATACATAAGACCTGACATCTCCATGAATGGTGTATTCCATTTCAAATTTTTACTAATAATATACAATTATATATAAATATATTCTGAATTTAAATTTTATATATATAATGGTTTACATTTTTGACATCATGATATTATTATAAGGAAAAAATATATATTACGTCAATACACTTCAAAAAACAAATCGAATACTACACAAAATGTATTGTTAATGATGAAGTGTTAATAAGAGTATAATATAAATACATTTATGTTATTATTAAAAGGAACATTATTTTTCGGTATGTTTATAACAAATTTATATTTATTATATATGATTCTTGGCGGAGAACAAAGAGAGTCAAGGAATATAGTAACATGATTTATAGTCTCACAATGTTTTTTTTCAGATTTATGCCTTATTGACCACTCCTTTCATTTTTGTGGTGTATATAATGCCCATGAACATATTATATGATTATTATCCTTAAATACATGGATATTTATATATCCATTTTATTATTTTTATTTCATGTGGTTTATTTTTCACATGTAACCATATCATTAACGTAGTTTTTTCTCAAATTGTTTTGTTTGAGACACATGCCATGAATTTCAAGAACCGTGTATAAAAAAAATATGTTATATTAATATCATTTTCAAGGAAACATTATTTTAGAAATTATTTATGGTTTTAAAATAATACATTATATGTTTGGAATGATTTTTCAAGGAAATGGTTTTTAAATCGTTTTGAAGCTTAATTTATTTGTTTTAGTGTATGTTTTTAAAGAAAGGGGTTTTCATAAAGTCTTTCTATAATATGAATTTTAAAATAACGAAAGGTTATTTTTGATACAAATGTATTTAAAAGTTATTTTAAAATTATTTTCCATCTAAGATGACTCTCGTTGGTGTTACTCATGACTTCCTCGAGAAATGATTCAAATGTTCAATTCATATTCTTTGTCCGAATGGTTTGTTTTTTGATGTTGTGGTGTATATGAAAACCATTTTTAATTCCTGGGTAATAGGTTTATGAAAATAATTTCTTCATAATGGGTTATATTTCTATGAATACTTATTTTTTCATAGTATATTCTATTGATTAAATGATTATGAAACATATATTTATTCTCAATCGTTTGTGATATAATCATATGATTCTGATACCCATTTAATTTCATGGATTATCATATGATAGTTTATGAGTTTGGGGAATATGATTGTATGATTTAATCATGAGAATATAAATACCAAAACCACCCACAAATTCATTGGGAAAATATTTATATGTCCTAAGATAATGATGGGATTCAAGTCAGAGGTATTCATCCGCTTTAGTAAGATGGGGAAACCTGATCCCTTATATAGGAAGAATTATATATTTTACTATAGGGTGTCCCGCACAGTAGTTTTAGTTTCCACAATAAAGGGAAATTGGGGAAACCCAATATACTATGGGAATATGGGGAACCATGATCAATTATTTTAAAAGGACTTCGACTTGGGATGGTGTTGTGTTCCTCCCAGTATATATTGTCACCATGAAGTGTCCTAACAAATTATGGCAATCTGTCTTTCCTTATAATGAATTATATTTCATGTTTATGTTTTTTAGGATTACATGTTTTATTACACTTTTGTTACTTCATGGACTATTAACTTGATTCCTCAAGAATTGATGTCTTGTGAACCTACAATATTTATTCCTTGTTTTAAGCTTATGATATTCGATATTCGTGGTATGATCTTATAATGTCATGATCACATTCAAAAAACCCATGATTAGGTTTATTTTTATTTTACATAATTGTTTACCATTACTGAACATCATATGTAACACCTTTATATTCTTCAATTGCAGAGGTTATGAATATAATTATTTTGTGTTATGTGTCTAAGAAGAGTTCTTATGATGAAAAACCTATTGGTAGATAACGCATCACACTTATGTAAAATTTTTTAAGTATACAGGTTTAAATAAGCACTAGACTAACACAGAATGTAGGAATCTATTCATCTCAGTTATTATGTATTATTTAAAAACGATTTAATTGTAATGTATGAAAAGTTTGGGTTGTTATAACTCAAGTAGTAAGGGAATTTCTAGTCTAACTTGCATTTTTTTAAACCTATGACATATTCACCACTTGTTTCTTCTGTGTGGTACATATACATCCTATGAATTTATTATAAGATTACTATCCTTTAAATTACGGAAATTTACATATCCATTTTATGATATCTTTTTCTCAGGGTTTTACAGTTAAAAACCTACAAAATAAGTAAGGCAATTTTGTCTCATTTTTCATTCTCTGAGACACATGTTTTGTTATGCATCTATAATCATTTATGACATGTATATAAAAATATTTTAAATGTTATATCAAGAACCTATTTATTTTCATGATATTTTATGCCTCATGTAACACTATTATTTCATTAATATTTTGAATAAAAGTTACCAAAATAATATTAGTTTTTGGCTACAATCATATCATTTACTAGGATGGTTTATGATTATCCATCCATTTATGAAATATTATGATTCATTTATCAAGAATTGTCATGATATTTAATATAATCTACATATTCATTATATCATTTTGTATTTTTACTATTTCTCCCCAATTTAGAATATAAGATAATTAATAATGTGTTTTATGAAAATGTAATCTTATTTCTCTCTTAGGTCATAAATTTATTTTATTCAAAACCAATGTTTCCTAAATAAATTTTCAAAAATGTTTTTTTGATATTTTAATCTCATTTTCAATGAAAAGGGGTTTAAAATATTTTTATTTTTTAAAATCTATTTTAAATTATTTTAGATGCTCCCTTTATATGTTGCCAAGATTATTCTCAAAAAAAATTGTTTTAAAATGATTAATGAATTAAAAATAAATTTTCAAATAAGAATGTTTATTTTCCACAATAAATGTATTAAATTATTTTAAATCTTAGTTTATATGTTCTTAATTTTGTTTTCAAGGAAATGTATTTTGAAAATTTTTTATAACTCAAAAGGTAATTTTTATAGAAACATTACATCCCTTAATAAATGCTCCAATTTATCTTCATAAATCCCTCAACATATATTATGAAATAACTTGTTATAGATTATGAATTACTAGGTTTATGGCCTGATGACACCATCTCATACTTTTTCATAATGGTTTGTGTTTTTTATTTTTTGTAATTTATGAAACTCATTTATCTTCTAAAGGTTATAAGATGATAAATCTTGTATGAAACACATCAATTTTCACTGGTTATAATATGATTAAATTATTATGAATTTTTTCTATTTTTCATAGGTTATTGTATGATGATATTTTTACGATACCTATTTTATTTCATGGGTTATTGTATATGTTTTATGAAACCCAAAATTTTTTATGCGATATGATATGGTGAATATGTTGTTACCTTAATGAACATGTTTATATGATTTCATTATTTGTTTGGTGGGACCTATATCTCAATCCAAAGACTTGGATAAATATTTATGTCTCATTAGATAATGATGGGAAATCGTATATGGGGTTTATCCAGACTGGGAAGAAGGTGATCACTACTTACTAAGGGAAAGGGGATACCATGTCCAATATGGAGTGAAGGGGAAACCTAATTCACTATCAGAAGAAGGGGAAACCATATCCATAGTGGGAAAATGAGTGTCCTGATCCACTTTATTTTTAGTACTGGGAGGGATCCTTGACTACTATGATGTAATTCTTGAAACTCATTACATGTTCAAAAAATATATGTGTAGACCTGGTTTTGTGCCAAAAATTTTATGCGAGGACATGATTTAATGTCGTTATCTTAATGAGTTAACCTATTTCTATTTATTTATGTTATCAATATTATAAGAGAACATTTTTTACAAAAATCTACTTTTTATACCTATTATATTTTTTCTTGGTTCATTTTCATGATAATCTTATGATTCATGTCTTATGATTTTCTAATCATTATACCATGATTCATGTTTATTATCTATATATAATAGGTTTGGTATGAACTATAAATTATATGTTCATTATCATATAACATAATAATTACATTATGTATTCATATGATCATAATTTGATACCACTCAATTTTAACCTTACTTATAATCTAATCTCACCATTTATTATGCATTTATTTCCCAATAATTAAAGAATGGTTTTAAGTAGTAGTACTAAAAGTGTGGATATATAAATTAGATATCTAATATCATTAACCATGATAAAATATTGTTTTCCATGGTTTCAAAGACACTAAACAATCATAGTTCTCCAGAATGAATTTTTTATTTGTGGAATATTCACCTTAAAATATGTAATATCCATGTATGTTAATCCTAAGATGTTATAACCATTACTATTGTGATTGTTCACATTCATTTTTGTAAATGATCCATGTTCACAAGATAATTAAAAAAAATTGAATCTTCATTATCAATACAAAATATATGATAATTGGTCTATTACCATTTTGGTAAAAAAAAATAATGGAGATGTTATGATAGAGTTTTTCATCACCAAGAATATTGAAAAGGGTGTATTAATATATTCCACAATCCAAGAATACAAAATGGAAACCCTATTTTAGTCTCATTACAATGATATTATTGGCTATATTTATGTTTAATAATTTCAATAAGTGTTATACAATTTCTAATGTAGTTTAGTGTCATCCAAAAATACATAGTGGGTCACAATGAGGTTTTATCTATCAAAAAATATAAATTGTTTATCATGGAGTTTGTACTCTCTATGATCTTGAAAGGAAAATGTATATTGTATTATATAACATAAAACATCATATGTAAATATATTTTTTCCATAAATGAACACTAATATATTAAAATAGAGGATAACGTTTTTTAGGATTATGTAAAAGGTATATACTAATGATTAGTAGTATCTGGGAATATATAATTTGTTATGATATTTTTTATTAGCTAAGAAGGAAAATGTTTATATAATTTTTTTTACCCCAACACAAAAAATTAAATTTTGTAATATATTTTTGAGTAGTACATTAATGTTAAGTTATTATAAAAAAGTTAAATATATCTTGTAGTTGGTATTAATCTTCTAAAATATCTCATATCTTTACACAATGGGTGAATAAAAATTGATATAGTTTTGATTCAAAGTTTAAAACAATGGGATTGGGAATTCCAATGATCTTTGAAAAGTTTTTATTATAATATTAATCTATGATGAAGTGACAAAATATTTTTATATAGGAAATATAATGGGGAAATCCAATCCTTTATGATTCCATTTTTATGTGTGAGACTTTAATATAGAAATATTATATAGTTAATCATCATCTATGTATGATGGTATTTCATAAAATTTATGGTCATATAGTAAGGACAACTATAGGGAGATTATTTTAAAATTAGATGGTAAAATGGATTTAATTTTAGATACAAGTATGTTCGACAAATTTACATTTATTTTAGTTTAATATCATAAATAATATTAATATTATAGTTTAATGATATATTTATAGGGAAAATATCTTTTTAGTTTGATATATCATTATTTTTTATATTTATTCAAAGTAATTTTATCTAAATTTTAATATTATACTTATTTTTTTAATTTTCAAAGAGATCATGGAGAATTGAATTTTGTAACAATGGTGATTCACTAATGTAATATGATCATGTCGTTAAAAATGATGATTCACAGAAGATGATGCATTTTTTATTTTTATTCTCTAATGGATTCAAACTTTTTTGTTATCACGCTACAACATTGTTAGAAAACGGAGAATTTTTAGTGCACGTTAGGATAAAAAGTCATGTTGCATTCAACCAAACCTCTAACAGATACATGGTGTACCAAATATAACTCATTTTTTGGTGATTTAATTTAATATTGGAATTTATTAAATTTACTGTTTCATATTTATGTTTAATTTATTTAATTATAGTATTAATTTTTGGATAAATTTAGATATAAATTATGACTAGAGGGGTTCAATAGTGTTTAAAAAAATTAATGACAGCAAAAAATCAGAGTAAAAAGTGAAAATGTATAGAGAGTGAATTGTTCTTTACAAGTGTTTTATAGGAAAAAAACGAAACAAAACAAGATTTATAGTGGTTATAATAAAAAAGATCTTATTTCACTCCCAATATAATCTACTCCAAGAAGAACTAGTACCAACTAAGATCATCATTTTCAATGTTTTGAGAACCTTGTTTATATTCACTACCTTTCAAACAACCTAGAGGCACATCTTAGTCATGATATAAAAGGCTTAACTTTGTCTGTTTACCTTACTTTTGATCAGGATTAACATCCCCAAATTCCAGTTATTTGGAGGAATAACCATATAATGTAAAGTAAATCATTTTATTTGACAATCATAAATAAAACCCAAAAAATGAGAATATAAGAAAATGATTACACGAATAAAATAAATTTCTATAAATTTGAAGATGATTTGAAATGTAGTCGATGTTAAATATCGATGATCATTAATCACATGGACTGAATCAATTTATATTAATAATGGATTTTGTGATCAAAATAAGAGTGCACATGTTCAATAAGTTAAAATATTATTTACAGAAGCATTAATTAGGATGTTGTGTCCCATTTGTCAGCTATAAATGATTCTTCACTAGTATAATTTTATATTCCTAGATTAAATATCATAGATAATTAAAACATGGATCCTATGAGAGTGCATAAATGTTCAAAATATTCCTGAGACATTATAGAATATAACAATTAAAATATTTAAATGTTAATTTTTTTTGTTAAATTCACTCTTTAATTACATAGTTTTAATGATCTTTAAATTTTATCATTAAATATTAATATTAAAATTAATATGTGATGTAAATAAATATTTAAAAATAAACATTTATAAATTAATTTTAATAAATATTATAATATTTATGATTATAAGGAATTATTAATGTAGTAATTTATATCATTGAGTGATCTTCAATCTGAATGAAATAATGTTCATAAATAATTTTACAATTATTTTTTCACACTGTAAAATAATATTTTAAAATAAAAATTTAAAAATGAAAAAAAAGTTTTATTAGAATAAATTTTTATAATAATTATTAAATTTAAAAACATATTTTTTTACAAATAATGACACAAGACCAACTTCTAAAACAGAGAGCAGTGGATCATGAAACAACGTTGAAAATATATTTCTCGTACACATGACTAATAACTGAAATTAGGGAGTATTTTATCACGACCTACCATTGGGTCTATCAAATGGTGACTCATTGAATAAAAAATATTTTTTGTCATTAAATCATGAAATAGAAAAATAAAACAGAAAGAATGAAAAAGTAATTTTTTACCATGTTTCTTTACATCTAGGTTTGTGTTATAATTTGTGAATTCCAATGGTGGAAAACTAAAAAAACACCAGAAGTAGATGGTGAAAATTAGGATAAATAAATGTCATATTTTATGAGATGAAAAATTAAATATGATGATATTAACTATCCAAGAACCAATTAAATAAACCATGTGATAAAAAATATCCAAATGTAAGAACTAATAAAAAATAAGTTTATGATAACAATAAAAAATATTATAAAAAAAAGGAATCATGTTGCACTTGATTGGAGAAGGAAAAAATATCCTATTTGATTTTAAATAAAATTTTCCCCTAAATTTGAAATAAAAAACCGTAATAAAAAAGAAAAAATCTAAACCACTATGTGGAAGAAGTAATAGATGATGCAGGTGTTTGTTGAAGATTATGCCATGTTCATTTATAGAGGAATGATGTATGAACCAATGTGTAAATGATAACCCAATGTTAATGTAAAATAGTTACTAAAAGAATCACCTTTTTAATTTGGATGTGGCTCATAACTCTCCATTTTAAATTTCTAAATTAGACACAATGAATCACCTTTTGGTTTCAATATTTATAGGACTCAACATTGCTATATAATGGTGACTCAACTCACCATTGTTGTCCAACTGTGACTCAACTCACCGTTGGCGTCTAATGGCCACCCTACTAAATAATGATTCCAATAGTGACTCAAGACTCACCATAGAGAAATCAAAATTAATTAATTAATAAATCCAAACTATGTATTCGAAATATCTATAATAAGTGATCACTATTGAAACTCATATGAATATAAATAAAGAGAAGCTGAAACCAGACAATATAAAACCAAAGGGATGAAGAAACAAAAATAGATTCTTCAAAGACATTGTGTATTGTCAATGAGTAGAATATGTCTTCATTCATACCACCGTGTAAAAATAATAATAATAAATAAATAAAAGCATATGGTACATTGAACATATATATGCATGATATTTGAAAAATTAATGGACAACATGAAAATAAGTGATCTGACAGCCACACGCCTAACAATGGTTTTATATTCAGGTAAAAATTTACCATATTTTAGTGTCCCACATAAATTTTGATTAGCGAATGGTGACCATTATATTAACCATTGTGCATTTATAATTGGTTAAAACTGGTTACTATGGATGATCACCAGTTAACACATAGCACACACATGGGCATATGGCCTAGCGGGGACCTAGACCACCAATGAACCTGAAATAATGTTTTGTGAGCCTTATACATATTATTACATGCTTTAAATGTTCAATATGAACATTAATTACCAAATAATCCTTGGGTGGATTTATCTAGTTGGTCATCCTAGGGGCTGACCCTAGAGGCCCACTATATGGTTAGGGGATATCAAGGACCCTCACAATAGAAGGAACTTTTTTTTGAAGAAAATTAACCTACATAAAATGTTTTATAAAATTAGTATCATTAATTTTTTTGAAGCATGTAATTAAAATGTATATATAATTAAAACAGTTGATAATTTTATTTAAATGATAATTTAATAAAATACTAAAAGAGAGTAATTTATCAAAATCAACTAATTGTTATATTGTACTAAATTACTTTCATATACTATCAATCTCCCCCTTTTTGAAAACTAAAAAACTAAACATTGACTATTTTAAAAAAAATACCACAATTTTAGAATTCATACAAAATAATATTAAAATTGAAATATAAAAATATACTATATTTTAATTAATACAAATTAGCTTAATATAAATATAGTAAACAAATTGACACAATATTCAATGATAGTTTAATTAAGAATATGTTATTGTATAATAATGAAATTATAAACAATATAAACAAATTACCATATTATTAGTGTAGTACGTAATATTCAAGTATAGAATACACATACACGTATTAATAGAAATTAGTTGCAATAAAAAGTAGTATAAGCTTTTATCATAACAGATTCAAATATCATCTTCTCAAATGTAATAGAATCTGATGAATATTTGGAAAGTTCGACTATCTATATATTGGTATATAATGATTGGAAGAATAAATCACAATTATTTATATGTTTCATAATAAAATGAAATCATACATTTACTTTTTATTTCTAGAGTGTTGATGAAGGTTTCTATTAATTTAAATCGTAATTTAGTTGTCACGGAATATAGTAATTTTATATAAATTAATACTTAATCCATACAATTCATGTTTTATCCATATAATATTTAAATACAAACTTGTAGTACAAATATACACAACAAAATATATCACATTTTCCAATGGGGGTTTTTTTGTTGGTGAAAGTACATTTTCTATTGGAAAAATGTTTTACCTACATATATGACGCTATAGTTATATTTTCAGTAAAAACTCTATCAGTAAATGTTTTTGCGATAGATAAAATCATTATGTTACAATTACAATAATACATATAATATAATATATAGGTTGGTTAAATTTTTTACAAACATGTACTAATGACAATTTTTTCTATTGGTAATAATAATACAGACATATAATATTTGTTATAAATTTCCATTGGATAAAAATTATAATTTTTAATTTATAATAAAATATCATATTATATTTATTAATTTATCATTTATAAAAAATATTTTCAAATTATTAAAGAGATGAAGATTTTAAAAAATATTTAAAATTATAAATAAGAAATTAATTATATTAATAATGGAATCTAATAAAAAAATAATCAATACAAAATTTATTCCCAACATGATCCACCACACACCCCAACATCTCATAACCCACCACTCCCCCATGCCAACAACCCATCTGTGCCGCACTAGGGACCAACGAGCCCTAAAATCACATTGATTCCCCATGAACAATGGGCCGGCAGAAACTCATCCACACCAATCAGTCAACAGAAGCTCATACATGCAACCCCAGGAACCAGCGTGCACAATACACCCATCCATCCATTCCCCAAGACTAGTAATGGATTACTCCTCCCTGGGGAATTCCTATTTAGAGCATATGCAATCAAGATATAAGTATAAGGAATGAATAAATGCAATTGTTTTATTCTCCATCCATAACCATACTAACAGTCTACCTAAAAAACAATAAAGGATTACACAACCATTTCGAAATTTTGAAACCATTAAAAAATGATAAGTGAATGAATAAAAAGATAACCATGACAAATCCAAATTAATAAACTAACCTCATTTTTTACATATATGTATTTCCTGATCATTACGGATCTGGAACTAAGTTGAGAATTAGTTTGATCTTATGACAGAAGGTATTCTTTAACATAATACAATTTAAAAGACCCTACCCTGACCTTATGTTAAATAATCTTTGAAAATAAGTCATAACACTACATAATCATGTGGACCAACATATATTGAAGATAATATCTATATATACATCAACAGTTATGGAATCAAAAGTAGATAACTAAAAAATATGGGTTCACATACAATAGAAATGATCTTGGGAATTCAGGATTTATCTGGAAAAAATGTTATGGAATACCTGTGAAACTGGCCAGTTGGGATTATCATTACGGACAAATGTTTCCATCAAGCCACTTTTTCAACTTTGTTTATACCTTTCGTAACACTAAATATCAATCTGACCACCACTTTCAGTCCATGAAATGAACAGGGTTAAAAAATACAATTTAGATGACTAATTGTTACAATAGGATCAAAGCTACTTTTATCACTACACTCCAAAATTATGTAAGGGTTGTTCTAATACAGTTAACGATGAAGCCTTCCCACTTACCACATGTATGAATAGTCACATAGTAGAATTTTCAATTTTGAAATGTATAGAAGAAGAAACATATAAATGATAAATTACATTGTCAATCTATATTCTCAGTATACATTTGATAAATAGTTACATATCCTTCGTCCGCATGAGTTGATCATCATAATGACATTCCATTAAAAGAACAGATTCATCATTCAATCATCTTATTTTTCCATATAATTGTTTCCAATCATTTATAAAAAATTAGTATAATTCCTAATTTTTTAATAATAATTATAATACAACCTCAACTATGATATTTTTTACAAGCATGTCATTATGAACTATATGAAAAAGAACATATGACAAAATAAAATGATGAAATAAGCACAAGTAATTTATCTATTTTTCCGAAATAAAACACAAATAAATTGAATTAAAAATAATTAATCATATAACATATAATCTTTTACTAAATAAATAAAAAAATTAATCAATGAAAACATAAAATGGGAAAGAAAGTGCACTCACGCATTCTAAAACAATCTACTTCAATAAGCTACCCCATATGCCTCAAAGAATACCGTTGCCTTGAGTGAGATATTAAACGAGAAGTAAATCTAGAAATTGATGCAATTTTTATATATGGTGTATAACTATTTTCTGAAACAAACAACAGTTTAAAGCATTAATATCAACAGAATTACATATATATTATGAAAAATGTATTATAAAAATAATACCACTCATACATAGATTAGAAAAAACTCAGAATCAATGTGTAACATGGTAATTTCCATATATGGTCACTGAAAAAAGCTCATTTTTACATGTCACCTTCTCATCATTGCAGAAAAACATATAATGAATACTTTAAAAACAACTACCATATCACCAAATTTATGTATTATAAAAAAAATTATAAAAATATTGCAACACAACCCCAATAATATATATATTTACCTTATTCTTATTTATATCAATAACAAAACTAATCAATCATATCACGATGTTCTATATTAAAAAAAACATTTGTTTTGCTGAAGAAGAAGTATTTTCAAGAGGAGATGGGGTGATTTAGGGCTACCTGGTCTCCTATAGTCATCCATGAACCAATTCTTAACAAGGAATCATTTGATGATAAATGGAGCATTCAACAAATGGAACTTCCTCGAGCTATTGGTGTCAATGTGAATTTTTGTGCCATCGCCATGGTAGATCTCCACATAAAAAATAACACAGATGAATTGCATGAGCATAATTCATGGTGGGTACTTAATATCCAACTTGAAATCAAACCATTTTGGGTTAAAACACTATTATAATTTATTTATAGTTAGAAAATACAGATCTTTCAAATACCATGGAATATCCATCTATAAATATTTATTAGAGAACATCTTGGTCATAGTACTCTTTCTCATTATTAGAAGATGACACAGTGTTTTTTTTGTGTAACATGGAATATTGATGACTAACATCACATGTTTCATTGGCTATAGTAGTGAAGAGATTTCATTTGTTGGGGTATTATAACTATCACAATACAAGTCAAACAACATTAATCATTCCAACCAATGTAATAAATCATTGAAATTTAACATCCATCGAATCAAAAATAGGAAAATTGTGAACAAGTACACCATCATAATGTATTTCTGAATCTTCACCATTAACAGAAATTTGAGACATAAACCATTGAACCTATAACAAACACCAACTAATTCACATTTCCCGGATAAATGAATTATGCATAATAGATGAATAGAAACTCAAAATCATGGACTGAGCATACCACCCTTCCCTGATAGGCCAATCTATCTCTGGGATGGTGGTTCGCCTTCATGATATAGACATTCCACCATAGATGACAACGTCATCCACCCTTATTGATGTTCGTCTTTGAGATCTTGTTATTGTGACAATACGATCCATGGAAATCAAATTCAGTTGAAGTGTAAATCAAAATACCTCAAATCCAAATAGATGAAGGTAATATAAAATTAATTTGAGTTTTGAACCAGAATTATAGGGAACAAAACCTAATGAGAGAACATCACAATAGGCCTAAATAGCGTCGAAATCACTCTACGAGATTGACCCCTCATAGCATCAAGAGATAGAAGAAAATGTTAGCGAACATGATTGAGGAGGTAAAAAATAGGGAATATGATGCCAGGAAACACATGGGTGATGTGATGTAATATGGGATGATAAGCAGTAGGCCAGAGCTGGCCAGAGCTGGGAGGCGGGACGTGAGGCGTGGTAGTAGGATGTGAGGCTGAACACAGAACAGTGGATGACAATTCCTTGAGGAAGATTTGGGTTTTAGAGGTGTTGATTTTTTTATAAAAAGTATTTATATTTTTTTGAATAATTAATATTTAAACATATAAAAATAGTTAATATATCAATAAAACTAAATAGCATATGTTGAAAAATATTAAAACATGTAATTCATCAAGATTATTGAAAAATTAAAATCGATTATGAGATGTTTATAAACTCCATGAATAAAATATTACATTGATAATAAAAATAATATTTATATACACACTTTTTATCTTTATTAGTTATTGAAAAGAAAAATTTATTTAATTGTTTCTTATAACATTTATTATTTATGGAAAATGTTTTTTTGGTAATATCTTTATTAACAACATATTCACGAGTTAATAAAAATATGTTGGAATTTTGTATGACAAAATAGTAGATTAAACTATTAGTAAATGATAAATATGTATTGAATTATAAATATCAACAGATATATATGTTGGTAAAAATATGTGTTGGTATTAAAAATTTATAATAACAGAACTTAATATTTTTGGAATTGCTCATTTTTACCAACATGTATAATATCATTTAATAAAATTCTCTTGGTGTAAGACATTTTTTGTAGTGATAATCATCTTTAGTTGTAGACAATGCAACTGAATGTTTTTAATTATAGATCCATGGAAGTAAAATTTTTCTTAAAAAGTGACACATTAATGTAGTGCTTTAATGATGATGTAGACAACCTCCAAAGTCCGAATCATTGTTAGACGGAAAATAAAAACATTTCTCATTAGAATAGAATAGTTCAATACAAAAAATACCCATGATATATATCATTACTATTTTAAAAGATTTATGGTTACTTTCATTGGGTTTGGATAGAAACATAAGATATAATTAAATCGAGAATGTGATGTCTGGTATAGATGCAGTGATATATAGTAGGATACCTATCATCCCTCTATAATTTTTAATATCAAATATATTTCCATATTCATCCTACCAAAATTTGGAATTAGTAATCAATTTTTTCATACATTTACTAGAATAAAGGTAAAATATTTTTCAGGTTCTTTAGCATAGTTTGCTTCATATATAATAATTCCTTCTTTTATTTGATTTTTTATAAACAAATGAAAAATTTTAGTTCTCCCATTATGTGTATTCCATAAATCACTTTTCATTAGCTAAAAGAACTACATAGAGAATAATTTGATGATCCCAATATTATATCATAAACATATATACTTATAGTCAACATATCACCTAAAACTCATTTTATAAACACAGTTGGATCAAAATTATGTTTAAGAAATTAATTTTTAAACAACAAGTGGGTATTTATTTCATACCAAACCCTTGGAGCATTCCCAAAATAATATAAATATTTATTAATATTAAAAAAATGTTTTATAAAAAATTTCATCTTGAATTCCATGGGTTGTCTAACATATACTTCCTCTGAAATAATTCCATATAAAAAAACATTTGACAACCATTTTAAATTGGATGATGTTTTAAAAACTAAAAAATGATAATATAATTATAATTTCACCCAAATTATAAATAGAAAAAAAAAATCATAAATTTTAATTCCCCCTTCCTGCGAATAAAATTGAGCTACTATTATTTCATTATCTTTAACTATTCTTCAAGAATCATCATGTTTTTATGAAAAACCCATTTAGTTCCTATAACATGTTTACCTTTTAGAACAGAAACTAAATCTCAATCATTATTCATTTCAAATTGATTTTACTCATCATGGATAGAGTTAATACAATTTGTATCAATTAAATAATTTTATTCATTAATAGGATTAATGATAGTAAAAAAAATAAGAATTGGAATAGTAACGGAAAACATAATTTCTATTTTTAATTCCAGATTCTACATCACAAATTTATATATCAATAGGATGGTCTTTAAGCACTTTACATTCCTTTGGATATGTTTTTGGATAGTTATTCTCCCCCTCACCTGAGGTGTTATCATTTTAATGGTTATAATATTCTCCAATATTAAATTCTATGAACTCATTATTTTCTCTCAATGATTCAAATCATTATTATTATGTTTTCATTAAATATAGCATGTGTAGATTATTAAACAACTAGTGTTTTCTTTTTAAAAACAATATAGGCTTTACTTTCATTGGAATATCAAATAATACCCTTTCATATGAAATAGAGTCATTTTTTAAATTATATTTTATAATTAAAATATTCTCCTTATTTCAAAAAACACAAAATTAACCAAATGTAATTTAAAAAAATTTGAAAAGTTCATAAGGGGACTTATTTGTAACATTTAAAATTGATACAGTATTTATAATATGGAATGATTTATTTAAAAAATATTCCAAAAAAATATTTAGGTACACAAAATTTTGTTAGAATTGACCATTAAATTTCTTGGATATATATATTCTTTCCTTTTGACACATCATTCTATTGTGGTTTCATAGGGGGTGAGAAATAATTTTTATAACCATTTTATTCACAAAATTTATTAAATTATATATTAAAAAAATTCATTACCTCTATCAATTATAAATTGATGATTTATTTATTTTTAAAAATTATTAAAATAATAAAAAATTGGAATGTGTTTAAAGATTCATTTTTATCGGTTAAAAAATAACAAAATGAATTATAATATTATCATATAAAATTAAATATACATAATATTTACAACAAAAAAATAAGGTTTTATGTGTCTAAACATGTCATGATGCAAAAATTATAAACATATAATTTTATGAACAACATTAACAGATATAAATCGTTATTTTTGAGGAATATATTTCTAACAACAATCCCAAATGATGTACATACTTGTATAAAACATTGGTAGTTTAGAAACATGTTCATGCATTGTAATTTTGTTAATAACTCTGAAATTTTCATTCCTAGACCTCCAATTCAATTAAATTTAATCCGAATCTACAAAATTTAGACACATAGAATTTTGTTTGGTAGGATTATGAATGTAAATATTATATACATTTTCTTTTCTATTTATAGAAAATAAAAGTAATATATTTCTCAGAAATGCACATTTATCATCTTCCATTATATAATTTAATACATCATAAAATAACTATGATATACTTATTAGATTAGGGTTTTAACCATGTAAATGTAATACTTTTGAAAAAATATTTGTTTTAGGAAATCCAAAATCACCAATACATTTAATATAACCTTTAAATTTGTCTTCAAATGTGACAAGTCCACCACCACTTGAGTTTACAGACAGAATCATTGAAATTATCCCTTTCATTTTCCAGTAACATCAATTATTTATGCACTATGATTCATTGAGACATATAGAGAATAATTTTTTAAATTTAACAATCAAGAAGACTGTATTGGAACCCATACCAACATGGGTCAAACTGTATTTGTAACAAAAATATTTTTCACCATATATATTTATAGAATATATTAATGGGATAAAATGTAAATAATTTTAAATCAATGTTATAGGATTCCCAAAATATTATATAAATCATAGTGATTAGTTATTTCCATAATACCCTTTCATTCTTCATTTAAAACAATTTATACATGATATTATACCATTTTTGATTTTAACAATTTTATTCTTATTTAATCATAGGGTAATACTGTTGAATCTAAAACCATCTTTATTGGTTTCTAGTTTTAGTATAGTAGTTATATGACATTTTTTTCTTTAATTAATTATATTAATAAATTTAAATATTAACAACATCATTATTTAAAACCATATTTTCATTTTAAATAGTTACCAAATATGTAAGGAAATTTTCATTGGATCCAAAATCTATGGTTATTATCATTTTATTTCAATAATTTAATTTATTACATTTATATTCAAATTTATCCAGATTATCGACAACTAAAATATATATTCTATATTGATATTTATCATTTACTTCTTGAATGTTCATAATACATTCATTTTATACTTTTAATTTCCAAAATTTAGAATTATAATTTTATTTATCTATATTTTTTTGGGAAATACATATTTTTATGTCATCACAATATCTATTTATTTTATCATTTTATTTATCCAAATTCATATTCTACGTTTTTATTTAATTATTCTATTTTATTATTCTGGCTCCATTATTCTTTAATTTTTAATTTTTTATGAAATTTCTTAAATATATAATTTTCAGAATCAGAATCAAATCATGAGTAAAAAATAATTCTAGTTTAATTTCAAGATAAATCATTAAGAACAAAATTTTTAGGATTTATTATCAGTTTAAAGTGTAAATCATTTACCTCGTATGTATTACCCATTAAATAAATATTGAATGTCTTTTTTTACATCCATAATAACCACATGAGTTAGAACTATTTGAGTAGTCCCATCCTCCAAAAATGTGTTTTTTGTTGTTCTTTAATAATTTCCCTTAATTCATCATTTATTTTTTAGGATGTCAATCCTTATTTGATCTTTATTTTTAAACACATAAAAGTTTAATTTTAAAATAAAATTATTTCTATTGTATTACCTTCCATATAGTCCTTTTTATAATTCCTATGGATCTTCCACATTACACCATTGATTCCATAAACAAGAATAACTTCATTCAGAGCTGTCCCACAACCTTGTCACATTCCTCAAACTCATATTCAGAGTCATCAAATGAATTAATAATATTTTATTTAAATTAAATTGATTTTATGTTAGTATATTCCTCATTGGTGATATTTTCTCTCTATAAATAATACTATAATAATGTTCTTATAACATAATCTAATTTATACTCCTTGAAATTTTTATTCTCGTCAATAGAATCCTACTATTCATGCCATATTTTTGGATGATCACTGATTATTATTTAAATTTGGGATGTGTTGTCCAAGAATTATCCAAGAGAACTCATACCATTGGTTATATTTTTGAACCCAGGGAACAACTGGTTTATATATTCTTCACCTCATATCTTTAGGTTTTGATATTTTTATTATAGAATTCCTAATTTTGTTCGCCTAAAAATTTTAGCCCCATAATGAGTCACATGATGTATCCCGAATATGTCATGTGATGTAATACAATCTGAAACATTTCTATTGAAACCTCAACATATTACACAATACAAATTATTTTAAACTATATAATTCAAAACATATTTTACCATTTTATTACATATGAGTGTATCTTGGTCAATATTTGGTTTCTCATAAGGATTATAAATGAACATTTAGTGATGCATAATCAATTGATTAATTTGGGATCATATACTCTCTTTCGTATATCCATAGTCACTCCCATAAATTAACAGGGTTTTTGGTGGAATAAATCCATTAGTGGAATTGGTACATCCCATCATAAAAGAAAAAAATTATTTCATTCCATGGACATTTTTGCCTGGGAAACAAGGTTAGCATTGACATAAAATTAACAATCATAAGGATGAAACAATCATAAATAATTGTTAATATTAAATATTTAATTCTAAAATAGTTGATCTATAGACTATAACTGATACCAATTATTGGATCATTATATATGACAATTATGACTAGAGGTGGGGGGTGAATAGTCATTTTTTAAATTTAAAGAAGAAAAGAATGTGAGTGCGCTAAATAAATATGTGTAGTTATTTTATTGTAGTTGAAATGAGTAGAAGGTTAACTAAAAATAAATGACCATAATATATATAGTGGTTTGGATCAAAATGATCTTAGTTCAGTCCTAAATGTCATCTACTCATAAGGAAAATAGTTACCCACTAATAAATTAACATTTAATTGTGTGGGAACATTGTTTATATACACTGCCTTTTAAAATTCTTAGAGAGACAACCTATTCATGATACATGAAAATTATCCATACATCTTTACATGAGTTTTGTTTCGAAGTCACAAAATAGACTTATTTTTAGGTAGTAGAAAATCCTTAGCACGTAATGACTTTTTTTTGGGGAGTCATAAACTATACATAAATAATAATAATAATAATAATAAGTGTATACCCAAATTATACAAATATAATAAAATTTATAGTTTATTAGAAATTTCAATCATTTTGAATATCAATTATCATTGATCACATTCTAGGAATAAACAAAGATGTTCATTTCCTTCTATGATCTCAACCAGAGTACACAATTTAAATAATTTCATGTAAGATTCTGACAAAAATAGTGTCTAAGGTTTATCACAAGTTTTCTACAAAAATGAAACTAAATATATATTTTTTTCTACTCCATGAAGAGTTATCCCAGATCATTATTACCTATATACTATGGGAGAGTATTTGTGTCCATTATATTCACAACACATTTTAGTGTATATCAATTAAAATATTTGGATATAATCATTTTTTTTGTTAAATACACACAAAAAACATATAATAGTAAATAATTAGAATTATTAATTCAATATTAATATAATATAATTAATATGTTATGTGAATAATTTGTAAAAAAATCACAATAATAAAATATTTTAAATAAAAAAAATAATTTTGTATATTACAACAGTAGAAATTCTCAGTAATAGTGAGCATGACATGAACATAAATAATTATATATAAATGATAATAAAATAAATTTACAATTATTTTTACACATTCTAAAATTATATTAAAATATAATATTATAAAATAGTTAAGAAATAAATTCATGTTAATAACATCAAAATAAATAAGAAATAAAAAATATAAAAAAACAATATTCAAAGTGTGACTCGTCATTGAAAACTGAAAAATAAAGTAGTGGTTCATCACTCCTTAGTGAAAAAAGAGTGGTACATCATAAAATTTAACTGAAAATTGAGAGTGGGAGATCCTCACCAAAACATTGAGGTGTCCAAAGGATGATCATGAAATAAAAAATATTATTTCTTATGGAAGAATAAAATAATAAATGAAACCAATATGAATTTGAAAATAATAACATGAAATTATTTTTTCACCTAAATAACGTTCTACTATTGGTGATCATTAATGGTGGAAAACTGAAAATAAAACGCTTAATTATGATATTGAAAATTGCATAAGGATATGGCCTAATATGAGAGTGGAAAAATATGAACATATGAATTGACCCAGCACCAATTCTATTATTCATGGATGATAAAATCAATAACATGAAGAATAGATAACAATAAATAATCTGATAAAAACCAAAAGAAAACCAAATAGTATAAAGAGACCTACTACACTCAATGAAGGAAGGGGAAGGGCTCCCATTGAAACAAAATTAGGATTCTCCTATCAAATAGAAATATTAACCTTTGATGAAAGAAAATTAATAATCAACTATATCGAAGAAGGAATAGATATTGTTGGAGAATTATAAAACATCTACCATGTAATTTTGTTGTAGTGGGATGTAGAACTTTTCGGTCAGAAATAACCCACTGTTGATGTATAATGCTGGGAAAAATGACTAGTTTTTTGAATCTAGTCGTGGTGCATGACTGAAAAATTGAAATTTTCATTGATAAACCAATGAATCACAATTTGGTTCCATAGTAACTTCATTATTCCTTCGAGTCCAACAACGATTCAACTCACAATTGTTGTCCAACATTGACTCGACTCACCATTGGTTCCCAATAATTTCTTTCCTCGCCATTGGTGTCCCTCATTGATTCAAATCCCCAAAAATTCCAAAAGTGAATTGTGACTCACCATTGAATAACCAATAGGGGGATGTATTAAAAATATTATAATAATATTAAATATGTATAATGTGATATCACTATTAAAGCTTGGAAGAAGATGCATGACTAGAAACTGAATCATATAGAGATAAAGCTGAACTCTTGAAGAGACACACATATATTTTTTGGAGGCTCTATGATTAGTTCTGGAGAACTATAAATACTCATGATAAACATTGATAAATGATGAAATAAATCCATACAAGTGTTTGGAAATAATATATATTTGGGATTCAAAAAATAATTGGATATCTTGAAAAGAAGCGATCTGACAGCCACATGTGTAAACATGTTTTTATGTTCATATGATTATTGGATTAAAATCATTTTCTCCCTATAATTTTGATTAGAATTAATATAATGAGATATTTACCAAGGTGTCAGATCTTTGGTTCATCCGGGTAACTAGAGATCAACATAGTTTAACAGATTACACACACATGGGCTTATGGAACACTAGAAGATCCAGACCACCCATGCACCTGTAAGTGCGCTTTTCAGTCCATAAAAACTTTTCCTCATCCTTTAAGAATCCCTTATTCACAATATTTAACAAATCCTCCTTTTTATATTCATCTATTACTCTTTCCCAAAAGGTTTACCTAATGTTTCCCCTATGTGGTTGAGTTCTAGCTAGGTTCCTAACTAAGGAATGTCATTTCTTAAAATAAAAATAATGTATGAAAAATATAATAACATTTCTATCATTCAAATATTTCCAGATAATGTAAATAAAATTTAATAAAAAATTCAAAATCTTGATAATTATATGAACTTGATAATTTAATAACTTTTTAAAAATGTGTAATTTATAAAAAAACAAATAATAGTGATAAAGTATTAAATCTCTCTGCAATACTATCACTACTAAAATAATAAGTGATTTCATATACAGGTGGATTATTTTTCTAGAGTTGGTGTGATTTTTTTAATGTATCTCATTCTTGTGAGATATTGGGCTTCAAGACTATAATAGAGATAATAGAAACAAGGAAGTGGGTGAAGAATATATACAAAACTCAAGAAAAGGGTGTTTTATAGTACTTTTTAGTTATTTTTTCAACATGTTTTATAATATTTTTATGTTAATTTCATTGCAATTATTATATAATAATTACTAAAAAATTAAAATATTTTTTGAAGCCAAATTGTTACTTCCAAACTAATTATAAATATAGACAAGAGGGAACATGTTTTTTAGATGATTCATTTTTAGAAGCATGGGGTTTCAACTTCAATCAAATCAGAACATTTATTTATTTTCAGGCATAGCATAGATAGTTGAAATAAAAACACAGATCACAAACTCAATCACCTACACCTCAACCTGGTAAAAAATGTGCATGGTATAACTAAAACTATATGATTTTAGTTTATGATGTGAATTTTAATTATAAATACTAACCACTTACTAAAAAATAATCCATCACATTTCCCATGATCTGAAATACAAATATATATATATATATATAAATGGAATTTTATGTGTTGATATAAATCATTGTAGTGATTCATTTAATAATCATTTAAGTACACTAATTTAGAGCTTGATTTTTATTATGTTTTTACGCAAATAAATTCAGTTTTACCCACATAATTCATTTACTACCAAAAGATCATAAAACCTAACAGAAATTGTCTTTTTTTACCATGAAACTCAGTATGGTCTCAGTACCAATAAAATCAATTTTGGTGGGTAATAAATAAAACAAATAATTTTTCTATTCATAATATATATCAATGTAATGGATACATAATTTTTATAAACTCATGACATCAATAGATATCCACTGTCATTATTCAACTACAGGGTAATGATGATTTTATAAATGAGGGTTGATATCCTTTTAATATTATTAAATAACATCATATATGTCAAATTCACTCTTAAAATACTTGATTTGTATAACCATAATCTTTGTATAATTATTATTAAAAAACCATAATGAACATTAAAAACAACCCTTGGATACAACATCGTTACATAAAATAATAAAGTATTCGTTCCTAAATAGATGTTTCTTCTTCTCCGTCAATTATTATTCTCTTTAAATGATTTTTGATTCGGCGTGTATTATGGTATGATAAAAATAATTTATAACCAAATATATTTTGATATAACATGAATGAATAAAATAGAGACTACATATATCTTTTTGATTTATATTATCAGAATGTAATAAGACACTATCAATGGCTTCGTCTTTTTTCAGTTCATAAACACCATGGATCATATATTCTATGTAATAATCCATCTCATGAATCGTATGATATAATAATTATGTTATTGTGATAGGGTTAGTTTATGATCATCATCAGGTAGTGAAATATTGTTGGTCATTAAAAGGAAATGACTTTCATTTATTCCAATTCAACAAATTCTTACTTAATATCTGTTCCACACAAATTTTGAAAAATTCCTTCTAAATATTAAAATAAAAATTATAAAACTTCCTTTTATAGGGATATACATATTTTGAGGATAAACCAACTTATTTACATATCTTAATTCAATTATTTTTCACAACATTCTTTTTTACTCATCAATAACTATCCTATGGAATTTAATCAAAACTATCCTCTTACCTTGTGGAATGGTTGGTGATACAACTTAAAAATATTTTGTGATTTAATCCTTTATAGAGATTGGTACCAACTAAGTATTTGTTTCTTATTGTATAATTGTTCACAATACTATTATATCATGTGGAATGTTGGGTTGATATTTTTGTGATGGTTTCCCCAATTATCCCCATTGTATGAAAAAATACCATATAAAAGTAAACGTCGTTTTGAATTAAAAATTTCTAAATGCTTTTATATTTTCAGAATTAATACCTCATTATTTTTGGCTCCATAAAAAATTCTCCTATGATCTGATCCAAATAAATAACTTAATTCCTATATATTTCACAGCAGTAATGACCTAAATTCATTCCCCATGAATGAATATAATAATGAGTAATATTAATTAAATATATTGACAAAAATGACCCATAGTTCATATAGTTCACTATGAGTGTTAAAAGAATAAAAATGAAACAAGAATCACAAGGGATCAATATTGGAATTAATAGTAACTCTTAATATCATCAACTAATAGTTATGGGAGGAATTATGTATGTTAATGTTATTATAATAAAAAGGGATTAATATTTGATTTAATTATTATTCTAAACACTCTATGTACATGTTTCCATTTTAAAATCATATTTTATTAAAAAATTCAATTGAAATACTAAATTCTAGAAAAACCATCTAGATTGTATTGATATTTTATGAAAATGGTCTATAAGTAATTTTTTATGTATATGTATCATATTCACCTCAATATTTATGCATGGTGCGACCAGTGTGACCTCATGTGTCACTATATATTTAAAATTTACATTATTTTTCGTAAAAATGGAATGTGAAAGAATCAAAACTGAGAAAAGTCATTTAGATTGTTTTGATACATTATAAAAAACGATCCATAAGTAGTTTTCCATGTGAATGAATTATACAAACGTTAATAAGACACACATTGTGAATTATTTAACTCTAGGTGTGTATTTTTCATTAAATGTGACATTAATTTTAGTAAAAAATATAAGTAACAAACTCAAAATTGAGAAAAAATCATTCAGATTAATTTTAGACATTAAGAAAATTCATTATAACACATTTTTGAAATGTAGAAATAATCCACACACAATTTTATTTATGGTGTTCCTAGTATGAATCAATATATTTTGTTTTAAGTAATATTAAAATTAATTTTAGGAGGAAATACATGTGACATACTCAAAAGTATGGAAAAAAATTTGATTGTTTTTATTCTGTATAAATATTACAAATTAGCTAGTATTAAATTTTAGGAATAAACAATAATTCCATAACCCCAGATACCCAGAGTCTGTGAATTATTACATAACCTTAGAATGATCATATGATAACATGTATCTAAAGACTTATTAGTTTAATAGACATGGAATTACTAGATTATTACATTTGTTTTACATTACATCATGAAATAAAATAAAAACAACATAGTGTTCCATTTGAACACACTCATATCCCTTATCATATCCCCAATGTTAAATCATAATATACATATTCACATCCTGGAAAATAGAAATCAATAGAAAGGGTTGAGCTCAGATGCTCAGTACGGATAACAATATAGCGGAAACATTCTTAAATAAGCATAAAACTTTAAGGAAATTTATTAGACTAATACACAAGCCTTTGAACCGTAAATTTTATTATGACATGGAAAATAAAAATCAAATAATGCCAACTTCTTATTCACATAGAAATTCTTGTTGTAGAATAGTGACATGTAATATCAATATATTATTTTATAATGATCGAATGCATAATGTCGGACATCATCACCATATAGTCAAGGCCTCATCCCAAGAATACAAATAATATTTTGTCAATGCCTTATGAAAAGAAACTAGTTTGTCTAATGAGACCTACCGATGCATAAAGAGCTATAGAAGGATCCACATGTCAATTACTATGTCCAATTAATTCCTTATATGAAATTATTGTATCATAATCTAAACATTCGTATTAAAACAAGAATACAAAATGTCAATATCATAACCACATATCATGAATGGTAAAAAAATAACACATTCACATTCAAAAATAACTCAGTAAATATAATATGGAAGATTTAATTATAATAAATCATTCTCAATCCTGAATAATTAAGGATATTGACATAGATAAAAATAATCAATAAAAATATTTCATAGAAATATCCCCTTTTTCATGAAAACATGAAAAAGTCTAATTAATTATCAATATATTAATAAAAATAGATTTCTGAATCAAATTTTACCATTCCACATTAAAACATTTAAAAGGATTTTTAATTTTAAATCATTAATATACATATAAATAAATCTTTTACACCATTTTTAAAGCATGGAAATAAATGTGAAAAATTTAGAAGAATAAATCATTCAAACATTTAAAATTATATTTCTGTTAGAGTTCCTAACCAAATGAGATATGCATGAATAAATATAATTTAGGAAATAAAAACATTATAATATCATGTGAATAAAGGGATTAATTATACACTATGTCGAAGTATAATATATACACCATATAAAAGAAAATTGGCATATAACAACAAAAAGTCTCAATGGAAAGTAAACAGAGATGAAATTTAATATAAAGACTGTATCCAAAGGTTATGGATATATAAATGACATAATCATGTTTTAAAAATACAAATACAATCAATATGACTATATATTCAGTGTAAATCAATCAGAGAACATTCACACATATTCTTGTAAAAACAACACCAATGACTTGGATGTTTAACTCATTAAATGGAAATTGAGTTAATATTACACTTATAAAGTTCATATCAATGACTTGAGAATTTATCAATGGAGTTATTATGTGTATCAAATGTATATCCATATAAAGGGGAGTGTAAATTAATACATAAATATATAAATATTGATTTCTCACATAATCATTGAGTAAAATAATCAATGAATTATGCCTAAAACCCAAAGAGTGGGAGTTGAAATTAGAAATCCCCATAACGATTTGGTAACTTATGAAACATACATTCATGAAATAAGGATCATAAAATGAATATGTAAATACCTGTAAATTAAATTATATTACACAAATAATACAATCATGGGCATCACATACACCACACAAAATGAAATGGTGGAAATATTGCATGAATGTAATGTGAATAAAAATTGAGATGAAACCCCTTTACCATGTACGATTCCTAAGTAGATGGTAAATTAACCTCATATATAAGAGTTTAATCATATTTTATTAAAAAAAATAAATCCATACTTAAATATGATATTTTATATGATCATCTAATATTTCATGGTTAATAATATTTCAGTAGAATCATTATTTCGGGTGTTAACTAATTCGATTTCCTTTATATGTTTTGTTATATATGTCATTTTAGTTATGGATAGGATGTATTTAATTCATATAGATAATGATATTAAGCTCTTAAAAATATTTTTAATCATAAAATAAAAATTATTCTTGAATGGTTGTGATGGGAAATTAATCTCATTACGTTCATGGGGATGGTAATTTGTACATATGCACGAGAGAAAATATCCTTAAATTAATGATGAAATAATATGTAATTGGAGGGTATATCATATATAAATAATCATTAAATTTATTTTATTTAAATAAATTACACTCATTATTATACCCAATAAAATAATTTAGTGTTGAATAACAAACTACACCACAGCCCGGAGGCGGAGAGCCGTACTCACGCACGTATGGTGACATTGTCATTCATATGATGGATTGAATAATCAATATAGATGTACCATATTTATATTAAAATAATAGTGTAGAAGGTACTGGAGTTATTATTTTGGTATGGAACCAACAATGAAAGAGTATGTTTTAAAAGAAAAGAACATTGAAAGAGGTCGTAATTTATTACTCTTTCCTCGGGTGCTTCATTTTGATTTGATCAAAAATGATCGTTAGGTTGACTTTCTGATCAAATTAAGGCCACTAAGTTCATTTAATTGTAGTTGGGAGGATATTTTTGAAGGGATTGGACAATCACAATGTCTTTGGATGTGTGAATTTGGGAGCATGGGATGTACACTTTTATAAGATAGGTGAGGGACACATTAGGAAAAGCTTGAAATATTATTTTATTATAAAATTATTTTGGGTTTTTAATGGCTCCAAATGGATTTATTTTGAGGATAAGGTGAGGATGGGTCTAAATATTCACAACCAATATTTTTTATACATGATTAGGTCAAAATATTAACCTTATACTTTAAATTTAGTTCATAATTATATAGTTTAACACTTAGCATGTATTCTTGTATTTTTAAATTACATTGTTAATAAAGGTAATATAAAATTCCAAGAGAAACACAAGTGGTTCATTAATGACATAAATATCATTATATAAGTTCTTTGAACAATCCTTATATTTTTAGTTATAATATATCTTTTAATAATATAGTATTTGTTTTAAAAACTCATTTATATCCATTTTACACTATTTAATATTTGGTTTTTGTTTGGAAGTCAGAAAAACCTGATTACTTCGAACAAAAACACTAAATAAACCCTAACATTCCATATTAACATTGAAAATTATTAAAATGGATAAAAATTTTCCTTTTACATTTATTAGGTTATTTTTAATATAAATTGTTTTAATCTTTCATGAATATGTTAATTACTGCATCATCATTGTGTCATAAATAAATTTAATTATATAATGTCTAAAAATTATATAAATTCATTCTGTAGAAAATATTTTTATATTTCTAATGAATATTTATAGTCGAAATTATCATATATATAACCTCAATTTAAAAATGTTTTAGTTATTAAAATATGAATTTGACATTTTTAACTCTTCTTTAAAGAAAATATAATAAATTTCATAATCTAATACAAGTGGATAAGAAAGGATCATATTTTAGTTTTAATTTTTATTTAGGTCTAAATAAATTTATCCAATAGAATTAGGGCATGTTTTAGGGTAATTAGAATATATTTTTTACCCTTAATTACCCTATTTACTTTTAACCGTGGTAAATAAAATTAAAAGTTACTATTTACCGAAAATTATTTTCACCCAATTTAATCAAATATTACATACTGATTTCAATGATGTCTCTCTGATTTTTGAAATTCAATTCAAAGAAGTGGTAAAATTATATTTTATGAAAATTTTCAATTGTGACTAGAATGTGGGTAAAAGACGTTAAAAAATCATTAAAATTATATATATATAATATTAATATAAAATGACACAAAATAGTTACATTGGACTAATATAGGTATTTTTTAACAATTTTTAATTTAAAATAAATTTAAATAAAAATAATTATTATTTAAATAAAAGTCACCTTTAAACCCTAACGTAGTGTTTTGTACTATTCATATAAAATTGATTTTTAAAAAAAATACCAAAACATCACTCAATGCTAATTTTTTATTACAAATTCAAAAGGTTTTATATTTTACCAAATTAAAAACATAGATGTTTTATTAATTAAATTTAAAAAATATTCCCATTGTCAATACTAGAAAGCAGATTTTTGATAAGTAAAATCTATCAAAAGATTGATTTGTGTTTATATCAAATTTGAAAATAAAATTACTTCCAATAAACATCATTAGATTAAATGATAAAAATATAATCTAATAATACATTATAACCATTCAAATTTATAACTTATCACAATAAATTATTTTGATTAAAAAAGTTGTTTTCAACTAAAATTTAGTATTTTTCACAATCCATCAAAATATAAATTCTATCCAGAAAGCACCAAAAATTTATCCAAACTATTTTTTATGTCCACATCAAAATAAGAAGTTAATTTTGTCAAATTAAATATATAAAAGTCTCAAATATTAGATTTAATAGTGGGTTCTTCATAAGAAAGCGTTATAATTTCATTTTTTTAAAATACTTCATTGATATGAAAAATTAAATTTTTTATTATATTATTTCTATGAAACCCAAAATATAGATTATAAAATTAAATGGAGTATATGAAATTTAAAATACAATTAATATTATTCAAAAAGTAATTTTGAACGACTTGTTTGGTAATTTTTGGTGCTCTCATATATTATGTTGCCTGTAGGCAAACATATTGAATTACATTAATGAGAATAACATTCTATGAAATATTGGAGTGTTATATTATTAACCCCTTTATGAAATTACGTCCTCGAAAATTTAAAATGGGGTTTGGGAACATCATTAAAAGTCTTAGATTGGAAAAATAGTCAACAAAACAATCACATTAAATTAAAGAAAGAGAAGTACAAAGGTCACCCGAGATAACCCATACTAGGATTCCATATAGGAATACATGGGTATGGAAGATAAACTATGTGTCATGTTCTGATGGAGATTCATAAAAAACATGATCAAGATAAAATTAACAACAAAAAAACCACAAACATGTGATGGGTTAAATGGTCATTAGTTTCCCAATAGGAAAAGTAAGCAGACAGTGTTTTTTGTTTTTTGTTCCAATTCATAATGTTGAGGAATTTATTTATGATATTGATTTAGAACATTAAGAGATATAGTTACTTTTCAAGTATAGTTTAATTCTTTAATAAATTTCAATAAATAATTTATCTTTTCTCCAAACGAGGAGTATTCAAGATGACTTGGTCACACCAGAAGTGCTTGAATCAACTTCATGGTAATAACATAATCCCCAAAGGATGGACTATATATTTTTCATGTCTTAATAGATTAACCGAGACCAAAATGGTTTGTACTAGATCATATAATCCCCAAAAATGTATAATCCTTTATACAATGAAATACTAACATTAATCTCCAAAATTAAACAAAAAATACCCAAATTTTAATAATGAAAATTCAATAAACAATTTTCCTTAAAATAATTCAATATAATCCAAAATATTATTGAAATCCAAAACATATATGAATTTAATCACATAATCTTTCATAGTAAATATTAATATTTCTTTCCAAATAACATTATCTACTCTTAAAGTATTATACTGAAATGTAATTTACCAAATCACATATTCTCTATTATAGGATAATCATTTCCCTTAATAACCCGAATCTATATAAAAGTATAGATTCTTTCAAAATAAAAATCCCCAATTACACCCTAAATGAAATCCCATAGTCTACTATTTTTATTAGGCATATATTGTTCCCAATGGATAAAACATCTTCCAAAATAATATTTACCACTTAATCATCAAATCATTTACTAATTCTACGAATATTCATTTGGTAAATAAAAATATCCCAAATCAATATATTATTGATTAATAAAATCACTTAACTAAAAAGAATTAGTCACACTAAACAGGGACTTCTCGTAGCCCAATGGTAGGCAATAAATCTTAGTTTCACACTGATTATTGGTTCGATTCCTGTAGCTTTGTCCAATGAAACGTGTTTTCATATAGTCTACGTGTAGTACTTTTTATTAAACTATATTTTATAAAAATCCCAAAATGTGATAAATTCCTCAAAATAACCATAACAAAATTTACCCCAAAATGTTTTCTCAGACATAACATTTTCATCCTTAAAATTAATAACTTGTAATTGCCTCAAATTCAGGGACTATATAAACCCATATGGTTCTTTATAACAGAATCCACAAAGGATAAGATATATCTTCCTAAAATATAATTTTAACATAACAAACGGCAAGGTAACACAATAAAAAAGAAGTGTCTTCTAATGTGGTCCAATAATCAAAGTGTATTAGAACGTTAGAACATTTCTATTTCCATTTATTTCTACATTGGTTCTTCATTACCTAGTAGTTTTCCTATATAATATGGAATTGAATCGGGTAATTCCTAGGTCCCCTACATTTACATAAAATGATAGTAAATGGATTCTTGGGATAATTTTTTTCTTCTATAGCACTATTAAGTTTTCATTGGAAATACATTATATTATATCGTTCTTTCCCACACATAAATCATTTATGTTTTTCTATTTAGACACTTTTCTGGGAAATGTATTCCACAATTCCTACATAATGGAAATTCAGAAATCTTTTCTCCATGGTCTCTACTGCTGGAGCTCAAATAATTCTCAAGATTATACTTTTTTTTTGAGTTTGGGAGTTGGATAATGTATATTTACTTGATCATATTTTTGGAAACCTACTTCGGAATGAACATGATATCTTTTACACATATTGACATTCCATTTAGTTTCTCATTTCCATCATTGTTCCCACCTTCTACATGATGTTCAATCTTACAATGAAATCCTTGTAATCCATCCATGTACTTAAACCAGAAAGAATATTGTGAGTAACCGTTTTCATATTAACTTTAAGAGAATATCATGACACTTTATTTTCAATAAAAACACCTTAGGAATATCCACAGTTATTTATTCTCATATTATTTTAATTTCCATCAAATCAGTTGGTAAAGAAAATGTGAATTATCTTAATCATATTCCCAAAGAGTGTTGTAACCAATAATACATCAAGGCATATTGTCGTGCACTAGATCACATTCGAGTCAATCTTAGAGTGGTGTTCTCATGTTTTACCTCTAGATACATATGTGCCAAAGCCACCTATACCTGCTCGTATCCAGACTGTGATGTATTTCATGGAAAATTCACAAAATCTATATAATATAAAAATTCTCAGATGATCATATATACTAATCCTCAATGTCTATCTTAGGGTAATGCTCTCCAAAAAGTGTTTTTCTAAATCTATTTTCCAAGATTTATACAATACTTCTTATCATTCCAACTGTATTGCCCCAAACCTCCTTACCCAGAGTTAGTGAATTATTAAATAACATTGGAATGATCACAATAGATCAAGTCTCGAAAGACCGATTAAATTATTATCCTTGCAAGTACTAAACACTTACATATGTTTTAAATATCATAATGAAATATAAAAACAACAAAATTGGGTCTCCTATGAAAAGAATCATATCCCTTAGCCTATACCTATAGTTAAATAATAATATACATCCTCACATATTGGAAAAATTAAAAAATAAGAAAGGGGTTATCTACTATTCTTAGTAAGGATAAAAATATAGCATGAACATTCATAAATAACCACAAACTTTTAAGTTAATTTATAAGACTAAAGGACAAGACTTTTAAACATAAAAATCAGTATAATTTAGAAATTAAAAATAAAATAATGTCATTTACGTATTCTAATTTATATTATACTAGTAATATAATCACATATAATATCAATATCTAGTTTCATATAGATTGAATTCATAATGTCAGACATCATAACCACATAGTAAAGGCCTCGTGTTAATACTACAAATAAGATTTTGTTAGTTCCTTTTCAAAATAAAATTGTTTGTCTCATGAAACCTACCGATACCTCTAGGATCTATAGAGGGCTCCACCCATCATATACTAAGTCCAATGAAATTCTCATATGAAATGTTTGAAACATTATCTAAACATTAATATTAAAACAAGATTCAAAATGTCAATATTTGAACCATAAACCATGAATTGTATAAAAATAGAACATCTAAAGTCAAACATAAATAATTCAACACAATATAGAATATTTTATTATAATAAGTAAACCTCAATAAAAAAAGATGGATATTGACATAGAATAAAATAATCAGTAAAACTATTTGAGATAAATATACGTATTTTATTGAAAAAATTTAAAAGTATATCTATTTATCAAGAATATATTGAAAATATATTTTTAATCAGTATTTTTTATACAACATGGAAACATTTAAAATAAATTTTAATTTTAAAACATTCATGTACATAAAAATAAATCCTTAACTTTATATTAAAAACATGGATAATAATGAGAATTATTTAAAAGAATAAATCTTAAAACATATAAAATGATATTTTAGTTAGAGTTCCTAACCAATTGAAAGATACTTGAATACTGATAATTGAGGTAATAAAAACATTATAATATCATGAGAATAAAGGGATTCATGATACACTATCTCAATGTACATTATGTACACTGTATAAAAGTGAATTGGCACATAACAACAAAAATGTGTCAATGGAATGTAAATTTAGATGAAATCCCTTATAAAGCCCGAATACTTAGGTTGAAGATAAATAAATTACAAAATTATGTGTGAAAAATATAAATACACTCAATATGATTGGATATTCAGTGTGATTTAATTAGCAGAAATTCACACATATTCTTTTAAAAACAATACCAATGACTTTGATGTTTAACTCAATGAATGGAAATTGAGATAGGATTATTCTTACCAGGTTCATATCAATGATTTGAAAAAATTTCAAAGAATCGATTATGAGTATAAAAAATATATCCACACAAAGGGGAGTGGAAATTACTACATAAATAAATATTTATTTATTTAAAAGATAATATTGGAGTCAAATAATCAATGAAGTTTTCATAAAACCCAATGAGTGGAATTTGAAATTATAAATTCCTTTATCGATTTGTTAACTTATGAAACATTCACCCCATGAAAGAAGGATCATACAATGGAAATGTAAGTAGACATAAATTATAGTATATTACACAAAAAATATAATCTGGGGAAATACATACAACACTTTAAATGAGATAGTGGTAATATATCATGAACCTCACTAGAATAAAATGTGAGATAAAAAAACACCTTACTTTTTACTTTTCCTAAGTTGAGGAAATTTCAACCTCTTATATAATAGTAAAATCATGTTTATTAAATTTTAAAATAACCTAATACCTAAATATTATATCATATATTACCTTATAATATTACTTTGAAAATAATATTAAAATAGTATCATTGTTATGGGAGTTAACTAAATCATTTTCCGTTATATGTCTTTTAACATATGTCATGTTTGTTATGGATAGGATTTATTTTTTTCATATGCATAATGATATGTTTTTCTTAAACATCATTTTATGACATAAAATGATAATTATTGTTGAATTTCTATGATGGGAAATGAATCTCTTCTCGTTCATGGAGACGATAATCCATACTTACACATGATAGACAATATAATTCTATTGACGGTGAAATAATTTGTAAATGAAAGATATATCATATAAAAATAATCATTAACAAGTTTTATTTTTTATTAAAATCATTTATACTCATTATTATACCCATCCAAGAAATGATGTGTGGAATAACAAACTACACCATGACATGGAGATGATAAGTCCTTTGTACGCACATATGGTGTCTTGGTCATTCATAATATGGATTGAATAATGAATATGGTTGTACCATATTTATACTAGAATAATATTTTGTAAATGGTAATGAATTTTTGATTTTGGTATTGAAGAAATTAAGAAATAGTATTTGGAAGAAGAAATGAACATTGAAAGGGGTGGTGAAATTATTACCCCTTCTTCATGTGCTTCCTTTTGATTTGATTGAAAGGGTTCTATAGGATGGATTATAAGATCAATGTAAAGAATCTAGAATTATGTGTGGGTTTTTGGGAGGATATTTGGGCAGGTTTTGTCTGGGACAAATGTCTTTGGATGTTTGAATTTGAGAGAATGTGAAGTACCCTTTTATAAGAGAGGTGAGGGTCACTTTATGAAAAACTTGTAATATTATTTTACTATAAAATCATTTTCTGTTTATAATGTATCCAAATGGATATATTTCTAGGAAAAAAATTTTATGGGTCTAAATGTTTTCAACCAATAGGATTAAGACAAGTTTAGGTCCCCATATTAACCTTGTCATTTTTATTTAATTCTTTGTGAAATAGTTTATCTCTTACCATGTCTTTGTGTATTTTCCTATTACAGGTTAATAATCATACTCTAAAATTCCCAAAGAACCTCGAGTGGTTCATTAAATACACATATATCATTAAATAAGTCCTTTTTTTGATCCTTATATTTTTAGAAATATTATATCCTTTAATAATATAGTATTTGTTTTAAAGACTCATTTATATCATTTTTGACACTATTCAGTTTTTGGTTTTTTTGAAAGTCAATAAAACATGTTTACATCACAAGAATACATTAAATTAACCCTAACATGTCATATTAACCTATAAAATTAGTGTAATGCATAAATATTTTAAATTTACATTTATTTTTATATTTATAATATCATTTGTTTTAATCATTCTTTAATAATGTAATTACAACATCATCATTGTGTCATAAATAAATTTAATTATTTAATGTCTAAAATTTATAAATAAAGTATAATTATGTATTATATCTTTTTATCTTTATAATTAATATTTATAGTAGAAGTTATCTTATATATAACCCTATATTATATATGTTTTAGTTATTAAAATTTGAATTTAACAGTTTTAACTCATCATTAAATAAAATATAATAAATCATTTAATCTAATATATGTGAATAAAAAAGGATCATATTCTATTTTTAATGATCATTTAGTTCTAAATGCACTTATCCAATATAATTAGTACATGTTTAGGGTATTTATAATATAATTTTTAATTTTAATTTCTGTATTTACCTTTAAACGTGGTAACTAAAATTCAGATGTTATTGTTCACCAAAATTTATTTTCATTCCATTGAAGTAGATTTTAATTACTGATGTCAATCTTGTCTATATTATTTTTGAAATTCAATTCACCAAAGCATTAATATTTTGTTTTATAAAGATTTGTAGATGTGCCTAGAAGTTGGGTAAAAGTTGTTAAATTGTCCAATAACAATTTATATATCGAATATTATTATAAAATGACACTATGTAATTAAATTAGACTAATATATTTATTTTATATCTATCTCTTTCTTTAAAATAAATTTAAATTTAAATAATTATAATTTAAATAAAAGTTTTCCTTAATCAATAACTTAGTTTTTTCAGTTTTCATCAAAAATTGAATGTTTCTAGAAAAATACCAAAAATTCACCCCAAGATAATTTTTATATTCAAAAGTAATAAATGAAGTCTATTTTATCAAAATAAAAAACTATAATATTTATTTATTAATTTAAAAAATATTCCCATTGTGAAAACCAGAATGTTGGTTTTTGAGAAGTAAAAATATTCAAAAGATTGATTAGTGATTATGTATAATTTAAATTTAAAATTACTTCCAATGACCAATATTGGATTAAATGATAAAAATATAATACAATTAAAAGAAAAAACCATAAAAATTTATAATTTAAGACTATAAATTATTTTGATTGAAAATTTTGTTTTCAATTAAAATTTAGTATATATCATTATTCATCAAAATATGAATGTGATCAGAAAATCACTAAAAATGAATCCAAAATAAATTATTATGTCAAAAATCTAAATAAGTAGTTTATTTTGTTAAATTTAATATATAAAAGTGTTAAATATTGGATTCAAAATGGGTTCTCTATTAAGAGGCGGTAAATTTTCATTTTTTTTTAAAAAATATTTTATCTAAAAATGTGAATTTGTTATTATATTATTCCTATGAAAAAAATAATATGGATGATACAATTATATAGAGTATATAAAATTTTAAATTCAGTTAATATTATACTTAACTTATTTTTTAACGGCTTGTTTCATATGTCGTGGCTCGCTCAAACTCAGTGTTGCATTGAGCACACGCTAATGATTTGAATTATGATAATAACATACTATGAAATCATGAAGTGTTAAATCTAATGAACCTCATTATGACGAACGGTGATCCTGGTATAACAAAAATTGTTTGTAATCTCTAAAAATTAACATTGTATTTCAAAAAAATATACCACCTTAACAGGGTGGTGCTATGACCAATTGAACTAATATCCCAAGTCTATTCTTTTTTACAAAATCTATTTTTGATTTTTTAATGAAAGGGGAATATTATTTTTACGAATTTTACATAGAACATGGAAGGAGCATGAATAAATTTATGATACTTCATTACCTTTTGAGTTGTTCTACTGGTTTCAGAAGCCATTTGTGACATTTTGGAATCATTCTCACAAAAAAAACCAACGCACAATGTGACTAATATGTCTCAATGTGTGTATTTCATCTTGAAAATGTCATTTAAGTTAAAAGGAATAGTGAAATTCTCAAAACCTAGAATACACATTCATAATTTTTTTATATGTTCAAAAAATAATCCATAAGTTATTTTTGATGAGTACAAATTAACAACACCTCCATCTAATGCATGGTGTGACCAATATTACTCTACGTATGTACTATTTATTTTAAATTGACATTGCTTTTGGTAAAAAAGAAAATTGACATACTCAAAAATAAGAAGGAAAATTATTACTTTTTTAGACACATATTAAATGATTCATATATCATTTAGAAATGATGGAATTAGAAACACCTCAATAGGACCCACAATGTGACCAGTATATCTCAATGTGTGTATTTTTATTAAAAATTGTCGTTAATTTAGAAAAACAAATGTGGCATGAACCAAAAAAAGAAAACATATTCATATTATTTAAATATATTAATAAAAAGTCCATATGTAATTTTTGATGTTCCATAATCCTCCAAATGTCAATAAAAGGAATTTTTTGACCATTATGACTCTGATTGTGTCTTTTTTTACAATTGATATTTATTTAAGTGAACACAATAATTAACATACTCAAAATTGAGAAAAAACATTTCGATTTTTTTATACTTAAGTAAAATGATCACTAAGTCATTTTAGATGTGTAGAAATAATCCACAAACAAATATAATTCACGGTTTGACAGATATGACTCCATTTGTATATTTTTATTTAAAATTTTTATTAATTTTATTAATAAAGACAAGTTACATAATCAATACCAACACACAAATTCCTGTCATTTTGATAATTTTGAAAAAAAATGAATACGTCATTTCATTGTGTAGGAATCATTCATGGTTCAATTTGAGGCATTTTTTCTGATTATGACTCCATGAGTTTCTTATTATTTAAAAATGAAATATATATCAGTAAAAAAAATGGCATTCTCAAAACCATGAAAACAAATTTAGAATATTTTTTGACATTGTTTAAATGATCCAAATTAAATTTGAGATATGTATGAATATTATGCACCTTAATTTGATTCAAAATATCCCTAATATAACTTAATGTGTTCGTTATCATTTTAAAATTGATATTTTGGTTGAAAACCCATGTCTCTTAGTGAAAACAGAGAAGAAATGTTTAGATTATGTTGATAATTTTTTAAAAAATACTCCTAAATACTTTTTGACGTATATGAATCATTCTCACATAATACTGGCACACAAATTAACAGATATGACTAATAGTGTGTATTCCTAGATTAATATGACATTTTAGTAAAAAATAAAAGCGGCATAATAAAAACTGGGAAAATTCTTTCATATTGTTTTGATAATTTAGAAAAAAAATAGGTATGTCATTTTTAATGGGTATGAAACAACCATACTTCAATTGGACACATGGTGTGACTGATATGTCTCCAAATTGGTCTTTTAATTTAAATTTGACATTAATTTCAATAAAAATCATATGTTCCATACTCAAAACAATGAAAACACATTATTATTATTTCAATAAATTAAAAGAATGATAAAAATGTAATTTTTTATTTGTAAAAATCACCATCTCCTCAATTTTATTCATGATGTTCTCGATCTTACTTATTCTATGGAATTTTATATATAATTGACATGAATTAGTAAAAAAGGAATGTGAAATACTCAAAATAGATAAAACACATTCATACCATTTTGAAATTTTAGGGAAAAAATACATAATTAATTTGGTCATTATTGAAATAAAACACACCTCTATCAAATTAAAAGTGTGCCTAGTATGACTCAATATTTCTATTATTATATTAAAATTTAAGTTATAGTTTCCAAATTGAATCACTCAATGAAAATGAAAAGTAGATAATCATATTATGATGATAATTTTTTAAAATTTTTAATAATTCATTTTTGATTTTTATGAATCAGTCTCATATGAGAGTAACAAAAGATGATATCGTTTTGACTCCATCTGTGTGTTCTAAATTTAATATCAAATTTTAGAAAAAAAGAAAAGTGAATTAATCTAAACCAATAAAAAATTAATGGTCATTATATATTATGAAAATTATCCATAAGTCATATTTGGAAGGTAAGAATTATCCTCATTTCAATTTGATGCATGGTGCACCTGTTATAACACATATATTGACTTTTAATTTAATATTTTCATAAAATTTGGGAAAAAATAGTGACATACTCAAAACCAATAAAAAAGATTCATATTGTTTTGGTAATTTATTCCATTTGTCTATAAGTAATTTTTTAAGCTTTTGAGTTATGCACACCTCTATCTGATTTATGATGTTCTCATAATGACTAAATGTGGCTATTATCGTTTTAAACATGAAATTTTAGTTCAAATAGTGTCCCTCATTTTATATCAGGATTACATACTCTTAATGCATTGATAATTTACTAAAATTTTTCATTATTAATTTGGGTAATATATAAATTACTGTCATTTAAAAATGACTCTCGATGTGACTGGTATGACTTAATGTGGATGATTCTAATTTAAAATTACATTTTATTAAATAAAATTTGTATAATAAAAAAAATAAAATTCATTTTTATTATTTCAATAATTTAGTATACTGATACCTAAATCATTTTGGATATATAAAAACTGAAAATATATCAATTTAAAAATCATATAAGAGAGAAATAAAGTTAGTTTTACATAAATTATTCTTTTAGAATCATTGGTACATAAAGAAAATAAAATTAATAGAAATCATCAACTCTAAATAAATAATATGGGAGTAAATATGTTTTCTGTTTTCCCTGAGATATTGTTAATATGTCTTCATCATCAGAACCATAAATAATAAAAATCCTTTTAAATGGTGTGATTGTTTCATAAAACCGATACCACGTTGAAAACATTTTCATCTTAAGACCTTTGACTATATGTTAACACTACACGAGAAATTAAAAAAATGGACTATGAAGGGATCTCTAGATCATTAGAATCCCAGATCAAGGATTAAAATGTTCAAAGGAAAATCAACATTACCAATAAAGAGCTTCACAACGGAGTAACATCATGGATCTGTGCGGCCGACCTAAGTGGCTGACCTCCGCAGCAGATCTCCATACCTGATGATTTTTTATGCACCTAGGTGGATCACCTTCATGGTGGTGCTATGGGACATAGCTACAAAGAGGAGCTACGTGGAAGATCTCCATTCTAGATGAATTTTTATGCACGCACCCGGTGCTACTACATGGCAGAGTTGTGCGACATAGCTCAGTGGAGGAGCTACACTGTAGATCTCTATGCCAGAAGATGTTTTGTGCACTTACACAAGCTACCTGCATAGTGAAGCTCCACAAAATACATATGCGGGAAACATCTCTTCGACAGGGTCCATCTGTGCCTATAAATATCGCCCTTGGGCTCCCCATTTTGGGACTGAAAAAAGTGAAGCACTCCCTGAAGCTCCCATTGCATAGATCATTCACCTAGATCATTCAGATTGTCTCAAGTATATCTCTAAACCATGATAGAAGATATATTTAAATGAGATATGCATGTTTTGATGTTTTTCACATTCTTCAGTCATTATCCATACCTGCGTGTTATACCTACATGATATACCCACGCAGTATACCTGCGTGCATTACATCAACACGGTGCACCTACGTAGAACACTTGCGTGAGGTACCTACATGACAAGATCAAGTACCCTCTTTTAAAATCCCTTCTAGGAAGTGTATATACTTTCATGGTTCCATTATTTGAAAGGGGATAAGTTGAATCCTCCACCAAAACCTCCTGAGTTTTCAAACATTTTGGAAAGGTGCATCAGTGTGTCTCCTGTTTGGGTTTTTATTTCCACAGTCAGAGGTTTCCCACATTTGTTTCACAATAATGTTAGGATTCATGGTATGTTTGTGGGTTTGTATATCCACAGTCACAATGATGTTTCTCCCATAAATAATGTTTGGAAGTTCTCAGTTTGGGGGAAGGGTTGGGTTATGGCCTCTCCTTTCTCAAAGAGACTACCCGGGATCTCTACATTCTGGTAGGGAATGTATGGTTCACCTATTTTTTTTCCATGAAATCATAGAAGAAGTATCCCTCCCCTACTAAGACCAATTTTAGGGAATCCATCCTCGTATAAGTCCCTCACCATCACCCCTTATTCCTTACATTGGACTCATGTCCAGTGTAAATAGAAAAGAGGGAATGTTTGTCACCTCACCCTCTTCCATGGTGGATACTCTCTCTTCCATCAGCATAGAGGAAAATTTTGAAAGTGTGAAGTGTAATTGTTGAGTCTTTCACATCCTTGTATTTATCACACCGATAATGATTCATGTGGGCTTAGAGATACGTCATGGTTACAACATGTGAACTAAAAGTCGTTGGAATGAGCTACAAGAACTCGTACTCCTATTTAAAACTAGGATACGTAGGAATCCTTGTCAAGGCCCGAGCTCACTGGATATCCTCCTAAAGAATCCAATCCTAATTCCCCCAATTTTGGCATCCTCCTTAAGAAATAAGCCACAAATTCAATCCTCAAATCATCAAGGCATACTTTTCTGGATGTAAGCACAAACTCATCATTCTTAGATGACCATACTCTCATATGAGATTTATCAAACTACATGGGATTTTCTCCCATTCATATGAGATACGTATGAAGACTCCTTGAGGTTCAAACCCCACATTTCAAATCAATCCTATTCTATTTGGGCTATATTCCCAAAAGGGTGTGATATTACTTGGAAACCAATATCCCTTCCATAACCATTGGTCTAATTTAGCATAAGTCCCACACAAAGTTTCATCTAAGCTCTTTCCGCATAGAGGTCCTTATCACATGACCTTAAAAGGTATGATGTGTCCAATTATGAGACACCAAACTATGAGGGTTCTGATTCCTTTCACAAGGATTCTTAGGTAGCCCATTTTACGGGCATGATCACACAATAAAAACAAACCATCATCTCCGTGGATGACTACAAAATTCTAGAGTGCCCCATTGAGTGGCATAAAAAACAATATCATCACAATTATTATTAAAATAATCTATAATCAGTATATTTTATGATACTATTGATGGAAAACCTCTAATACATATACTTATTTCCATTAACGAATAACCTTGAATACATACTGATGATTCTAAAGTAAATCACATGTTAATATGTGATTATAAATTACATGGGATACATATGATATAAATGGTGAATTAATATGGATTCATGAAAATATTTTAATTTTACAAAGAGTGTCCTGAGGTAGAAAATAATTCCCCCCAAAAGGTTTTTATGAGTCCAACCTCCCATCTTCTCGACAAATGCTCGTTCTTATGTATCATGATGTTCAAAACATAATGAACACATTCCATTGAAATGTAGGTCCAATTTGGATAATGAACTACTGGAAGTTTCCAGTTCCATCATTAAATCCAATGGAAACCCCCTGGAAATAGTTATTCGTAAATCTATAACACACTTTTCATGGAACTATGAAACAATAATGGTGAACCCGACGTGAGTCCTTAACAAATATAATAATATTGCACACATGTTAGGCCCCTATAAAATGATAAAGGCAGGCCAAAAAAATGAATTAATCATGCATCTGTACATCTAGAAAAATGTTTCTTTAATAGAGTTTGTTCCTGCCTCTGTTTTCCATAGAACTCCCTTCAATATGAAGAATGTATTTCTCTAAGACAACATCTGTGAACTTCCCGACTGCTTCTCAAGATGAATCTCCATACACAAGGAGGACATTATCACCAACCTAGAATCTTCAAATTTGGGTATCTAAATTGCTGGTGTAGTGATATCGCTAGCACGGTACTATCCTAACTTTGGAGCCTGATCGACATGCCCTCTTGGCCAACAACAATCCTCGATTGTCTGGCCAACGATGACAAATGATCAAGATGCAGATGGTACCTAACACTGTCTCCAACCGTTTCAGGTCTTTATCCCTAGAATGAAACAACCAGTCCATCACGTACTAGAGAGAGGTGGATCAGTAGGATACTCAAGGATTCAATTCAACAGTCCAGGAGTCCTTCATGAGGACTCCCACATCCAATTGTCACCAGAATCCGATAGTAGTGAACCCAAAATATGGTGGGGGTGTTTCCTAGGGACGTTCGTACTAGGCCTCTCAGACTCGGGCATACATGAAAAACCACCATGGATTACTTCTGGTCAATAGGGAGAAGGTCCTTACCACTACCCTGTTGGGAAAATTCCTTTGACCTAACATGATGGCAAAAAATGAGTGGGTACATATACCGGTCTATCCTATTTTTGTTGCTCAGTAGGCTCGTCTGACAGGAACTCACCAAACACACCACATAAACCTGGTAGATTATTTTGAATAGGGACATACATATACTTATAAGATATTAGCTAGTCAGTTGACTCGTTTTTCTATAGTTAAAAATCCTTCCAATCTAACATGGTGGCAACTGGTAAACATGAATATACACTTATATACAAACATCAATTCTGCCAGCAGCCTCATCTTCTAGTATTAATGGAATTCCATCAACCATACTTGAAGGAAAATAGTAAGTTAACAAATTCACCTTTTAAGGTTCATCAATCCTACCAAGAGTCTCATTTGGTAGCACCTGGAGAAGTCAGTCAGAAATCTCCGACGTCAAATTTGGGGCCGACCCATCTCTCTGCCCCCAAGTGTCAGTACTGTCAATATAAATTGACAGGAAAAGGAGGATAGGATGAGACACATACACCAACTCCAGATATGGAGTGGACATATATTCATGTTCCGGTCACTGAAGTCACCAAACACATCTTATGAAAGGTGAAATGGAAGACGTATAACTTTGTCCATATTCTGGATGCATGCCAAGATATTTTAACAACTACTTCAGCAGTATTATGGAAAAATACATATAAATCTATCCCTACACATAGGATAAAAAATCTTCTTTCCTTCCCAGAGTAGACAGACACCTCTGTTCCATTCCAGAAGGGTCATGGGGCATATTCCCCCATATCATACGGACAATAAGACCATGAATATATAACTTTTTATAATGGAGTTAATCAGTCCATTCTGGTAACTACTCCAAGGTAGCCACATACACCTTCCAATTATATCCACTTCTCCTAGAAGTTGTCCCCAACTAAGTATAAGATAACTTCCAAAAAGATGTCTCACCAAACACCATTGGAAAATCAAGAGTCAAGGTGTGATTTAGCTCCTATTAATGCTGGAGTTCATGATGCCCTCAAACATTTATATATTGCATCTCAAGATCCTACCCACTCTTTTCAAAATTTTGGGAGTGGTAATTGTAATTTGGAAGTTTCTCATCATAAACTAAATCATGAAGTCTTACTTCATGGATATCCGGTCAATCTAGAGTTCATATATCTAGATGAGATCCATGAAAGTCTTCTTTGGGGCTAGAAGACTAAGGACCAAGAAGATTTATCATTTGCTGTAATCCACCATGGGCATCCTCACCATGACGAAATTCTCTGCGAAATTCCTCTCCATAGTAGTATCTCACATTTTTAAAACAATTCCTTAATTGGCAATGTACCAACAAGAAATCCCTCTAATATCTAGGCACTTGCAAACACAAGGCCAGTCATGCCTGATGCATTGTCATTTATGGGTGACACACATTCTCATTCAAAATACATCGTAAAGGAATGGTCATTCTATGTACCTCCCTTGGGTCATTGATTTCCTAATATAGAGCATCTACTCTGGTCAGATCAAGTGGAGAAGCCTCTTTTGAAATATTAAAAAGTTGTATTAAGCATGAGGAAACAATTATCTAATGGGGAAATACCAGCCATGTTCTTGCCATTGGAAAATTCTTACTATAATATTCCAGAATTAATAACAGAATATTCAATCGAGGAAATTCATCTCAACCTATCGAAAACACTTAGTAATTATAATATCAAATTATTACCATATGATGAATATAAAAATCTTGTAAAGGTAGTAAAAGGGTTGCAATGCCAAATTGACTTGGCATCTCTCTCTGTTTCCAAATATCCAAATGATGAAAAACACTAGAAATCCCTAAAGAGTGCATGTCTCTATAATCTAAAGAGACAATTCCTATTAATTTTTTATTCCACATGTAGTGTTTTAATCATAGGATGGGGTGCATATGGAGCATTGCATTTCACTACACTCCAAAATTAGAAAAGTCCAAAAAAGTGGTCTCACAAAATGTTATTGCCCATAGCCAGACCCAATTAATAGGTTTTTTTTGTAATCAAATGTATGCTAAAGATTAGGCCTCATCCAGTTCTCATAAGAATCAGGCCCAAAAAAAGAAGTTGTGGAGATACTTTTACATCAAGAATATGAGAATCTGGAACAAGAATACCGTTTGGAGGAATTCAAGAGTTAGAGGATGAAAATTTCTGAAACAGTACATCAATCTTCTGAAATGGGGGATTTAAGTGTTTTTTGGATGAAGCAACCAGCTAATTCTTGATCCAAATACACAAAATCAGAAGAGTAGTTTCTCAAATTCCATCTATATCGGTTCAATAAAAACTGTAGCTTTCCCGACCGGGGGATCATTTAATTCAACCTTCAAATTCCTTAAACAATGTTCAATGATTCTAAGAATAATAACAGGATCCAAACCTTCCTACAAGGCTAGGGGAATTTAAAATCTACAATTCCCACTTCAACAGATGTCAGTTTATTCCTGAAAATGGAATAAGACATATGGAAAGCGTACGAATGAACTATCCAATTATTCCCTTCATGTTACTGTCTTCCAAATAGTTCCAGGGAATTATTCATTTAGTAGAACAATGTCATGTGAAATACCAAAAGGGAGAAAATCTAGTAGAAACGCCGACAGAATTCCATCAATGCATTATACATCACTAAATGTTATCAACTCCATTCTAGTGGATCCCATAGAAAATAAATCTAGTTCAAGGGAATCTGATGATGACGTTCTTTTCCATATTAAGGTACACATCAAGGAAAATGATGATGGTTTTCATAACTGAAATTAGAGGGTTAACTGGAATCTATTTATGCCATCAAATAACCAACTCCCCCCTCTCCGAAAATAATATAACAAGGGTAAAGGAAAAAATTCATATTGCATCGCACTTTTCCACTGGATAAGGTCAATCTCATTAAATTTGAGAGAGATTTTCCCATCAAGAAGTGGAAAAGAAGTATTTGAAAAGACTCAAAACAAATTTACTTCGAAGTAACATTTCTGTAAGGTGTAATCCCCAAAAAATTCCTCAACATGAAAATCCTATAGGAGATCCTCAACAAAGGGGATTTTTAGTAAATACAGATGCAGATAATGAATTCCTTATATTGGGTACACAATCAAGGCATGATCATATACAACCTGATTGACCTGCTCTCATGGATTATCCAAGGCAGATATAAGTACCACCATCATTGGTATTATCGGTCATTGGACATGCTCAAACTCCAGTTTCTATACTTGAAAAAAATCCATCTCATCTAGATATTCCACATATTCTTATGATCACAATTGTGGCATTAAAGACTCGGTTGGAATATATGGTGGAACGATGTGCACCAGTTCATCTGGAAAATGAGCTTATCCTGAATGGGTCTATGCAATTCCTCCCCCACCAAATTTTATGAATACCATAATCCCATTTTTTAATGGTTCGGGAGATCTAGAACAACACATAACACATTTTTGTCTTGTTGGGATCTAATGATGGGAATATCTCAACTACAAGAAGAAGTTAATCATAGGTGTTTTGTGCATTCATTATGAGGAGAAGTTTTTGCCTGGTATACCAGCTTGAAATATCGGTTAATTACTGGATGATAAGGTCTCGGTTAGAAATTCCTTCTTCAATTTAGCTCAACACTACAAAAGACGATAGTTTTTTACCTTACCAATTGTAAATAGGGGGAGAATTAAAGGGATTTAGATTTCATTTCTCAATGGAATTGATTAACATATTCCCTATGTTTATCACTCCCTCAAGAAGAGTTTCTACCAAACAGTGTTAAAAATATCTATGATGAATTACACACACAATTGATCCCTATGAAATACACAATAGAGTTTCAAGCCTTTACAATAATCACACAACAGAAATAAGACTCTCTTATAGAATTTAAGGCTAAAACTCATGTAATTCCATCAGCTCTAGGAAAGAGGATAGGAAAAATAGAATCCACTACAATCGAACTCAAATAGGAACCTATACCTACTTCTACTTCAAGACCTTCATTATATCAAATGTCTCTACCTCCTGAGCATCAGAAGAAACGTCCATCTCATCAAGATTATCATAGAGAACAATGGTGGAAAAATTGTGAGGAATTAAAGAATATTGTTTATTCTTTTAGGAATGAGCAAGTTCCTTGCGACTTCATCTCAGCCTCAGAAAACAATTCAATTCAGTTTCAAATGCAGAAAAATATAAATAATGATGGAGATGAATATTGTGCAAATTATTGTCCCCTTCATCAGATGATGGGACACCCCATTCAAGAGTGCCTTGTTTTCAAAGAACTTATGAAAAATATGGTAGAATCTGGACAAGTGAAATTGAAAAGTACATCAGCTCACGTATCATGTGTTACTGCTACCGATACAGAGGAAAGGGGAGAATGGAAAGAGGTTAAATATGAAAGTGTGAAAAAATATGATGATTGGATGATCAAGAAAACGATTAACCAGACTCAAGATTTTTAACAAACATAATTGAAACAAAAAATTATGTCTTTTACCACTTTTGCTACATCACAACCATCATTATCAAATAGACGTTCCTCAAAGAAGAAACAATATTATAAGGACAAAGAGTAGTCAGAATAATAAGACCTCACATCAAGGCCAAAGGTTTCCTTGACCCTGGTAGATTTTATGCCATCAGTTTCAAAAAAATGGGCACTGAACTGCCAAACGGGACAACCAGAAGTAAACTTGAAAGCAAAATATTCTTCTGATGAAGAATTAATCTTTGGTTCTATTAAATTTTTCCATTTAAAGTATCCTTATGGAAATGGTGATTCTGATTGTAGTGATCCAGAATTCATTATGTCTAATTGGGGAACAAGAGTAAGGGGATAAGTTTGAGGATACAGGGGAAGACATGATAATTAGAGAAATTAACTTTTTAACACTACCACTGCTCGAACAATATATGTGGCAGAAACTCATGGAAGGGCCCTTCAATTGGATCAATATGAACAAGATGTTTCTTCTATGAAATACAGGCTCTGTTCAGACAAATTTTTTTTGAGTAACGATTAAAAGCCCCCTGCCATCTTCTCAACAGATGAATATACCTATTAAGTCTAATTTACCAATGTCAGCAGTATTTCCCATTTCCGCTTTAACACAATGTATATCTACAACAGAAGCATCAACATCCAAATCACCTGAAAATCATATCTCTATTCTTGGAAACGCATTCCTTTAGACCAAATCAATGTTGTTTTGAAACAATTGACCCATGTACCAGCCATGTTGACAGCTTTTGATGCTTTGAATCTATCAAAAGATCTTCGAGAGGCACTCATTGAAGCTTTATCATGTCCTTCAGAGTTTGAAACCGAAGTTGCTGCTATTGAGGTTTACCAAATAGAGAATGATTCTGAAAAATTTCATGAAGTCATATTATTTACATATGAAGATAAAGACCATGTCGTACATGGGCATATCAGACCTTTGTATCTATCTTGCAAGGTCAATGACATAGATATCTGATGAGCATTTATTGATAATGGCTCTGGGGTCAACCTCATTCTTGTTCGTACAATTTTTCAACTAGGCCTTACTGAATATGACATATCTCCTTCGAATTTAATGATGCAAGGTTATGAAAATAATGATCACGAACCCTTGGGTGAAATTACCTCTGAACTCAGTTTGGAGATCTTGTGTCCAATTCAGATTTCATGGTGGTTTATCTGGACACAACATTCAATTTTATTCTTGGATGGCCTCGGTTGCATTAACATGCATCCATACCTTCTTTATACCACAAATGTCTGGAATACTATTTCAATTTCCAAATTGGGACATTTTATGGTGACAAGACTCTATTAAAAACTTGTGAACCTTAATACCTTGAGGTAGAGTTTTATCACACAAAAGGAACGATTCCCATGACCAAGGAGATAACCAGAGTTAATGATCCAAATGGACTAGAATATAACCCAGGAAATACATTCATACATTAGAGTACAGATTATGTGTTATCCATCAATCAAATTTAAAGGGTAAAACCAAATCCATGCACTCATACAGTAATTTCAATATTGTCAATTGCGGCGATTGATCCGGATAACATGGCAGAAATTATTAATACACCAAGAAATGATGGATGCTTGTAGTGATATGTTTTCATTTCCTATGCTGAACTACAATGAGTCACTAATATTTCAACCATAATAGAAGAAATTTTAGCAATGATAGAGGATGAAAAAGATGTTTATTCTCAATAAATCAATCCCTCTTTACACTAGGAAGACCCTTCGTCATCAGTAGGGTCATATATGGTGGCTTCTTTTCGGGATGATCAAATATTGAATCCACCCCTATCTCTGGTATTATTGCCTTGTAATCTACTATGAAAATTGAAACAGAAGAGGTAACACATAATGAAGAAAAAGATGAAGATCTTGGGGAAGCTCCTCCAGCATTTAATGAAGGTGTCTTTACCACCGTGGTTGAACTCTGAGAAATAAATCTATGTGCAAAATAATATCCATGCCACTCTTAAAATAGTGCGTCCATGACCTATGATGAGAAAGAGGCCTATAATTACATTATAAAGAAAAATTGAGATATATTTTCTTGGAATTATACAGAAATGCTCAGACTTAAGATTGATGTAGCCACCCATCATTTGGCTTTTCATGAAGAACATTGTGGATTCAAGCAAGTAGCAAGGAGAACACAACCAACTCATACCTCTAAAATTGATGCTGATGTTTATAAGCTTATAAAGGCTACCATTGTAAGGGATTTTCAGTATCCCAAATGGCTAGTTAATATTGTCCCAGTGGAAAATAATAATGTGTAAATTAGATTCTATATTGATTTAATATATATTAACCGGCACTGTCCTATGGATGATTTTTCAATTCCAACTAAAGAACTTCTAATTGATGTTACAGCTGGTTATAAAGCTATTTCCATCATGTATGGATAATCTATGTATAATCCAATTTGTATGGCCCCAGAGGATGATGAATATACAACTTTTATATCCTGTCAATGAGTGGTTTTCTCTTGGTTAATACCCTTTAGTTTAAATAATTCAATCACAACATACCAACGTGCCATGCACCATATTTTCAATCCATTATTGGGGAATTTTTTTGAATATTACATAGGTGATTTGGTTGTCAAGTCAAGACAACATTTCAATAACATGGATTATTTGGACACCATATTTCACAAACTTCAGCAACATAATTTGAAGATAAACCCCAAAAAATGTGCTTTCGGGGTATCCTCAAGAATGTTATTATGCTTCGTTGTACACCATCGTGGTATCGAAGTTGATCCTATGAAAAAAATCAATACTTTCTATGTAACCTCCTTGAAATTTTAGAAAATTAAGAGGAGTCGAAGGAAACATGGCCTATATTCGGTGATTTATAGCCAATTTGGCAAGCAAGTGTTTACCCTTCACTAGATTAATGAATAAGGAAGTTACGTACCAATGGACTGAAGATTGCCAAGAAGCATTTTATACCCTCAAGAAGTATCTGTCGAGTCCACCATTATTGATTCCACCTATTGAAGAAATACCACTTACTCTCTATGTGACATACACAGAGTGATCACTAAGTTCCTTTCTCGTCAAAAATAATGATGTTGGGTATGAAAACAACCTTTATTATCTTTGTATCACTATTCCTGATGCGAAAACTTGGTATTCATGTTTTGAGATGTGCTACATGGTGTTGGACATTTCTGTTTAAAAATTGTGACACTATCTGCTACATCAAGAGGTTTAATTGGTATCTCGTAATAATCCACTCAAATTTATCCTCAGTCAACCTGTACATACAGGACATCTAGCTTGGTGGGTAGTTATTTTACAATAGCTTGAAATCCAATTTGTGCATCAAATTGAAATATTGGTCCATGCTCTGGCTGATTTCCTTATTGAGTATCCATATTCAGAACATACATCATTTAATACTAAACATCACGATAAATGGATCTTCTATATTCAAGATAATTCTCAAACCCAGGAAATGTATTTTGATGGTGCTTTTAAAAGTCCAACATGGAACAAACTAGAAAATCCTAAACTCAACAAGGAAGGATTATGAATTATCCTCATTTACATATTAATGGCAGAATTTCATTACACTTTATTATTATAGAAAGGTGTTAACAACAATGAAGAAGAATATCATGCTCTCATCACAGATTTGGAATTGGAAATTCAGCTGAAAATGGATCTTTTAAAGGTGAGAGGTGATGCATAATTTTTAATAAAACAAATAAAAGGGGAATGTTCTATCAGAAAATAAAAGTTAATCCTTTTGTGTGGTTATGTTTGAGTTGACATTATCCTATATCCCACAATCACAAAATTCCCAAGCAGATGCACTGGCTAATGTAGAAAAAGCCTTGGCATATCCAATTCAGTATGAGACAATTATCAGCATAACCCAATGCTGTGGGGTCTCATATTTTGTCCAAACCATAAGTGATGAAATTAATGAAATATTACCTATTTTTTAACCTTATAGTCATACAATGGGATGGAGAACATCCATCATATAATATCTTCAAAATGGAGTACTTCCACCAGACAGGGCTGAGAAAGAACATATCCAGCAACGGGTAGGCAATTTTACTCTTTATGGTAGTCCAGAACACCACAAAATCATTTACGAGCATGGCTTTGATGAAATTCCATTCAGATGTATTGATGTATAAGAGACCACAACTATCATGAAAGAATTAAATTTAGGAGCTTGTGGTTCCCACCAATCTAGGAACATAATCTCTAATCAGATCTGAAGTCTTGGATATATATGTCCTTTAATGACGTAGGATTACACAGATTTCATTAAAAAATGTCATCCCTGTAATGTGCATGCCAACTTCATTCATCAACCCCCAGATTTTATACATACGGCCAAATACTCTTGGCCATTTTCCACATGGGTAGTGGATTTAGTAGAACCTTATCTTCTAGCCACGGCTAAGCAGTTCATGTATATTCTCACTGCTATTGACTTCCCCTCTAAATGGGATGAGGAAATACCACATATGGAAGTCGGAGCCAAAATACTTGTTAGTGTTTTCAAAACAAATATCATCCCTAGATTTGGTGTCCCTCATACTATTTTGACAAACAATGGCACCAATTATTGTTCATATAATGTAAAGAAGATGTATCAGGAACATAATATCATGTCCAACCATTCATTTAAATTTCACGTAGCAACCAATGGACCAATAGAGGCCTTCAATAAGTCTCTATCAAATATAATTCAGAAGATGTTGGTTAATGAAAATAAATCATGGCCTGATAAACCTTTGAATGCATTATAGGTTTGTTAGACAACTACCCAAACTAATACCCATGAAACACCATATTATTCTGTATATGGAACTAAAGCATGTTTTTACAATTGAAATACAATTTCCATCACTTTGAGTTGCAATCTGTGATCAATTTTCTATAGATGAATGCTCTCTGAATTGATTGAATAATTTTGAAAGGTTAGTTGAGAAAATATTTCTTACATTGCATCATATAGAAGTTTATCAGACCATAATAGCATGATCTTTTTTTATGAAAGTTATCCTTTGTTCATTCCATCAACCAGAATTGGGGTTGGTCATTAGGACTCTAATGATACTAAGAAATATACCTTTAAAACTTGAACCAAAATGGGAAGGAACTTATTCCATACATAATGTCTATTCCAATGGTGCTTATGAATTAATCTAAATAGGTGGAGAGCTCATTATATCTCCAACCAATGCATGATTTTTGAAGAAATACATTCTGTAATTATACACTATAGTCCTCACTACAAGACATTGAACTGAACAGTACCATGTCCTTGTTGTAAGACTTAAAACTTCATAGCCCCATGTCCTAGTTGCAAGAAATTAAAATGCATAACAACCATAAGCATCCAAGATGAATGATGTTAAAGTGTGCAGCATCTCCATCCTTGTCACATGATGTTAAACAGCAAGACATCATATATACAACTATTGTTTTCTCAATTTGATGTTAGAAGATTCCATAATCAAACATCATTGATTTCATCACTACTTCTAAGTAGTACATGAGTCCCTCTCTTTCCTATGTCAGAGTCAGATCTACATAGAGATCGTGTTTCAAGAACTATGAGTGGCTTGATTCTCATTTTCAATGAGATATGTAGAAAAGAATGAATCTCGAATTCTGGAGCCATCCACAATCAAAAAATCTTCTTATTTTATTTTTATCCTCCTGTATATGAATCATATCTATATAGAGCATTTCCTTGAGACATATGATTTGGTCCTTTACACATTTTATATTTTAAGATTTTTGATTCTCTCAGAACATGTAAAATCCCCCATTCTCTATGTAAAACTCAAATAGAAGGACTAATGACTATTTCAAGAACTACATATGGCTTGATTATCATGTTCGATGAGATAGGTAGAGACTCCTAGATCTACAAACATGATCCCAGATGCACAAAAACCCATTTATTTCTTATTTAAAAATCAAATATTCATAGGGAATGTTTTAAGAACTATGTATGACTTTATTCATTCCCCAGCAAAACACATGGTGACACATGGGTTTTTTATACCTTAATAAAGTCACAATATGTATTTATTTTTTACATTGGTTCATTTTTGACTATACCACCTGATGTTAAACTTCATTGATGTTAAACACCCCTATTATTCACTTGGGTCACCTTTATATTGTAAAGGAATCCCTTACTGCTCATATTTATCACACCGGGAATACCTCACGTGATCTTAGGAATTTGTTATATGGATTATTTATATAAATATGGTGTTTTCAATTTCTTATGGGGTTATCAATGACCTCACTGCATGACTCAAAACTGAAAAGTATAATGTCCTCACTGCATGACTCAAACTGCATTGTATAATGTTCTCACTACGTGACTCAAAAATACAAAGTATAATGTCCTCACTGTATGACTCAAAACTGCATTGTATGATATCCTCATTACATGACATTGTATTCATTCAAATGAAACAATGAAATTATCCATTTTACATATTAGTGTGATCTATGTAAAGGACATCAAACTCATGATCAATATTGATTTAGATAATTCTCATAATCATTGAACATAAACCCTCGTCCATGTTTCACACTCATAATCTTGAATGTTTACATATCCTCATAATCTGTTGTACAGTTTCTGGTGATAGGATATCAAACTTAGGAGATCTCTTTTTCTTGACTATGTAGAACATGCCCTTAGGTGGCCTTGTTTAATATGCCTACATAACAGGCCTGTTATTCAAAAGATTCCATTATTTGGCTATGCTGCATAGACCCCTATTAGATCTACATAATACATGACCCATAATGGATTTTTCAAATAATGGTAACTTTGTTCATAGTTATAATATCTTTGTCCCCATTAATAATTGATGACATTATACACGAATCTGTATTTTAAAATAGTCAGTCATGAATATTTGTCCCATTATCATTCTCACAATATGAAAATCATCAAGACCATGGTTAACACATTTCCATCCCCATGTGTTTGATGCACTATAAAATAACCTTGAAATCACTTGGCCACATATCATATATTGTTTCCATTTCTGGTCTTAGTTGTGTGACATAAAACTATGGATACCATATCAGTTATGTTTGGGTCAGACCTTCATAAAAGTCACGTTCCTGTGATTTATTGGATATCTTGATTGGAAATACCCTTCCCATATTCACGTACCTTTCTCCATAAATAAAACTCTATGCTTTATAAGATCTAAATATCCATAAATATTCTTTGACTTTTATCAATAGAATGTCAAAATTCTGAGATCTCTTTTGCCTCACTATGTTGCACGTGCCCTTAGGTAGCCTTGCATAAGTTTCCTACATAACAGGACTATCAGAAAAAAGATTCCACTATTTTTATATGCATCATATGCCCTAGTTGGACATACATAATACAACCCCCATAACGGGTTTGTCATGTAATAGTAACTTTGTTCATAGAATAGACTTCCTCTAATGTTGTTAGCCATTTTACCATATCAATCTTCGATTACAGAAATTCCCAAATAATTGTTTACTTTTTTTTCCTTCCATACCTCAACCTGAATGTATTTTCCCAAAAAAATTATCACGAAATTGGATGAATCTCATACTTTTGGTCAATGATAAAGGCCTTAAATTAATGCCACACAATGTTCTCACTACATGACTTCAAACTGCATTATACAATGTCATCACTACATGACATAAAACTGCACAATATGATGTCAGAAATTCCCCTTTCTAAAAATTTTAACCATTACTCACACACCAAATTTTTATAAAATGGATTTCTAATTCATGACTTATGTTGGTCTGAAATAACCTTTTTTCATTCATAAAATTCATTTCCTTAGAAAAAGCACCTACTATGGTCTTGAGTCACCCAAATCATATTTCCCCCTATTTATCAGAAGAAAATGGTAAATTCCTAAAGAACACTTTTTCTTGACTATGTGCCACTATCCATTAGGTGTATTTGCATAAGTTTCCTACATAAAAGGAATGTCCATCAAAAGATAGCACTATTTGTCAATGCAGTATATGCCCAAGTTTGACCTATATAATGTGACCCCCATAATGGTTTTGTTAAATATTGGTAACTTAGTTCTTGGAAAAGAAACCACTTATGTTGATACAGGTTTTAGATTTGGTGACCATAAAAATCATGACTCAATATTCCCCTTGGAAATGATTAAATAACATTAAAGTAATGGTTAGCCACTGATTCTTGTTTGGAATCTAATTCAAAATTTATTGTCAAATCTATTTGACCATAAATTTTAGCCCTTTATTGTCCAACATGCATTACTCTAAAATGCCAGTAACAAAATACATTTTACTAATTAGATTGAAAACCTGTGAAGGGCACAATAAACAAACGTTGATTCCCATATCAGTAAACATAATTTTTGTATGATTTAGGTAATATTGGGAAATAAATAAAGATGTCAAAAGACAATTTTTTTTGGAGTTATTTATATAACCATAGAAACAGTCAAATTAGGCTCATTATGTCCCTTGGCTTAATAAGAAAATTTTTAGCACTTAATTCTAAATATTATAATAATGATTGTTTAACATAAAGGAATCATTATCATCATTTACTTTTAATATTGAAGTCATGAAAAACATGACTGATTATTATTTTGATTGAAAACAAAATTTCTTTATGTCATATGAAAATAGAGGTCCATCCACACAATGGAGCTTCTCTATCATGATTCAGAATAAACTATCAACATTACTTTCCATATGTTGTACCGCTTCATAAGCTCTATCAGCTGCCTTTTGAAGTTCAGATAGTTGAGCAACTCTATCCTCCTCTTCCTAACAATGTGTTTCCTTAGCAGGTAAAATGGCAGTTATCCTCTCTAATTGGGTTTCTCCCAATGTATGATTCAACTGCTCAAGAGTTTTATGAACAACATCAAGTTTTAGTTGAAGATATAACAACTCTTTCATGGTTTCATGGTTTTGATGTCTAATCCCATTTAATTTCTTGTTATGATTTACCTCCTCCTCAATTAATGCATCTTGAAAGCCCTAAATATTGATGCGTCCTTTAGCCTATTCAAAATCTTGTCACAGCTTATGCACCTACTCCCATCGTTGAATAGTCTCCTTCATGGCATCATTGACTGGCAGATAATTAAATCCACCAAATAATAATATGCAGAATAATGCTGGGAGTTTTGAAAAATGGGATAACAATTAATCTAATGGTTTTTTGGCAATTATGCTCCAGATATACCGCCACGTCTTCTTACATGCCATTCTAAGAGCATATTTCATATCAAAGTCTGAATTTGATTCACTACCATGAGGTAAAATGTTCTATAGATATCGGTTTCTTAAAGATATTCCTTGTTATACTTCTCTGGGAATAGTATAAGCTTTACGTTATGATCTACGAACTGATAACCCAAAATGATAACATCAAGGTCATTATTAGTTTCAAATTGAAGTAACAAATATGATTCAAACAGCTGATTATATTTACCCAATAATAAGTCTGATACTTGATTGGATTCATTCCCCATATTTTCAGCCTATGTGTTTTTAGAATATGTTTCTTGAGAAGGGGAATTTAATTTAATTTTCTTAGTTATTTCATTTGAAGGCTCTGGAACATCTCTTGATGAAGGATCCTCTGTATTTATTTCTCCAGCCCCAGCAGAAGGATAAAGTGGAACACCCTATTCATGAAGATCCATTTCAATATTTTCTATAGATAAAGCTATATAAGGTGAACATTGATGTAAAGAATCATGTTTAAGAGAAATTATGAATGAAACAAAATACAAGAATAGGGACTTAAATCCTTGGAATTCTTCATGAAAATCCCCAAACACCTTGATGGAACCTGGAATATTAATATTGGGATTAATGGTGTATATCATTTCAATGTATATGACTAGAAATGTTAGAGAATCCTCACCATTTACGGAATCCCACAAACATTGGTTAATGCCTAAATTTGATCCACTGACATTTTATTCCATTGGTCCTTAATTAGTATTCTAGCATTAGGTATTTCTAGGTTTGGTTTAACATTACAATTTGTCTTTGATTGACCTGGTTCTTCATTCCATTCATCTGAAGTAATAGTAATATCTGTGTTGATTATTTTAGGAACATTTGAAAAAAGAAACCGAGGAATGTATTTAATCTAAACATGTCTTTCATCTCTCTCATCAGAGCTAGGTGTAGGTGTAGCTGATTCTTTTGATGATTTATCTAATAAAATTGCAGATTCGTCATCATGAACCTAGGTTTTCCCTAGGGGAATCTTTTTCTAGTCTTGAAGAATTGGCTCTTAATCCCTTGTTAGAGGAGAGACAGAAAGATCCTAATAGATGATAAAACGTGGTTACCAGAATATATTTAGAAAAGTTGTATTCTCTAAGGATCTAATTAATACTTAATATTTCGGGGAACGCTTAGAATCAATCTCATTACTCTCTATAATTTTAGTTCAAAAGCTTGGTGAGAGATTGAAACACTCCTCTTAACAGGGGAAACTTGATGTAATGGTTGAGTATTATCTGTCGCAATTACCCTATCCATAATTACTTCTCTTGGAGAATGTTTTCATGACCTAAGAGGATCATTTGTTGCATCGATAGGAGAGCCTTCAGGAACATACTATGGAGATTCTAGAATGGGTCCAGATCATCTTTTTCTACATTCAAGTTGTATAAATATATTTTCCTCAAGATAAGTGATGATGTAAAGTAAAACTGAGTTGAGACAAAAGAAAAATGGAAAAACATTCTCAGTATAAACATAAATATCCCACTCCTCCTTAGTGTCGATAATTACCCCTTCATGGGCTCCTATGTCCAGTATATGAGAAACTCATTTAGAGGTCTGGATATTTTCATCATTTGCATATATAAAAACCTACCGCTCCTCAATATACTAATGTACTAAATCCATGTTATCTTCCAGATTTTAATTAGATGTTACCTTGATGTCACCAATATCTTGTATTCAAATTCCATGTAGGAGAAATGCCCACATGTCCCTGAGATCAAGGGTTACACTCTCCCAATGATGAATGGATGAAGGTCGCACATAATTAAATCATTGTATTGTTGAATCTGGTGGAGATTCAACACCTTTTGATTGGATAACATCTTCAGGCCTCCTATATTCAGAAAGTTCTACAGGTGGTGGTGACCGGATCACCTTGGCATTGGATGTTTTTCTTCATCTGGCCTTAGTCTTCCTGGTATATCTCATGGAAGATGTTTTGAGTGCTCTAAAACATTTGAAACCTCTATATCATCTCTATCCTGGGACTTCTTTCCACAATTTCCATGTGAAATAGTCATTGTTGCCGCCACTCGATATATTCATTTTGATAAAGCCCCTTGAGGATATAAATAAGCCCAATATTTGGAATACCCAGCATCCAATCCAATCGATGCATCTGGTGGAGGTAACGTAATTTACAGTTTTAGTACCTCTAATCCATTAGGATCCATAATTTTCGCGCTACCATTGGGTGTTTCTCCCGAATGACATACGTAGGTGGAAAATGTTTGATTGTTGAAGGCATCTGAACTGACGAGAAAACTTATAGGGAACACAAGCCTCGAAAATAATTTCACCATCAATCATGGTTGATCATATACCATCCCTGGATTCCATCATATAAGTTCTAAGCTCATAATTAGTTCCCTTGCCATCGTCAATAAATGTTCCAACTAGTGGGTTACCAAAAAGAATGAACCTAAATTCACCAAAGACATTAAATACCTACAGAACCAAGTCAGGTCTCAAGTTTAGAGGCTTAATACTAGAAACATTGTGTAAAATAGATGTGAATCATATATTGGTAACTCTGATTGAATTCAACACTGTGTTTCAAGAAAAATAAGCTGCAATGCAGCCCCAAAACGCTTGGAATGGCCATGAAATCCAAAAATAGAGCCTTCCGATTTTTTAAATAGATTAGGAGATGGTAAATTCTAGATAATACAAGGGTTTCTAGACCAATATACTTCCCCTCAAACAATTTACCTGCAATGATGAAAGTCACTAATATTACACCACCTCTGGATTCACGGACTGTAAGCAAATATACACTTATCCACATAGCAAGGAAGGCAGTTAAGAGTAATTTTTCATCTATATCGGGTTTGAAAATATTTCCCCATTTCTTATAATCGCCTCATTCCAGCATAGGCCAATATGTGCTTGAACTGCAGCAATTATCTGTAGAAGGAAAAATAGTAGTATGTACACAGGTTGGACCGTCTTCTATTGTTGGATCTAAGAAGGCTTTCATCTACACTCTATCATGAATATGTTTCCTATACTTAGGTAAATTCTTCTATATATTATATAATTCATGAGCTTGCAATGGTGTTCTTGGACCATTACACCATTCTATAGTAGGCAGAATGAATTCATCAAAAATGTCCCTAAGAATGGGAACTCCAAATATTTGGTAAATTTCTCATAATCTAATATCAACTTCACTGTTCTATAATGAATGTAATTTGTTTGTGGACTCCATCGGATAAGTAATTCATGAGTGAATTATTTTTTTTAAAATAAGTTTTCACCATCTAGACAGTTTCATAGATATGAACGTCTGATAACTATTTTTTGAATTTTTCAAAAGTACAAAGTTCCCAGAATGCCCACACCCACTCAGGATTTACACCCCCTCCAGAACAAATGTATCAATATCCTTTCCAACCATTAGATTTATCTATTTGAGAAGCCCGAAAAGTGGAATCATAATAATGTGGTCTGGTCTCTACAACACGATCCTTCATGTTGAGAGTGCAACCACGGTGATGAAGGATTCAATTAATATTGATAGTTTTCTTCTTGTACTGGACCCCCTTGCATTAATATTCATACATTTACAACTGGAATACCGAAGAAACTAATTCATTGAAATGTACTTTTTAACATATGGAACATGGGAATCTAGCAAAATCTCATGCCCATATAAGGGTATATAAGTACATTGTGTGTATTCTCGTTGGTATGGAATTAGACCCTTAAAAAGTTCTGGAAACGTACTCTCAATAATGACATAATTGTTCGGTCCGATGATCATCATCATTTCATTTTGGTGAGCCTTAGCTTCTTAAGTATGAGTCATCAAATGAGTCATTCTTTCCTACAAAATAATTACAAAACTTCCAGGTCATAATATTAAAGAAGAAATCAAAAAATTTGGTGAGGGACACTTTTTGCGTAGGTCATTTGATGAGGCCTATCGCGTAGTTCATTCAATGAGGTCTGTCGCGTAAGCCCTTCGACGAGGACTGGTGCATAGGTCCTTCCCCAAGGATCATAGTTCAACCCCATTAATGATTTCCTTTGACATAGCTCCATCACATATTTAATTTTACCTTGAAAAAGATTCAATGAAATTATGTGAGAGCACAATGTAATAAAAGCTGGTCGAATGAGCTACGCAACGAGAGCTACGAAATTTCAGAGAAAGCTCATATGAAGAAAAAAAATCACGAAAGGTGAGACCTATTTATAGGAAACTGAAATCCAACACATCGAAAATGCTTTAATCCTCTTCGCAACATTCTTCTGTAAAGCCGCTGTGCTGTAATCCTGTGCGATAAACATGTGTTGTTCGGTAACTTTCACCTCATGACTCAAACCTCTTTGTACGTTCCAGATCAAATCCTATGGGGGGGGGAATTTGTTGACACTCCTTGAGAAATAAACAGAAAGGACTATGAAGAGAACTCCAGATATTTCAAATCCCAAATAAAGGTTAAAAAACATCAAAGGAAAGTCAAGAATACTCCCAAAGAGCTTCACCACAAAGTAGCTTCTTGGATCTGCATGACCGACCGAAGCGGCTGACCTACCCGACAGATCTCTATGCTCGATCTCCACACAAGAAGATTTTTTTTGCACCTATGAAGAGAACATGCGTAGTGGTTCTTCGTGATATAGCTACATGGAGGAGATACACGGTAGATCTCTTATCCAGAAGATTTATTACGCACCTACCTGTACCACCTGTGTGGCAGAGCTGTGTGACAGAGCTCCATAGAGGAAATACGTGGATGATCTCTAGGCCAGAAGAAGCTGGGTGCACTTATGTGAACTACCTATATAGCGAAGTGGCACAAAATTACTACAAGATTAACATCTCTTCAACCAGGCCCATCCGTACATATAAATAGAGCCCTTGGGGTCCCCATTTTGGGACTGAAAAAAAGTAAAGGACTCTCTAATGCTTATATTGGGTAGATATTTATCCTAGATCACTCAAATTATATCAGATTGTTCTATAAACCATGAGAGAAGATAAAATTAAATGGGATAGGCATGTTTTTATGTTCATCACATTCTTCAATCATAATCCATACAACGCGGTATACCTGCGCACCATAAAAGCACGGTATACCCGCACGGTATACATATGCGCATTACATCAACGTGGGGATCCTACACGGCACACTTGCGTGAGGTACCAATGCGACCAAATTAGGTACCCTCTTTTAAAAACCATTCATGGTATGATATCTCCTTATTTGGTTCTATTATCTGAAAGGGACTATGTTGAACCCTCCACCAAAACCTCCTGACTTCTCAATCCTTTGACAAAGTAACATCAGCATTTCTCCTATTGAGGATTGTATTTCCATAGCCAGAGGTTTCCAACAGATGGTTCACAATGGGTTTATGATTAATGGGATGTTTTGGGATTTTATATACACATTCACATAGTTATTCTCTCAGAAATAGTTTTGGGAAGTTCTCAGTTTGGGGGGAAGTGTTAGGTCCTGGCCTCTCATTTCCCAAAGAAACGTACTGGAATCTCAGGTTTCTGGTAGGGATGTTATGGTTCACCTATTTATTTCCCATTAAAGCATAGGAGAAGTCTCCCTCACCTAACAGAAGCATTTTTATGGTAGCCATCCTTGTATTATCCCCTCACATTACCCCCATTCTTTCATACATTGGACCCCTGTCTAATGTAAATAAAATAGAGGGAATGTTCATCACCTCACCCTCTTCCATTGTCGATGCACCCTCTTCCATCTACATGGGGGAAAATTTTGAAAGTGTGAAGTGTCATTGTGGAATCATTCACATCCTCTTTTCTCTCACACCGAGCATGGCTCACATGGGATTAGAGATACATAACGGTTACAACATGTGCACAAACACTCATTGGAATGAATTACATGAACTTTGAAACCTGTTTAAAACTGGGATATGTAGGAAGACTTCACAAGTCACGACCTCACTGGATATCATCCTCTAGAATCCAACCCTAATTCCTCCAATTAGGGAATCCTTCTTAAGAAATAATCCCCAAATTCAATCCTAAAATCATCATGGATGTGTTTTTAGGAATTAATCCCAAACTCGTATTTATTATAGGACCATACTCTCCTATAAGATTTATCGAACAATGTGGGATTTGATTCCCCACTATATGGGATACATAGTGAGACTCATTGTGTTTCAAAACCAACATTTCAAATCAACCCTATTCACATTGGGCCACATTACCAATAGGGGATGGTATGACATGCAAACCCATATCCCTTCCATGTTCGTTGGACTGGTTGAGCATAAGTCCCACACTAAGTTTCAGCTATGAACCTTCCTCTTAGATTTAATTATCACATGACCATAAAACATATGATGTGTCCTATTATGCGACATCTAAATACAAGGGTTATGATTCCTTTCACAAGGATATGTAAGTTTCCCATTTTATGGGAACAATCCCAAGAACAAAATAATCCTTTATCTCCATCGATGATAATAAAATTCAAGAGTGCCCCACTGATTGGCTTAAAAACCAGTATAATCACAATGATGATTTAAAGAGTCTCTAATTAGTATATTAGAGTATTCCATTGATGGAAAACCTCGAATACATACAGATATTTCCATTAAGGAAGAACATTTAATACATACTAATGTTTCTAATGTTTTACACATGTTAACAATTGATTATAAATTTCAGGGGATACTTATGATATACTTGGTGAATTAATAAATATTCATCAAAATATTTTTATTTTACAAAGAGAGTCTAGTAGTAGAAAATAATTCCCCCCAAAAGGGTGTGATGAGTCCGACCTTCCATCCTCTCGACCAATGCATGTTCTTAAGTATCGTAAAGTTCAAAACATAAAGAATGCCTACCTTTGGAATTTAGTTCCTCTTTGGATAGAGACCTTTTGGAAATTTCCGGTTCCATGAATATATCTGATGGAAATCACCTGGAAACAGTTATTATTAAATCTAGAACACACGTTTCATGGAACTACGAAACACTGTATAACATTAAAAAAACAAAATATACCATGATGATGAATAAATTTATGATATTACATGTCATAGGTTTTTTATATACTCCTCATAAAAAAGATATGGTAATGACATAACATATTCATCAAAGATGATATATTGAGACAAAAATGCCTTACATTTATTATCAATATAATTAATACGCATTTGAAAGAAATTTATAATTAATATAATTTTAATATATTTCTATTAAATATCCAAAATAATATATATTATACCATATATGATTTACATTTGATATTTTATTACACTTTTATTAACACTTCTATGTCAAAATGACTTTTTTAGAAAATAAATACACTATTTTTTTGTGTATGTTTGGATTTTTTTTAATTTTTTTCCTCATACATTGATCCTAGTTTTATAATCTTCATAATTTTAACCATGATATATATTTAATATATATTTACTATATATGTATTTATAGTAATCCAAAAAAATTGGAGATATAAAATTGAATGCATTTTTATGGGGATGATAGACCATATATATGCTTGAAAATTATTTCTATTTTATTGATGGAAGAAATGAATAAAAGTTAAATAATATATTACCATTCTAGAATTATTTTTATTAAATATATATTTCGTATATTCATTAATTTTATCCTAATTTTTTTCTTAAAAATAGAAAGTGGAAAAAAAATTATATCATATATATCAAATTTATTCATTACAATTACCCTAATTACATTTCTTATAAATAATTACTGAAAAACTAATCATAATGATTCAGGTCGAGATTTTGATCGATACACATGAAATATGTAATAAAATCCCCCATATAATTGAATTTAATAAAGTATAATAAAATTTCATATATAAAATTTGTTGATTTAATCTATCATTATTAAAAACCATATAAAAAATAACTAAAAAGCACATCACATCCAACAATGATGTGATGAACTAGTCTTTTCATACATTGAAATTATATATAATTATTCAAATAATTAAAATAATATATAAAAATATGCCTAAAGGCCATATTAGTCTAGTTCCGTTGGAAACATGGAAACATGAACACCAATACCTAAGTGAGATACATTATCTCTCACTTGGATCTTCATGAAACTAAATCATCCTATAAACATCATATAGAATACATATCTTTATAAATTGTGGAATGAATCATTAAAATGGGTGAGATAAAATGTTCAAAAAAGGCTAAAAAATGGAGACATGAAAGCATAAACATGAGTGTATGAGTATGAGAACATGATGAAAACATTTTAATATCATAAAATACATATCAAATATCATAAACATGAATCCTAGAATAAATCCTGATAGTTCATAAGACATGAATTATTTGGAAATGAATTACATAAACAATTAAAGAATAACAATGAAATAAAACATGGAATTTTCATAAACACATAATATTATTTCCATATTAGTCAAGGAATCACTACCGATGCCATCTTAGTTTAAAAATTAAATTAGAAACTCTGTTAACTCCCCATTATAGAACAATATTACTGAACTATGTTCACTCTTCATTCTAGCCTTGTAATATTGAAATGATTTCACTCCTAATTCTGTACAATTTTATCTCATGAGTTATAAATCGTTACGCAATACTTTGGATGGAGATATATGTCCCACCTATATCATAATGAAATCATACATTCATGTTCTACTAGATCAAAAATAATAATATTGAAACCATTGAAATGAAATGGGTGTCAAAACATGTAGTCATATTTTGATATATGGAAAAGAGACTTGTTTCGTATCCATTTCATCAAATAATAACCTGTGAAAAGATGTGGGTTTCATAACCATATAACACATGAATGTGAAATATATTTCTTAAAGATTATTATCTAAAACAAAAACCATTATAAGATTGAATATGTATGGAAACATTGAATAATTTCCCTATAAATTCATGAGTAACACCAAAAAATATACCCTTAAATGGGAAAACAATATGAATGTTATTTTACGAACATGTCACAATGAAATTATCCTTCCCCATTTGGAAAATTATTCTTAAGAAGATAAACACTTTGAAAATAACTTTCATTAAATAAACATGAAAAATTATTAAAGAATCACTGAAAACATTTTGTTATGCTATTTCCTTTGAAAACATGTAGAGGATATTGAAAATATATTGAAACCCAACTTTCATTGATAAATTATAAAAGAAACATGAAATCCATTTGAAAATGTCTTTATATGAAAGATACATTGAAAACCAAAAAAAGTATTTAAAATTATATAAAAACAATTTTGATGAAAGTATCTTTTGAAAATAAATATTTAAAATTATCCTTTTAAATATGAAAAGGAAATTTAAAAATGAATAATGAAAGGTAAATCAGTACATGTCATACGAGGTAAAAATATTATTCGTTTCTTGTGGTAAAATGATAGAAAGAATACTTATTCAGAAAGATAGAAGAATATTACTATGAAAAAATTGTTAAAATAAAAAGGGTAACAATTTCCTTTAATAATTAGATGATATTTGTATAATATTTTTGAAATATTTATTTGGATTGCAGGGTTTAAAAGAACACAGCTATCCGACTAATGAGAGAGGTAATGTCATATTTTTTAATTATCTTAAGTACCAAAGAGTTTAATTTATGTTAAAAATACATGAATCCATCAAGGATAAACATCAGGGAATAAAATTAATGAGTGTTCTTGATATATGGTTCATAATAATTATTCCATAAGCACAAGATCATAAAAAATCTCGATAAATGGTGAGATTGTTTTAATAAACCCATACCACATGGTAACGTTGTATTATACTCCCGACATAGAAAAATAAAATTACATGGAGTATTAAAATATTATTAAACTAAGGAGATTTATATTATGGCATGTAAATTTTTGTTTATAAACCTCATATTAAAATATAGGTGAATAATATGAAATGTGTCTCAATGATTGAAAATTGAGACAAAATGACTTTTTTTTGATTTAGAAACTTTTGAAACACAGACACCATGATAGAAATATAAATGAATGATTATTTGAAAAACATCATATTTAATTATGAGTATCATATAATACATTAATGGGTAGTGTATAATCCTAAAAAATAATATTTGAATAGTGAATAAATCATGTATGTCACAGATATAAAGAGTGAGATGAAATTACATTAAATTGAGTCTGACTTTTCCAATGTGTCTTTATATTCCTGAATAATAAAATTATATTCAATAATTACCTTCATTATAAAATGGTTTATGTTTATTTTTAATTTTAATTAAATAATTACCATGTTGTATATAACTACTTAATCAATTAATTTTATGTCTGGTGTTTTGAAAAAATTCGGTAAATGCGTTTTATTCAACTTTGGATGGTAGACTATAGTCAAGGGGTTCATTATTTAAAATTATACATAATAAAAATCATGAAATATTTATCAAATTTATACAACAATTAATCTATTATAAACAATCATTGAATATTGCAGTGAAAAATATATCAATGTTACAATCATGAAGATGGTAGGCCTTATGTACTCAAGAGTAATGTTGTCATATCTCATTGATCATTATGGAAAGAAGGTAAGTAAAATTTATATTTCTATAATTTTAATTATATTATTAATAAAATATTTTCTTAATCATATGTATATATTTATATAATTCTTCTAATGTAAACTAAATCACATCGTGTCTACAAGGTGGTAGTCCACACATCCACGGACAACTTTATCACTATTTAAGTGTGTTATATGGTAATAAATAAAATGGTATACCTCATATATATATAATGATAATTATGTCATGAATATAATATTTTTTGTAACATATTTTTAATTAAACCCATCCATTATACATTTCATGCACTTTGTGAATTAATCACAAAACATTGAGTGGGTGGTAGTCCACACTTCCCTAATTGGTGTTATCGTGTTTAAAAATAATGGAAAAAATTAATGAATTTGTTATGATATAATTATAGATGCATAAAAACATTATATATATATATATATCATATATTTCATATATAAACAGTGTTTCCTTCATAAGGAACTACTATGAATGGTGGGAATGGAAAAAATGAACATTCAACATTTCACGAGGTGATTGTTACGCATACATGAACGAAAAGATTGTTACCCATTACATGGAGGTGTATGCAAGTGTTAGTCAAAAAAAGCATATAGAAACATATCATTATATTTAGGATACTATTATTTTTATATAAAGATAAAATTATGTGATTTTAAGTGGTGGATAAAAGAAGAATGATACCGCTTCTTTGGATAACTCCTTTCGGATTGATTCAATGTTCTTCCTTGGATTTATTTCTAATAAAAAGGATTTTTCAAAGAGGAATGGAGGGATTTTTTCTATCTATTTGGTTAGAGTTATGTGGAGAATAATTGGTTATATTGGTGAGACGAAGTGGGAGGAAAGGGGGAAATTTAAAGTGGAGGAGTGGCCCTCTTGTAATATTTTGGAAAAAGGAAAAAACCCATTTTTTTATTGAATGTGGATTCTATAATAGTTCAAGGTATATAAAAAGATAATAGGGTCAAAATATGACCATCCAATATATTTTTGACAAGTTTAATGGTCGTTTGGATCCATAATGTTATGTTTTAGTCTCTTATAAGGATTATATTAACCTTAATCGTTGTAATTAATGTTAATTACATTCAGAAATAATTTAAGAAGAAAAATAAGTTTAAATTATTATAAATTATACATTATTCTGATTCAAAATATTTAATCCATTTTACAAATTCAAAACATGTAATTAGAATAAATTAAATTAAATATAATTCCACTCACAGGATGGAAATATATGGTTTTAAAGTAAAAATGTTCAAATGTATTCTATTTTTGTAGTCAATTTCCAAATGAATTTGATTAAAATTCACTATATTGGAATTATTGATATAAATTTCATTTATTTAAACTTTAAAAATAACATAAAATATAACTTATCATTATAAATAAATTGGATAAAAAATAGTTCTGAGATAAATTTTAGTAGTTTGTATTATTCATTAAAAAATAAACATTACATAAAAATACCAAAAAATCACCATAACTTAATTTTTTTGTCATTAATTCGGGAATAATATTTTTTAAGTATAAAATGTCAAAATTTTATAAAATATATATTTAATGTAGGTTATTCAACAAAAGGAAAGAAATATATTATAATTAAAATATTGGTTTTTATGTGAAACATTTGGTTTTTTTATCATATTCCTATCAAATATCACATAATTATTTTATTGAATAATATATATATATATACATATATAAAATATCACTCACAAATTTAATTAAATTAATTTATTAGTATTAAAGAGCTTTGTGAGCATGAAAATATTTTTCTACAAAAATATTCTCTTTTATATTCAACTGTTTCACTGAAAAACAAATTCATTATATATATGTATAGACTATAGGTTTTCATAAAATATTTAGTACTAGTCATAACTACTGAAATAATGTCTAATATATTTTTAATTATATTAAATAATAATATTATAGTAATATATTATTTTTTGGTAATACTCGTTCTTGTGTGTTATGGAAGCCAATTCAGAATGTTTATTTTGTGTGTAACATAAGATGATCTTAGTGTTCCGTATAGAGAAATCCAAAATTTATATTTCATATAGTACATTTTTAACTTGTCATTATTTATAAAAAAATCTAAACAGAGTGATTTAGTTTATATAAAATAACTATTTTAACTATGGAGTGAAATGAAAAATAATAAATTATTTCAAAAAAAATATTTCACAAAATCCAGGGAGGTAACATTCTACCCACATGAAAATTAATTTTTCCATTTAAATTATTATGGGTTATTAAAGGTTTAATACTTCATATTTCTCCTCATTGAATCCCACATTGTAAAACAGACTCTAAAAAATCATTTTAAAAATGAATGATTATAGCATTATGGTTACCGAATAGAACATATAACTATGATTCCAGATATTAGAAAATATGTAGGAATTGAAATTATAGAAATGGATGAAAATTGTAAATCTTAGGGGTGATTTATGTATTGAATAACAAAAAAATTAATTATTCATCATATTTTTAACTAAAAAATGTTACACATTAAACATGACATCACATTGGCCATTGATAGGAAAAAAACCCTTATCATCCTTTGGTAATTGGTTAAAAAACCATTACATTGATGAACATGATGGGTTGTCGCCCGATATACAAGATATAATTATATAAAACTAAATCAATATAATTTATAAAATAAATAATGCCTAATTCTTCGAAATATTTTAATCACTTGATCTCCTTTTTACTATGGTTTTAATAAAAACTCAACACATAAATACTTTATCTAATGTTTAAACTAAAATTTCCCTTAATGGTTAACCATATAAACCTTCCGAAATTTTACAATATGAATCATTATAAATAAGGTCACAAAATCATGTTAATATTGATCACCCATATGTAAAAAAAATTCTCTTATTTTTCACATTATTAACATGTGAATACCCTTCTCATATATTCTCTTAAAACATGGTAAAAACCAGAATTTCCAAAAATACATTCAGAAAAGATGAATTCTTCCTTATTCCAATTATTATGGGATTAATTCTCTAAATACAATTAGGTGTAAACTTCTTCTGTGATGACATAGACCACTTTTTTAACAATCAGTTTCATGGTAATTAGTACCATCTAATTCAAATATTTATATCCAACATGTCTCTTAAAAAAATATATTAACATTAGGAACACATTAATGTATATCATTCCGAAAATATTTTTGTTTCTCATGAAAATCACCTTGTAATTAAATCACTTTTTTTCTCTCCTTTAACTATTCATCATATCCTTGGAAATCCTTATTGAAACAAATAAATATAAAAATATTGATATAATTCACCATTCATAGTGATTGGATCCAAATTTAAATGTACTTTAATACTTACACTTTAATTCTTGGCATAAAATAAGTCCTTATTCAGTTTAAAGTATATTCTCATATCTGGTCATTGAGTTAGGTAATGATTGTGATCCCCATAGATGACACATTAACGTCCATGATTATTTTTTACTCTATGAACTTCTTCAATAGAGATAATATATTCTCCTCCATTTGAGGTATTCATCAGGGTTCTTCTTCCTTTAATCATAACACATTGGAATCCTAATCTTCTTTCTTATATTATCCTTATAATTTTAACAGATATATAATATATTATTATACTTATTTTATGTGTTTGGACTTCCACAAATGTTCATATTTTTTATATTATATTGAGATATCTAATGTATCATAATCCTAATATCATTCACTCTAGTAATTATATAATTTTATTTCTCATAATTTATAGATTATCTATTAGTATCAATGTAAACACATTTCTCTCTATTTTCCTCCATTAACATAAATTAGAATGAATTTGGTTATAAATCTATATCATAGAAGAAAACCATAGGAACATGAAAAACTACTTATAGGACGTCTAAATCATTACACATACCATTTAATTGACAATACCATAGTTTTATCATAAGTTATTCATAGTTATCTATAATTCCAATCATTATTAATGGTTCATGAAGTGTTTGTGAATTTACAAATCATATCCCCCATGAGGGTCAAACTAGGTATTCATTAAGGTCCCTTGTTGGATACCATATTTCCACAAGTCAACCCATAACATCATGTCAATGTCTTTACTCCAAGGTACATCTATTCTAGAGACACACATACTTTTTGTATCTAGAAATCAATGTATTTCTAAGAAACTACTCAATCTATAATTTACTGAAATTCAATATCATTTTCCTATTATTTTCCATTTCCATAAACTTATATTTGGAAACTTATTTTGGATCTCACTATGGTTTTCTCATCCTAGCTTCCAAAGGATGACTAAGCCTTTTCTATAATACTAAATATAATGACACAATCTAAACATACATAAACATTCAACCAATTTTCATAATTATTAAATCATTATTCAAATAGATTCCCAAAGACCGTATTAGTCTAGTGACTTTGGAAAAATGTAATTTTTTAAAGTTGAACATATGTTAGATACATTGTCTCTTAATAGTTTCTTCATGACTGACACCCTTCTCAGTCCCATCAAACATAATACATATCTTCATAACCTGGGGAAGGGAAAGGGGGGGGGGGGGGTTCATGGATGCTTAGTAAGGGTAAAAAAGGAAGACATGTATGCATAAACATGAGCATAGGAGTATGATAATGTGATCAAAATATTTTAAGATCATACCCTACATATCAATGATCATGGACATGAATCATGTCAAAAATCTTGACCATTAATAAGATATGAATCAAAAAGTTGTACGAAACATATTACTTGAAATAATAACACAGAAATGACACATGAAAATTTTATAAACACATAAGCATATAATTTGATTTCTTTTGTAGTCAAGGCATCACTTCCAAGACCATCTTTGATGAAAAAGTCCATTACTAAACCATTTTCAGCAACCATTCTTTATTTATATTATTGAACCAAGATCACTTTCTACTCTAACCCTATCATACTTAACTGAGTTCACATATCACACTACCATGTATATCTTGGTAGATATAAATTTTTACCCAATGCATTGGAGGGAGATATTGGTCCCACATATCATAATGAAATCATACGTTCTTGTGCAAGAATATAATAAAAAGTAAAATCATAACCAATGAAATGAGATGTGATTCAGAAAAATGTACTAATATATTAACCTCTATAAGTGAGCTTGTTTCCTAATAATTTAATCATATCATAACTAGTAAAAATTGAGTTTCATATGAATATAAAATTTGAAAGAGAAACTGATTTCATAAACATTATGGAATAAACTGAAAACCATTCAAATATAGAACATTAATGGAAAATTGAATCATTTAAACAAAAAATAACTAGTAATAAGAATAGATTTTATCTTCAATAGGAAGTAATTTTTGAATGATCATTTAAAAACACATAATAATGAAATTTTCCATTCTCCTTTGGAAAATGCTTCCAAAATATTAATTTTATTGTAAATTATTTCAGTGGAAATAACCTTGAAAACATATAAAGAGACCATCATGAACATTTTGATTGCCTTTTCCATTATATAGTTTTATAAAATCATGATAAAATTTTTCAAACCATTGTTCCTCAATAAATTATAATATAATCCTGAAAACCTTTTAAAAAATTATTCTTTAAAAAATAAATTGAAAACATATATTGAAAGCTTGGAGACTACATGAAAAAATTTCAATGAAGGTTTCTATTAAAAGAATATTTTTAAAAATTTTCATTTTAAGCATGAAAAAGATACTTCAAAAAAATTATGGAGGGTAAATTTGTACATGTCGTATGAGGTCAACATAATCTTCCACTTTTATTTTAAAATATTAGAAAATTGAATTGTTTACAAAGTGACAAAAAGAATCTTTTGAAAAAAATTTACAAGGAAAAAAGGGTAACAAAATTCTTTGAGGATTATAAGAGATTATTATAATATTATTTGAATCCATTTTGGAAATAATAGTTTTAAAGAATATATATTTATGACTAAATTATGGGGTAATGTAATAGTTTCTTAATTAACATTTTCATAAATATATAAATAAAAAATAGTAGAAATTATTTTATAAATACATGAATACATCATGAATAAATATAAAATAAGGGAATTCATGAGTTTTCATGAAATATTGATCATAATACTTCATCAATATAAACATTATCAAAAACAAACTCGAAAAACATTGAGATTATTTCAATAAACTGTTACCATATGGTATCATTTAGTCAAACTCATCAAATAAGAAAATGAAATTACATTGATCGTTAAAATATAATGACTCAAATGAAATTCATATTATAACTTGTTATAGTTATTTTATAGAAATCATAAATAAATATAGGAATATTACAAGGCATGTGACTTAAGGAAGGAAAATTGAGCCAAAATTAATTTATTAATTTGGTAAATTTTGAATCATAAACACAATGATAGAAATAATAGTTTATAATTATGTTAATAATAATATATTTATGTATAATATGAATATAATACATTAATGGGAAATATATATAGTATAGAAAATAAATTATTGATTTATAATGCATGTATGTTAAGGAAAAAAAGTGTGAGATGAAATCCCCATACCTGGAGTCAGACTTGTCTCATGTGTTCTTATAGTCCTATAAATTAAACATATATTATGTAATTAATGTATTCATAACATTTATCATGTTTATTATTACTTCTACTACACAAATTAACACGTTTTATACAATTACTTAAACAATTAATCTTATATCGGGTGTTTTTACCCAATTTGTTCATGTGTTAAAAACTACTTTGTTTAGTCGTATTTGGTAAAAGGAATAAATATATGAATATTGATAGACTAAAAATCAAGAAATAATTATCATATTAATAAATTAGTTAAACTTTTATAACTAATAACTATATTAGGAAGGAAATGATGAAGCAGTATTACAGTCATAGAGATGGTAGGTCGTACATACACATGAGTAATGTTACATTTCCCAATGATTAATACGCAAAAAAGATAAGATACATTAATATTTATATAATATAATTATCTAATAAAAACAATATAATTTAATAATATATACCCATTGATTTAATTCTGTTTATTTAATGGAACCAAATTGTGTTTAAGAGGTTGTAGTCCCGTCGTCCCTGAATGATGTTATCAATTTTTATATGTGTTAAAGGATACTAAATAGAACCATATATAGTATATTTCAAAAAGGTAATTATTTCATAAATAGAATAAATATTTTTCATGTAATATCTTTATAATTAAAACCATAATTTATATATTCCATGTATCATGTGAATGAATATCATAAATTTGAGGATGTGGAGCCCACAATTCCACAAGCAATGTTATCAGGTTTACTTAGAATGGAATGAATATAAACATTTATTATGAAAGAATTATAGAGGAATTAAGAGAGTATATATATAATATATAAAATATATAAACATAGTTTCCATTATAATATAGAACGATTAATTTTGGGAAGGGGGAAACGTACAATCATCATTTTGAGAAGCGGTAGTTCACTATACACAAAGGGAATGTTCATCACGCATTAGATAGAGGAGTGTGTAAGTGTAGGAAAAAAAATAATACAAAATCCTATCTATATATTTAGGATAATTTCTCTTATATAATCATTAAATAATAATATTTTACGGTGGATAATGAAAATATAATAAAGTGTCTTAAGTAAAAATGTTACCTATTCTTTTGGTAATTAATTTGTTTTTGCATCAATGGGATTACAAGGTTGGATTTATAACAAAATAGAGGATTAAAATAGGAAATGATAGATATTTGGAAGCTATTTTGGCTGTGTTTGTTCTAGAAAACGTTTTTTAGAGATTTCATGAAGTGGAGGGATATATGACATTTTATAGTGGAAGAGGAGTGGCACTCTGGTAATATTTTAGAAAAAGGGAAACCCCTCCCACTTTTTTTTATTAAAAGTGTTTCAAATAATTTTAAAAAGATACAAAACATTGGATATGGTAAATATAAGGCCATAAAATTCTTTTTTACTGGTGTATAATTTCTTTTGGGCCTCATAGATATAGTTTAGTCCAATTTTAACCTTTTATTTACATTAATCATTATAATTAAATTTAATCACGTTCACTAACTATTTTTGTCAAAATCAATGTTTAAATTATTATAATTTATAAATTTTTCTTTTTAAAAATATATAATCCATTTTTAAAAACTAAAAAAGGAATATGTGAATGGAAATAATTTAAATATAATCCCATCAACATGACAATAATGTGCGTTTTTAAAGTAAAAATGTTCAAAATATTGATATGTTTTTATTGTAATTTTCAATATTAAATTGACTATAATTACCGAAGTTGTATTTCATCATTAAAAATTAATATCATTAAACAATAAAATAAACATCAAATATAACTAAACATTATAATTAAATTAAATGAAAATATGTATTGAGTTAAATTTTAGTATTTGTCACTATTCATTGCAAAAGAAACTATGGAGGAAAATGAAAATATTCAAATGAACTGTTTTTTATTTTTCTAATTCAGAAATAACATTAATTTTGAGAAATAAAATCTATAAAATTTCCATAATATAGATCTAATGTAGGTTCTCTAGAAAAAGACAATAAAGTGTCCTTAATAAAAAATATTTTTTTTAAGATTCAGTTTCATCATATCATATTACAATATAATAAAGCAATTTATGGAATATATAATATATATATTACATTAATATATGTAAATAAATATAGTCAATTTATTTTATTAGGGTTAAATTTCTTTATGATCATGAAATTATTTTTAAATAAAAATATCCCCTTTATATTCAATTGTTTAAATATAATAAGTGAATTCTTCTTATATTTGTTTAAACCATGGGTTTTAATAAGTTAGTTAGGAATATTCATAATAGCAAATATGACATCTAAGTTATGTATTAATATATTAAAATATAATATTTTCAAAACATGTTATTTTTTGGTAAAACAAGGCCTTGTGTATAACACAATCCATCGAGGAAGGTAAGTGATGGATGTAACATAAGCTAACATCAATGTTCCGTGTAGAGAAAGAAAACATTTATATTACATTTAGTGAATGATTAAATCATAATTAAATATAGCGGCATCCAAAAATAGTGATTTAGTATATATAAAAGTAATATTTCCATTATTTCTTGAAAATAAAAATATCATAAATATTAAATTAATTTGAAAAAATCATTTTACGAAATCTCATGGTCTTAAACATGAGGCGGTAGTCTGTCCTATGCATGAGACACACTATTTTTCAAATTTTATAGAAGTTGAAATGTATCAACTATATTCATTTCAAATAATAAAATAACTCTATATATGAAATATTTTCTTAATTCAGTATCATAGTTGAAGAATATTTTAAGTAGGTGGATGAAAAAATTAAACAAATACACATATTTCAGAATTTTAATTCTTCTTCGGAGTGACATTTTAGGTTTACACATATGGCCTTCACAATATATATTAATAATAAATATTAGTAAAATATTATATAGGGTGGGAACAAAAGAAGATATTTGGTTACGATAATTCTAAACCAAATGGTTTTGGAAGTATGAATAGGAATGGATTGATGATGACTTTCTATAAGTTCTGGATATGACACGAATAAAATTTTTTCAGAAGATAAAGTGGTACCCAATTATTTCCTATTTGAAAATCATATATAATACGACATTATTGACCCTAATAGGTGATAAATTCAAAATATTTCTATCATGTGGGTTTTGGACTTGTTTTATTTCGTTTCTAATTCTTACCTTCATGGTTTAACCCAATGAAAAACACAGTTTACATTAACTAGGGTAATTAAATTTTAAGGTTTGTACTATTCTTTTTGTAAAAAATTAACAATTAAATTATTATGTGATTTAAATTATTTTGAATCAAAATTGTTAGTTATTTTATCCCAATTCCATTCAAATAAGTGGAGAATGAATATTTTAAATTTAACCCAATGACGTGATGAGAATTTCTTTTAAAAAGAGAGATTGTTCAACAGTTGAAAATGTTTTTATATCGAAATTCAATATTATATTTTTTAAAATGAAATAAATCTTATTACTATATATATTAGTTTACTAATTTTATATTCAATCAACTTTGAAAACAAAATTAACCATATTAATTCTTTATATGAGATATCGTTTTTCAATAAAAATTATTATTTTTCATTATTCATAAAAAATTTCATATGTTTTGAAAAATCCCAAAATATTTACCATTATAAAATTTTAACATGTCAAATTAAAAAATGATTTTTTTTCCAAAAAATTTATAAATGTGTAGAAAAATTAAATTTAATATTTTTTCATTAAAACAATTTTTTCAGAAATAGTATTTTAATAACATTTAATGATTATTCAAAAAAATATGAAATTTTTTATTAATTTATTTTAATTATTTAATATCATTATACATATTACAAAAAAAATTATTATTATTACTGAGATAATTTTTAATGTAAATTTAAAAATAATAATGTCCAAATAATAATATAATCAGTTTTTCAGGGTTAGTTGAAACTCATTGTTTAATATAACAAAATAAATATAAGAAATTAAATTAATTCAAAAAATATATGTCCTAAAATCAAGGGATGTTATAGTAGAGAGACCCCAACAATGAAATGAAATATAACTAAGCCACTAATTCCACAACGAGTCCTCAACCCACATCTAAAATCATCACTTAAGGAATTCTAAACAATTGTAGTGCCATTCCATGTCACAATCTATGAGAGATCCCCATATTTTAAATAATTATTAAAAATTCACTTGAAAAAAATGTTGGAATATTGTTTCATTATAGTGATGTAGAATTCCGTCCTATTAGTGATTTAATGAAACTATGGATTTACAAGGTGATTGAATAATATTTCTATAGATACTAAGATGAAAAGGAAATATTAAACGAATTAAATTCATTTTAAGTGATGAATACGACTCTTACTATACTCTCGAAACATGAGATAGTGAACACTATGTTTGCTGAGGTACATTAAATGGAAAACTAGGCATCCTTTTTTTAAGGATAATGGATGATTTAGTGGGTGAATGAATTGTAAATCTATCGTGTATCACATTCATAGTAAAATACATTTATTTCTGGCTGAAATTTAATTATAATTAAAATTCGAAATACAAAATATAATCTATATCAAAATTAATTAATGGATAAAGGAAAAAAAATTAAATCAATTTACATAATGAAATAGGTTCATGATCTTATAAAATATTTAATGTGTAGTGAATAGAGTAATGAGAAACCAAAAATTTCAATGACCACTAAAATCATAAAAAATATCATTATATGAATTCATTACATTATAAAGATAATGAAATTTGGAATGAATGTAATGAAAATATGAAAATGAATTAGAATGTGACCTTATATTTTTAACTCCATAATTTAAAAAAATAAAAGTCACAAAATGAAGCTAAACTTATCTACAAATTTAATGTTTTGATATTATAGAATTAAATATCCCATTATGTAAAATATCTTATGGGAACTATATAATTTTAGTTTTTGAAAATTAGATGAAATCAGTATTATGAAATATGAATGAATTGAAGTGATATAATGTATTATCCAAGTAGGGTTTTAGAATATATAATTTTTTTTAAAATATTGTTAATGTGGTGCCTATTGGAATGAGTCATGGATTTTATTAATTAATTATATTTAAAATAATGTTAATGTCTTGAAATTTCAGAATTTAGAAATATAAACCCAATAAATGAATATATTTTGGAATTATGGTTTAATTTTTATATTTTATTTGAATAATCTATTTGATATTCAAAATTATGTCTATAGAATCTGTTATTAAGTTTGGTAAAATGTATAAGGAATTCTTAACAAATTTAATTTAAAACTTTTTATGATAAATTCAAAAATTATTCATAAGAATAATTAAATGGGAAAGAATAAATATTGTATATTATAATATTTATGTAATATCTCTAATAATAATAGACTTTAATAACATGAAAATGGGTGTTCATTTCATTTTATAAGTGATATGTTTTGTTATAATGATGTTTTGAATAAATGATATGTAATATTTACCTTTGGTAATTATAAATCACTTAAGATAAATGGATTCAGTTCATTAGAAATTGTAGTTAAGAATAATACATTGCATAATAGTCTCATTTTTTATGGTTTGAATCGCAACATTATAATTGTTTCAAAAATATTTCATGATTATACTAATGTAAATTTTCAAGAAGATATATTTTATGTGTATATAGTGAATTATTTATGTGTTATAATTTATGGATATTGACTTTAAGGAAAACTATTTCATAATGGAAAGGTTTTAATTTCATGTTCAATAATAATGATGTGTCATTAATAAAGATAGAATTGAAATTTTAATAAAATAATTATTAAAATGCATGTGATTATTAATCCTTTATAAAAACATGTGGTGATTCATAAAATCTACTTATTTGATAGATGTCACACCCTGACCCGATATCTTGAAATCATGGTTATTTTTATATTTATTTGAATCTTTTGGTCTCTTAAAGATTATATATTTTTTAAATTTTAATAAATTTTAAATAAAATAAAATAAATGGAAAATGACTTAAATGTATTATTATTTTTATTATTATGGATAATAAATATAATATTAATATGATTAATAATATTAGTATTAAGTTATTATTAATATAATAAATTTTATTAATATAATTAATATAATTAATATTATTAATATTAATAGTATTTTTTCATTAGTATTATTTTATAAATGAGAATATAAATTATTATTATTATAATTGAGAATATAAATTAATATTATTATTCTTATTGTGTTTATTATAATTTATAATGACATTTAATTTGTAATATTTTAGCAAAAAAATGAGGGAGGCACAATACAGGTCAAGCGCGACCCCCATGTCATTTTCCTCATTACACGATGCATAGGTAAGGCACAGTCCCCTATAATCCCTAGATTCCATCTATCATCTTGTCTATAGAGGGACCCCCTTCCCAATTCCAGACCTCACATATAGCACCCTTCATGGGTGAGACCTATAGCAGGCGTGTGACCCCGGTAGAACCCTTGTAGTCCGCGCCACCCATGGTGCATAACCCTTCCTTCCACATACATTTTCTCCATATTATTCCATGGTTTGGGTATGACTATATTTGGTATGATTCTTAGACATGTCCTCCTTCATCGATATTGATATTTTTTCATATTTTGGTGACTGATATGTTTTTCGACGAACATACGGTTTGAGGATAATACCTGATTGTTGTGTTCATACTTCAATTGGATATGTGAATGGTTTCTTGGGACCGATTTGTCCAAAATCTGGCATCTAGCACTAAGGGAGAGGTAGATGAACTCAATTTTCTTTTCTATTATTGTTCCAGGTAAGAGTCTGAACCCACTAACTTGTTTTTCACTATGAAATTTGAAGTGCCCAGATCAGTGTGAATCACTGACAGGGGGAGGGGGTGAATCAGTGATCCTTTAAAACTTTTTACTAATTGATTCTTAATCAATTAAACCTCTATGGCTGGTTAAAGCCTCGATCCACTCTTCTTGTATCTCTCACCTTTCCACGAATGATGCAGTAAATGTAAAGGCACTGGACACAAGGATTTACAAGGTTCGGCACCAAAGGCCTACATCCTTGCCATGCTCTCCCAGCATGGATTTTCCCATTATAATCGGTTAGTATTACAATGGTCGATACAGAGTCCCACTGTATCTCTCCTGAGTCCCACAGGAGGGTCTTTATACTGCTTCACACAGTGTTACCAGAGTCCCACTGGCCTGCTCCAGAATCCCACTGAAGACTCCTTCTCCCTGAGTCCCACAGGGTCTTCTCCTGGCTCCTCGAGTCGTACGAGTAGCTCTTCTTCTCTTTAAGCTTCTTCAAGTATCTTCAGCAGTCTGGGATAAAGACTGCTGGCCTTGCTCTGTACCTCTGATCACTTGTGATGATCAGGTCTTCTCGTCTTGCTCAGGCTTTATCACCTTCTTCTAAGGATGACCTGGCTTCTCTCCAACTACTGAATACTCAGACAAATGATGTCTTTGACATCAGTCTGGTCCAGTCTCAGTTCACATCAACTTCATGCACTGAATGCATGGCAACTCTGAATCCTCATGCACTGACTGCATGTCCTTCTCAAATCTCTTCAAGAACTCCTGGTCTTGGACAACTCAAATACACACCACTGATTTGGCTCTATTCACGTGTGCACGTGCATGCATGCAAGCATAAACTCTCCTTCTCTTTCTTCTAGGTGCAATAATCCCACAAAGGGTGTAGTCACTTTAAGCACACACCTTCTTCCTCCTTCACACACTTTATCCAATTTGTTTACACACATAGAGTGTGTTCTACTTTAGTGTGGGTCACTCCTTATTTCTTCTAAGTGTATACACACTTCTTAGTGCACACACTTAGGTTCGGCCAACTTGTCTCTTTACACACACTTGTTTCATTTTGCACACACTTTAAACTTTGGCCTTCACTTCCTCTTGCACACACACAAAGTATTCTTTGTTCTTCAAAGTGTGCACACACAAGGCTACGACCTCTTCCACTATTTTTGCACACAAGGCACTAAGGCCTCGGCCTTCCTCTTGCTTTGCACACCCACTGCCCGTAGGGTGTAGTGGCCTTCTTGTATTGCACACAACCAAGGGTGTGGTATACTACCTCGGGTCTTCTTCTCCAACACTGCCGTGTAGGGTGCAAGGTGCGAAGGGTGCAACCAGGGGCGCGCATGTGTCACAGTCGCGCAAGACAAGCGGCCGCGCAAGGCCTCGGTAGTCACTCCAGTGCAAGGGTGCTAATGCCTTGGGTCACACAAGGGTATCACCCGCGGGCTTCAACCGAGGGCGCGCAGGGTGTCAAGCACCTCAGCCACGCAAGCTCCTCCTGCCACGCAAGTTTGCGGGCAGTGAGGGCTCCTTCTGCCGTGCGAGTACGCGGGCAGGGACCTCCTTCAGAGCCTCGGATGGATCTGGAACTTCAGCCGCGCAAGGGTGTTGCGCGGGGCTTCGGCTTCGTGAGGCACAAGGTGCACTCACGGTTCTCCCGTTTCTCAAAGGATCAGCAAGCATATACGAGAGCTCAGCCTCTCTTTTTATAGGCAGTGGTGAGGCGGTGCATCCGCGTGAGAAATATTTGATCTCCCGAAGATTTCGGATTTTCAAGATTCGGTGAAATCTTGTTTTTCTCCTTAGTTTCCACCGCGGGTTCTTTCCTTATTTTCCTCTACGTGAATGCGACTTAGAACGCATGCACGACCTTCTTTAAACCCAATCCATGCAAAGGCACGAACCCATGAAGCCTCGGTAACTTCGTTTGCCTCGGTATTGCTTCAAATTCTCTCTCGATGCATGCATGCAAAATTTTAATGCATGATCGTGTTCGTAGAGGCCAGACGATCACAATAGAGGCTTCGGCTCGATCAGCGGTGGTCGGGAACTCAAATTCTGTCGTCGGGAGGCTCCTGGTTCAGCGTGTGGCTTCGGCTCGAGCTCGAGGTGGAAGACGAGCCACGGCCGTCGGATCAGGCGATGGAGATACATCGGACGGCCTGGATCAGATCGCCTCGCCGCGGATCAGTTGTGCGGCCGAGATCTGGCGCGCGATTGATCGTGCGGCTAGGATCACTCCCGCGAAAAAAATCCGCGTCCCACATCGAAACGGCCTCCGATTTTTCCGCAGCTTATTACCCAAGCGCTCCCTCAACCCCGCAATTGAATCTTCTCCCTCCACGGTGCCGCCCCACACCGTGTTCTCCCTGCGGGCGCGCTCTGCGCCCATTCTCTACTCCTGCGGGCGCGCTTCTAGCGCCCACTATACACACTTCGGGCGCGCTCTGGCGCCCATGTTGCGCAGGCCTAATCCCCTGCGTGGCCCGGGGCTTACACACGGCCCCCCTGCCTCTCGGGCTGGCCACATGGGATCCCCCCTTGGGCGTGGCGCCTTAGACCCACATGTGCCTTGGGGGTTGAACCCTTAAGGCTGGCTTGAGATGGCTAATTTTTTTCAAGTAATAGAACAAGTACTTTGTTAAAAAACAAAGTAACCAAGTTCAAGTGCCAAATACCACAACTCTTCTTCTAAGCCATTCTTCATCTTCTTTATTTCTTCTTCTTCATTAGAATTCATCATCCTTCTTCAACATATAATCATCATTTAAGAATGGAATTCCCGAAGGTTTCTTCATCTTCAACCGAGCTCCTGAATCAAATATTTCTTCAATAAACTTCATTGATCTAATCAGAGATCAATTGGAACATCTTCTGATTCACATGCACTAAGTGATAGTGCATGGACTTCATTAAACCACTTCATCCACTTAGAAGTAGTGAATGGATCATCTTGCTTCTTCAACTCCTCATGCATTGTCACTACGATGCATGGTCTTCTAACTTTGTTGTGACTTTGTATCCAGTTGATACAAGTTCTTGGAACTTTAAGAACAGCTCAACAATCGTCAGATGTGACTAGAGAATGTTTCAACCACATCTCCTATGCCACTTAGTGAATCTCCTAAGTGACATGCATCTTAGTACCATGGACAATTTCCTTCATCACCATCACCATCACATCCTTTGACATTCACATCTTGACTCCTTGACATCCATTCATTCCAAGACAACTTCATGCCTCATTGACAACAAATGCAACACAATGCACTTCAATCTCCCCCTTTGTATTTGTTGTCAATACACCACTTCAGCACATATGAATGGGTCAATATGTGTGCCAATATTTTCTCCCCCTTATTGGCAATCAAATGCAAAGGTGTGGTGTGGTTCACTTTCAAAAAAAAAATCTCTTCCTCCCTTCTAATAGCATCTTCTTTAAAAATCACAAAGAGAGGGATGATGCCACATGTTCTCTTTAGCAAAGAACCTTTAGTAAATCAACTCTAAGTCTACTTGGGCTAACCCAGTGTAGAAAACAAGAGTGATATAACCAAGGAACTCAATGCTGTCCAACATTCACAATACATGTGAGATCATGCTTAGGGGTTGAATTTTTTCAGATATTCAATGAATTGCTGAATCCTGCACATACTTCACAAAACTCATTAGAAAGTTCAGGTGCACAGATAAAGCTCCCCCTTTCATCCATTGGTCTTCAATCCATACTCCCCCTTAATTGACAAGATAAACTCAACTAAGAAACAAGGGATGAAAGTATGATTGGAATACCTTCACTTTTCTCAAGATGGTATTAATCTAAGAACCCCATCTTCTTCAGATTGGCTCCCCCTCAAGGGGTGCACTCCATTCTGTCCAAACCATCCTCCAGATGAGAATGATCATCATCTTCAATTCCCTACAATGTCAGCACATGTAAATACCAATAGTATAAGGGAATAAGATGGAACCTCCTTGGTTCATCAATGTGAACAACAAGGTTGAGAAGATTCTCTCAACCGAGATGTCCCATTTTCATGAGTCTTCACACTTGCACATTTGATCTTCATTGATGATTGTGCTGGTGTGGTTCTAAAAACATCTTCATGTGAAACCTTCTTCTTCCCTTTTTCCTTAGAAATTTCCAGAACTATATCTTCAGCTCTTTGCAGATCTTTGGCAAGTTGCAATTGATTTGGCCATTTGACTAGTAAGTCACTTGAAAGTGTGGCCTCAGTTCTGGAAGTTCCACATGGTTCTTTTGATGCTGTCAAGCTACCTTTCTTAGGAAACTTGTTTTCAATCAATCCCTTCTGCTTCTTCTGGATTGATTGTCTGTTTGAGTCCAGTCTGCCTCTATTGAATTTCATGGCTTCTTTACAAAGATCCATGATATGCCCTTTCTTTCCATAGTAGAAGCATTTCTTCTTGGTGGTCCTTCTGGATGCATCACCCTTCTTGGATTTAGACTCCAAGGTATTCTCTTCCTTTTTCATAATCTTCTTGGGAGCATCTTCAGCTTTCTTCTGCTTGCTTCCCAAGGATTATTTCTGAGCCAGGTTCAGTGATCTTCTCTTCTTTTTAGCTCTGGATACAGTTGGAGATTGACATGTATCTTTTTGACCACTTTTGCAATCATCCCAGATGTTGTCAAGTAATCCAAATCTGTTAGCAGTAAACAGATGTTTCTGGACCTGTGGATGCTGCTTCTTTTCCTCTGCCTTGCTCCCCCTTGGCATGGGCTTCCTCTGTACTTTGGCATTCAGTGGATTGTACCAACAATCCTTTGCACAATGCCCATACTTGTTACAACACCAGCATTGTCCCATGAATCTTGACCTCTTCAGTCCTTCTGATTGTAGGGTACTTTTCTTGACCTGTTGTGCTGTTTCAGGAGAGCTCTGCTTCTTTACTGTCTTCATCCATATTTATTTGGAATTATTCTTCCATCCTGCACTTTTTGTGGAAACACAATTAGAAGCATCAGTACAAGATGGTATGGATGGTACCTTCTTTCTAGAAGATGTTGCACTTTTATTAGAGGATGTCTTTCTCTTAGAATCATCCATCTCAAAGCTCACTTGAGTAGCAACATTTCTTCTTTCAGCTGACTGGGAGGCTTTGGCTTTGGGTGATTTCTGATTTTTCAATATCACCTCCAGTTCTATGAATTTCATATTGAGGGAGTTCTTCTCATCCTCAACAGTTCTTAGATTTCCTTCCCATTTTTCTTCCAGCTGTTTCATCTGGTCTTCATGCACTTTCTTCATTTCTTGTAATGAATTGTCAAGCTCCTTCACCCTGTTTACTTTGTCTTCAAGTTGAGCATCTCTGACAATCATTGACACTTTGTGCAACTTCTCCAGTGCATAAAACACATCTTTGATTATTACTTTAAATAATTCTTTCTCAGAAAAGCTTCTCTGTAATATTTCAGCAGTGTCTCCATATCTTTCATTGCAAAGAGAAACTGTTTCATATTTAGCCTTCACCAGCTTTCTGAGAGTGTTGGTTATGCCAACCCTTTTTGCCAATTGATCTTCCATTGCATTGGATTCTTCTTCTAGCTGTGATTTTTTTTCATGAAGATCATGGATGCCTGCAGCTATACACTTTGCCACTTCCATGGGAACTGCCTTCTGAAGAAATTTGAGTGCAATCTGAAGATCATTCATTGTTTCAACTTCATCACAGCTAGGACATGCTTTCTTCATCTTCTTGGCCTGTTTCTTCTTTCTATTTTTCTGAGTCTTGGCAGATATCTCCATTTGAGGCTGGTCGCTCGTTTCCTCCAATCTGCACTTCATAAAGACTCCCTTGGATCTTATAGAGGTAACCTCCCTTTGATACCAATTGAAGTGCCCAGATCAGTGTGAATCACTGAGAGGGGGAGGGTGTGAATCAGTGATCCTTTAAAACTTTTTACTAATTGATTCTTAATCAATTAAACCTCTATGGCTGGTTAAAGACTCGATCCACTCTTCTTGTATCTCTCACCTTTCCACGAATGATGCAGTAAATGTAAAGGCACTGGACACAAGGATTTACAAGGTTCGGCACCAAAGGCCTACATACTTGCCATGCTCTCCCAGCATGGATTCTCCCATTATAATCGGTTAGTATTACAATGGTCGATACAGAGTCCCACTGTATCTCTCCTGAGTCCCACAGGAGGGTCTTTATACTGCTTCACACAGTGTTACCAGAGTCCCACTGGCCTGCTCCAGAATCCCACTGAAGAATTCTTCTCCCTGAGTCCCACAGGGTCTTCTCCTGGCTCCTCGAGTCGCACGAGTAGCTCTTCTTCTCTTTAAGCTTCTTCAAGTATCTTCAGCAGTCTGGGATAAAGACTGCTGGCCTTGCTCTGTACCTCTGATCACTTGTGATGATCAGGTCTTCTCGTCTTGCTCAGGCTTTATCACCTTCTTCTAAGGATGACCTGGCTTCTCTCCAACTACTGAATACTCAGACAAATGATGTCTTTGACTTCAGTCGAGTCCAGTCTCAGTTCACATCAACTTCATGCACTGAATGCATGGCAACTCTGAATCCTCATGCACTGACTGCATGGCCTTCTCAAATCTCTTCAAGAACTCCTGGTCTTGGACAACTCAAATGAACACCACTGATTTGGCTTTGTTCACGTGTGCACGTGCATGCATGCATGCATGCACTCTCCTTCTCTTTCTTCTCGGTGCAATAATCCCACAAAGGGTGTAGTCACTTTAAGCACACACCTTCTTCCTCCTTCACACACTTTATCCAATTTGTTTACACACTTAGAGTGTGTTCTACTTTAGTGTGGGTCACTCCTTATTTCTTCTAAGTGTATACACACTTCTTAGTGCACACACTTAGGTTCGGCCAACTTGTCTCTTTACACACACTTGTTTCATTTTGCACACACTTGAAACTTTGGCCTTCACTTCCTCTTGCACACACACAAAGTATTCTTTGTTCTTCAAAGTGTGCACACACAAGGCTACGGCCTCTTCCACTATTTTTGCACACAATGGCAGACTCAGTATTCTCTTAGAGATATCCTTGGAAATAAACCCCTAAGCATAGATTATCGATATCTGGGATATAAAGATTATCAAGAGAATATAATGAGAGTTATTTGTTATTTATATTAAAGCTAAATTATAATTGGAATACTAGTATATAATTGGTGGAAGTGATCCCCTAAGGCCTCGGCCTTCCTCTTGCTTTGCACACCCACTGCCCGTAGGGTGTAGTGGCCTTCTTGTTTTGCACACAACCAAGGGTGTGGTATACTGCCTCGGGTCTTCTTCTCCAACACTGCCGTGTAGGGTGCAGGGTGCGCAGGGTGCAACCAGGGGCGCGCAAGTGTCACAGTCGCGCAAGCCAAGCGGCCGCGCAAGGCCTCGGTAGTCACTGCAGTGCAAGGGTTCTACTGCCTTGGGTCGCACAAGGGTATCACCCGCGGGCTTCAACCGAGGGCGCGCAGGGTGTCAAGCACCTCAGCCACGCAAGCTCCTCCTGCCGCGCAAGTTTGCGGGCAGTGAGGGCTCCTTCTGCCGCGCGAGTACGCGGGAAAGGACCTCCTTCAGAGCCTCGGATGGCTTTGGAACTTCAGCCGCGCAAGGGTGTTGCGCGGGGCTTCGGCTTCGCGAGGCACAAGGTGCACTCACGGTTCTCCCATTTCTCAAAGGATCAGCAAGCATAAACGAGAGCTCAGCCTCTCTTTTTATAGGAAGTGGTGAGGCGGTGCATCCGTGTGAGAAATATTTGATCTCCCGAAGATTTCATATTTTCAAGATTCGGTGAAATCTTGTTTTTCTTCTTAGTTTCCACCGCGGGTTCTTTCCTTATTTTCCTCTACGTGCATGCGACTTAGAACGCATGCACGGCCTTCTTTAAACCCAATCCATGCAAAGGCATGAACCCATGAAGCCTCGGCAACTTCGTTTGCCTCGGTATTGCTTCGAATTCTCTCTCGATGCATGCATGCAACATTTTAATGCATGATCGTGTTCGTAGAGGCCAGACGATCACAATGGAGGCTTCGGCTCGATCAGAGGTGGCCGGGAACTCAAATTCTGTCGTCGGGAGGCTCCTGGTTCAGCGGGTGGCTTTGGCTCGAGCTTGAGGTGGAAGACGAGCCACGGCCGTCGGATCAGGCGATGGAGATACATCGGACGGCCTGGATCAGATCGCCTCGCCGCGGATCAGTTGTGCGGCCGAGATCTGGCGCGCGATCGATCGTGCGGCCAGGATCACTCCCGCGGAAAAAATCCGCGTCCCACATCGAAACGGCCTCCGATTTTTCCACAGCTTATTACCCAAGCGCTCCCTCAACCCCGCAATTGAATCTTCTCCCTCCACGGTGCCGCCCCACACCGTCTTCTCCCTACGGGCGCGCTCTGCGCCCATTCTCTGCTCCTGCGGGCGCGCTTCTAGCGCCCGCTATACACACTCCGGGCGCGCTCTGGCACCCATGCTGCGCAGGCCTGATCCCCTGCGTGGCCCGGGGCTTACACACGGCCCCCTGCCTCTCGGGCTGGCCACATGGGATCCCCCCTTGGGCGTGGCGCCTTAGGCCCACATGTGCCTTGGGGGTTGAACCCTTAAGGCTGGCTTGAGATGGCAAATTTTTTGCAAGTAATAGAACAAGTACTTTGTTAAAAAACAAAGTAACCATGTTCAAGTGCCAAATACCACAACTCTTCTTCTAAGCCATTCTTCATCTTCTTTATTTCTTCATCTTCATTAGAATTCATCATCCTTCTTCAACATATAATCATCATTTAAGAATGGAATTCCCGAAGGTTTCTTCATCTTCAACCGAGCTCCTGAATCAAATATTTCTTCAATAAACTTCATTGATCTAATCAGAGATCAATTGGAACATCTTCTGATTCACATGCACTAAGTGATAGTGCATGGACTTCATTAAACCACTTCATCCACTTAGAAGTAGTGAATGGATCATCTTGCTTCTTCAACTCCTCATGCATTGTCACTACAATGCATGGTCTTCTAACTTTGTTGTGACTTTGTATCCAGTTGATACAAGTTCTTGGAACTTTAAGAACAGCTCAACAATCGTCAGATGTGACTAGAGAATGTTTCAACCACATCTCCTATGCCACTTAGTGAATCTCCTAAGTGACATGCATCTTAGTACCATGGCCATTCTCCTTCATCACCATCACCATCACATCCTTTGACATTCACATCTTGACTCCTTGACATCCATTCATTCCAAGACAACTTCATGCCTCATTGACAACAAATGCAACACAATGCACTTCAATCTCCCCCTTTGTATTTGTTGTCAATACACCACTTCAGCACATATGAATGGGTCAATATGTGTGCCAATATTTTCTCCCCCTTATTGGTAATCAAATGCAACGGTGTGGTGTGGTTCACTTTCAAAAAAAAATATCTCTTCCTCCCTTCGAATAGCATCTTCTTTAAAAATCACTAAGAGAGGGATGATGCCACATGTTCTCTTTAGCAAAGAACCTTTAGTAAATCAACTCTAAGTCTACTTGGTCTAACCCGGTGTAGAAAACAAGAGTGATATAACCAAGGAACTCAATGCTGTCCAACATTCACAATACATGTGAGATCATGCTTAGGGGTTGAATTTTTTCAGATATTCAATGAATTGCTGAATCCTGCACATACTTCACAAAACTCATTAGAAAGTTCAGGTGCACAGATAAAGCTCCCCCTTTCATCCATTTGTCTTCAATCCATACTCCCCCTTAATTGACAAGATAAACTCAATTAAGAAACAAGGGATGAAAGTATGATTGGAATACCTTCACTTTTCTCAAGATGGTATTAATCTAAGAACCCCATCTTCTTCAGATTGGCTCCCCCTCAAGGGGTGCACTCCATTCTGTCCAAACCATCCTCCAGATGAGAATGATCATCATCTTCAATTCCCTACAATGTCAGCACATGTAAATACCAATAGTATAAGGGAATAAGATGGAACCTCCTTGGTTCATCAATGTGAACAACAAGGTTGAGAAGATTCTCTCAACCGAGATGTCCCATTTTCATGAGTCTTCACACATGCACATTTGATCTTCATTGATGATTGTGCTGGTGTGGTTCTAAAAACATCTTCATGTGAAACCTTCTTCTTCCCTTTTTCCTTAGCAATTGCCAGAACTTTATCTTCAGCTCTTTGCAGATCTTTGGCAAGTTGCAACTGATTTGGCCATTTGACTAGTAAGTCACTTGAAAGTGTGGCCTCAGTTCTGGAAGTTCCACATGGTTCTTTTGATGCTGTCAAGCTACCTTTCTTAGGCAACTTGTTTTCAATCAATCCCTTCTGCTTCTTCTGGATTGATTGTCTGTTTGAGTCCAGTCTGCCTCTATTGAATTTCATGGCTTCTTTACAAAGATCCATGATATGCCCTTTCTTTCCACAGTATAGGAATTTCTTCTTGGTGGTCCTTCTGGATGCATCACCCTTCTTGGATTTAGACTCCAAGGTCTTCTCTTCATTTTTCATAATCTTCGTGGGAGCATCTTCAGCTTTCTTCTTCTTGCTTCCCAAGGATTCTTTCTGAGCCAGGTTCAGTGATCTTCTCTTCTTTTTAGCTCTGGATACAGTTGGAGATTGACATGTATCTTTTTGACCACTTTTGCAATCATCCCAGATGTTGTCAAGTAATCCAAATCTGTTAGCAGTAAACAGATGTTTCTGGACCTGTGGATGCTGCTTCTTTTCCTCTGGCTTGCTCCCCCTTGGCATGGGCTTCCTCTGTGCTTTGGCATTCAGTGGATTGTACCAACAATCCTTTGCACAATGCCCATACTTGTTACAACACCAGCATTGTCCCACGAATCTTGACCTCTTCAGTCCTTCTGATTGTAGGGTACTTTTCTTGACCTGTTGTGCTGTTTCAGGAGAGCTATGCTTCTTTACTGTCTTCATCCATATTTGTTTGGAATTATTCTTACATCCTGCACTTTTTGTGGAAACACAATTAGAAGCATCAGTACAAGATGGAATGGATGGTACCTTCTTTCTAGAAGATGTTGCACTTTTATTAGAGGATGTCTTTCTCTTAGAATCATCCTCCTAAAAGCTCACATGAGTAGCAACATTTGTTCTTTCAGCTGACTGGGAGGCTTTAGCTTTGGGTGATTGCTGATTTTTCAATATCACCTCCAGTTCTATGAATTTCATATTGAGGGAGTTCTTCTCATCCTCAACAGTTCTTAGCTTTCCTTCCCATTTTTCTTCCAGCTGTTTCATCTGGTCTTCATGCACTTTCTTCATTTCTTGTAATGAATTGTCAAGCTCCTTCACCCTGTTTACTTTGTCTTTAAGTTGAGCATCTCTGACAATCATTGACACTTTGTGCAACTTCTCCAGTGCATAAAACACATCTTTGATTAATACTTTAAATAATTCTTTCTCAGAAAGGCTTCTCTGCAATTCTTCAGCAGTGTCTTCATATCTTTCATTGCAAAGAGAAACTGTTTCATCTTTAGCCTTCACCAGCTTTCTGAGAGTGTTGGTTATGCCAACCCTTTTTGCCAATTGATCTTCCATTGCATTGGCTTCTTCTTCTAGCTGTGATTTTTCATCATGAAGATCATGGATGCCTGTAGCTATACACTTTGCCACTTCCATGGGAACTGTCTTCTGAAGATATTTGAGTGCAATCTGAAGATAATTCATTGTTTCAACTTCATCACAGCTAGGACATGCTTTCTTCATCTTCTTGGCCTGTTTCTTCTTTCTATTTTTCTGAGTCTTGGCAGATATCTCCATTTCGGGCTGGTCGCTCGTTTCCTCAAATATGCACTTCATAAAGACTCCCTTGGATATTTTAGAGGTAACCTCCCTTTGATACCAATTGAAGTGCCCAGATCAGTGTGAATAACTGAGAGGGGGAGGGGGTGAATCAGTGATCCTTTAAAACTTTTTACTAATTTATTCTTAATCAATTAAACCTATATGGCTGGTTAATGCCTCGATCCACTCTTCTTGTATCTCTCACCTTCCCACGAATGATGCAGTAAATGTAAAGGCACTGGACACAAGGATTTACAAGGTTCGGCACCAAAGGCCTACATCCTTGCCATGCTCTCCCAGCATGGATTCTCCCATTATAATCGGTTAGTATTACAATGGTCGATACAGAGTCCCACTGTATCTCTCCTGAGTCCCACAGGAGGGTCTTTATACTGCTTCACACAGTGTTACCAGAGTCCCACTGGCCTGCTCCAGAATCCCACTGAAGACTTCTTCTCCCTGAGTCCCACAGGGTCTTCTCCTGGCTCCTCGAGTCGCACGAGTAGCTCTTCTTCTCTTTAATCTTCTTCAAGTATCTTCAACAGTCTGGGATAAAGACTGCTGGCCTTGCTCTGTACCTCTGATCACTTGTGATGATCAGGTCTTCTCGTCTTGCTCAGGCTTTATCACCTTCTTCTAAGGAAGACCTGGCTTCTCTCCAACTACTGAATACTCAGACAAATGATGTCTTTGACTTCAGTCTGGTCCAGTCTCAGTTCACATCAACTTCATGCACTGAATGCATGGCAACTCTGAATCCTCATGCACTGACTGCATGGCCTTCTCAAATCTCTTCAAGGACTCCTGGTCTTGGACAACTCAAATGCACACCACTGATTTGGCTCTGTTCACGTGTGCACGTGCATGCATGCATGCATGCACTCTCCTTCTCTTTCTTCTAGGTGCAATAATCCCACAAAGGGTGTAGTCACTTTAAGCACACACCTTCTTCCTCCTTCACACACTTTATCCAATTTGTTTACACACTTAGAGTGTGTTCTACTTTAGTGTGGGTCACTCCTTATTTCTTCTAAGTGTATACACACTTCTTAGTGCACACACTTAGGTTCGGCCAACTTGTCTCTTTACACACACTTGTTTCATTTTGCACACACTTGAAACTTTGGCCTTCACTTCCTCTTGCACACACACAAAGTATTCTTTGTTATTCAAAGTGTGCACACACAAGGCTACGGACTCTTCCACTATTTTTGCACACAAGGCACTAAGGCCTCGGCCTTCCTCTTTCTTTGCACACCCACTGTCCGTAGGGTGTAGTGGCCTTCTTGATTTGCACACAACCAAGGGTGTGGTATACTATCTCGGGTCTTCTTCTCCAACACTGCCGTGTAGGGTGCAGGGTGCGCAGGGTGCAACCAGGGGCGCGCAATTGTCACAGTCGCGCAAGCCATGCGGCCGCGCAAGGCCTCGGTAGTCACTACAGTGCAAGGGTGCTACTGCCTTGGGTCGCACAAGGGTATCACCCGCGGGCTTCAACCGAGGGCGCGCAGGGTGTCAAGCACCTCAGCCACGCATGCTCCTCCTGCCGCGCAAGTTTGCGAGCAGTGAGGGCTCCTTCTGCCGCGCGAGTACGAGGGCAGGGACCTCCTTCAGAGCCTCGGATGGCTCTGGAACTTCAGCCGCGCAAGGGTGTTGTGCGGGGCTTCGGCTTCGCGAGGCACAAGGTGCACTCACGGTTCTCCCGTTTCTCAAAGGATCAGCAAGCATAAACGAGAGCTCAGCCTCTCTTTATATAGGCAGTGGTGAGGCGGTGCATCCGCGTGAGAAATATTTGATCTCCCGAAGATTTTGGATTTTCAAGATTCGGTGAAATCTTGTTTTTCTCCTTAGTTTCCACCGCGGGTTCTTTCCTTATTTTCCTCTACGTGCATGCGACTTAGAACACATGCACGACCTTATTTAAACCCAATCCATGCAAAGGCACGAACCCATGAAGCCTCGGCAACTTCGTTTGCCTCGGTATTGCTTCGTATTCTCTCTCGATGCATGCATGCAACATTTTAATGCATGATCGTGTTTGTAGAGGCCAGACGATCACAATGGAGGCTTCGGCTCGATCAGAGGTGGCCGGGAACTCAAATTCTGTCGTCGGGAGGCTCTTGGTTCGGCGGGTGGCTTCGGCTCGAGCTCGAGGTGGAAGACGAGCCACGGCCGTCGGATCAGGCGATGGAGATACATCGGACGGCCTGGATCAGATCGTCTCACCGCGGATCAGTTGTGCGGCCGAGATCTGGCGCGCGATCGATCGTGCGGCCAGGATCACTCCCGCAGAAAAAATCCGCGTCCCACATCGAAACGGCCTCCGATTTTTCCACATCTTATTACCCAAGCGCTCCCTCAACCCCGCAATTGAATCTTCTCCCTCCACGGTGCCTCCCCGCACCGTGTTCTCCCTGCGGGCGCGCTCTGCGCCCATTCTCTGCTCCTGCGTGCGCGCTTCTAGCGCCCACTATACACACTCCGGGCGCGCTCTGGCGCCCATGCTGCGCAGGCCTGATCCCCTGCGTGGCCCGGGGCTTACACATGGCCCCCCTGCCTCTCGGGCTGGCCACATGGGATCCCCCCTTGGGCGTGGCGCCTTAGGCCCACATGTGCCTTGGGGGTTGAACCCTTAAGGCTGGCTTGAGATGGAAAATTTTTTGCAAGTAATAGAACAAGTACTTTGTTAAAAAACAAAGTAACCAAGTTCAAGTGCCAAATACCACAACTCTTCTTCTAAGCCATTCTTCATCTTCTTTATTTCTTCTTCTTCATTAGAATTCATCATCCTTCTTCAACATATAATCATCATTTAAGAATGGAATTCCCGAAGGTTTCTTCATCTTCAACCGAGCTCCTGAATCAAATATTTCTTCAATAAACTTCATTGATCTAATCAGAGATCAATTGGAACATCTTCTGATTCACATGCACTAAGTGATAGTGCATGGACTTCATTAAACCACTTCATCCACTTAGAAGTAGTGAATGGATCATCTTGCTTCTTCAACTCCTCATGCATTGTCACTACAATGCATGGTCTTCTAACTTTGTTGTGACTTTGTATCCAGTTGATACAAGTTCTTGGAACTTTAAGAACAGCTCAACAATCGTCAGATGTGACTAGAGAATGTTTCAACCACATCTCCTATGCCACTTAGTGAATCTCCTAAGTGACATGCATCTTAGTACCATGGCCATTCTCCTTCATCACCATCACCATCACATCCATTGACATTCACATCTTGACTCCTTGACATCCATTCATTCCAAGACAACTTCATGCCTCATTGACAACAAATGCAACACAATGCACTTCAAAATTTATGGTCTTATGGTTTATATAATTATTTGGTATTTATTTATAGGTGTGTTGGTCTTTTCCACCTTAATTTTGGGTCCCTGATACTTATTGCAATGGGTTTTGAACTTCTCTATGGGCGCACACACATATTCTCATGTACATATATATATATATATATAAATTTATTTATGTCCCATGTGTGAGTTCCATGATTGAGTTTGGTGTAACACCCCGTAATTTCATAGTAAGTTATTCTCTTTAATGTAATTCAATAGATTGCGCTACATGCAACACCGAGTTTGATAACACCACGAATTACCATACTAGCCATTCAACAAGTAGTTATGAATAATATTATATGTATTTTGAATTTTATATACTCAATATAATTTTAGCAACAATATTATGTGTTTCTTAGACATAATATTATAAAATATTCAATTTTACATATAACAGTAGTATTTTTCAAAACAAAATGCAATTTTACCACCTTTTAATTGAAAACCCTTTTTTGAATCCAATATTTGAAAATTATATATTTTCAATTTCATAAAATAATCTTCCTATTATGAATCAGGATATAAATATTTAGTTTGGATAAATATTAAGTGCTTTTCTGATAACATTTATATTTTTATGAATAGTGAAAATACAAAATTTTAATTAAAAAAACCTTTTTAATAAATATATTTCATAGTTTTAAATTATTAATTTTTATATGTTTGAAGTATAAGTAGACTATTTTATTATCATTTAATGCAATGTTTTTCGATGGAAGTAATTTTACCTTTATATTAGACAAAAACAACATATCAATCTTTTGACAGTTATTGCTTCTCAAACACCCGCTTTCTTGTTTTGACAACGGAAATATATTTTTTAATTTATTAATACATATTTTCTATTTTTAATTAGGTAAAATAGAAATCATTTTTGAATTTTGAATATCAAAATTATCTTAGGGTGAATTATTCGTATTTTTTCTCAAAACATTCACTTTTGGATTAATAGTTAAAAACATTGCGTTATTTTTTAAATCCCACTTTATTTAAATAATTATTAATTTTATTTAAATTTATTTGAAGGTAAAAAATAAAGATAATAACTATATTTTTCCAATTTAATTAATTGTAGTAATATTATAATAAGATTATATACATAATTGTTTTTGATTTTTGTAACGTCTTTTACACACCTTCTATGTACATTTTCTAATTTGCATAAAAAGAAATATTTCCACTTCTATGAATTGAACTTCAAAAATACAAGAGACACAATTGAAATCAGTAAGTAAAATGTTGTTAAATATGATAGAAATATTTTTTGGGAAATAATAACTTTTGAATTTTATTTACAATGGTTAAAATGAAATGGTGTAATTAAGAGAGAAAATGATATTATAATTACCCTAACACATGACCTAATTCAGTTGGATAAGTTTATTTCAACCTAAATCAACCTTATAAATAAAATATGATACTTTTTGATCATCATGGATTATATTAAGTCATTTATTGTATTTTATTTATAGATGAGTTAAAAGTGAAATATTCATTTTTAATAACTAAAACATTTTGATATAGGTTATAAAAAAGATAAAATTTATTATAAATAATAATTATAAAGATAAAAAATTCCTAAATACTGATATTTTATTTATAATTTTTAGACAATAAATAATTATACTTATTTATGACATAATGATAATGAATTAATTACATTTTTAATCAATGATAAAAATAACTGATAGTATAAATATTCAAATAAATGTAAATTGATTCTTCAGATGCAGTCCCTTAATTTTATAGGTTAATATGATGTGTTATGGTTGATTTAATTTATTTTTTTCACTGAAATCATGTTTTTATGACTTTCAAAAAAACATATACTAAATAGTGTCAAATTTGATATAAATGAGTTTTTAAAATAAAGATTATATTATAAAATGATATAATATTACCAAATTATAAGGATTAGAGAAAGGAATTTTATAATGGTAGGCATTTCATTAATTAACCACTTAAGGTTCTCTTTGAATTTTATAGTATTTTTATTAACCATGTACTATAAAAATACCAGAAGACATGGAAAAAGTTAAGCTATTTGACTAAAAATTTAATCTAAAAGAGAAGGTTAATATTCGAAGATAAACTTGACTAAAACCAATTGGATGAGAATATTTCAACCCATACCCACAATATACTTTATATAAATACATTTTATCCATTATAAATTGAAAATTATTTTATAATAAAATATTATTTCAAGATTTTCCTAAAGTGTCCCTCATCTCTCATAAAAAAGTGAACTTCACCTTTACTAAAATTTAAACATCCAAATCCATTTGGTTCAGCCAACCCCTACTCCAATATCTACAAAACTACGCTCACGTCAGTTTAGAGGGCATAAATTGATCATAAATCCATTCTATGGAGCCCTTTTGATCAAATCAAAAGGATGCACTTGAAGAAGAGGTAATTGTTTCACAACCTCTTTCAAAGTTATTTTTTCTTCCACATTATCTTTCTCTATTGTTTCCATAGCAAAATAATAAATCTATTAGCTTATACATACAGAGATGTTATTATAAATATTGTACAATGACATTAATTATTTTATCCATCTATGAATGACAATGTCATCATACGTGTGTACGTACAACTTAGTGTCTCCATATCGTGGTGAATTATGTTATTCAACACATCATTATTTGAATGGGTATAATAATCAGTACATTTGATGTAAATAATAAATATAAAATTTTAATTATTCTTTATATATGATATACCATCCAATTACATACAATTTCACCATCAATAGAATAGTAATCTCACTCGTGCGTACGTACAAATTACCATCTCCACAAACTCGATGAGATTCATTTCCCATAATAACCATACAAAAATAATTTTATTTTATGATTTAAAATAATATTTATGATCTTCATATCATTATTGATATGAATCAAATACATCATATCCATAAAAATGTGACTTATATAACAAAACAAATAAAGGAAAATGAATCTATTAACACCCTAAACAGTGATACTACTGAAATATTATATAAAAAAATTATTAAAAGATCCTATATGAAATCACATTTATATAAGTGGTCCAATTATAATTTGATATCAATTATTTAACTATTATAAGTTTTTTTTAACATATCCTCGAATAAGTAAATGTACAAGGTAATGGGTTTTCAATTCACTTTTTATTCCCGTTAGATTCATGCTATGTAGCCACTATTTTCTTTTGTGTGGTGTATCTAATGTCAATGATTGTATTCTTTGTGTTATCAAAAATAATTTATGGGTATTTACATCTTTATTATTTTATCCATCTTTCATGGGGTGTATGTCTCATATGTTACCAAACTGTCAAGGGAATTTCTAATTTCAATTTCCACTCATTGGGTTTTACACAAACATCATTGATTATTTTACTCCAAGATTATTTGTGAAGTATTTATTTATTTATTTATTTAGTAATTTCCACTCCCCTTTTTCTGGATATACTTTTGATAAACAGAATCAATCTATTTATAGATTCTAAAGTAATCGATATAAACTTGATAAGAGTTATCGTAACTCAAATTCATTTCCTCGAGTTAAACATCCAATTCATTGGTGTTGTTTTTACAAGAATATGTGTGAATGTAATATGATTTATTTACACTAAATATCCAATTATATTGATTGTATTTATATTTTTCATACATAATGGTGTCATTGATTTATCCATAACCTATGGGTACTATCTTTATAAGGTATTTAATCTTAATTTTCATTCCATTGAGAATTCATTGTTGTTATGTGCCAATTCACTTTTTATGGTGTACATAGTGTACTTTGACAAGGTGTAACATGAATCACTTAATTAACATAATATTATAATGGTTTTTTTTACCTAAATTAACAGTATTCAATCATCTTTCATTAGGTTAGCAACTCTAACTAAAATATATTTTTAAATGTTTTAATGAATTATCCTTCCAAATCATTCTAATCAATGTCCATGTTTTAAAAATTGTAGTAATGATTTATTTATAAGGACATGAATGTTTTAAAATTAAAAATAATTTTAAATGTTTCAATGTGGAATGTGAATCATTGATTCAAAAATCTATTTTTAATATTTTCTTGATAAACAGTAAGACTTTTAAATGTTTTCAATAAAAAGGGGTTATTTACATCAAATAGGTTTGCTAATTATTTTCATCTTTGTCAATATCCTTCATTATTATTGAATTAGGATTATTTATTATAATAAAATATCTTCTATTTTATTAAATGGGTTATATTTGACTGTGTGTGTGCTATTTTTATACTATTCATGTTTTGTGGTCAAAATATTCACATTTCATATTATAGTTATAATATCAATGTTCACATTATGTTTCAAAATTTTCATATGTGGAATGAATTGGACTTAGTAAGTGACGGGTGGAGCCTGATATAGATTCATGATGCATCAATTGTTCTCATTAGACAAAATATTGTCTTGGCATAAGGCCTAAAAAAAATATTTTTTTTTTCTTCACACGAGGCCTTGACTATGTGGTTATGATGTCCGACACTATGCATTCCGTCATTAAGAAATTATCAATTGATATTATATGTGATAATTTGACTAGTAGAATATCCATATGAAAAAGTAAATGGAATTATTTGATTTATATTTGTCATATTATACTGATTTTTGGTTAAAATGGCTTTTGTTTTAGTCTTATACATTGACTTAAATGTTTATGCTTTTTTTGAGTGTTTCTGCTATATTGAAATCCTTACTGAGCATATGATATCACCCATTTATTATGTTTTCATACTTTTAGGATGTGATGAATTATATTATGATTGACCTAAAGGTATTGGTTAAGGGATATTAGTGTGTTCAAAGGGGACAAAATGTTGTTGTTTTTTTGTTTCATGATGTAATTTAAAACTTATGTAAGTATCTATTACTTCCAAGGCTACTAAACAAATAGGTCTTTCGAGACATGGCCTCTTGTGATCATGCCAATGTTATGTAATACTACACTGACTCAAGGTGACTTTGGTTGGGGCATTACCGTTGGTATCATAAGAAGTTTAGCACAAAATGTTAAAAAGGGTTTAGATAATCTCTGAATAGAAAACATTACCCTAAGATATAATTAGAGGATTATTATAGAATAACCTCCTAGAATTTTTTTAATGTAATGGTTTTCTAATTTTACATGAAATATATTTCTGTCTAGATATGAGTAGGTAGATGAGGCTCTGGCACGGATGTATCTAGGGGTAATCCCTGAAACAACCACATTGAGCTAGAATCGAACAAGAACATGTTCACGACAAAGAGCCTTGATTCACTCTTGATTACGAAACTTTAGAAGGATATTCTTATGAAAATTCAAATTATATTTACAAACATATTTGAAGGGTTTTAATATAATTTGATAATAAATATACTTGGATAATAATTATGTGTTTCAGATTGAAAATAAGTTATAATGACATTCTCTAAAATGAATTTATGACTACTGTTACTCAAACAATGCTTTGTGGTTTTTTTTCAATGGATGGATTACAAATAAGTCATTTTAACATTGAAAATGATGTGAAAGGACGGAATGATGGTGGAAATGTGAGTCTAAATAGAATCTTTATAGGCATAAAATTTATCGTGTTCATGCTGATGAAGGTTTCCAAAAATATGATCAACAACTTTTACATTAACCAACCCCAAAACACAATAAAGAAGATAAAGGTAGAGAATGATAAGAGCTCTAATAGTGGAGACCATGGAGAAAATAGAGCTCAATTTATATCATGTTGGAAATGTAGAAAGATACAACCATGAAAGTGTCTCAATGGAACCAATATATACTTTATGTGTGAGAAGGAAGGACATAAAGTAATGAATTTATAAGGAAAATGAATAGTTCTATGAAAGAACATAAAATTGATCCTAAGAATCAATATAATTTCATTTTCAATAAATATATGGGAACTAGGCATTCCCCGAGTCAATTACCTATTCTATAGGATAACCGAGAGGTTGATGAAGAACCTTTGTGAAAATAAATGGATGGTGAAATGTTTAGAAGTATTAATTCTATTTATTGATGGGATTACATTGGAATACATTTCTATTTTATGTTTAAACTTGCAGTTTGTTATGTGAAAATTCAATTTTAGGAAGAATTATATTTTCCATTGTGGATATAGATATAAAGATCCATTTTGGATTATATGATCTATGAATTTATGGAAATTCTAGGTTATTAATTTTTTGGATGAAGAAGTGAAGTATGAGAAAACATTTGTGGGTATCATATTTGATTGTTATTTTGAGTAATTTATCTAATTTTATTAATTTTATAAAATATAGTTTTTTCAAAAGGACATCACACAAACCAGGTGACAATCTATCAAGTCAGAAAAAGTTGTGGGAATCAAACCCACAACAAAAGTATGACTGGGATTTATCACCTAACACTGGACTACATGAAGTCCCTGGTTAGTGTGACTAAATAATTCTTGTTAAATGATTTTATTGATCAATAATAAGTTTATTTGGGATCTTATGTTTTATCAAATGTATATCCTTAGTATAGGATGATGATTTCGTTATTAGTTGATTAATGTTATTTTGGATGATGCTCTCTCTACTGGGAACACTATATGACTAAAAATAATAGAGTACTATGGGATTGCATTTTAGGATTAATGGTGGATTTTAATTTTGGATGAATCTATGTTTTTATAGTTATTCAGGATATTAATGGAAATTATTAACCTATCATAAAGAATTTGTGATTTGGTTAATTAAACTTCAGTATGAGACTGTAAAAGTAGTCGATGTTATTTGTAGATAAATGTATGATTTACTAGGAAATAGTATGTGACTAAATTCTTCTTAGTTTTGGATTTCAATCTTTGTTTTAATTATATTTTTGGATTTTAAGGACAATTGATTTATTAATTTTCATTATTGAACTATGGGTATTAGTTGTTTAATTTTTGGAAATTAAGATTAGTATTTATTTCTAGAATGGATTATCCATTTTGGGGATCATATAATCTTGTACTAACCATTTTCTTTTTGGTTAATATCTAAATAAAAGGAAAATATATAGTTCATCCTTTTCAGATTACGTGATTCTACAGAAGTTGATTCTATAACATCGGGTGTGACCAAGACATCGAGAATACTCATCGTTTGGAGAAAAGATGAGTTAGTTGTATAAACTTATTAAAAGACGAAACTCTACTTGAAAAGTAAGTATATCTCTTTATGTTCTTATTGAATCTTATAAATAAATTCGTCAAAATTATGAAATAGAACATAAAAAAAATAACGTTGTATGTTAACTTTTCTACTTGGAAACTAATGACTGTTTAACCGATCACAAGTTTTTGGTTTTTGGTTGTTATCTTTCTCCTGATGAATTTTTGTATCATTGATTCTCATAACTTGAAAATTATTTTATCTTCTATATCAATGTATTTTTACATTGAATCCAAGCATGGTTTATCTCAGGTGACCTTTGAACTTCTCTATCATTCATTTAATGTGATGGGTTTATAGACCATTTTTCCGATTTCGGACGTTCATTGATGTTCTGAAACGTAATTTTAAAATTACATTGACACAATTCCCAAAGTGGGGAATAATTTAACACCCCAATATTTCATAGTACGTTTTTATCTTTAAAGTAATTCAATAGCTTCTGCTACACGCAACACCGAGCTTTAGTGCACCACAACTTACCAAACTAGCGGTTAAAAAAGTGGTTTTGAATAGTAATAACATAATTTTTTATTTCATATACTCTATAAAATTTTATCATCCATATTATGTGGTTCATAGATAAAATATAAGAAAAAATTCAAATTTTTAGATAAAATATGTATTTTTCAAAAAAATGCAATTTTACGGCCTATTAATGGAGAACCCTTTTTCTACCCAATATTTGACAATTATATATATTCAATTTTTCAAAATAAATGTTATCATTAGAAATAGGACATATAAATTTATTTTGGATAAATATTTGGTTCATTTCTAATAACATTCATATTTTGATAAATAGTGAAAATACTAAATATTAATTGAAAAAAAATATTTTAATTAAAATCATTTATAGGGTCATATTACAAATATGAATGGTTTTGAATTATAATTAGATTAGATTATTTTCATTTAATTCAATGTTGGTAATTAGAAGTAATTTTATATTTAAATTGGACATAAAAACATATCAATCTTTTCATAGTTTTTACTTATCAATAACCCGCTTTTAAGATTTGACAATGGGAATATTTTTTGAAATATATTAATAAAAATTCAATGTTTTTAATTTGGTAATATAGAAATCATTTTTTAGTTTGGAATATAAAACTTAGCTTTTGGTGAATTTTTTGTATTTTTCTAAAAACATTAAAATGTTTATGAATCGTAGAAAACCACTGCATTATTTTTTAAAGCCACTATTTTTTAAATAAAAATTATTTTTATTTAATTTTATTTTAGAGTAAAAATAGATACATAATACCTATATTGTCCAATTTAATTCATTGGAGTCATATTATAATAATAATATATATATATAATTTTATTGAACTGTTTAACCTATTTTATCCACCTTCTAGGCACATTTAAAAATTTGCATAAAACGTAATTTTTACACTTTTATGAATTAACTATAAAAAATCACAGAGAAATGGTTTAAATCTGTAAGTAAAATATGGTTCAATAGGGTGACAATAATTTTTTTTGAATAGTAATGTTTAATTTTATTTAATACAGTTAAATTTATATAGGGTAATTAAAGATATAAATGATATTCTATTTACTCGAAAACATATCCTAATTCTATTTGATACATTTATTTAGACTTAAATCAACCATATAAATAAATAATTATCCTTTTTTATTCACTTTTATTAGATTAGGTCATTAATTATATTTTATTTAAAGAAGTGTTAAAAATGATAAATTCATAGTTTAATTAATAAAACATTTTTTAATATACGAATATTCATGAGGTAAATTCGACTATATATAATCATTATAAGATATAAATATTTTCTACATAATTGTCTTTCATTTATAATTTTTATACATTAAATAATTACATTTATTTACAACACAATGATGATGGTGTAATTTTCATATTAATGAATAATTAAAATAATGGTTATGAAAAATATAAAAATAAATGTAAATTGAATATTTTGATGCATTAAACTTATTTTAGAGGTAAATATGATATTTTATGGTTGATGAATTTTATTTTTTCTATGTAATTATTTTTTTTAATTTTTAGAAAAACCAAATACTAAATAGTGTAAAAATTAATAAAAATTAGTTTTTAAAAAAAATACTATATTATTCAATGATATAATATTTCTAAAAATATAAATTTTGGAAAAATGAATTATATAACAATAGATATTTAATTAATGAACCACTTTAGGTTATTTTTATATTTTTTAGTAATTTTATTACAATATAATAATTAAATACAAGAACAGATGGTAAAAGTTAAACTATTTACCTAATAATTAAATCTAAAAGATAAGTTGAGTTTAGTGACCTAAATTTGTCTAAAACCAATTCTATGAGAATATTTCTACCCATTCCCACCTTATTTTCGAAATAAATTCATTTGGAGCCAATAGAAACCGAAAAGGATTTTATAAAAAAATAATATTTCATGTTTTCCTAAAGTGACCCCATCTCTCTTATAAAAGGTTACTTCCCCTTCTCTCAAATTCACACATCCAAATACCTTTTTATCATCCAAAACCTTCTCAAATATCCTTTCAATTACCCTCAATTCATCCTAGAGGCCTAAAATTGATCATTAATCCAACCAAATATTTTTTTTTGACCAAATCAAAAGGAAGCATCCGAATAAGAGTTAATAATTTCACCACCTCTTTCAAAGTTCTTTTCTTCTTCCACTTCCTCATTCATTTTTGTTTCCATACCAAAATAATTACCCCAGTACCTTCTATATAGATTTATTTTATTATCAATTTGGTACAAGAATATTCATTATTCAATCTATCCTATAAATTACAAATCCACCATAAGTGTGTATGTACGACTTTCCATCTCTATGTTGTAGTGTGTTTTGTTATTCATCACTTCATTATTTGTATGGCTATAATAATTAGTATAATTAATGTAAATAATAAATATAACTTTTTAATTATTCTTTATATTAGATATACCATCCGATTATATAAAATTTCACCATCAATAGAATGATATTGTCAATTGTTCATACGAAAAGATTACTATCCCCACAAATGCAATGACATTCATTTCACATCATAACCAATCAAGAATAATTTTCAATTTATGATTAAAAATAATTTTTAATAACTTAATGTCATACTGGATATTAATCATTGACATCCTATCCATTACAATCATGAGTTATGTAATAAAAAAGATACAGGAATACAAATCAGTTAACGGCTGAAACAATAATACTACTGAATTATTGTTAACAAAGAAATATTAGAAGATCATATATTATATAATATCTAATTATGTTGTTTTTTATAAATTAATAACAATTATTTAACTATTAAATAGGATAATATTGTACCCAAGAATAAGGAAAAGTACAAGGTACGTGGTTTTTCACACTTTTTATTCCTGTGAGATTCATGCAATATTTCCACCATTTTATTTTTCTATGGTGTATGTACTACCCAAGATTGTATTATTTGTGTAATATAATATAATTTATTGGTATTTAAATATTCAATTTCTAAACCTTCTTTCATGAGGTGGATGTTTCGTATGTTACCAAATCGGTAAGGGAATTTCTCATTTCATTTTCAACTCATCGGGTTTTACGCAACCATCATTGATAATTTTACTCCAATATTATTTGTCAAATAAATATTGATTTATTTATATAGGAATTTACACTCCCCTTTTGTGGATATACATTTGACACACATAATCACTCCATTGAAAAATTCTCATGTTATCGATAGGAACTTGAGAAATGTAAGCTTAACTGAATATCCATTCATTGAGTTAAACATCCAAGACATTGGTGTTGTTTTTAAGAGAATATGTGTGAATTTCCTATAATTTATTGACACTGAATATTCAATAGTATAGAGTGAATTTTTATTTTTCACACATAATTATATCATTTATTTATCCATAACTTAAGGATATGGTCTTTATAATGGATTTCATATCAATTTGCATTCCATTGAGACTTCATTATTGTTATGCGCCAATTCACATTTCTATGGTGTACATGTTGTACTTGGGCATGGTGTATCATGAATCCATTTATTCTCATGATATTTATAATTTTTTTATAACCTCAATTATTTTTATTCATGTGTCTCTTATTTGTTAAGGAAATATGACTAAAATATCATTTTAAATGTTTTAAAGATTTATTCTTCTAAATATTTCTCATTAATGTCCATGTTTTGAAAATGGTGTTAGGTATTTGTTTATATGGACTTGAATGTATTAAAATTAAAATTCATTTAAAATGTTTGAATGTGGAATGGGACACATTGATTCAAAAATATATTTTTATCATCTTTTTTATAAATTGTGATATTTTAAATGTTTTCAAGACAAAGTGGATATTTCTCTCAAATAGTTTTTCTGATTATTCTCATATATGTCAATATCATTCATTATTATTGATTGAGATTGATTTAATAAAATAAAATCTCCCATATTGTATTGAATTAGTTATGTTTGACTCTGGATGTTCTATTTTTATACCATTCATGGTATGTGGTTAAAAAATTGACATTTCGTATGCTAGTTTTAATACGAATGTTTTGATTATGTTTCAACCTTTTTATATGAGTAATACTTTGGAATAAGTATGTGATGGGTGGGGCATCCTAAATCTCACATATTCATTGGTAGTTCTGCTGAGACAAACTACTGTCTTGGAACAATGCTTTTAAGTCATATTTGTAGTCATTGCACATGGCCTTGAATACGTTTTTATGATGACAAGAACTATGCATTCCATCATAATGAAATTATTGTTGTCTTAGTTCTCTGGGTATCTTGGGTTGGAGCATTACATGTTGGACATGTGAATTGGGTTAAGGGTACACATATATATATATATATATATATATGGATTTATGTACGTGAGAGTGTATGACTACTTGAGTTAGAAATCATCGGTTCAGTTCTCAATTGAAGTAGGTCCCCTAAGCTTAAACCATTAAATTAAATTCCATAATTTCATGAGTGTTTTAAAAAAAATTATATTAACTAGTATATTCATTCCTTGAAAATTGTTGGGATTCTTATGTTTTCCTTTCCATTGTTTTTCAAGTACTATTTTAATGTTGACATGTGTATTTTATATTAAAATTTGACCCCAATATCATTTTATAATTATTAACATTTCAAATTCTTTAAAGATATTCCTAAAATTGTTTGAGGTGCTTGGTGGGTATTTCTCAAAATTTTGGTGTGAATATTAGTTTGGAATTTTGATTAAAATGAATATAGATTCTTTTTTAATGTTAAAAAGGGGGAAATTTGACGATTTCACATGTTAAGAAAAGTATATGGGATTTGATGTATATTCAACGTTAAAAAGAGACTTATCTTTTATAAATGCGTTTCATGGATTTAGTCATTATTTCATGTTTTTTTAAAATATATCAAGACTTTTTTGATAATTGCAATTTTAAATGTATTTAGAACTTCAAAGTGTTGGGTGATCATATTATATAAAGTGGTATTATTTTTGTAAGTAATGAGTCATGTTTTGAACCATGAAAATTATTTTTAAATGTGAAAACCCCTCTTAAGGAATGACCCATTTTTTAGAAACATCATGTGTATGTTAAATGTGTGATTTTTGATATGTTCTTACTTAACTCGCTTATGCATTGATGTGTGACATACAAAGGGGGATGTGCCCATGAAGGGAGATCATTGGTGAGAGCTTGTATGTGTTTATAAGTAATGAAAATTTGATATTCACATATGTTTTCTTTATAAAAACTCAACCCAACTTGAAATTGAGGACATCAGAAACAAGGGTATCTAAGTTGGTGGTCTAGGACTAATAATCTAGATGATACAAAAGTGGTTCATCCTAGTTTCTTCTAGAATTATTGAAGTATACAAAAGAAACTAAACATAATTACGACTGATTATAGACCAGTAGGTTATGGTTGTTTTCCCTACTAGTAGCTCAGGCACAAGGACATATTTTTTCATGGTTTCTCTTCCATGTTTCACTGAGTTATGAAGATATTAGGTCTACAACTAACACTACCTTAATTGGGATTTTCCATTGTACTTGCATTGTGAATATTATTTAAGTTGTTTCATTCTTGTTCCCTCTCTTATGAAAACCTTATTTTAATTTTAATTTCATCCCATACATTTGGTAATGTTAATTCATTCTTGGAATCTCTTTTGAAAATGTAGCAGAAGAAAATGTGATTATTTAAAATTTATTCTTGTTACGTTATTTTGAAAACAATGAAATACTTTATTTTTATGTGTCCTATATTCATACTAGCATGATGGAGTTTCATTTTAAACGCCAGGGCATAAGTAATTGTTAATCCTTGGAATTATTAAAAATCATATCAGTGCTCACTCTAAATATTTATTTCCAGATTAAGGTTCCCCTTGTTTTTTATTGATTATAGATTGAGTGTGATATATATTCTGTGGTGACACATGATTTCACTCGAGGTATGTTTCCTTTCTTAGTTTATTAGTTTTATCCACTACCATTTTGTTCTATTTATTTATTTTTTATTTTTTACCAATATTTTTGGCGCTAAAACAATCCAAAATCATTTATTTTTATGCACAACACTGGTTTCCAGCACATGTTGATCAGGAAAGCCCTTCATGTGTTTTCATGGGCCGACTCAGGTGGCTGGTTCAGGTTTTTCCCAGGTTGGTTTTTGGAAATTTTTTATTAGAGCATGACCCTGTTATTTGGGATGTCAGGTTTCATAAAGATTAGTATTTTAATGACTCGAGAGGTAGATGCGGGAAGGAAGTCATGATCCTTTTCATGTCCTAAGCCTCGAGTTTGTAGTGGTATTCTGATATTTGAATTATTCATTTTCTTAGTTTGTGTGGATAAATGATTAAAAAGGAAGTGCGTTGGTGTTACACAATGAGTTTTCATGAAATTGAGACCCAGGTAATGATGAGTGCATAGTTCATGATACTTCATGTGGTGGATTCCTACTCTGAGAATGGCCTTCTAAACCATGTAACAAGGTTGGAATATCCATTGGTCCCTTATTTTTGGATGTTTTGATGTGATTTATGTTTGTTCTTAGTATTCACTAACATGAGAGGATTTCAAAAATTAAAATGGTTCATATAAAAGGGTTTTCAAATTTTAATGTGGTTTTTGGGAGTGATAACACCGTTTTTGAATAGGTATTTTTTTTTCTCATAGCAGGATGTGTTGTTTCAACGGAAAAAATGAAACTTGTTTTGGAATCCATTTGGGGTTTCTGAAGAAAAAAATTTGCAATTTGAAATGAAATTTCATGGGAATTTGGAAATTTTTAGCATAAATTATAATATGTAACATCAACATAGTTGAGAATTTGGGTTTCATGTTGAATGATATGTTTTGGTAATTATAAGGTTTTTCAATTGAAATTTTTTATTCATTCGAGTGATACCATATATGGAAGTATGCATGTGGTAGGGGATAATTGGTAGTATTTGTGGATGAGTTCATAATCTAGAAAAATGGTATATATGGGTGTTTGTGATACTTCATTGAATACCCATGGTGGATATTTATGTTTTTTTATTTTGTGAAAAATGATTTTAAAATTGGTAATTAAAATGTTTCGAAAAGTGATAGAGAATTTGTTTGGTTCATCATTCAATGTTTTTATCCCTTTTCATGGGATATTGGTTTGGTCTTGCTAAATCGTGGTTAGAATTGTGATTTGAGGTTTTCTTTTAGTTTTTGATTCAAGTGTGGATTTTTTCTTTTATGATGTATTTGGATTCAGCTTCAAGCTTCTTTTTTTTATTAGGACACCTAGAAAAGTCCATATTGGTTCTATTGAGTCTCTTCTAGTTTTTTGTTCTACTTAGACTCTTAGAGGAGTTGAGGAATTTATTTTTTCAATTTTCATCCATCTTTCATGGTGACCATGATATATTTATCATAGTATAATTGCATGGTGCTATCGTTGGTGTAATCAGTTTAATAGAACTCCTATATCAATGAGAGCCTGTGAAGGTTAAAGTTTTTTTGAAGGTGCATATGATAATCTCAGTGTCATTGGATTGTGGGGTTTCTTGGAAGGTGTTTGAGACATCTTCCATAAAATGGTTTATACTCATGATGGTGAAAGAGTGGAAACTGGTAGAGCTCTTGAGTGTCCAGAGAAACCAGAAAACAATGAAGGCCTACATTGGGAATCCTATGGAGTTTGATACATTTTCAATTTTGAAAAAATCAAACAATATAATAATGTTTCTCTTGTGCAGGGTCTTAGTCTAAGGCTCATTTACTGAATCACATTTAGAATTTCAGAAGTTTCTGTATCCGGTGAGGAGATATAACTAGAGGAATTTGTTTCTGACAAATATTTTTATTAGTTATATATTTTAATAGTTGGTCCACTATCTTGTTTGCTTCGGGTGTGGTCGGTATAAGTATGTTATGTTTCCTTCTCCTCATCCTTTGAAGCCCTGTCTTTGAATTTTTTCCTTAATTTAGAGACCTGAAATTTTCACACCTTAGGTGGCTAAGGTTTTTTATGAAATTATTAATGACTTTTTCTCTTAGTATTTTTATCAATGACTCTATATATACTCTAAATTTAGTGATGTAGAAAAATAATTTCTTTATTGTTGACCACACATAAATCATTTACGGTTTCCTACCACCATTTCTAGATAAATATTATAAGAATTTTTCATTATTATGTGAAAATATTTTTCACTTGGTGTGGATTCATGGATAATATAAAGGGGGTTTTATAAGAAACTCAACTGAATGATAATGTTTTGGTTGATAATCATCCGCTCTTGAAAGTGGGGTAGCAGATGCTTTAAGACATCCGAGCTCTAGCCATAGGTCCGAGAGTGAATCTTTTCCCATTTTTAGGAATCAACTGTGTTGTGGGGATATATGTTCAGTTTAATAAATTCATTTATTTAATTACATAAATTAGATTCATCATGGTTAAAAATTAAAAAATTTAAAAACATTGAACTAGTTCAGTAGTCTTATGAGAAGTGTTTAAAATGAGTGTAGTCATTAATGCAAGTGACTCCTTTTATATCGTTGAACCTAATATACATGTAATTATATTAAAATATATATGTACAAGAATGATGTTTTTGAGTATAATTATTCATGTTATACACCATAATAATTAGGTTTTTCAAAAATGTAGAAAAATTTAATCATGATGAGTACAGAAGTTTTAGTGTGATATAGAACATATCATTTCTTTTATTAGAATGTAATTAGGTTAGTAGTACAAATTTTAATTTTATATATTTTTCTTATGTTTTATAATCCTTTATGAAATTTCTAATATAATATGAAAACATGCTTCATGTGTATAAGGGTTGTTAAAATCTCATGTGTTATCAATTATAATTGATTTAATATAAGCATGTTTATGAAAAAAGGATTTGAATTAATTTTCCATAAATATCCAACAAATGAGAGAAGATATTACAACTACAGAACGAATCTAGGATGATTGTTTATGCTTATTATTTGAATGTTTGATATATCTCATTTAGTAGTAATAAACAACAATAAACACATTTTTTATTCCATATTTAAGTTAATTAACACAAATTATAATGAGAGTTAGAAACTATTAGTGTAGATAATGTGTGTGGATGAAATGAATGAGATATTGATTTGGTCATATCATGTAACAATGAAAAAATAAATCAATTTTCCAATTTTTATGATGGGAAATTGGTTTTACAAGACCATTGAAAGTTTTTAAAAATCATTAAAATTAATGTAACGTTGTGGATAAAATCACATTCCGAATCAATATGCAAATTTGAACTAAGGATTGTGAATACTAAAATAATGTTTGATGACTTGATTATTTTCAGGAATTATTAATTTTATATGATATTGAAGAAAAAAATCATGATACATGTTTCAAAATTTGACAAAATAAGAATTTTATTATAACAATGTTAGTGTTTTTATAACATTTCGTACATTAAAGGAATGGTGATAAATAATTGAGATAGGATTGTAACCAATGGGAAGTTTCATTTTAATGTAATTGTATTTAATTTTATATTTTATATTTTTTTTATTTCAAAACAAAAAAAAATTGAACCAATTTTCTATAATGATAAATGATTTTCTAAATGGATTTGATGTCAATATTTTTAAACGGTTAACGTGAAGATGATGTGTATATTTAACAGTATAAGGATTTGTCAGTATAAATGATTATTATTATATTCAATGGATTAGAAAGGTAATATATTGGAGAAATTATATTTTTTGAAGTTATTAAATTACTTAATCATTCCAAATCTCAAAGGAATTTGGGAAAAGAAGAGTGAAAATAAAGATAAATGTATAAAAATAATCATTTTTTTCTCACATAGTTCTGGTAATGTATTATAATTTTTCATTTTGAAAATTACATTTATAAATAATTTTACACTCTATTGATGGAGTTGATTTAAATTATGATGTCAAGAGTGATGATATCGCTAATAGGACATCAAATTACCCACAAGAAGTATCACATTTCTATATATCATGCGAATTAGGCCTAAAAACTATTTGTAAAGATAGATTATTGGATGATTAACCCATTTATACCAAAATTTAATTTGGAACTAAAATTTCAAAATATATGTATAGAAAGGTTGTTTGTGAAATGTAGTTTATAAAATATTTTAGTTGGGGGGTTGGCATATTTGGAATCTTTAGGATATGATGTTTTATTTCGTATTACATTTTTTATTGAGTATAAATTTGGATCAAATGAATAATATTTCATTTTTGTGAAAATGGTTCAATGGTTCCATAAAGGAGTTGTATATTTTCTTCAAAACATAATATAAAGGGAATTATTGTTCTATTTTGACATACTAATATGCATTGGGATAGATGTGTGTATGATAAGAATTCTAAATATGAAAAAGAATTTTTTTGTGGAAAGATTTTTTATTTGGAATATAATTATGTGAAATTATATATCTCTACGATCAAAGGCAGTATTTTATATTTTTATATCCTAAAATAGAACTCAACTACTGTAAATGATAATGTAATTAAAATATTTTAAAGAAAAAACTATGTTTTCTATGTTTGTACTTTCCACTAATTAATGGGCCATGAACATTTCGAGAGATCCAATTCAATATTATTGATATAGAAGAATTGATATCATGTTTTACTATATAATAGATAATGTGGAAGAATGAATCATTAACATATATTACATTTATACAATGAATAATATGTTTCTATAGTTTCTAACCCACATTGAAAGGATTAGTTTTAGAAAATGAGTTTGATTAGAGAGTTAAAACATGACATTAAAAATGATAGGTTATGGTGTCCGCTAATCTCCCTAACTTGATCATTGGTTATTGTTTTCAATGTGTATAAATATACCATCATATATCCAAAGATATATATTATCATAATAAAATATATATCACATGTTGAAGTAGATAATATATTTTGGGTGAGTATTTCAAATTTTGAATGTTTTGAGTTTAACATAAACATGATAGTCTAATATTTTTGGAAATGATTTTGATTTCAAAATGTATATGTAAATGTTATACTATGTGTATTGTTTTATCCTTTATATTTAGTTAGAGAAATATAATTTTGTTTGGATAATGTATGTAATTTTTTTAGATATGTTATCAAGATAAGTGAAATTATATTTCTAAAAGTTAATATTTATTAATTTTAATGATATATTTTTGGTTTTTATTCATTGCTCTAGTTTATTACATTTTGTTCGGTCAAACATGATAGAATAATTGAATTATAATTATATAGTAAGTTTGTGTGTGATTAATGTTTGTTTAGTTGAAAAAATTGAATAAGTGAGATAGTTTAGACTAAGGCTGAAGAATGAAGAATATTTTTTTGAACCCCTAATATGGATGATATAATGGATGCTATCATTGGTGATAAAGATGAATTGGGTGTGATGTATGATGTTTTAATTTATTTTTAGTTGTGTTCACATGAATAATATTAAGAGCTATGAAAATTACAGTGTAAATTTAATTTGAATTTGAATTTTATGTTTTGACAATGTTTAAAACTTATTATAGGTTTTTTTGATTAATTATGTAGTTATGAGAAGAAAAAAATTTATTATTTTATCACATTAAGGGAATTTCATTATGATTGAATGGATAATAAAATGCATAGTTGTTATTATTTTGATTTTTTTGAACGTGATTTCTATTTTATTTTTTTTCCAAAATATCTATTTATTACATAAAATCTAAATTTAGTTGTTTTTAATTTATAGTGGTTTAGTTTCTTATCAAATTAAGAAAAATAGTTAGTATATTATACTGTTATTACGTGTATTCATCGTTTTTTTATGGTTGAAATGAATTTTTTCTGATACTATGGTTAGTAGAATTATAATTATGGTTTTTGTTATTGTGTTATATGAAAAATGAGAGACTTGTCTAATGACTTGTAAATTTTTTGTTATGATTGTTCAAATATTTTATTTCTATTTCCTTTTTCACTGGGTGAGTTTTTCTTACAATGATATTCAGAAGATACCTATATTGGTGAAGTTAAGGAATTTTTTGGAATTATCCTCAAACAAAACCTTTAATTTTTGTTGTTCACTGGGAACTAACACACTGTGTATTTTTAGTACATTCCATGTAATTGTTAATGAATACAATATATGAACTGGGTACCTGAAATTACGACATTACAATTCACGTAATAGGTACATTCCATGTTGGTAAAAAATATTTCTTTTAATAAAAATTCAATGGTTTTTTATTAATAAATGGTACCAAAGTATTACATGATGTTTAAATGGAATAAACACCATGTAAATTTCATGGTACTTGTTTTTTGGGTATCGTACAACTAAAATGATTCATTATTTCATTGTGCAACCCTCCCCTCTCGAACTAGCGAGTTGTCTAAATGATTTTGTGTGATTAGTCACTATAAAAATCATATCATTCAGTGATTGATCACTATATGTGTTTGGATTAATTATCATTAAACATGTAATCCATTTTTATACATGTATTTTAGTTGTGGATAAGTGTTGGCTATACATTTGAGATCAAATAGTATTTTCAATGAATATTTTTTCTTCTCTTATTGTGCCATGTCCTCTGAAGGTAGGACTTATGGTTTCCAACCACTGTTGTCGAAGGTAGTTATATTTTATAAATCCTTGAGGAAGGTGGATCAATTTAAGAAATCAAATTTGTTGAATTTCATACTGTTATTATTTTATCCTTTATTTTTTAAATGAAATTTCATTTGTTGAAATTTAAAAGGGAATGATTTATTAATAATAGAGGGGTTCTATGATAATGTAATTCACATGATTTCAAAACAAATATTTATTTTCAAAACCATGGAGAATATTTTATTGGATTTGTTATGGTTATATAAAATGTGGGAAATGGTTTCCAAAATTTAAATTTTTAAATATTAAACAGTGGGAATGTTAGATGCATCAAGAAAAATACACTGGATGCCTTAGTGTGTGAAATCACTAAGTGGTAACCACTTTAATATCAATGGACTATGTTTGGACTTGATATTATATGGATTTATCATTTGGACTATTAGGATCCTGAGTGTCTATTATATATTTTCCCATTAGATGGATCCTAAATTGACAGTCCATTATTACATTGGTCTAATTATGGAAGGATATATTATTTCATGTATATTGGATATCATGTATATTTATATTTAGGTTTTTTACTTAGTTTTGCTTTATGACATGCATTTTTATGGATAAGATATACAATATATAAAAATTTGGGAAATCTGGAGGATTAATTTTTAAAGGGTTTCATTTTGATTTTTTGAAAAAAAATTTTACACAACAATATTTTATTTATAATTTTTTCATTCATGGTAGTATATCTTTTAATGAATCTTTATTGGTTTCCTACTGGGTTATATTACTCACACCCTAGTTATACCTTTGGGTTACTGTAGACCTTTTTTATGGAAACATATAAATGGAATGAAATTATATTTCATCTTATATTCTCTTTATGTCTCTATTTTGGATTGGGGTAGTTTTTGGTGGTGATATTTTTCCACATAGAGACTTCTTTGTCTAGAATTTCTATACTACAAAGTTTATTATATTGTTCTTATAAAAATATCAATTTTTTACCACTTTTTTTCTAGTTGTGTGGCTTTTTTGTTTATGTTAAAGGCTATATTTTTAAATTTGTTTTACATCACCACATAACTGACTGACATGGGTTACTAGTCTGGTTGACCTGGGTCATTCTGTTACAATTTGTTATCAAAGGAGTTACTCAGCCTGAATTGTGTCACCACATCCTGAGATTTCTATTTTCCTTGGGATGATTAGAGTACGATTTTCAGAATTTCGATATTATGTTCCAAAATTGGTCCTAGATAGATCAATCTTGTGAGTTGATTGTAGTTTCCATTGGTGGTCAGAAAATAATTCCAATGTCAGGGAAAAGGTATATAGGTTCCATTGAATGAATTGTTTGAGAAATCTATTTAAATATAGCTAACTACAATGTTTGGGGACATGGTGCATGTAATGTTGCTTGAATAGTGTATATGGGGATTTTATTTATATGGACATGTTGCTTTCAAATTTTGTTTTATTTTTTGGAAGAATTCAAAAAATATTTATATTCTTATCATTTTAAGTAATAGTTTTGGTTTATAGAAGTTGATTAAATTATTCTGCAATTTACAGATAATATATTGGATATTTTCATGAGTTTAAATATACAATGCCTCATAACAATTCTATTGTGAATACAATAGTGGAAACCATTATGAAGGTTCTTAATGTGGATCCTACAGTGGACCATTCTTTGGTTGTAGCAGCTATTTGTACCATCCAAACTCTAGGTTCAGTGGGCATCATGATCCAAGGATGAGTACTGAATCGTGGATCCGAATTAACCAAGCACCACAAACCATTATACCATAGTGAAATTGTAACCATGAATCATTGGAGTTCCATGAATGGATTGAGGGGATATTCATCATTTTGAAGACTCTTTAATATTCTCATCTTTGTTTAACAAAAAATATACATGAAGGTCCATGATGAAGATAGTTTGACTCAATATTACATGCTACATTTCATGAGGATATTACATGGGATTATTTAATGATAATATTTAATCAGTAGTTTTGTCATGAGACATTATGTGTGGTAATGAAAAATAGTTTCTATCCTTGGAAAATATGGAGCATTTTTTATGGAGTTTTCAAACAAATTTGCTGAGTTGGTCCATCTTGTACTATATCTTGTTACTATTGATTAGGTAATGTTAAAGACGTTTTATAAAAGGAAATGGGTATATATTTATTATATTCTAGTTTTTTTGGACTTACAATGTTTATTTAGGATGTGGATAATATAGCTTTGACATAGGCATAAATAGTCGGAATGGTAGGTTTGAGAAGAGAATTAGTTAGGGCATCTGTTAGTCTATGATCATCTTATGGTTTGAAATGAATGTTCATGATTGGTCTGTTTGAAACATGACCTGTTTCAAGGTCTTATATAGGGAAGAAAATGGATATGGTCAACTATTGGGGGGGAGGGTGGGGTATTGTCAAAACTGTACAATATATATAGGTTCTTAATACTCTTCATCTTGGCGGGTAATATGGAATTTAGACATGTTTTAGTGAAAGGATGCCCAATGGAATTATGTTGGGATCCACTTTCACAAATGGATCGCATGTATATGTTTGTGCTCCATGGGGTGATGGGTCACATTCCCAGGAATAGATGGATTTTTAGTTTTCATTATATGGACGAAATTATGTGGTAGAGTGTTTTCCAGTGGAATATAAAGTAAGGGATAAATCTGATAGAGGTACAATATTTATCTCAACATCTGTGGGGTTATATATGTTTGACACATGCGCTATTCATTTTTTATATCATCAATGATGGTTGATGGTTTGGGTCTGTGTTTAGATATTATTTTTATATTGTCTCATCATTCCAAACCATATAAAAAGATGTCTGAAAATGGTAACAAGTTCCCCATGTTGTATCCTACATTATGGTGTTTTGTGGAATATTAGTTCAAGATCATGACATCTTCAACCTGATTATATGGATGCATATGATGATGAGTTTGAATGAACAAGTAAACTGTTATTTCCATCAGGTATAGTTCTTATATACTAATGGGGTCAATGATGATTTCTATGGTGAGTTGGAATCTATATTGGGAAGGGATGATACTATTATTCCTTATGCAAGTATAATATCATGACAGTTGTCAGAAATGTTTCATGATGAAATTGAAATATTCTATGGAGGGCATAAATATGATGTTTTTTGTTAGTGTACCTTAATTAATTTTTAGATAATTAATATGGATTACCCTCATAAAGATATGTTGAATTTATTATAAACATTCTCAATGTAATGAATCATATTTTTACACCATCCAATCAAATTGAATTGTTGAGTTGGTGGAACAAATTGTACCACTTGTGGACCTAGATGCAAAAGGATTTATTCATCCAATTGCTTCACTGTGGGATCCAACTATATGTTTTCTATTATTAAATACTTATGACTCAAAATTTTAATGACTATCTAATGATAATTGAGTTAGCACTAAGAACAAGTATCCCTTTCCAAGAATTGATGATATTATTTATCATATTAAAGGGGGTTTTTTGGTTTTTATGATTTACATAAGTTTATGAATAATTAGTTGGGAGTCCTAGATGGGGGCATACATTAGATAGAATGTTGAATCCAATATGGCTATTTCATGTATATTTTATATTCTATTCATACTCAATAAATCACATATGAAATTTATGGATTTGATTAACTATATCTTTCTTCGGTTATTGACTGCTTTGGATTTTGGGATCATGAATGATATGCTGGTGTACTCTGTGTTAGAGGAGAAACATGTGTACTATTTTTATTTCATTATTCCAACCATGAAGTATCATAATATGTATGGTAAAATATAAATATGTGAGTTTTGGATATGATAGTAGATGTTTCTAGGACATGTATTAACTGAGAGGGGTGTCATTGTTGATATTGAAATGTTATGGCCATCTATGTTCTATTAAAATCCTAAAAACTTGTTTGAGTGTTAGATATTCTTGGGCCTAGATGGTTAATACATATGGATTGGTCGGAATATATTGAATATCTTATCCATAATGATAGATTTTTCCCATAAAGGGGTAAACCGTGAGTGGTATTAAAAATTATAGATATATTTTTAGGAGTTGGAGGTTTGGTTATCTTTAGAACTAGTGTTTATTTTCCAAGAAACAGGTTTGGGTGATAAAGATTTGAAAGATGATTTAGGTACATGTTTGGTTTCAGTCATGAAGTAATGGAAATATGTTTTGGATTATGGATCACAAAAGTCATGCCCTCATGGGAAGAACTACGCTACATATGATCTTCAGTGGGTAGAGGTTATGCCCAGACTCAATACATGGCATCAATATTTATTTGGTAATTAATTTATAGTGTATTATAATAATAAGATCTTACAGTAATTTTTGAATTAGAGGGATCTTAACTTGAGAATGTGACACTGGTTTGAGTATCTTTAGAACAAAGATTTTGATATCGTATATTCCACTATGAAAGGAAACATGGTTGATGATGTTCTAATAAATATAGTAGTGATCCTTGTAGGGAATAAATCAATTGATGAGTGGTCTCTGATGGGTTTGTTCTCTGAGATGAGATTGGAAGTGAAGGAGGTTAGTGGAAATGTGTTCTAGTATTTGATAAAAGGTTACTCATCTCTTGATGTGTGAGTTTGAAGTGATAAGATGAAAGACACTAGGAGATAATTCATAAGTGAAATCCTAAATTGTGGGTGGACCTTAGGCAATCGGTCTCAGTCTCCCTGTGTTGCTATGTTCTTTTATAATATGGATTTTCATTCTTTTTCTCCGATACAATAATTTTTACAATTTTGAAACTGATCATGTTGGTATTCTCACCATGGGGATAAAAATATGTACCATGATTTGGGACATTGATATGGGTGGTTGGGTGTGAGATGATCATTTTCAGATTTTGTATCATTGTGTCCCTGCTTTCATGATGTTAAAGAAGAAAAATAGTTACTACATTTTTTATAGTATTTACCAATTACAATATGGATATGGAAAAACATTTCCCTGAATATCATAATATTGTTTTCCTTAGAATCGTATTATAAAGAATGAAATTTAGGTGATTATTAACATACTCACAAAATTAGTTCATTTTTTATTAGTAATGGAATTGATGAAAGTGGAATATCATTGAGATATACATGTACAAGAGTTTATGAGACATCATGGGGTTCTTTTTACTATTGTTTCTAAGGGAGAATCAAGGTTCAAATCAAGATATTGGAACCATATTTATTAGTAAATGGGTTCACAGTTAAAATTGATAACGAATTTTCATTCACCTATGGATGGACATATATATAGGGCTCCAAATGATCTTGAGGATTTGCTTTTTCCTTATATTATTGAATTTTTTGTTCTTGTGATAGGAACACGCCTTTGGTCATGATATTAAATAATAATATTTTTTAGTATTTGACCAGGATAGAACCCTTTGAGTCATTATATGGGCATCCATGTCAAAAATTCCTTTTGTGGGGCAGAGTTGGGGGAGAGTTCCTTGGTCGGACTAAGATTGATTCGAGAGATAACTGAAATGGTGTAGTTTATACATAGTCATTTTATCATGGTATAGTGCCATACAAAATCTTATGTTGACCATCATCAACATCTTCTATGTTTTTTGGTTTGATATCAGGTTTTTCACAATGTTTCACCTCACATGCCACATCAGTGGTTAAATAAGCAGGGTAAGTTGGAAATAAAGTTTATAGGCCCCAGCGTTATCATTGAGTGGGTGGGAAGGCTATCCTAGATGGTGGAATTTATATCATGATTGTATCCTATCCATGATGTTCTTCATGATTCTAATTTCAAGTGTTATATATTAGATCATTCCCAAGTGGTTACATAGTTTCATGTAGATATTGAACACAATACCACTACGGCTGACCAACCAGTTCCGATTAAGGATTTCCATGATAAGGTTGAACATTATAAAATGACCACTGGTCCTGGTACTATGGTACTGTAGATATTATCACCATTAGATGTGGGATAAAGAGTAATTATTAAGGTAGAATTTTTTAACCTTTTGTGGATCAAGGGTCATGATCACATTTTAGGGAAGATTCTTTTATTCTGGGGAGATAGTAACACCCCATTACCTTTAGTTCTGGTATGTTCAAATCATTTATTTTCAAATCCTCATTATTTTGGTGATTTTATATTTCCTTCAAATGGGGAGGAAACCTATAATGGTGATGTCATATATATATTTTTCCACAAAAAACCTACATTATGTGTTGTTATCAAGGAATATACACACCATGTAAGTTGATTAAATGCCATGTAATGGTTATTGTAATGAATATTTGAACTGGGTACATGGATTTAAAGGATTAAGCATCATATAACTAGTACACAACATGTATTTATAATAATCCATATTTTAATAAAAAGGTGATGGGGTTTTTTTTGTATACGAATCCCGATGATTACATGATGTTTAAATTGTTCCCACAACATATAAATGTCATGGTTTTATGTTTCAGGGTGTCTTATAACTGAGATGTTTCATTAATATACTATGAATCCCACCTCCCCCAACCTAGAGAGATCCAATAGAAAATATTTTTGATTTGTCACTCTTTATATAACATCATTCAGTTATTGATCACTGCTCTTGCAAGATTTATTGACTATTAAAATGTAATAATTTTTTTCCTTCTTGGGTTTTTGTTGCTATTGTGGTCTGGTTATGGTTTTGAGATCAGATCATATTTTCAATTAATTATTTTTAGTCTCTTATTGTTCCTTATCATCCAATGTAAGGTTATATGCTTCCCAAACCACATTATCAAATGAGATTAGGTTTTATACATCTTAGAGGTAGGTGGATCAATTAAAAAATTATAATTTCATGAATCTAATGTTGTTCTTATTGATTCATTGTGAATTGAAAAGTAATTTCATTTTTTGAAACCAAAGAGAAATCAGGTTTCTGTTTAAAATCAGTTTTTCTATGAAAATATAATTACCATCATTTCGAAAATAATATATAATTTCAAATTTTGTAGAATATTGGATTGTCTTTGAAATGGTTTTATAAAAATGTTAGCATAATTTTCAAAACTGATATTGACAAACATTTTACATTGGGATCCTTATGTGTGACAAGAATGTAAGACGAGAATCCTTAGTGTGTGTGACATCACTAGGAAGTAACCTTCAATGTATCGATGGATTATGGTAGAAATCGACATTAGATGGTTCCAACATTATACCTTTTAATTTCACTAGTTTCTAGTACAAATTGTCCAAAAGGCTAGAACCTGACTAGAAGGTCCATTATTGTTTCTATTTTTTATTGCATGATTTTTTATTTAGTGGATGTTGGATCACTTGAATATTAATTTTTTATTATTTTTATAGGATTTTTTTTAATAAAATGTCTCTTTCATTGAAAAAAAATGATATCAAATTTGTGAAAAATAGAAGGATTTTTTATACATGTTTCTAAAAAATTTTATTGATAAATATCCTTGTAAAAATCATTTGTTTTAAATCTATAACTTGTTCTTTTTTGATATTATAACTCGTTTATATTCCTTGCTGGCTTTCTACTGGGATCTATTTCTCACACAATACATTTCTCATTGAGAGGCTATAGACACTTATTAATAGTACATAATTAAATAGAAGGGAATTTCATGGAAATCATCATTCTATTTATGATGTATTTTTGGTTTGGGCGGTTTTTGGATATCACAATTTTTCATATAGAGACTCGTTAGTCTACACTTTTCTTATTTCTTGTTTTAGCCTATTTGGATTATTTTTATATCCCTTTTGTTTCTTCTTCATTCTCTAGTTTTATTTCTTATTTTATAATAATTGTACTTTTTTATCTTTCATTAACATCACCCTATTATATAATAACATGTGTGTCTATTCTGGTTGACCAGGATTGGTCTATTATAGCTTTCCACTAAATAGTTCAATCATCATGGTTTGAGTATGAAAGTGTATTGTTATTTGTTTTTAAACCAATTGGATAAATTCATAGTGGTTGTACTTATAAGATATCATTAATTAATGATATAGGTAGTTAGGACAAATGTTTCTAATCATTAGTGTAGTTTAAATATTTTTATCGATCTGTAGTCATTATGGTGTGGTTATACCACACCATAATATGGTTTGTTAGAGAATATATATTCAAGATAATTTAATTAATTATTATTAAAGGTGGAATAATATATTATAATACTCAATAATATATTCCCCTATAACATATCAAGGGTGTTATGTTTTATTGATTAATATAACGTTATAGCTTGTAGCTCATGATGTTGGAGTTTTAATTAGTTATTGGATGATAAATTTCAATTTTAAAATTAAGTGAAAGGTGGATGTTTTTTATTTAAAATATAGATGTAATATTTTTTCATGAATAATAAATTGTATGAGAGAGAAGAATATAAATACATAATTTAGAATTATTCAGTCTATTTATGATCACATGTTAGCTACCTTTAGTGGTAGTTTTATACTATTCACAATGAATTGTCAGGAACATTCTGCATTTGGATATAAAATGATTTTCATAGCCATATCTAACATAATAAGAGACCCCAACCTCACCATTTCATTAAAATATTATATCACATTGATTTTATATCTAGAAATAAGATGAACCTTTATCTATTTCTTTAAATAAAAATGAGAATTTTATCTCAAATATAACTTTTTATTGTCTTTCTTAATTGGGAAATCTATGGTTAATTTATAATTTAAAACACTAAAATGGATACAATTTCATTGAAAAAATATGATAAATTCTAATAACTAATGTTTTTGAAAAATATAATGATTACTTCATATGATTCAATTAATCATCTAAATCTATTGGTTAAATAACTTCTTTAATGGAATAATCATGAAGGGGTTTCAATACCACATTTTGAATATCTTATTGTAAAATAATTAAACTAATATTTATATAAAATTATCTTAATTATAATCAACTATGAATATACTTTTCAGAAAAGGGTCAAAAAAATAAAGGTTTCATCATTAGTATATTTTACATAATATAAATTTTTGGATCGTAGTAACATTTCATTGTCTTTTAATACAAACCATTATTAAATATTCTCCCTAAATAATTATGAACCATTTTCATATAAATCATATAAATTATTTATATATGTTATATATTCCACCATACCTCTCATTGAATAATAATTTAGATAAAAACATGACATTTATATCAAATATGACCCTTGTAATTTTTCATGGATAATCCATTTTGAAAATATATAATATTGATTTATCTAAATTTTATCCTTATATTACCATAATTTGTTTTCTATAATATATGTTACCAGTGCTCATAAAGAGACATTGTAGTCTAACATCGTTCATCATATTAATCTGACATGACTTGAATAAAATAATTCGTTATCACAGAAATTTTATGATTAACCATAAAAATGAATGAGGATTCCGTATGTGTTCATACTGAAAGGAATGTTAAAAATTGTATTTTTATTTTTTTATTAACATATAACGATATTATATTATGTATTCCATTAATTTATTCATACCAGTAACTATTTCGTTGTATCGTTTGAGATGTCCACGAAGTCAAAATTGGGATTTTTGGTTGAATAAATACCCAATAAATGATTATAATTTCACTAGAAAAATGAAATGTAGATAGAAATAATATATGAGATTTCATGAAATAATGTCATAAACATAACTCATCTGATCACATGACCCTAGTAGAGACAATAAACTACATATTTATTAAAACATCATTTAATTAAAAAAGTTTAAAAATGAGGTCTGTTCATGACAAGGGTTTCATTCCAATGCATGATCCATGATATATCATGTGACACACCCATTGAATTCATGCTATTAATTCCATGATAATAGGTTCATGTATTGGGATTACATTGTTCACATAGACAATTCAATAATCATAGAAAAGGCCTCAGGCATGTTTTTTGGATCAAGAGAATGATCCAATACACATTCGATTGATCACAAAAAATAACGCGTACATGTCATAAATATTATGAAATAACCTGGTTGAAAACAAATTGAAAATCATCAACGGGGTCATATAATAAACCCATTAAATTATGGGATATTTACATGAAATATGTTACACTATTTTTCCAATAGTGGGATGGCATTTACCATGTGACTAGTTCATTCCTCACATGAAGGACTTTAGAAATAAGGGATTCATCATGTGATGGCCCCCATACATTCCTGTGTAATTTTACAAAAATAACTGGGAACTGTCAAATTTATTATGAGATAAAAATTTTTAAGAACACTAGAAAATCTACAAAGGGATAATTATTCTATGGATGATATGATGTTATTCATGAAATGGGATTACATGCTTTTTTTATCAGTTCATGGATCTCTTGAAGGTCTATATACATGATATCTTCATCATCTGAAGTGAAATATATATTTTACCCTAAACACATTTTGGACCATAGATATGCTAACTTGATCCCATGAAATACATTATACATGGATTCTTGATATTGTATAGTCCTACAGAGATGTCTATATTGAACATCAAGAAGCACCCCCATGAGGTATCAGGATGAATGCTACAACCATCCAGTCATCATAATGGATTATAAAATTCTTGTGGTTGGTAATGATGAACTGATCATGTGGTTTATTTTTATCATGCAATGAAGGGAGGATGACGTAAATTATTCCCAACCAGATTACATGAAATTCATAATTAATTACGGACTAATGTGGATTCCCATTTATCTAACATGAGTTAAATTATTTATCCCAATGAAATTATAAAGAACCATAGATATAGGTGAGTTGATTCCTATAACCCCATATCCCCCCCTCACTATCATTGAATCAAATTGAATAATTAGTAAAGAACATTCAGAGATAGAAGTATAATTCCCATAGTGAAGTGATCACAAAAATCATAATAGTCTACCACCATTTTTTATGAGAAGCTTTAGAGGAGTCAAAAATGATTGGGGTGAGGGTCAATTATGGGACTCCGTATTGATCAGGTGGAAACAAGAAAATCTTAAGGTAGAATCATGGTCATGTAATTATTTCATTTTAACAATTAAACCATTAATAGTCACAAGATAACATTTGTTCACTCCCTTTCCTATTTTCCTAACTCTAAATGGATCACAAAAACTGTGAGACCAACTTCCCACCAATTGAATCTCATGAATAACAATAATTCACATAATCAAATTCCATATATCATATAATTATTACATGGATTTAATATCTTCACTCAATGTACATATCCTTGAACCCTTTACCATTCACATTCCACAAAATGGATCATGCGATGAGTGTGACTTCAAAGGGATCACATAAAGTTCATGAACTGCCTTATTTCTTGAAGATTTCGTAGATTCAAGATTAACCCAATGTTTGTCTTCAACTACTATAAGACAATATCCACTCATAAACATGATATTCCATAAAATGTCCCCAAAAACACCATATCAATGGGGATCAATATGCCTATAAAAAAATATGAAATCTTTTCCCTTAGTTGTTAATGACAATGTGATCTATGAAAAAGTTTATTCATATTATAAGGAGGAAATGTAGGAATACTTCTAACGTCTTTAGATACATATCATACATGAATATTGTATAATTATTTTGGGAACGTATCTATCAATTGATTTCTAATTATATATCATTATGGTGGATTTAATTTGTATGTCCCATGAATATAGTTATTATTCCTAATTTCTTGTTATATTTTAATTATCACACCATGTATTGATCTTGTGGGAATATAAATTCATAATAATTTCACCCCATTAGTAGAATAATAATAAAAATCCAAAAATAAGGTAATCCTCAGTGCATATGACCTACCAAAATATTACGAAACCCTCAGTGTGTACAACCTACCCTAATATTATGGACGATTTTGTGCGTAATCCACACTCAAATATTAGGGAAACCTATGAGTGTACTCTCTAGTCTAATGTCAGTGAAAATATACCATGTTATACCCACTTAAATATTAGGGAAAATTTAGTTTACATTCCATATAAAAATTCAAACTTTTATTAATCATGATATATTTTATCATCTATTTTATCTTGTTTCTCACACGTTGAATGAATCACATTGTCTTAAAAATTTACAGTGATCGTGTCAGGACCATGATTCAAAATACACCATTCATGGGAATCCACCTTTTTCTATGCCCATTTGGTTTTCCAATATTGATAAAATATATAGAAATAATCTACATGAGTATTAATTATAAATACTCACCCATCATAAGGTTATGAAAGAACTAAATTTTGAGTAATTTTATTCTTGTTATAAATATGGTACCTGGAATTCCTTCTTAACACATGATATCCTTATATAATATTAAAATTACATCATGTGTGTTATTTCTTTATGACATTAATCCATGAATTAGATTCGTAACAAAATTATGAAGACATTAATACCAATTATAAAGGGTATATATTTGACACTATCTAGGGATCAATATTTATAACATATTCCACAAGAGAACTGTCATAATATTTCATTGTGACATCAATTTGTAAGATGAGTAAAAATAATATCTTATGAAATTTGTCCAATAATCCACTATCTCTTATCTCTTACACCTAAAAGGACACACATAACCTTAGAGGTTAGTTTCTTCTGTACAATCTTTATGATATAGATGACCCTCAAATATTGGCCTCCTTCAAGGTGTATGTTCAATTATATATAATCATCATTAATAGGTGCACATTCTAAATGAATTTTCTTAGGGTATCTCTTTATGAATATACCCCACTAAAACATCTATTTTCATACTTTTCATTTCATATAAATCCAACGAACTATATGGGGTTTTATTTTTATTCAAATTGGATATATAGAAAACCAATCCATGTTTCGATACAAATAACAATACACATATAACCCCTTGAGGATAGTAAACCCTATATTTATCATTCAAAACACATGAAAACACATGATGTCCCTCATTTTTAAGAAATTATGTGGAAAAAATGGAGAACCTATGACACTTACAATTGGTTTCATTAAAATATTTTCATCTTAAATACATAGATTTTCAATAGCCAATCATTTTTCAGTATAAAAAAACAATATTGGGATTTTTGATTGATGATGGAAGATATGATAAATCTATATGAGTTCCATATAGAAGGAAATAATTCCCCATAAATGGGTACGATGAACCAGACCTCCCATCATATTGACTACTGTGAGTTCCTAATGTTTGTTGGTAAGAATATCATATGAATTCCTACATTAGGAATGTTGGATTAAGGAATCAAATATATTTTGGAGCAATTTGGATTTTCTATTTGAATAAAAAATAAAGAACCAAATGTGAAAGATTTTGCAACAACAATCAACAAACAATAATCAGGAGTCAGGGGTTAACTCTATGTTACTTCAGAAAATAATGGTGAAACCTACGTGAATATATGAATAATTTAATGTAATTGTGATTCCAATGGATGGCCCATTCATACAATATTTTTCACAAAAATGGATGAACCAACAACAACAAAAACGAAATGTTTCAATATGCATAACATAATAAGAAAAATATTTACTACATCTGTTGTTCAAATTGATGACCTTATTTATTATTTTATATGTGATTATAGATATGGTACAATAAAAATTAACCTTACATTCTATTCCTGGCATCATTATGAAAAAGTCCTCAAAACTCAAATGTAGTATTATTCCATGTGGATTACAATGAAACATCCCCAACGTAATGAATTTATTGTCAATTGGAAAACATGATTTTCCAAAAATAGCAATGTAAATGTCTGATCATGACCCTTGAGTCCTAACACAAGGTTATCTAGGAAATTATTCTCTCAATTCGTCCTCTCTTTGGAATAGGAGTGGTGAAAATAGTGTCCCCTAGAACCACTAGTAACATATTTGGGAGAATATCCCTGGAGTGATGCAATGAAAACTTATTTTACCTAATGAAGGTGTATCAAGGATTTGACTATAGATAGATCTTGATTTAGGATCTTCCAAGGAAAGATATCCGGATTCACCACCACAACCATCATCCATATAATTCCCCTCAATTTATTATGAGGGAACCCCATAATGATCTCTTCCCTAGTTACTCATATGAGTTCCCAAATGACATCTCATTGATTGTATAAATTTATAGACCATGTTATAAGTCTCATATCCCTAGATCCAAAAATAATTCCTGATAACATATCCAGATTTAATCTAGTGACCAATATCAAATCCCTGATCACTCAAACAATATGTACATATATATTATGGTATTAATCATGATAGAGGAACGTATACTAACCCCAATGCACAAATCACATTGGAATATTAGTATTCTATAAAGAGTAAATGAGTAGTTATATGTCCCCACATTAATAAAATATGATTTTTCATATATATTCTAGAATTCATGATTGTTCAAGCCACTTTACTCTCACAAACCCTTGTGAAATACCTCTATATATTGGTAGTGATTGATGAAGTTTGCTTAAATATTAATGAAATGTTAAAGGGACATGAACATATTCATATCCTATTACCCAAACCATCATATCACTGTAATAAACAATAATATGTGTATAATCAATAGAAATAGAATATTCTTTCCTTTTTATTGGCAGATTATAATCATATTATGAGGAATGATGAGGCATTTGATCAAGCCCATATTCCCATTCTAATTGGGGAACCCCAACCTAGTTTTGAAGTCACCTCACAACATGATCACATTAATATCAATGAATTCATGTTTTGTATTCCAAATGAACATATCAGTTCCTTCCCCTCACTCTAACTGAGGTTTTTCAGCACATTTTGTTAATAAACTCTGGGCATGCTCATATGAATTATAATTAAGCTAATTAGAAAATTAAAAAAAATATTATGGGATCTATGCCCAAATACAAACACCTACCTTTAAATTAATTAATAATCCTCCATAAAATGAACAATATGATGATGGAAATATAAATTACCCTAATTTAGTGCCTCTTTGTAATATTTCAATGGGGAATTCATAACTGAACTGGATGCATACCCCCTCATCTACGAGGGTTGAATCCAATTGTCTAGAAACCACTCTAAAGAATTACCATATCACTGAAGATGATAAAAATCATCACTATTATTCTCATGTATCTTCAATGTAGTGGTATCATATACCCACAATAACAGATGGCCATAAACATATTCTAGATACATCTATGTATCAAGATCATACCCCTTCTAAAAAATGGTTTGTAATGATATTTAAAAATTATATATTATTAGGTAAATATTCCCACTCATATCAATTGATTTTTATTTTAGTTTTTACAACATCTATCTATGAAAGATAAATGGTCCATCAAATTATTGACAAAAGAAGAATCCGATAACTACAATGATAGTCTAACGTTTTGTAGTATAATGATGGATTACAAGAATAATACCCCTAAAGTCCACTATGGAAAACCTTCCCATAGTGATATCTCACCATGATAAGAAAATACCCTCATTTGAAGACACCTTCACAGTGGTTAAAACCCATGTTAAACCAAGTATAGTTTCCCATCAAATATTAGCTACACATTTCCTTGATTATTAAGTGATAAAGATAAGGGACCACTATTGTAAAACCATGTTGAGGAGTATTCCTCAAATCAAAATGGTATGTAATGGATATATATATGGATATGGATTGAAACAACCTCCTTAATATGTTTTTTATAATCACTATATCTGATTACGATGTCCAAGATGAGTTATAATTGGATTCTGGGCGTTACATACTCTAGAACATGTGGGAATAATTTTAGCTATATATGGATAGAGATTTCTCTCATCAGGAAGATGAGTTTCACATGTAGGCCTTAAGAAAAATCAATTTTTAGATAGTCCTGACCACATTATATACATTCATTGATGGTAGATCAAAAATCCAAAACCATATCGTAGATCATATTTCCTCCACATCATGTCATCTATAATGAAATTAGTCAATAGATATCCACCAAAAATTAGTAGCTGGGTTTAGGTCAACCATGGAGCGTTGCACTTCACCACTTAACTAGGATAAAATGTCTCCGTAGATGCAGCATCCTAAGATGTCATATCCATGGATGATATCACATGACTCATTAACATGATGGAATGTTGGTCAATCCAACAATATTTATCCACTGGGAGAATGAATATATTTCATTAAATAAGAGGGAGGGATGAAAATAGCCACCTAAGATGGCCCTCTCAATAATATTGGGGCATATATCCCATAAAAAATATAAATTTATGAACTAACTAATGGATACAAGTAATAATTAACTCATGTTATAAGAATCCACCACACCCTGACTATTAATGAATAAAATTACACCAAATTTTGATGATTTACATACAAGATTTCTTGGATGTCATCCATATTTAATCCTTGACCATAGAGAGAGGGGTTATGTTATCACCCCCACCTACCCAATTTCATCAAAAAACAAGAAGGTCCAAAAACATTAGTTTAAATTTATAATTAACCACAACCCATAAGGCTGTGTTTTGTAATCCCAATATCCCTCTCCAAGTCTCATCATGTCGTAAAAAACATGATCAGGTAATTACGATGATGGCCCTAATTAATCTCAAATAGTCTGTTTGGGGATATTATTACCATCACCACAAAGGGAATATTCCTTTTCCAGAAAATGAGGTAAATACCAATGTTTCATATCCCTTTTATTCTTCCCACCATGAGACACACCACTTTCAACTAGTGATTTAATAGCAATAAGGATCAATCAATCCCTTTCCATCACAATTCACAGGACAATGAATGGGGAACATTAAGAAAAGGCCATAAAACCTTATAATGGTAAAATTATATGATAGAAAAATAATACTAGGGTTTAGATAAATGATTCAAATCTATCCTTCACAATTTGATTAAATAGTACAAAATTTTCCTGATAATATATAGAGTGATGGGGTGAATACTATACAAAATTGATAATCGATGAACACCATAACCATTAATCAAAAAAATTATGGATAAATATTACAATGTAAAGTGGTGCATCATGGAGGTCATTCCATAGTAGGATAGTTATATTGATGAACAATGTGAAGCAATTCATACAAAGACTATGATGTGTAATGAAAACGTGACACCTCTAAATGATAAGTTTCCTGATCCATTGTGGAATTAAAATAATGACAAAATAAATGGTGTTGGCATATTCAACTACCAACTGAAGTGATGAAATTCCCTGTAATGAATATTTATTAGAAGTATATAAGAGAGAAATAAAAAACCTATCATAGCTCAATGAGAAATTATCGAGGGAAAATATTCTTACATTGTATTTACCTCAAGTGGAAATTTGTGTCTCTCATCCTACCTATTGGAAGAGAGATAATTCCTCAACTCATTTGTAATTTCAGAATTAGGATGGCATTGGGTCTCAGAAACCAGTTTACAAAAATACATAAATTGTGGGAGACTGTGATTTTTTTTCATTATCATGAATATATCCACTTTAATAGGTAGATCTTCTAATTATGACACATTTTTAAAATCTAGAGGATATGACTATAGGAATAAGGAATCATTCCTCGACTACTTCCCATTTACAGAAGGTTTTATAGATAGAAATACTTCCAGAACACATCATCACACAAGCTTCTAAGATGGAATCCATAGATGGGTGATGATCCACTATGTAGCCTAAAGGGAATCCATACTCTGAATCAGTTATCGAATCGTTCCACCATATAATTTTAAAAAAGATATGTTATCAAACTTTTTTGAATGGGAGACCCGGAAAAACATATCATGCACTTTTTATCCTAATTCATTAAAATTAATGTCCATGTGGACCATTAATATAGAAAATTATTGAGAATCCCAGTAAAAAAATTGGTTGAGAATGCCTTTTTTAGCAATCTATCACATATAATGTTCTGTCGTGGGATGTAAAAACGTTCATCAATAATTCCATTATCATTTCTTGTCCACACTAAAAAAATTGATGGTCTTCCACATCGAAAAATGAAAAATATATGAAAATGATATGGTATATGAAGTTATAATGGGATGAAAGGTTCCAACATACACATTTAGTATTTCACTACCCCAATATCAATTTCTATAACTTTTTTCTAATAACCATTATTATGAGAAAAAACACATTGTCATTGGTGAAATATCTAGGACGATTCTGTGAGGTCATAGAATTGAGACACCCCTAGAAAATGTCATTTACTGAACTATGTATAATTATCACACAACATATATTATACATAAGAAATGTTTTGGTAGAGAATAGTGTACTATTAACACTCTAAAACTAGTATCAACGTCTACTAAGACACCTAGGGAAGCCCCAAATATCATGTACGACCTGTTGAGTGGAAAAATAGTAGATGTTCCCTCAACTATTGGTGAGGAGGGATTATGGACTCTTTTTATATGAGGAAATGAAGAAAATATCATATTTATTCTTAAATTAATAAGTTCATATTACCTTCCAAATAATAATACAAATTTATTTTCTTATGCTATCATGGATTAGGATATGTGATGAGGTCACCCTCAGTGATCACCCAGACTATTTAACTTTTCAAAGGAGGCTATATTAAACAATCATGGACTATATTGTATTCAAATATATACTCTAGTGTATTTTTTATTCAAGATTGGGGATATTACAAAAATTCTCTGCACAAGTGACATGTGTTACAATCACACTAATTGAATAAAAGGGTGAATATAAGGAATTTTTCATCTTTTCGTGAATATGGTTTTGATTACTCCATGAATCAAGTGATAGTTGACCAATCTAATGCCACCATTAAAGAAAACATCCACATACCAGTCACAATCAGAGATCCTAGGTAAAAACAATTGAAACTATCACATGGAGTAGAAGTAATAATCTGATATATGAAAAGGTGTCCATGAAAGAGTCTTTTCTAACAAACCTATTGGTTATGTGTTTTACAGAACTGTTTCCTTCGGCAGCTGAAGAATTTCCACCTCCCCAACAAATAAAACCCTCATCATATGGAGATCTAATGTTTTATCATGTTAATATTATTCCCTTGATATAACCATAATCTGATGATGAATACTCCCCTGAATATGACTTCCTAGTACCTGACCATGGAGTCGGTGGCCGGTCCTATAAAGGTGAAGGGTACATGGGATGATTCAGTCATGTATGAACTGAAACATTTCGTCAAATCCATACTGAAGCCTTATTTGTGGTCGAGACTTATAGGAAATCTCCTCAAAAATCCAAACCTAATAATCTAGATTCCTTAAAAACAATTATGTGGTCATTTTAGCCCAATAATTTTAAACGATTGGCTGGTGTGGGTCCACCTATCAAATAATATCACGAAAAGGGGTCAACTAGTATGACCTACACCTCTTGTTGGAGATACACCACTGTCCCATTTCTATACACGATGATAATAACGACCTTCCTCACAAAGGCCCACCTATATGTTTTATATCTGATCCTCCAAACCCATAATGCATTATAAAATAAACTATATCTTGGATACAGGAGATGATATTTTATAATTTTAATGGGATGCCTTTTTCTTATTCTTGTTTTCACACATAGAACAGACTCCATGGGTCAGTTTAAATGTTTAATATTAAAGGGATTAAATATATATACTAAACCATGAATAAAATTTATATATTAAATAAATTATTTTAAAAAATAATATAAGAAAAATTTAAAGGTGAAAAATACATTCCCACATATAAATGAATTGAAAAAATAACAAAAAAATGTAATAGATAATTACTGATATAGCTCATATATTTCCCTCCAAGACCGTCCACCTTACGTGGAATATACATCAGAGTATCAATGATCTCCACCAATTTCACCACCAAACTACTCATAATTTTGATAACACTTGATAAAGAAGGAAAACCCCAATAATGAGGGATTATATAACTACCTATTATGATTCCTCAGTAAATTCATACAATTTATTAATGTGATAACATAGAATTAGTTATCTCCACCCAAATGAAGAGGGAATAAAACCCAAAAATATATATATGCTCAGTTGGAAACCCATAAAAGAGAGAAAATAAATATCTATCTAATATCCTATCCCTATATGTTTATCCTACCAACTAATCTAAAGGTACATGTTAGATGCACAATATCACATGTTTCCGTTTGATAATGATATGTGTAGCGCCCTTACCATGTCACTACACTTCAGCTTGAGGTGGTTTTATATCAAATTGTGGAATGAACCCCTAGTACATTAAGAAGGCTCCACTAAAAATATATATATCTTACTCCCTAGTGTGATATATGGATGATAATCAGTAGAGAGTTATACGACCTGCAACATAGTGAATATGCAGAGTTCAAATGAAATTTAAAAAAATAGATCACAAGTATCACATCGGGTGAAACTAGGTAGTTATTCATTAAGAAAACATTACCTACTATTTTTAGGGGCTTCCACTCAAGGGTGTATAGGATGTAAACCATATTATGTTAGTGATGTTTCAATCATTAGGTATTTATAAATAGAGGACCCACACCCTAGTATGATTAGGGGATCACACATTATGGTTAGAGGACCCACTCCAAAGTACATCAGTGGATTCCACGTTATGAGTTTGGAACCCACTATATTGTTATATATGAAGGTTATATTTAAAATAATTAACGGTTTATGGGAGACCATAAAACAAGTATAACATGGGGGTGTCAATAATACCATGTCTCTCTCTTATTATTATTTTATATCACTTCCATCATCGATTGTTTCCGTAAGTCAAATCATGCTCCAAAAAATAATTTTAATATCTCTAAATCTAAAAAAGGCTACAAAATTCTCATAAATTGAAAAATACTCATGATATTATACTCATGGGACAAAATCAGATTCCAAATAAAGGATATATGAGAGGAAAAATTACTATTAAATCTACCAGGTCTACACCAGGGGGGACATGAAAGGTTACCACGCTCAGCCTCCTAGACATGTCATTTACATAAAATTTATTGAATTTACATGTATACAATTCATTGCCAATGATTATACAATTCTATATCCAGTAGTAAACAAGTCATAATAGATAAAATTAAAGAAAAAAATTAATTTATCATAATTGTTATCATCTAAAGGGGAGGTATATCACATATATAAATATGATCAATTTTTTCATGATCAATATTTTAATCGATGGTGAAAAAAATTATAATCCATAACTTCATTAATGTTTGATATTTTGTTAATCAATTTTCACTAGTGATGATAATGATCTATTCCATTAAATACATCTTGATCCACCTCAATATAAACTAACATCATTGGTTCTTCTCCAATTTCCGTCGGTTATGCAGATAACCCTATATAATTTCCCTAAAATAATATTTAGTAATGAATTTACGTTTCCCTTTAATAAATGAATGAATGAATTACTTATTTAGTCAATACACATAACATAACCGCCAACGACTACCTTATCTGAGAATTCGGTAATGACAAACATTAGGTACATAATTAGACAAACCATGCATTGTACAATATAATAAGATCTTAAATATCTAATCAGGGTCAATAATCATGGTAGTTTTCATTATTATTAATATTACAAAGTGTCTGTATAATTAATATATTTAAATTTAATATAATATCAATATTGGGCTCACTGTAACTTGGAATCTATCAACGCATTTCTTGATGGATTTGAAAATATTTATTAATATATATCAATGTATTACATTGAGAAAATATGACTAAATCATCCCCTCCTCTAATGATTTTATCACTAAAAATCCCATGCTAAACAAAACGACGAGGATATTGGGAACCAATTGTTATCTCTCACTCTGTGGAGCTCCCCTACACACTTTGTTTTAAAAGGTTAGGGTTAGAGCCTCATTTAATTATTATATCAAATCGAAGACCTCTTTTAAATGGTTATAGGGAGACTCATTTTATGGCCTGAACGCCCAATGGAAATCTAGACCTTTAAAAATCTCATAGACCAAAATTTTGGCCCAAGGCCCATTTTGTAAATAGTACTGCTACAGTACCACCTCTAGGAGTATGCACATAATAACATTTTTTCTATATGGACCTACCTCCACTACAGTGCCCTAACACCACTACAGTACATGTCATTACTATTGTATCTCCACTTCTACAGTACCACTATAGTTCTGCTATAGTACATGCGACCAATAGGTTTTGAACCCCCATTTTTCACGTAGGATTACACGGTGCTTACCACTAAGACAAACCACAACTAATGTAGTGACCTAAAGCATGACGTACAGAGACATTACATTACATTTGCAGAATATCTCATATTTAACAAAAACAGACACCAAAGGACCACAATAGTTTAGTGTCTTTGGAAACTCAGAATATAATCTTCTTATCTTAGTGAAAGATCTTCAACATCTCCCACAAATATATTCCTTTGTTTCTTACCTAAAACCATTATTTATATCCTGGGGAAAAGAAAACATATAAAGGTTCAGCTCCAATTTCTAGTAAGGGTAAGCACGGAGAAAATAAATCAAACAATATACATTTGATCTTCAAAACATGAAAATAATATTTAAACATCACAATCTTGAGCAATGACATATAACATGGTAGTATGTAAGGCATAGATCATAATGGATCATTAATCATGATAAAATAGCATGGTAATAAATATTTTAATTGTGGAAAAACATTAAGCACGTGATATGATTTCCATAGTAGCCAAGGCATTGCTGCCAAGACCATCTTAGTGGACAATGTCCCTTACTGAACCGGGTTTACTAGCCGTTCCAGCCCTGTATTACTGAACCAGATTTACTTTTCGTTCTGGCCATGTCTTTATCATGAGATATAAATCATTACCCAATACATTGGAGGGAGATACAATTCTCACCCATCTCATAATGAGATCATTCTTACTTGTTCAACAACATTAACATAAATCATTCATCATAACCCAAATAATAAAATGGGTTTCATAAACATCATCACATCATCACATAATCAATATAAAACAAATGGATATCATTTCATCATAAGAAGATTTAAACCATGTAAATCATAGAGACATTATACATGAAACATACACATATGAAATAATGGCATCTTAGATGGATATTGCTTTTGATAAAACACTTGAAATGAATCCTTGAGGAAAATATCCTTTCATTTCAAAATCATTTTCTTTTCACAAAATTCTATATAAATTTTAATAGAACATGATTTTGTTGAAAATAATAATGAAATCTTGTAGAGGAATCATTTTGAAAATTAGGCATTATGAAACCGTAAAAATCTGGTCATGCCGTATAAGTTAAAAAAACCATTCTTCACGTATTTTTTCCAGAAAAGTCAAAAAGTACCTCATATGGTAAACAAAAAAAATGTTCCTTATATACCATGTAGTAAAAGTCAACAATGGGTAAAAGGGAATTTAATGATACCTGAAAACACATGGACATGGATGTTAAATATAACCCCAGTAAATACTTACTTATAAGATATCTCGGATAGAAAACCATTGAGATTGAAACATTATCCCTTACCTTAGGTCTGATATGCATCATATGTATCCGAACCTCCTCTTCTTCGACACACCTCTTTGAAACCTCCTCTTAGGGCACAAAAATTAGTCTTTGAAGAAGACCGGGACCTCTAGTATGTTGATAAGGAGTTTGATATGGGAAATGGGAAGGGGTTGGATGAGCATGAAGGCTCAAATAGGTGTGAGGAGGAGAGGGAGGAGGTTCCATTTTATAAGGGGGGAGAGCAGAACCATTGGAATTATAATAAATATTAATCTATAATAAATTACAAACCCACATAAAAACCTCTAAAATTACACAAATCTGAATATTAGATGAGATACGGTTGTAATTTCATCAAATAATAAAATTTATACATGTTGGGAATTTATTTTTAACATTTTCAACTTGATTTATCCTTATGTAATCTATTTAATTTTATTTGTGGTAATAATATTCTAAATTTTAAATCATTATAAACAATTACTTATATGTTGTGAATTTTCCATAATTGTAAGATTTATTACATTGTATACCATTTAAATTTATATTTATTATTTTTAAATATTTTTTGATTTTTAAACAACTTTATAATATGTAATTTTTATAAAATAACAATAGTGTCAATTTTGACACTATTAATTTATTTGAATTTACATAAAATATTCACAGAATATATGTTAAAAATAAAAGCATTAATATATAAATAACATGTTATATTTATCAATAAAATTAGTGGATCACATTAAATAGTTCATATAATATTTATTTTAATATTTTAAAAACCTTTTATTTGGTATATCTCTTAAAAAATAATTACTACAACATTTTTTTATATTTATTTAATATACTTATTTGTTGCATAAAAATTTAAAATAAAATCCTATGATGAAGAGAAGTATAATAAATTTTATAATAATATTCTTACTTGTGTTTATCTTCTTAAAATCACAACATTTAAATTGTTATATTTATTAAATAATGAAAGTGACATCTTTGACATCATTTAAAATAATATAATATAAATGTCATGATCGGGTTTTTAAGGCTCGAAAAGGTCCAAAAAGTAACCCTTGGATGCTTAGGGTATAGATATACTCGACCAATAATGTTTGGTCAACTTTATGGTCCTTTAGATAGGTATTGTTTTTTTAATAAAAACAATATTATTGATTTTTAGCTAAATAAACAATTTCTAAATCACTATTGTGTCTCCATTAATGACAATTATTTAATACCTAAAAATTATAAATAAATTCTCATGATGTAGATAATTTTGTTATATTTCTGTAGAATATTCATGTTCGAGGATTCATGATGTTTATCACTAAATTAAAATTATTATACTTATAGGATTTAAGAGAGTAACAAGTTTTCACTTTCTTTGGTTTTAATAATAATTAAATTATTTTCATGGTACAAAGTCCACAAAATGAATCTAATACGACCCTTAGGTGATATGGGTCAACTTATAGTCATCCAATATAATTTTGGTATGTGTTAGGGTAATTTTATAATCTTAGATTTACCCTTATTTACCAGATTTATCTTTAATTGAAGTAAAAAAAATTACCGTAGTTACTATTCATAGTGCCCAAAAAAAATGTAGCCTATTAACATAATTTGAACCAAGTTATTCCAAATATGGAATCCATATTTCAAATTTTAAAACACAGTAGTTGCAGTAATTAATTTAAAATTAATCCCACTATTAAGAAAACAAGTTTTAAAAGTTAAAGCATTGCAAAAGATTGAAATGATTTTACCTATGAATTCAATGTAAAATAAATGCTAATGACAAACATTATATTAAATGGAAAAAATATTTTTTTTATACTTTAAAAACATTCAATATTATAATTTAACCATATAAATTATTACGATGAAAGAAGTAGTTTTTAATAAAAATATAGCGAGTGTTTACTATTCATTAAAATATGAAAGTTATTAGAATAATATGAAAAATTTATCCAAACTAAATTTTAATATCCTTATTTCAAAGAAGAATTTTATTTTGTAAAATTCGTCTTATAAACTTGTTAAAAAATAGATTTATAGTGGATGCGCTATCAAAATGCTGCAAAATTGCATTTTTTTAAAAATACTAATTTTACCTGAAAAATTTAATTTGTTCTCATACCATGTTCTATAAAATATGTAAGATGAATTTTAATGTCATAAAATTCAAAATTTAATTACAAATATTCATAAAATCTTGTTTATAACAATATTATAACCATATATCACTGTTTAGTGAAACCCAGTATTGCGTACAACACACGCTATCGAGGAAGGTCGTGATTGCCTGTAATGAAAGCCATGTCAGGGTTGAGTGTAGTGAATGACTCCGTTGTGGTTGCATATAACAAAATCCAACCATATTTCATTAATACGTTGAATATATATATATACTCAATTTTTCATAGAATAACTACTATAAAACAAACTTGAAATTTTGTGTAACATGATCCAATATTAGTGTTGCATATACTACAAGCTAATATGGTGTTGCGTATAGTGAAAGATAATCTTGGGGTATCATACAACACAAGACATCAAGTAAATTAAAAAATAATACTTCTCATAAAATCTCGAGTTGTTACATTTACCCCCCTTAAAATGAATTTTGCCCTCGAAATTCGTCGGGGTTATAAATCGGTTACTATTCATAGAAACCCACATCGTAAAAAGGAATACCAAAACTGATCTTTAAACACTAAATTATGATACGTAACGGTTTCCCAAATTAACTAATCATTGGGTTTACATATAGAATAACATAGGTGAAAATATGGATATGGAAGATAAATCTAACCATCAAGTTCTGATGGAGAGTGGTAGAGAACATGGCAATGAGAAAACCAAGAATCATAAAGACATAAATTTGGGATGATATAAGGTACCATCAGATTCATCAAATATAAGTGCACTAGGAAAAATTGTTTTATTCAAATTCATTTCCCTAAAGTTGAAAATTTTTAATTAGAAGAAATACATACTTGATTTTGGTATAATCTCACTGTTGTTTGTGCCGTGAACGATTTCCACTATATAACTTAAAGAAATAAAGTTGAATTTGTCTTCCATGAAGTGTTATCAGATCATGCGACAGAATGGTAGGTCATTCCATTTGTCTTATACATAAGTTTAGTAAAAGTTATATACATAAGTCCATCTATGGTGAGGTTAATCGTATATGGTTCCTTAAATGTTCTTATACTTCATCTATCATACCGCTTAATAAAATAAAACTAGTTTCTACTATCCAGGGAATTCATGTAAGCTATTGGTTGGAAATAAAGGCGTATTGCACTTCGGTTGTGGGTTTGAATTCTGGAGCCTTGTCTGACGCGATGGGTTGTCGCCCATCCTATGTGTTGTCCTTTTTCTAAAACTACACTATTATAACATTCCTACAATAATATTGAAAAAATTTATAGTCTTAGACAATACTAATTTATGTCCAACATAATCCATTCTAATATTTAGGCTTATCCAAAATACTTATGTCCATACTTATAGTATAAAGAAAATAATTACAAGAAATGTCATCTATCGAGCATGTGAATACCATCATTTATCCCACATATATCTTGTTGGTCACATTCCAAACATGTGAATACCTTAATCATGTATTTTCTTGAACCATAGTGAAATCATGAATTATGTCATAAGGTAACTCTTTTGATATACCAAAACCCCAAAAATTCTATATACTCAAACCATGATATCACTTTGTCCTTATATCAGTCATGAACTCATGAATACTATCATACATATTATTTTCTCCTTATCCCTTCATTATGCGCATATCATCTACATTCCAAAAATATTTTAATATCCATTCATGGTTACCAGTACCATTCATTATATACTTTGAAAACTCATGCAAAGGTAATAGTGTAACAGTCCGTAGATTTTTTCTTTATTCCATAGTACAATGCATTATTATTGATAGACATACAATCATTACACTACATTCTTAAACCAGTGAAAGAGCTTCAACAATTCTTTTATCTCACATAACATTTTGATTCTCTTCATCATCATCCATATAAATAAATCCCATACGGCCATGATGATTCTATTCATGATACTTTCCCTTAGGGAATTTTTTTTCATAATGCATGTACATTCAACATTTAAAACATTTAACCGTTGTTGATGTATTAGAAATACCATTATCCTTGTCCATGGTGTTAACTAAACCTTTTATTTTGCAATTACTAGATTTGTGTCCTTCTTTTCCACATCAAAATCATCTTCCAGTTCCATTGAAACATTCTCCGTGATGCATATTCCCAAATTATTTACATGAGATAAATTGAACTTTCGTTCCTATATGATCGTCATGAAACTCCATCTTTCTCTTATTTGATGAGTCGGGAAACTTACCAAAGTTGAGATTATTGATCATGTTATGAGATTGATGATTAGGCCCAATAACGATATGTGGACTTCCAGATCCAATTTAATTTGTTTTCTCATGAAGAATACCACTCCATTGTCCAATATATTGTCTATTATCGTTAATCTTCGAGTTTCCAGCAATTTTCTAAAACCAAAAAATAATAGTGTGAGAGGAAAAAATCATAATCAAGGGGGAGTAACATCAATATCTAACATCTTAGGTTATATTCTAAGATGGTTACCATAATTATAGGACAATAACTTATACGTATACTTATCCTTAGGGACATCCCTAGACATACCTTAGAAATATCTATAGGGATCTCCCTAAAGTTCTCGCATCTTAGTTTCCAATGATTGACTAAACATTTTCTTTGATACCAACTGTATAGAACCAAATCTTGACGTACATAGACATTACATTACTTTTGCGGAATATCTCATACATAACAAAAACAGACACCAAAGGACTGTAATAGTTTAGTGTCTTTGGAAACTCGGAATATAATCTTCTAATCTTGGTGAAAGATCTTCAACATCTCCTATAAAGATCTTCCTTTTTTTTCTTACATAAAACCTTTATTTATATCCTGGGGAAACGAAAACATAGAAAAGGGTGATCTCAAATTCTCATTAAGGGTATGCATGGAGAAAATAAAACAAACCATATACATTTGAAATTCAAAACATGTACATAATATTTAAACATCTAAATCTTGAGCAATGACATAAAAATGGCAATACGTAAGGCATAGATCATAATGGATCATTAATCATGATATAATATCATGGTAATAAAGCATGTAATTGTGGAAAAACATTAAGCACATGATATGATTTCCATAGTAGCCAAGGCATTGATGTCAAGACCATCTTAGTGGACAAAGTCCTTTACTAAACCGGGTTTACTAGCCGTTCCAGCCCTGTATTACTGAACCTGATTTACGTGCTGTTACAGCCATGTCTATCTCACGATATATAAATCTTTACCCAATGCATTATAGGGAGATATAGGTCCAACCCATCTCATAATTAACTCATTCTTACATGTTACACAACATGAAAATAAATCATTCATCACAACCCAAAGAATAAAATGGGTTTCATAATCATCATCCCATCATCACATATTCTATATAAAACAAATGGATATCATTTCATCATAAAAAAAGTTAAACCTTGTAAATAATAGATACATTATACTTGAAATATACACATATGAAATAATTTCTTCTTAGATGGAAATTGGTTTTGATATAACACTTGAAATGAATCCTTGAGGAAAATATCCTTTCATTTCAAAATCATTTTCTTTTCACAGAATTCCATGTAATTTTTAAAAGAAAAGGATTTTTTTGAAAATAATAATGAAATATTGTAGAGGAATCTTAATGAAAATTAGGCATTATGAAACCGTAAAAATCCATTCATGCCATATAAGATAAAAAAACATTATTCTCGTACTTTTGCCGGAAGAGTCAAAAAGTAACTCGTATGGTAAACAAAAAAATATCCCTTACATACCATGTAGTAAATGTCAAAAATGGGTAAAAAGGACTTTAAACATACATGAAAACAATTGGACATGGATGATAAATATAACCCCAATAAATACTTACGTATAAGCAAACTTGGATATAAAACCATTGAGATTGCAACATTATCTCGTACCTTAGGCCTGATATGCTATGTATGTATCCGAACCTCCACTTATTCGACACGCCTATTTGAATCATCCTCTTAGGGCACTAAAATTGGTCTTTGAAAAATAAAAGGACCTGTAGAATGTTGATAAGGAGGTTGAGAATAGAAATGGGCAGGGTTTGGCTGAGCATGAAGGCTCAAAAAGGTGTGAGGAGGATAGGGAGGCGGTTCCCTATTATAAGGGAGGAGAGGGGAACCTTTGGAATTATAAGAAATATTAATTTATAATAAATTAAAACCCCACTTAAAAACCTAAAAAATTACTGAAATCCAAATATTATATGATTTAGGGTTTTAATCTCATCAACCAATAAAATTTAGACAAGTTGGGAATTTATTTTCAACATTATCAACCTGATTTATCCTTATATAATCAATTTAATTTTATTTGTGGTAAAAATATTCTAAATTATAAATAATTATAAATAATTACATATATTTTGTGAATTGTCCATAATTGTATGATTTATTACATTTTCGACCATATAAATTTTAATTTATAATTTTTAATTATTTTTTTGATTTTTAAACAATTTTATAATATGTAATTTTTATAAAATAACAATAGTTTCAATTTTGACACTATTCAATTATTTGAATTTACATAAAATCCTCACAAAATATATGTTCTAAATAAAAGATTTAATAGATTTCTAACATGTCATATTTATCTATAAAATTAGTGGAGCACATTAAATAGTTCATATAATATTTATTTTAATATTTTTAAAACCTTTTATTTGGTATATCTCTTAATTAAATAATTACTACAACATTTCTGTATAATTATTTAATATACTTATTTGTTGCATAATAATTTAATCTAAAATCCTATGATGAAGATATATATAATAATGTTTATAATATTATTCTTAATTGAGTTTATCATCATAAAATCACTACATTTAAATTGTTTTATTTATTTAATTATGAAGGTGACATCTTTGACATCAATCAAAATAAAATAATATAAATGTCATAATCGGTTCTATAAGGCTCCAAATTGTCCAAGAATCTACCCTTGGATGATTAGGGTATAGATATACTCGACCTATAATGTTTGGTCCTGTTTTGGGTCCTTTTGATAGGTATTGTTATTTTAATAAAAACTATATTATTGATTTTTCACTAAATAAACAATTTCTGCATCACTATTATGTCACAATTAATGGCAATTATTTAATCCCTAAAAATTATAAATAAATTCTCATGATGTAGATAATTTTGTTAGATTTCTTGGATACTATTCATTTTCGATGTTTCATAATGTTGATCACTAAATTAAAATTATTATACTTAAAAGATTTAAGAGAGTGACTTGTTGTCACTTTCATTGGTTTTAATAATAATTAAATTATTTAATGTTCAAAAGTCCATAAAATGAATCTAATCCTACCCTTAGGTGATATGTGTCTAATTTTATTCATCCAATATAATTTTGGCATGTTTTAGGGTAATTTTATAATCTTAGGTTTACACTTAATTACCTGATTTATCTTTACCTGATGTAAATAAAAATTACCGTAGTTACTACTCATAGTGCCCAAAAATAAAAAGTATCCTATTAACATAATTTGTACCTAATGATTCCAAATATGGAATCCATTTTTCAAAATTAATAACACAGTAGTTTCATTAATTAATTTAAAATTAATCCCGCTATTAAGAAAACGATTTTTAAAAGATAAAACATTACAAAAGATTAAAATGATTTTACATAAGAATTCAATGTAAAATAAATTCTATTGACAAACATTATATTAACTGGTAAAAATATATTCTATTTATACATTAAAATAATTCAATATTATCATTTAACCATATTAATTATTACGATGAAAAAAAGTTGTTTTTAATAAAAATATAGTGCGTTTTTACTATTCATTAAAATATGAAAGTTATCAGAATAACATGAAAAATTTATCCAAAGTAAATTTTAATATCCTGATTCAAGGAAGAATTTTATTTTGTCAAATTGAACTTATAAACATGTCAAAAACTAGATTTAAAGTGGATGCGCCATTAAAAGGTGAAAAACTGCAATATTTGAAAAATACTTATTTTACCCGGAAATTTTATTTTGTTCTCATACCATGTTCTATAAAATGTGTAAGATGAATTATAATTTCATAAATTTCAAAATGTATTTAATAATATTCATAAAGTCTATTTTATAATAATATTATAACCATATATCATTGTTTAGTGAAACCCGGTATTGCGTACAACACACGCTATCGAGGAAGGCTGCGATTGCATGTAATGCAAGCCAAGTCAGGGTTGCGTGTAGTGCACGAATCCTTTGTTGTTGAGTATAATAAAATCCAACCATATTTCATTAATACATTGAATATATATATATATACTCAATGTTTCTTAGAATAACTACTATCAATCAAACTTGAAATTGTGTGTAACACGATCCAATATTAGTGTTGCATATAATGCAAGCTAATACAGTGTTGCATATAGCACAAGATAATGTTGGGGTATCATACAACACAAGAAATCAAATAAATTAAAACGAATACTTCTCATAAAATCTTATGGTGTTACAACTATGTCTTACACACACTTCCTCAACCATATCATACAAAACTAGGGGTCTAAAATTCCTCACAGGATCCTCTCCAGGTGATCCTCTATCACTACCACATACTCGATTATGTTGTCTCTAATCTAGATGTCCAGCTTGCTAGAGTGAACTTTGAGTGTAGGGTCATGAGTGTATCACCTCATTTGTGACACATGGGAGATTTCATGAACCCACAATAGTTTTTCATTTCATGATAGGAAGTATGAATCCTCAACAATACCACACATGATCTTAAATGGCCTGATAAACCTCATTTTTACCTATCATAAATAGAAAACTCTCTGCAATCATTGTTTAGTGGAGACTCTCATAAGGATATGGTCTCCCTGATCAAACTACAAGAGACAAAAAACATGAAATGTGTATTATTTCAATTAGACCTAGGATATCCTCATATAGTAAAGGATTACATATGACATCTATGTTGTCACCTTCTCCTTCAATGACACATTAAGGGAGGCCTCAACAATCATAGTCTTGCATTGGGGTGACATATAGGGTACCCCACATAGGATATTGAAAGATTCTATTCCAATAGTAGAGTTGTAACTATTAATATAAGAAATCTCTACTAATGATAATTGACCCTCCTAGATTCAAAAAACTTCTATAATAAAATCACATAGAATATCCTACAAATCCTAGATACTTTTCCTAGTCCACTGATCCTTCTCAAGGTGGAATTCCATACTCATGTGCGATTGAGTTTCAAATACCTCATGTAGGCCTCTCCAAAACCATTACAAGAACTGAGTATTATTGTAAAAGAATATCATCGAGGGTACCCTAGAATGATTTATGATAAGTCATATGTACAATTTTACGAAAATACTCTACCTATCTATTCACCCTTATAGTAAGGAAGTACACTAAAATGGTGATTCAGTGAATAACAACTCAGATTGAATCACAAAATCTCATTCTCTTTAGAAGAACAATAAAGAACCATTGGACTTTCCATCACATTTACACCCTGGGATCCCATGATGGGTTTTCATTCCAACCAAAACCTTGGGCACATCCTTAAACAATTGATTTTTGGGACTCCAGGTGGTGAGATCAACTTCACTCCACCACTTACCAACCCACCAAAAATAGTCAATGAAGGATACTGTAGATATTTTTGACAATAGGATGCAAAAAAAGAAGGATATGTTTAAAATTACCTAATCGTATGCTATCACATAATTAATAGAACCGCCATCCTTTACTGGAAAACAAGTACATGCTCCACTCCATCAAAAAAAGAAACAAGGGAACTCTTAAGGATATCTAGTCACAAAGTACCTCACAGTCAATGTCTCCCAATCTGGACTATGTCACATGATGAATAAGATTTTTAGTCTCCACCATCATTTGAGTAAATGTTTCTCCCCTTACCTCCACTAGTAAGAGGTGTAATTAGTCCAACTACATAGATTCCTCCTCCACGAATCAATAATGAGACATTCTATTAAGGTCATCTGCCACCATATTGAGCTACCCAGGAGTATAGGCTATCTTATATTCATATACCTAAAAGAAATTCATCACATGTCTCTATCATAGGTTCAAGTGTATATATGTGTTTCTATACCTAAAAATAATATGGTTTATTAGAATATTAATGAACTATCATAAAAGATAGTGCCTTATCATATTTTGAGAAAATAATATAGTTTCTAACTCCAGATCATGAAGCACATAGTTTTTCACATTGGGACATACTCACATCAACCCATTTATGATAAATGCATACCACTACTTAAAAAATCATCCAATCCAACATAATAAATCATTAAAAACATAAAATATCCTTAGGGACCTCCTTCAGTAGTCATAACACAAGAGCACAAGTCTACCATAACCTCAATGGATCAAAATATCACCAACACTACTTTTTTGTAGATAAATACATTGCATTTCCTTGATAGGGTGTTCACAAGGGATGATATTGTTGAAAAATATGGTATAACCCTCCTATAGTAGAATTCCAAACCAAGAAAACTCCATTCCACTGACACATTATTTTGAATCTCCCATGAAAACACAGCATCAATCTTTACATGGTGTACTTTTATTATGTTCTCAATAATTAAATTACCTAGAAAAAACATTGAAAATCTATAAATATAATATAAAAATCATACAATAAAGGTTTTTATACCATAGTAAGTCTATAAATATATTTATATTCTCTACATGTTAATCCTCTAACACCGATTAAATTAGTATTTATTTAATGAATACATCCATAAATCGATCCAATTGTGAATGTACGATCTAGATCATCACATATATAATAATATAGGGGGTAATTAATCAATAAAAAAGGAATAAGTATTAACTCATAGTATCCATAGTGTCATCAAAATTTGTACTTCATAATATCAACCCCATGAACCCTCAACTGGTTGTAGAAGTACTAGATAACAATATTCGAGAAGAAACTCATATCATATAACTTGTTATAGATTTTGTTAATCCTTAAAAGTGGTTAATTTCTCTTTATAGGTACCTAGTTTATGTGATGAGAATCAGGAAAAAAATCCATGATTCAATCTTCCATTTTCACAAACATCATAGGATCTACCTAGGGGTCAAAGTAGGTATGATAAATCTATTCTCTCGATTGTCCTCTAAATTTTCACTAATCTTCATGATCTTGTTATGGGATATTTTATATGCATAAAAAGTTATAGGTTATTTCCTGCGGTGTATGTTAGTAAAAATATATATCTCTCACTGTGGGGGTAGTCATGGACTATTCTAGTGGAATAATGTTATAAATTCATTCAATATTAAATAGAAATAGGGGTAAAATGAGCATGTTATATCAAGGGGTAAAATCTCTATCTAATAGGTGATTGGTTGAATCCTTAAAATCTCAAGGTCTACTCACCAAAACATGAGATCTATTTTTCCCTTAAATAATAATCCCACCCCATCTATCAAATGCATCTAACTTGTCTATGATGACATTAAATCTAGTCCCAAACCATGGATAACCAGTACATACCTAACATGATGGAAAATGTTTTCATCGTGATGAACAAGAGGTCTGCTAAAAACTCTTATCTACCATGATCTATCTTTAAATACCAATAGATATGCTATATTGAATAATAAAACCCATTAATAATATTTGAAGAATCTGTTGGTCTAATGTATCAATCGAGAGATGATGCTCATGCGAAAGGGATGTAGAAATTATTGAGTGATGCAAGCCTATTTCTATAATTACTATAGAAAATGTAGAAAAGTAATATATCATACATTTTATTATCTCATGAGTTGTTGGTTCATAATACTCCATATCATGATGTTCAACACAGCCCCTACCCACATCTACCTGATCTTGGTGTGGGACACCTAGTGGTGTTGGTGAAAGTATGTCATTTCTTTTAAATCCACATATGGCTGCTCAACCTGGATCCCAACCTATTTCTATGCATATACCTCCTCTATGAGGGACATCCTAGCCATCCATGGGAGAACATTGATCATGACACTACCACATCCATGTTTGTCCATCTACTACCTTATTTCACAAATCGACTCACCTTTTAATGAAGTCAACTTCCATTTGACCACAACCATCACACTGATAACATCTCCCTTATCCAAAATGACCTATTCATCTACAAAAACCATAAAATTTTTTCCCACATGACTGAGAATGACCAGGTTGGGTTTTTCAACACTGATATCCTGCTGACTGGTGCTCACTAACTAGTGCAGATGACTCAGCCCCATGACACTCACTCTACCTCTAAATATTTTGAGTCCTTATTACTGGAATATCTATGTCACTATTTAACTTTCCATAACTATATTTTCGATGATGATTTAGTTGGAGAAAATAATGGAATTGTTTTCTCTATAAAGCCTCTTCTTGAAACTCCTCTCCTAAAATTAACCACCAGGCACCATTTCAAGGGAGTATTGTGTATTGTAACTCAACCATGTGGAATTCTAAAAAAATAATAGGAAAACCTTCTATAGCTCCAAATGATTTTAATATAATTTTAAAAAATATAAATGGGTCATATTCCTCATGAAAGTGTTGATGTAAGTTAGAAAATGGGACCATAATCTAATCATGAGTCTACATGACCAAATTATAGAAGTACCCAACTGCTCCATAAAAAAGTATGGCCACTAATGAAACTATTTGATCTGTTGGGGTCTAAAAAAACATTACAAATCAAAACAACATATTAGGTCAGTCCTCTACTAGTTGTGAATCTGTATCACTATAGAACCTCCACAGCCTCTATCATTAGTACTCATGTAGCGTTATAATTATATATGAATCTTTATCATTCCATACAACTAGTAACATCTTCTCAATAGTTTGGTTACTTCTATCTACCATCCAAGTGGAATATCCTCATCAGAGGTCCCTTGAACTTATCCATAATCACTCATCATCTCATCTTTAGGATCCTGAACAAGCATCCTGGATAACAATCTTCATGACGACATCATGAATTTGTTTAAGAAGTACCATATTTATGTTAGAATATATATATAATAGACTTAGTTAAGAATGATAGTAAAAATGTCGATAATATAATTTTCATTAATTAATCTTACCTACAACCAATACATCATTATGACAAGACAATAATAAGGTAATTAGTTTTGTGGTGTTTCTATTTTTTGGTTTCCACATCAAAATTGGGATCCATGGAATGAAATACCAACATGAAACACACTGATACTATTTCACTAACTCTCAACCAATCCATAGAAGGAGAAAACATCAAAAACATGATAAGTAATGAACTTCTCTAATACAAGACTATATTGACTCGAATCACTAAGGCCTGATTGGATAATGGAATGCTGATCCAGGACAACCCCAGGACCACCTCCAATTTTGTTTCACCATATAATAATAACCAATAATGAAAAATTTAAATTGGATTAATTTTAATAGTTTATGTTTATAGGTTCACATAACCATATCCATGTGACATTACATAGGTATAATAAGAAAAGATAATAAAATATATTGTTATGAATAACAATAATACATATATGTAATGTATCAAAATATTATAGAATAAAACCAAAGTGTAAAATGGAAAAATACATGCCCGACTAGAAATATAGTCCCAACCAAATAAAAACTAAAATATAATATAGTTGACAGATCCAAACTCCTAATATCCAAGAATTCCCACTATACATGGACTATGTACACATATCATTATTCCCCACTAATATAACCAAAAAATTAATTTTCATCTATATAATACAGGAAATGTGTTAGAAAAGGCCATGTAGGAGAGAGTATATACATATCAGGTAGGATTCCATGAAAACCACAAAGGGAATGATAGAGAGATATGGTATAGGTACCCAAATTAACCAAAATCACGAAGGAAAGGGAAACCAACAATATGTATACATATATGTTCATTAAGAAGCATAGACAATTGAGAAAGAGGAACCCATCTCATAGACCAACCCAGGATAGTGAATCTACCAACATCAATAATGATCCTTCATCTATTCCCAACTTCTCACAAGTCTATATAAGAATACTAATTGGATGACCCACAAAAAGCCACTATATGACAACCCTGCTTTTTATTAAAACTTAAACATGATTCAGTTCATAAAACTTCACTTGACACAACAAAGAAGATCGAGAGGTTTAGTGTATTTGGGGCTTATTATCATTACATAAAAACTTATATCATAAAATAAAACATCTTTATTGAAAACTTCCTTTACATGACCACTACATTCCCTTGTACTTACCATTGCATGGGATAACCTGAGGACATGCATAAGAAAAGGGTGAGCTATAAAGCCCAGTAAGGGAGTACACATGGAATAACATGAGGAGTAAAATACATGTTAGACAATAGGCATATCAATAGAGCATAAAAGAAACATTAACATAAAGGCATGATAAAGCATGATAATCATAACATGGAAATGTGGCAACAACACATAATATTGAATTAGTATGAGCCAAGGCTCATTGCACATGGAGCATGAGTAAACCCTCATTTCACCTGAATCACGAGTAAACCCTCGTTTCACTTGAATTACAATGAGTCAACACTCATTGCACATGACGTATCATGATACTATACTTTACCCAATGCATTGGAGCGCTATAAGGGCACACCCTTCTTAAACATTTCATTTCATGCATAAGTGTGCCACATGGATCATAAAACATGGATTCATAAAAAATAATCATTTATTCCACGATAAAGGAATATGGTATTAATACATGAAACTTTACAATCAATATGTAAATGTGCATATAGGTGAATACCCTTGATGGATAAATGGGAATGGTATTCACTACACAATGACATTGTCTTAGAAAATCGGTGCGATTTCGGCAGCGTAACGGCATGACATAAGAATTCATAAAAAATTTTGATGAGAGAGAAATGGGTTCCTCATCATTTTTACATGTAATGGAAAGTATGTATGTCATATATATTCATGTACCAATAGTTGAAAAGGAATTTATATTCATGATACAAAAGTATTGCTTGAATGTAAAAGAAGAGAGAGAAGTTCCTTTCGTAATTTCGGCATAGTAACAGGTGTACATGGGAGGCATTTAATGAGAGAGAAAGGGGTCTCCCAACATTCAAAAAATAAGAGGGCAGTATGGGAGAGGTTTGAAATCATTCCCCAACATTCATAATTGAAATTAAAAGGGCAATACAACTGAAATAAAATTGACAAAAATGAGAAAGGAAGAAAAAAACCTTACATGGAAGTGTGCTTCCAAAGGATAGAGAGTGGCTTGTGAGAGGCTTCTTGGGAGCTTGGGTAACCTTGGGAGGATTCTAGAGAGATTAGGGAAGATGTTGGAAGAACTCCAAAGGATTTTAGTGAGGAGGAAGGGGGAGCATGGGTGGGTTTATATAGGAAAGGTGATAGAATTCTTTATTATTTAGGTTTGGGACACCTTATATTAAAATAATCCAAACCACAAACTATCCCATGGTTTCTAGAAAAGGTAAGTGGAAAAAAATATTTTACAAGGCCAAGGTCCTAAATTATTAAAATAATAAGGGTTATTAAGTGGTGGTGAGTCACACTCCCATGGAAATTAATTTAAAAAGGAAAAGTGTTGAATAAGTCTTGAGGGGTTCATTAATGCTTTGAAAAGTAAGTCAAACAAACCCAAAATCACTTTATATTAATGGTAAAACATATATTGGCCGAACATAATGATTATTGTATTTTATTACATCACCATTGGGTCATTATGATGTCATAAAACCCATTATATATTTAAAAGGTATTTAATTTTTACCCAAAAATTTGACTGTCTCGGAAAATAATGAAAAATTCACCATTGGATAATTTCGACGTCCTGATTCCATAAATGACATTTATTTTATCTTAAAAAAATTTCTAAATAAGTTAATTTTCACTTTTAAAATAAAAACCAACATTTATCGAAAATTCACGGGTTTTCACAGAAATGGATTTCAAACCTTAATAAAAAGTTTAATTGCATTCATAACTTTATAAGATCATTTATATTTAATAAAAATTAATTTAATATTAATAGTAATATTTTATTAAAATATTATTTATTTCAAAAATCCCTTAATTAAATAAAATTTAATTCTTAATTAAATAATAACTAAAAACACCATTTGTACTTTAAAATCTATTTACAATGTATCAAAAATGACTAGAAATTATATTCATTATTATATACAAAAATAATGTACATGAACATAGTACAACTTATTTGTTACATAACCCCTTAAAACAACCTCATAAGACCTAAGGGTAAGGTGTGCGATGGTGACAGACTCTTGGGGTGGCTCCGATAACATCGCTCGAGTGGTAATCTCTATCAACTTCCACTTTTCCCATAGACGATCACGTTTGAGCTTGACATAATGAAGCTCAGTTTGGGCTTGGTCAAGGGTGAAGCCCAAAGACGCCACCTCTTTTCCGAGATCCAACAAATGGGCTTCGTATGGGGCAATTATACTAGATGAGGCCATCACTTCCTTTGTCTGAGTAAAATTGGGTTCGTTAAAGCCTTATATTTATACTAATCATTTGATCACTGTTCAACGGCTATAAAAGTAACGGTCACAACTCTTATCATATAACCAAAGAAGTTGACATCTTATAAAAACATTTTTCATAAAGAGACATTTAAATGGATCAAGAGATATTTTCCATTAATGAAACTTTTGGTCGTTACAATTATCCCCCCCTTAAGAAATTTCACCCTCGAAATTTTCCTTTTCCCACACTAAAACAAATGTGGGTAACTCAGCTTCATCATATCCTCCGACTCCCATGTTGCTTCTTCAAACTTGTGGTTTCTCCACAAAACCTTGATGAGGGGCATTGTCTTATTTCGTAGAACTTTTTCTCTATGATCTAAGATCTTCACTGGTTGCTCCTCATAAGAAAGATCATCTTCCAATTGTACCACCTCGGAAGAGAGTACATGTGAAGGTTCCGGCATGTACTTCCTTAAGAGGGATACATGAAAGACATCATGCACCTTGGCCATAGTAGGTGGAAGTGCTAGTCGATAGGCCACATCCCCAACATGATCAAGAATCTCAAAGGGGCCGATGTACCTTAGACTTAACTTATCTTTCTTTCCAAACCTCATGACATTTTTCCATGGAGATATGCGTAAAAACACCGTGTCTCCAACATTAAACTCAAGGTCTCATCGACGATTATCTGCATAACTCTTCTGTCGACTCTAGGCTGCCTTGATATGCTGCTGAATGGTTTTCACCTTATCCACCATTTCTTCGACCATTTCTGGTCCAAGTAGCTTTCGTTCACCGACCTCATCCCAACATGCAGGTGTTCTACACCTTTTCCCATGCAGGGCTTCATATGGTTCCATTTGGATTCTTGAGTGGAAACTATTATTATAAGAGAACTCAAACAGAGGAAGATGTCGATCCCATCATCATTTAAAGTCCATTGAGCACGCTCTCAAAATATTCTCATGTTTTTGGATAGTCCGCTAGGATTGGACATCCGTTTGAGGATGATAGGCCGTACTAAAGTTTAGTTCAGTATTCAGAGAATGTTGAAGACTCTTCCAAAACCTAGAGGTGAATCTTGGATCTCAGTCAGAAACAATAGATAGTGGTACTCCATGCAACCTTAACACTTCCCTGATATATATTTGTGCCAGTTTATCCAAATAGAAATCCTCCCGAATAGAAATGAAGTGTGCAGTCTTTGTAAGACGATCCACAACAACCCATATTGCATTGTTGCCTTTGGATGTCCTTGGAAGTCCAGTGACAAAGTCCATGGTGATGTTCTCCCATTTCCATTCTGGTATGGGCAATGGTTGCATCATCCCCTTATACTTTTGCCTCTCTGTCTTCACTTGCTGACACACCAGACACTTTGATGTATATTCAGAGATCTCCTTCTTCGTATTATACCACCAAATGTTTTCTCGAAGATCTCGATACATCTTTGTGCTCCCTCGGTGAATAGAAAAATTTGAACTATGTGCATCATCCAAATGTTCCTTCTTTAGCTCCGGACATGATGGAACACATAGCCTTTTCCCAAACTGCAAAATTTCTTCTTCATTAACATTAAAGTCCGAGGATTTTACCTTTTTGATAGTTTCCACTTTTTCTTGAATTCCCACATCATCCATTTGAGCATCCGTTAAACTTTCAAAAAGAGATGGTTGAGCAATCATTTGTGAAAGGATTGATGATGTTCCCTTCTGTATGATTCCCACATCCATCTTCATCAAATCTAAGAATATTGGATCCTTCTCAATTCTCATCATTGATAGAATCGTTGGATCCTTTCTACTTAGGGTATCCGCCACCTTGTTCGCTTTTCCAGGGTGGAAATGTATTGAAAAGTAATAATCCTTGATGAGCTATATACATCTTCTCTGGCATATATTATGCTCTTTCTGTGTGAATATATATTTAAGACTCTTGTGGTTAGAATATATCTCTCATTTCACTCCATAGAGATAATGCCTCCTGATTTTCAAGGCAAATATCACCGCCGCCAACTCCAGATCATGCGTTGGATAGTTTCGCTCATGGATTTTCAACTACATTGAGGCATAGGATCTAACATTATCATTCTGCATTAGCACACATCCTAAGCCCTTCATCGAAGCATCACTGAATACCATAAAAAGCTACCCACTTGTGGGTAAAGTGAGAACAGGTGCAGTGATAAGTTTCCTTTTCAACTCCTTGAAGCTTTCTTCACATTCATCAATCTAAGAAAACATTACTCCCTTTCGAGTTATCTTGGTAAGAGGGTTGGACAATTATGAGAAATTTCTCACAAATCGTCGATAATATCCAGCTAACCCCAAGAAGCTACAGATATCGGTTACCGATGTTGGCCTTGGTCATCCCTCAATTGCATATGTTTTGGAGGGATCCATAGATATCCCATTGCTTGTGATGATATGGCCCAATAATGAGACCTCCCTCAACCATAACTCACACTTGTTGTACTTTTCACAGAGGTTCTCCTTGCGCAAAGTCTCTAGTACATTTTTTAAATGCTCCTCATGATCCTCCTTGGTTTTGGAGTATATTAGAATATCATCTATAAAGACTACCACAAATTTGTCAAGATATTCTCTAAAAACTATATTCATCATGTCCATGAATATTGCTGGAGCATTGGTGAGTCCGAAAGGAATTACTATGAATTCATAGTGCCCGTACCTTGTACAAAAGGAAGTCTTGGGGACATCTTCCTTCTTCACCCTTACTTGATAATATCCCGACCGCAAATCCACCTTGGAGAAGTATTTTTCTCCACACAACTAATCAAACAAGTCATCGATTCATGGGAGAGGATACATGTTCTTTATCATGATTTTGTTAAGTTCACGATAACCGATGCAGAGCCGCATTGACCCAACCTTCTTCTTGACGAAGAGGACTGGTGCACCCCATGGTGAAGCACTTGGGTGTATAAACCCATTATCCAGATTCTCTTGTAGTTGTTTTTTTTTCAGATCTTCAAGCTCAACACCAGCCATTCTATATGGAGTCTTGGATATTGGTAATTCCCGAAGTATAAGTTCAATTGAGAACTAAACATCTCTTCTAGGAGGAAGACCAGGCAGTTCCTCGGGAAACACTTCGGCGAATTCCCTCACAATAGGAATTTCTTCAAGGATGGTTTCTTCTTTGGACTCAATCATTTGAGCCAGATATGCATGCTCATAGGGCAGTAATATCCATGCTTAAGATGATGGAGCTAAAGGAGATTCATCTTCCTCCTGAAACTTGTAATGAATTGGGGGTTGATTCTCCATATGGAGTGTGATTTCCCTCTCCTGACAATTTATGTTGGCTCTATATAAGGAAACCCAATCCATGCCAAGAATTTTATCAAATTCCACCAGATGGAGTATGATGAGGTTCGCCGAGAAATTCAATCCACAGATTATAACAGGGGAGGACTTATATTCATGGGATGCAATGATTGCCCCATTTTTCGTACTCACCGACATTTTTACTTCCATGGTTTGTGTTGGTGCTGGGATTGTTCGACTAAACATTCGAGATATAAAAGAATGTGTAGAACCTGAATCAAAAAGTACGTTTTCTATTCTTGAATGAATAACTTGCGTACCTATCACCACTTCGTTTTCGGGGTTCACTTCGGCATAAGTGTTGGCAAAATCTCTTCCTTGTTGTCTTGGAGGTTGTTGTTTTCCTCTGATAACCCTTGGATTAGAGCACTGATTTTCAAATTGACCCGGTTCTTTGCATTTATAGCATTGAACAACACGTTGAGGTTCGAACGGAGCGTTCCTCACCATTGTCACAGATGCGGGTCCTTTTGCCAATAGTTAATATCTAGGTGCCCTTCCCTTCCACACCTGAAGCATTTTCTCGTCCCCTTAAGGGATTTTATAGGGTGCTTATTCCCGCACTTTTGGAAAGTGGGGTGCTGTAACATCTTAGCGCTCTTGGATTTATCCATTGGACCACCAGCATTGAATTCCACCTTACGCTTCTTGTCTCCATGATAACCATGTGATTCCCCTTTCTCCATTTCAACCTTGAGTGCACATCAGATAATTTCCTCATAGCTATCGAAGTCACAGATTGCTAATGCTTTCCGCAAGCTAGGCTTCATCCCACCAAAGAAGCGGTCAACGTTGCATTCGGGGGTAATGACAAAGCCGTAAACGTATCATGCAAGCCTTGTGATGTTTTCCTCATACGATCCAATAGATTCTTCATCTTTTTGCTTGAGGGAAAGGAAGTCCCTTTCCATCTTAAGCTGGAGGGTGCACGGAAAATATTTATCGAAAAACATCTTATGGAATTCCTTCCATTCCAAAGCCTCGATCTCCTCCTCAGGCTTAGTATTTTTGATCAACGTCCACCATTGATCAGCTTCACCCTCCATACGATAAGCTTCCAGGAGAACCTTCTCTTGTTCACCACATTAGAGGATGGAGAATATATTTTCAATGGAGTTGATCTATTGTTCAGCGATTGTGGGATCAGATGGTCCACTAAAAGTAGGAGGCCTTTGTCTCATGAAACTCTCGATAGTGACTTGTTATTTCTAAGTGGGGGTTGAACATTCCTCTTGACCTGTGTTTCTATTAAAAACTTGAGTTAGCTGAGAGAGAAGCATGAAAAAGTTCATGATTCCCACTCCCATTGGATTTGGCATCTCATTAGTACAATCATCACACTGATCTACACAACGGTTATTAGCCCGAGTCCTCCTATTACCGGCTATTGGGTGGAATAAAAGGAAAGTTATGGGTAACACATAAAGGGTAATACAAAGACAAAAGTTGATGACTTATAAATAAACATTAATTTCTTTAACTCATGAGTTTATAGGATTCAATCTAGGGTTTTCATGATCTGCTTTCTAACATATATTCTTAGGGGCATTTTTCCCTTATTAAGGGTTCATACTAAGATTGTGAATTTATGAAAACATATCCCCCGGGAGTGTCGTAACCAAGAGTGCAGCAAGGCCCATTGTCATGCACCAGTTCCCGTTCGAGTCTAGCTCAAAGTGGTGTTTTCAGGGTTTACCCCTAGGATACATCTTTGCCAGAGCCACCTCTACCTGCTCGTATCCAGACAGGGATGTATTTGTTTGATAAACCACTTACTTAGTATTTACCAAAACTTAGGGATGTTTTTATTATACTTAGTCTTGTATATAAGTCATTACTAGGGTTTCCTAATCCCAAAAATAACTAAACCTATCCTCTGATACCAACTATGACAAACCTGCTTTTTATTACAACTTAAACATGATTCAATACATAAAACATCACTTGATACAAAAAATAAGATCAAGAGGTTTAGGGTCTTTGGGGCTTAGGATCATTACATAAAAACATAAAACATGAAATACATCATCTTTATAGAAAACTTCTTTTACATGAAAACTACATTCCCTCGTACTTAGCATTGTATGGGATAACCTGAGGACATGCATAAGAAAAGGGTGAGCTATAAAGCCCAGTAAGGGAGTAAACCTGGAATTACATGAGGAGTAAAATACATGATAGACAATAGGAATATAAATAGAGCATAAAATAAACATGAACATAAAGGCATGATAAAGCATGATAATCATAACATGGAAATGTGGCAACAACACTTAACATTGAATTATCATGTGCCAAGGCTCATTGCACATAGAGCATGAGTAAACCCTCATTTCACATGAAGCATGAGTAAACCCTCGTTTCCCTTGAATTATCATGATTCAACACTCATTGCACATGATTTATCATGATTCTATACTTTACCCAATTCATTGGAGCGCTATAAGGGCACACCCTTCTTAAACATTTCATTTTATGCATAAGTGTGCCACATGGATCATAAAACATGGATTCATAAAACATAATCATTTATTCCACGATAATGGAATCTGGAATTCATACAAGAAAATTTACAATCAATAATTAAATGTGAATAAAGGGTAATACCCTTGATGGAGAAATGGTCATGGTATTCACTACACAATGACATTGGCTTAGAAAATCGGTGCGATTTCGGCAGCGTAACAGCATGACATAAGAATTCATAAAAAAGGTTGATGAGAGAGAAAGGGGTTTGTCATCATAGTTACATGTAATGGACAGTAAGTAGGTCATATAGATTCATGTCCCAAAAATTCAAAAGGAATTTAGATTCATGATACAAAAGTATTGCTTGAATGTAAAAGAAGAGAGAGAAGTTCCTTTCCGAATTTCGGCATAGTAACAGGTGTACATGGAAGGCATTTAATGAGAGAGAAAGGGGTATCCCATCATTCAAACAATAAGAGGGAAGTATGGGGGAGGTGTGTAACCATACCCCAACAATCATAATTGAAATTAAAAGGTAAATACAACATAATGGAAATTGACAAAAATGAGAAAGGAAGAAAAAAACCTTACTTGGAAGTGTGCTTCCAAAGGCTAGAGAGAGGCTTGTGAGAGGCTTATTGGGAGCTTGGGGCACCTTGGGAGGATTATAGAGAGAGTAGGTAAGAGGTTGGACGAACTCCAAAGGATTTTAGTGAGGAGGAATGGGGATCTTGGGTGGGTTTATATAGGAAAGGTGATATAATTCTTTATTATTTTGGTTTGGGACCCCTTATATTAAACTAATCCAAACCACAAACTATACCATGGTTTTTGCCCATAGTTTCTGGAAAAGGAAAGATGAAAACAATATTTTACAGGGCCAAGGTCCGAACTTATTAAAATAATAAGGTTGCTTATGTGGAGGTGAGTCACACTCCCATGGAAATTAATTTAAAAAGGCAAAGTGTTGAATAAGTCTTGAGGGGTTCATTAATTCTTGGAAAAGTAAGTCAAAAAAACTAAAATCACATTATATTAATGGTAAAACATATATTGGCCGAACATAAGGATTATTTTATTTTATTACATCACCATTGAGACATTATCATGTCATAAAACACATTATATATTTAAACGGTATTTAATTTTTACCCAAAAATTTGACTGTTTCAGAAAATTATGAAAAATTCACCGTTGGACAATTTCGATGTCCTAATTCCATAAATGAAATTTATTTTATCTAAAAAAATTTCTAAATATGTTAATATTCACTTTTAAAATAAAAACCAACATTTATCGAAAATTCACAGGTTTTGACAGTAATGGATTTCAATCCTTAATAAAAATTTTAATTGCATTCATAAATTTAAAAGATCATTTAGATTTAATAAAAATTAATTTAATATTATTAATAATATTATATTAAACTATTATTTAATTCAAAAATCCCTTATTTTAATAAAATTGAATTCTAAATTAAATAATAACTAAAAACACCATTTGTACATTAAAAACTATTTACAATGTATCAAAAATGACTAGAAATTATATTCATTATTATATACAAAAATAATGTACATGAACATAGTACTACTTATTTGTTACATAACCCCTTAAAACAGCCGCATATGACCTAAGGGTAAGGTGTGCGATGGTGACAGACTCTTGGGGTGGCTCGGATAACATCGCTCGAGTGGTAATCTCTATCAACTTCCACTTCTTTCCATAGACGATCACGTTCGAGCTTGACATAATGAAGCTCGGCTTGGGCTTGGTCAAGGGAGAAGCCCAAAGATGCCACCTCTTTTCCGAGCTCTGACAAATGGGCTTCGTATGGGGTAATTCTACTGGATGAGGCCGTTGCTTCCTTTGTCTGAGTAAAATTGGGTTCGTTAAAGCCTTATATTTATACTAATCATGTGATCACTGTTCAACAACTATAAAAGTAACAGTCACAACTCTTATCATAAAACCAATGAAGTTAACATCTTATAAATACATTTTTCATAAGGAGTCATTTAACTGGATCAAGAGAGATTTTCCATTAATGAATCATTGGGTCATTACACAATACTCTACTAACTTATGGGGAATAATTTCCAGCAGAGGAACCACAAACTAGTATGATAAGGGGGTTCCACTCAAAAGATATAGGACCCTATCATTGGTCAGATAGGGGGATGTGACATAGTAGATAGTTAGAGGAAATATACCCTAGTGAATTAGTGGTTTCCACTCATTGTACAGAGGACCCATTCACTATAATGATATGGGGTCACTAGATAATTATCGATAATGGAATATCACCCATGTAAATCAATGGGGCATCAATCAGGGGGTAGAGGAACCAAACCTAGGTTCGTCAGGGGGATTCCACAAGGTAGCTATATAAAAATAGGGCACTTTACCCCTAGTTTTGTTAGGGGATGGAACTCCTTGGGTTGAAGAATCACACCCTAGTAATGAAGGACCTCTAAACACCAAGGGAGAAGTGGTTACACCCAAATTTACCCTACTGGTAAAAAGAAGTCGATGTATAACATGTAGGGATCGAGTCCACAGGGACAAAAGAAGTAACCATGAGACGCTATGATTTGGTGAATGATGGGATATGAAGTGGCCAACATTGGTTTTGATTTTTGATATTCAAAGAAAATGGGTTGATCTTAGGATTATTCTCGGGGTGGATTGAATGAATTTTACTTCTTTCGACAATTTTGGTTTTATTAATTCTTGATGAATCCAATCTTCAAAAATAACACTACCTTCATCATTTTCTAGTTTGGTGATTACTAAACCCAATTACTAATCCACTATACACTTATAGAACCAAATTCATGATCTCTCCATGGTATATGGTCATTCATTAATTTAATTTAGTTTTCTCAAACACAGTAAAGAGGAAGAGTAGAAATAACTGAAGAATGGATGTCTTAATTTAATTATCCAGTTAACAAAAATTAATTCATAAAATGACATTAAATATAGCCTTTTCATCCTCCTAAGATCGACCCATTAAATGGTTAGACCTACATTGATGATATACTCTCAATTGTGGGTGGAATATGGCTTACAAGAATTGGATTAATGAAATTAAAACCGCAGAAAAAACGAGCCCTCCTCCGTCTGTGTGACTGAAATTCACACCAATGTGTGAACTAATTCACCACAATTCAGAGATATCACCGTGCATTGTGAAAATTTAGTTTTAATAAATAAATGTAATATAAAGAAGATAAATCTATTGATTAAGAAGAAAAAACATACATGGAAATTGAAAACATTACAAAGGAACTTTTGAAGCATAACCTTACAATGAAACAAGCAACAAAAGATGATAAGAAAAAATATCCACCCTATTCCATTCACCACCATCTCCTTATATAAGAATATTAAGAGCCTTAGGTACAATACCAAACAATTAATTCACCCCCCAATAATTAATAGAGTCAAAATAAGGGTGAATAATCAAATGGAAATTGATGTTTCGAATTTTACCCAGAAAACTGTCCATATTCTACCACCATTTTGATGTGGGAATTTGAAATTGAAGGAGGCCGAATCCTAAGGGTTTGTTGGATCGAAATATCATCTTACTTATGTCCAATATGATATTAAAAATTTTCAGGAATTTTGGCGTAGCCTTTTGGATGTTATGGTCAAAATGGTGTGACGACTTTATGTGCATTAATGTCGGGTCCACCATTTAAATCTCAACTTCAGATCCCTTTATCATCATGAGATCCTCAGAATTAGATCCGGGAACAGTTGAATAAAATGATCCTCATATTTTTTATTTCTACTATATAAATTTTAACTTCATTAGGATTGCTTTGTGGGCCCCACATTTGTTTGATGGGCCTCATGCCCATTATGCTTTTTTCCAACAGGTTTCTGCATTTAGGTGCAAAAATCTCCTTCTTCCCTTGTGATTTATCCATCATACCTTAATGAAAAAATGTTCCAAATAAAGTGTTCAATCATATAAAAAAATATAAAATTAAAATGATTAATATTTTAATTTACACTAGAAAATTATTGAGTGGGCCCAAATTGACACTTTAAGCATGAATTGCACAATGATGGGAAATAAAGTTCAATTTCTAAATTGGACTAAAATTGATGTTTATGAACTTTTAAACACATTAATATTAATATATTAACAATGAATATTAGCCACTTTAAGTGACTAATCTGACCCCCCAAATTGAGTTTTTCTAGTCCCGAGAAAAATATATTACAAATATGAAATTCAAATCCCCTTTTCCAAAAACATTTTAATACACATTGCTCACCCAAAGACATCATACCAAAAAAAATTATGAAACCCCTAAAAATCATTTAAAACAAGCTAGGTACAAAAGAGTATCCCAATCCCAAGCCCATTACATTGTTAAAATTCATCGCCACATTTCATCCAATTTCAATTAAACATGAAAAAGTGTTGTGCAACACAAAAAGACATGGGGCCCATTTTATTGATCATGGGGAAAAATGGAAGCGCTAGGTGGGAATCACATTAACCCTTAAGATGAGTATCCAAATTTTATTATTTTTATTTTTATTTTTTGTCCACAATATATATGGAAAGACTAACTCTGGGTAAGACAACTATGGAGTCACGATCTCCATGTGTCAGATGCCACACATATTGTCAATTCCATGATCTACAATAGAGATATAAAGCCTCACTCTGGGCAAGAAAACTATGGAGTAACGATCCCCAAGTGACGGATGCCACACATTTGGAAAAAACATTTCTAAATGTGGTCATAATTTTTTTTCAATTTTTTTTTGTTTTTTTATACTCAAATTAAACTAAATGTTACCCCAGAACAATATGCTATAATGAAAGGGACCCAAGAACTCAAATTTTCAAACACGATCCAGTAGACGTGCATTATGGCATATTTATTTCGAGGATAAATATATAAACATTGATAAATCACATCGGACAACCGCACTTTTCAAAAACAATGCTCATGAACATAAACTTGCATTGAAATCAGAATCAAGGCATGCAAAATTATTTGATATACAATTTCAATGTTTTCAATGTGTGATATCATGTTCAAGGTTAATTTAATTTTTCGTTCCATCCACGTTCTTAAAAAAATTTATTTTTTATTTCATCTCCCCCATTCTTAGAATAAAACTATCCCCAGTTTGTAAAGAAAATAAAAGTTAGAAGGGGGGTAGGAGAGGAGTTCAAAGAGGAAATTGAAAATGACAAATATGGAACAAATTAACCTGGTTTTTGAAGTTGAAGTTCATGATGCTACAAATTACTCCTTTGATCTCTTGGGGGGTGTAGGAACCTGCTTGATTGAACATGTATCACCCAAAATAGTTCTTGAACTATAAAAATAAGAACAAAGAAGAGAAAACAAACAACACAATGATTTATTTAATTCCACGTATCAATATTTTTATGGTTTTCCTTGTTTTTTTATTTTAAAAATCAAACTGATGATACATTGTCTTGTTTATATTTTCTTGGTATGGTATTACTCAGGGATCACACCTCGTGACACAGATGAATATGGTGCTCCCCTTCCATACCCATCCTTACTCATAAAAGAAGAACATGTCAAATATCTATTTTTTTAAATACCTACAAAAACATAAAATAAAATAAAATAAACTGATGATACATTTTCTTCTTTATATTTTCTAGGTAAGGTATTACACAGGGATCACACCACGTGACATAGATGAATATGGCACTCCACTTTCATACCCATCCTTACTCATAATAGAAGAACATGTCAACAGTCTATTTTTTTATTTTTTTATTTTTAAAATATAAAAATTATTTATTAATCCTATTTGAAAAATAAATATAACTTCTATGTATTGGAAACATGAAAACACCCAAAAAGGCACATAATTAAATTAAAAACGTAAGAAGCTGGGTTGCCTCCTAAAAAGCGCTTAATTTAAAGTCTTTAGCTCGACTTGAAACCCCCAACCTATCCAATTCCAACATAAAAAATTTAATGAACCCATCATTCTACAATTCAACAAGATTTTGATTGATTATTTGTTTGATATATGTTTCCTGTGAAATATTTGTTCTACAATGAGTGGTAAAATACATGCAATATCTGAAATTGTTGATTGAATTGAATTTCTAGTATTGCTTAAGACATCAATGACAATTCAAAATTTGCAGTTTCCAGAGGAGAATGAATTGAAATTTCATGGTATTGTTTATCCGCATTTAAGAGTGGGGAAGAAAGGAGAAAATTTTTGAGTTCGGGTTGATAAAAATTTACAAAAGTAGAATGGAAATTTGAATAAAAAACTATTTCTTCTCTATGAAATTTAGAATTAATTGGTTCATTTTGAAATTTTGATTCCTCCAAAAAAATTTCTAGTTGAATGTCAGGAATGGGTATAGACTCAATGTTTGTGATCTCTCCTCGAGGTTCAATGATCGGTGCTTCTGAAAATTTATTAATGGAGTTATATTCAGGAAACTCAATCCATGATGTCAAATTTTCCCCTTTTGAATCCAAAAAATCAATTTCCTCCTATTTTAAAGACCCTTCAAAAACTCCTAGATACTCTCCAATTATCCGAAATCCTATGATTGGTTCTTCAATAAAGGGATGAGGGGTTAATGTGTTACATTATTCTTCTATCAATATTTTGGAAGAGATAGTTTGAGTGGGAATGGGGTCCACACAAGTTTTAATGCTTTGTAGTTCAAGTCTAAAACTTGATACCTCTGAATTCATTTTTTCCATTTGTTCACATAATTTTTGAATAATTGTTTCTAGATTTGGATTGATAGATGTTTTTACATCATGTACTTCCTCAATATTTATCTTTTCAATCATTCTTGAAAGGTATGGAAATTGATCTTTTAAACATTCATCATCACAAAGATCATTCTTGTTATCAGGTGTGGTGTATTCATTGAAAGTTTGATCAAAGTAATTAATTTTTTTTATTATTCCTAGTGTCTATTTTTTAGTTGATTCCATCTGAAGTTTGTGAAGGGATATTGTTTAATATAGTCCATTGGATTCATTTGGAAATTTTGAATCGTGATTTTCAGGAGTCGAAAAAAATAGAAAGGGGAAAAGAGAAGAGAAATGGGGATGAGAAAAGAGAAATGAGGAAAAATAGAAAGATGTTCTAAGGTTACATACTTGGTCCCTGGAAACGGCGGCAAATTTTAGTTGCACCCAAATTTACCCTACTGGTAAAAAGCGGCCGATGTAGTACATGTAGGGGTTGAGTCCACAAGGACCGAAAAAGTAACCTTGAGATGCTATGATTTGGTGAAAGATGGGCTATGAAGTGGCCAACTTTGGTTTTGATTTTGGATGGTTTTAAAGAACACTAAGAAACCTAAGTGAATTAAATTCAAAGAAAATGGGTTGATCTTAGGATTATGCTCGGGGTGGATTGAATGAATTTTACTTCTTTAGACAATTTTGGTTTTATTAATACTTGATGAATACATTCTTCAAAAATAACACTACCTTCATTATTTTCTGGTTTGGTGCTTAGTAAACACAATTACTAATACCATATACACTTAGAGAACTAAATTAATGATCTCTCCAAGATGTATGGTCACTTATTAATTGAATTTAATTTTCTCAAACACATTAATGATGAAGAGTATAAATAAATGAAGAATGGGTGTCTTAAATTAATTATCCAATTAACAACAATTTGATCATAAAATAACATTCAGTCCAGCCTTTTCATCCTCCTAAGATCTAATCATTAAAGGGTTATCCCTCCATTGATGGTATACTCTCAATGGTGGACAAAATATGGCTCACAAGAATTGGATTGAAAAAATTAAAACCGCAGAAATAACGAGAACTACTCCGTGTATGTGAATTAAAGTCACACCTCTGTGTGAACTAATTCACTACAATGTAGAGACATCAATGTGCTTTGTGAAAATTTAGTTTTAATAAATGAATGGAAAATATATAAGAGAAATATTTTGATTTAGAAAAAAAAACTTACATGGAAATTGAAAACATTACAAAGGAGCTTTTCCAGCATTACCTTACAATGAAAAAATCAACAAAAGATGATAAGAAAAAATATCCTCCCTATACCATTCACCACCAGCTCCTTATATAGGAATATTTGGAGTCTTAGGTCCACCCCCCAACAATTAATTCACCCCCTTCAATTAATAGTGTCAAAAGTTGGGTGAATAATCAAAAGTAAATTGACACTTTGAATTTGACCCGGAAGACTGTCCAGATTCGTCCACCTTTTTGGCGTGTAAATTTGGAATTGAAGGAGGCCGAATACTGAGGGGTCGTAGTAGCAGAATATTCTCTTCCTTATGTTCTCTATGAGATGTAAAAATTTCAGGAATTTTGGTGCAGGATTATGGATGTTAAGGTTGAAATGGTGGGACGTCTTTATGTGCATTAATGTCGGGTCCACCATTTAAATCTCAACTTTAGATCCATTTATCATTATGAAAACATCCGAATTAGCTCTGGCCACAGTTGAATAAAATGATCTTCATATTTTTATATTTCAACTGTATAAATTTGAGCTTCATTGGGATTGGGTTTTGGGCCCCACATTTGATTGATGGGCCTTAGGACCATTATGATTTTTCCAAAAAGTTTCTTCATTCAGATGAATAAATATCCATCTTCCCTTGTGATTCATCCATCGAAACTAAAAGAAAAAATGTTCCAAATAAAGTGATAAATCATATAACAAAATATATAATTACGATGATGAATATTGTAATTTACACTGGAAAATTATTAAGTGGCCCCAAATTGACACATTAAGCATGAATTGCACAATGATGGAAAATGAAGTTTAATTTCAGAATTAGACTAAAATTGATGTTTATACACTTTTAAACACATTAATATTAAGATATTAACAATGAATATTAGCCACATTCAGTGACTAATCAAGCGGAGTGGGGAATTAGTGTGTCAACATTTTGAAACATAAGTGATCGATCTTGTTCCCACACTGGTATGAACCTTTTAATTCTTTATGATGATAATGCATAACAATTAAATCATTCACCCATAGTAAGAAAACAAAAAAAAATTACATGGTTCCCTGCTAAGGGATAGTGAAAGTGGCATGCACCGATAGTTTTTTAGTCGTAGCTAAATATAATATTATTCACAACATATGGAATACATATATATGAAAAACTTACTCTATGCAAGGTGTAATTTATTTAACTTTTTTTGGATAGAAAAATGTTTCCCTAAGATCACTTATGTCAACACCCCCTTTCTCACTAAATTGAGTGATGTCTGACTCTGTTTATCCACGTGGAGGTTTTGTCAGGGGTTTGGCATTAATACATTTGTCCCTAACATAGCAAGAGAATATGATGGCAACATTGACTAGATTTTGTACTCTATGAAATCACTGTTCAAAAAAACCTGATATTCAATAGTACCTTTCATGAATCTCTTTTGTAAATCTCATTCATTCGTGAAGCACCCATGCCATCGTGGAAGACACAACCTTCACAAAGCAGCAATACCTTAACAAAAAAAATCATCCTTTGTAAGTCTCACTGAGTCATATTGGAATACCCCGTCATCATGAAGAACCCACCCTCTCAAAATCATTAGCACTAGTCAATTCATTAGAATTGTTTTCATGATGCTAAAGGAAATATAGAAACCCTACTTCATAGAGATCCATTTTCTTCATCAATTCATGGAGTTTTCGTATTTTCCTTATCTCACCCCGAATGGCCCGAAGGCCATCTTTTTTATTTTTATTATGGATAATCCCCCATTTAAGGGTTTAAGGGGAACCCGTACATGACCCATAGGCCCAAGGCATAAGGCCCAGTAACCCACAATACATGACGCACAAGCCCAATGTAACACCCTAAGATTTCATAGTGTGTTATTTCTTCAAAATAATTCAATAACTTGCACTACACGCAAAACCGAGTTCAATAAAACCGTGACTTGCAAAAAAAAATCCATTCAAAAGAGGTTATGAATAATATTATCAAAATTTTAAACTTTATATAATACTTATAATTTTAGAATCCATATTATGAGTTTCTTAGATATAATGCAAGAACAAATTCATTTTCAGTATTGCACTTTTATCAACTTTTAATAGTGAACCCTTTTTAAATACAATATTTTAAACTTTTTGACTAAATGGGGACATCAAAAATTTAAAATTAAACATCCCAAGCTTCCACGGTACGCTTTCTTTGAATAATACAGTAGCCTGTGTTGTACGCAACCTAGAGTTTTAACACACACCACAACCAATCAAACTAGCCGTTATGAATAGTAATACATAATTTTCGAAATTATATATATTTTATATTTTAAAATGGACTTCATTTCTGGATTCGGAATATAGAATTTAGCCTAAGGTGAAATTTTGGTACTTTTCAGATAACTTTCATATTTTGATGAATAGTGAAAATTACGAAATTTTAATTAAAAACAACTTTTTTAATCAAAATAATTAATAGTGATAAATTATGAATTTGAGTGGTTTTAAAGTATATTTAGAATATATTTTTACCGTTTAATATAATTTTGGTCATTGCACATAATTTTACAATTAAACCGAACATAAACAAGTGTCAATCTTTTGATAGTTATTATCTCTTAAAAACACGCTTTTTATTTTGACAGCGGGAATTAATTTTAAATTAATTTCTGCCACTTCTGTGTTTTGAATTTAGAAAAATGGATTCCATATTTGGAATCATGATGTCCAAATTGTGTAAATAGGTAACTTTTATTTTTAGACATTTTGAATAATTACTGTGGTAAATATTTTATTTACCATGGTTAAGGGTAAATCTGGTAAATAAGGGTTAAAAAATAATATTATAATAATATTAAATTACCCTAAAACGTGTCCTAGACTTATTGGTTGATACATGTTCGACCATAGGCATCTTTGGGTCGATTTGGGGACCCCATGGTTTCACTTGTAGGTGATAGGGACACTTTATTTTAATTAAGTTAAAATGAATACAAAAATGACACAAGCATATATCTTTTTGAAAAACAATTATTACATAGGGTTATATATGTTTCATTTTAGATTATAAATATTAATTAGTAATATAAAACGATTTCCTACATAATGATATTTTATTTATAATTTTTATACATTAAATAATTTATTTTATTTATGACACAATGATGATGCAGTAATTACTAAAATAGTGAAAAATTAAATTAATTGATATTATAAATACGCAAATAAATATAATATGAAACTTTTAATGAATTAAACTAATTTTCTAGGATAATATGATATATTAGGATTGATTTAATTTACTTTGTTTGAAGTAATCAATCTGTTATGAGTTTCAAAAAAATCAACTATTGAATAGTGTCAAAATTGACATAAAAGAGTTCTTAAAACAAATATTATATTATTAATTGATATTAAATTCCTAAAAATCTATGGTTCTTCCAAGAGACTTATATCATGATAGGTTCATCATTAATGGACCACTTGGGGGTCTCTTGGATGTATATAGTAAGTTTATTAACCATATTATATAAAAATACAAAGAGACATTGTAAAAGTGAAACTAATTAGATTAAAGTTAATACTTAAAGATAAGGTTAATATAAGTACCCAAACCTGTCTAAATTCTATTGGTTGAGTTGTTTTCGACCTATCCTCACCTTAACATTTAAATAATCAACTTTTTAGCCATTAGAAACCGAATATTAATTTATTATAAATTAATATTTCTAGCTTTTCCAAAGGTACCCCTCACCCCTATTATAAAAGGGCGCTCCTCCTTCTCATTTCTTCACACCTTCAATGCCTTTTCGTTCGGCCAAACTCTTCCCAAATACTCTCCCAACTTCCCTCACTACATCATAGAGGCCTTAGTTTGATCCGAAAGCCAACCTATGGAGCCCTTTTGATCAAATCAAAAGGAAGAACCCGAAGAAGAGGTAATGATTTCACCACCCTTTTTCCAAGTTCATTTCTTCTTCCACTTCTTCTTCCTTTGCTGTTACCATTCTAAAATAATAACTCCAGTATCATATATATACTGTGATGTTATTATAAGTATGGTACAACCATATTCAGTATTCTATCCACCTTTTGAATAACATGTCACCATACGTGCGTACGTACGGCTTACCGTCTCCACGTCGTGGTGTAATTGTTATTCAATATAATATTATTGGGATGGTTATAATAATGATGTGTAACTCATGTAAATAATAAATATAACATGTTAATGATTTAGTATATATGATATACCATCCATTTATATATTATTTTAATATCAAAAGAATGATATTGTCGCTCGTGCGTACGTACGGACTACCGTCTCCACGAACGCGATGAGATTCATTCTACATCGTATCCATTCAAGTATAATTATCATTTTATGATTTAAAAAATGATGTTTAAGGACTTGATATCATTCTGGATATGAATAATATACAACCTATCCTTTACAAACATGTCTTACGTAACAAAACATATAAAAGAAAACAAGTAAGTTAACACCTGAAACAACGATAATACTAAGATATTATTATCAAATCAATATTAAAAGATCATATATGATATCATATTAATGTATATGATATTTGTATAATTTAATAGCAATTATTTCACCATTATACAGGAGGTTAACCTACCCCAACCAAGGAAAAGTACAAGGTAAGGGGTTTTCATCTCACTCCTTATTTCTGTGAGATTCATGCCATATTGCCACCATCACCTTTTGTGTGGTGTATGTACTGCCCATAATTATATTCTTTCTGTAATACACTCCAATTAATGTGTATTTACATATTCATTTTATGATACCTCTTTCATGGGTTGTATGTTTCATATGTTACCAAATTGGTAAGGGTTATTTCACAATCTCTTCATTATCCGAGGTTGTTTATACGTAATAATCTAATGGGATCTCTTTATAATCCACATCCATGTTCCTTCAAAATGTATTTCAAAACATTTTTATTATTTACAAGAATATGGGTTAAAGTCATTTATACCCTTGTTTGACTTTTTATAAGAGGAATCTTTCCGTCGTTTTCAAAACAAGGTCCTTTTTAACCTTTTCGACAAAATTAAGGTAAGAATGTTTTTTAACTTATACGATGAGTGCGGTTATTTTCTGCCGTTATAAAATCTTCAAAGATTTCCTTACAAGCTTATAAGAATATTTTCAAGAAAATGTTTTATTTTATATGGCTCTTAAATGATTTCAAAAATAGAAAGAGATATTTCTCCAAAAAGTGTTTTGATTTCATCTATGTCAACATCCTTTGATGGATTTTACGCTTATTTGAAGTTGATTTATTATGATACAAATATTCTATATTTTATTGAAGGTTTTGTGATATGTTTGACTGTGGATGTGTTATTTTTATACCATTCATATTTTATAGTGAAATTATTGACATTTCGTATGCTAGTTTTAATACGAATGTTTATGTTATGTTTAAACCTTTTAATATGGGAATGCATTGGACTTAATATGTGACGGGTGGAGCCCGCTATAGCTCCTCGATGCATCGGTAGGTCTCTTGAGACAAACTAGTGTCTTGGCACAAGGCCTTCGCAAAATCTTATTTGTAGTCTTGGCACGAGGCCTTGGCTATGTGGTTATGATAGTCTGGCATTATGCATTCCAACATTATGAAAGTGGTTATTGATATTGAATATGATTATTCGATTAGTAGAATATCTATGTGAACAAGTAAATGGAATTATTTCATTTTACTTCTGCCATACTATGTTGAAGTTCAAGTTTAAAAGGCTTTTGTTTTAGTTATACATAGCCTTAAATGTTTATTCTTATTTATGGAAGTTTCCGGTATATTGATATCCTTGCTGGGTATTTGAGCTCACCTCTTTTCTATGTTTTAATTTTCCCAGGATGTGAAGAAGTAAGTTATGAATGACCTGCAGGGATATTATGAGGGGATAATAGTGTGGAATGTGGAGACATTATGTTGTTGTAGTAGTTTTTCAATTTATGATGTAATGTAAAACTTATGAATATATCTAGTGTTTCCAAGGCTACTAAACCAATCAGTCTTTCGAGATTTGATATTTCTTGTGATCATTCCAATGTTATGTAATAATGCACTGACTCTGGATAACTAGGGTCGGGGCGTTACAGGTGGTATCAGAGAAAAGTTTAGTACAAACCTTGGAAGCTAGATTTAGATAAACTCTGATTAGAGCACGTAGACCTAAGATGAACTTTTAGGATTAGTATAGAATAACTTCCTAGAATATTGATATTGTAGAGATTTTGTGAGTTTTCCGAGCAATACATCTCTGTCTGGATACGAGTAGGTAGAGGCGGCTCTGGCACAGATGTACCTAGGGGTAAAACCCGAAAACACCACTTTGAGCTAGACTCGAACGGGAACTGGTGCACGACAACGGGCCTTGCTGCACTCTTGGTTACGACACTCCCAGGGGATATGCTTAGGATAATTCTCATTTTCTTTACAAACCATTATGAAGGGTTTATGAGTATATACATCCTCAAAGGAGACATTTTTATTATTATGGATTATATCCATAAATATTTCAATTTATGTTAAGTGTTTATAAGTATGGGATTATGTATTTTGATTCATAAACTGATCTAGTGTATGCCATTGTTAAGAAATGGTGCCCAGTAGAAGGAATGAGAACTCCAGAAATGCACATGATCCAAAGAGAAGGAAGGATCACATCTTTCATGGTCTTAAGCTATAATTTATAAGAGAAATAGTTTCCCATGTATTATCATCATATGAAGAAATAATATCATGTGTTGATAAGATAAGTAAAGAGTTTACTGAGTCATATGGCTTTGAAGGGAAGCAAGAGAAGAAAAGGATGGAAGAGAAAAAGATGGATAAAGGGAAGAGGGAAAAGAAAAATTTTCTCATATGTGGTTACTGTGGAAAGAAACACCCTAGAACTTGCCTGAAAGGAATGGGAGTTTGTTATAAGTGTGGAGGAAAAGGGCACAAAGTACGTGACTGCAAGGGTAAGAAAATGGTTTCAAATGTACAATGCTTCATTTGCAAGGAGTTTGGACACTACGCGAACCTATGTCCCAGTCATCAGACTATGCCGCAAATGATGTTATTGGATAATATTCAAGGTTATGATACTACCACAGATGAAGAGGAATGATTAGAGTCCTTATGTTGATTATGTCAATTGAGTGTTGTGTCAACAATGTACTTGTTATAATAATTATGGAGTATATAAGTATTGTACTGCAGTACTATTTCATTAAGGACTTGAGATTGTGTGGAACAAAGAAAAGTTACTCAATAGCAGGATAATTTTTTGGAAAATATATGGTTGAGAGAATGATAAATCATAATATAGTTCTGATACTGAGGTAGTGATTTTGGAATAATATGTGATTGTTTTGGATAAATTATATTGGATATTCTTGACTACTTTGGAACTGATTAATGATTTGTATATTCCATCATTGTTGGGTTTTAAAACATTTTTGGATTAAAGAAGTATATCCAGCATTCTATATGGAATAAGGGAGCATGAATGTAATCAATAAGGAATATGGTAATACATGATGAAGGTATTCATATGCTATTACGGGGTAAAAAGGATCTATATTATGTTTACCTTCCTTATAAATTTTGTACTGTGAGTTTGGATAGATGTATATTGGATAGTTCTAGTTTGGATTATTTTGGATTGCCATAAAAGGACAACCAGGAGGTCGTGCGGCAACCCGTCGCGTCCGGAAAGGCTGTGAGACTTGAACCCGCTACCGAAGGGCGACAAGGGTGTATCACCTACCACTGGCCCACGAGATGTCCTAGATTAAATAATGTAGTTTTTATTAAAAGATCTTGTAGATGAATTATAAATTCGTTTATTTTGGAACCCTATACGAATAGGGTAAATAAATTTTTTTCTATTATCTTTTAGAGTGAAAGATGATTTTGTGGTAGAAATTTATTAATGTATAAAACTCTAATTATAAAGTAAGTATATCTCCTTATTATCTTAGCCAATCTCATAAATAAATTCCTCAATATTATGAAAAGAAACTTAGAACAAAAATGTTTTCCTAGATGGTACCTTAAATCATCACTAATTTATTGCTTTGGGATTGTTGGCCTTTTCATAGCCATGTTCTCTACCACTCTCCATCCGATAATTGATGGTTAGATATTTCTTCCATATCCATATTTTCCTACATGGAACCCTGGTATGTGTTATTTTCGGTAATCTTCATACTTTCGACTCTTTATTTTAAATAGAGGCCTCATTAATTCATTTTTCGATGTGGGATTTCAACTAAGATATTTTGAAACGTCAAAATGTGTTATCCTAATACCCTATGTTTTGGTGAACCGATGGTATTTCAAATCATCATAGATTGATGAATTTAAGGACCTCAATTTTATACTTGTTTGTAATTGATGACCTCAATCACTACCTATAAATATTTACGTTTTTCCTCCAATTATATGTCTCTAATTGCCACCAATGTTCTCCTAATCGATATCATAATTTGGTGGTGACCCTTTCATTTCTCTTTTCCTCATATTAAGAATAATATTAGTAACCCAATTTCTGATGTGGGTTTTCCCACAAATATATTTTCTATTTTCAACCGTTTATTTTCGAAGAACAATTTCAAATTGCGAGGACGCAATTTATTGAAGGAGGGGAGAATGTAACACTCCAAGATTTCATAGTGTGTTATTTCTTCAAAATAATTCAATAACTTGCACTACACGCAACACCGAGTTCAATCACACCATGACTTACAAAAAAATGCCATTCAAAAGAGGTTATTAATAGTATTATCTAATTTTTAAACTTTATATAATCCTTATAATTTTAGAATCCATATTATGAGTTTCTTAGATATAATGCAAGAACAAATTCATTTTCAGTATTGCACTTTTATCAACTTTTAATAGTGAACCCTTTTTAAATAAAATATTTTAAACTTTTTGACTAAATGGGGACATCAAAAATTTAAAATGAAACATCCCAAGCTTCCACGGTACGCTTTCTTTGAATAATACAGTAGCGTGTGTTGTACGCAACCTTGAGTTTTAACACACACCACAACCAATCAAACTAGCCGTTATGAATAGTAATACCAACTTTTCGAAATTATATATATTTTATATTTTAAAATGGACTTCATTTCTGGATTCGGAATATCAAATTTAGCCTAAGGTGAAATTTTTGTACTTTTCGGATAACTTTCATATTTTGATGAATAGTGAAAATTACTAAATTTTAATTAAAAACAACTTTTTTAATCAAAATAATTAATAGTGATAAATTATGAATTTGAGTGGTTTTAAAGTATATTTAGAATATATTTTTACCATTTAATATAATTTTGGTCATTGGACATAATTTTACAATTAAATCGAACATAAACAAGTGTCAATCTTTTGATAGTTATTATCTCTTAAAAACACGCTTTTTGTTTTGACAGCGGGAATTAATTTTAAATTAATTTCTGCCACTTCTGTGTTTTGAATTTATAAAAATGGATTCCATATTTGGAATCAGGATGTCCAAATTGTGTAAATAGGTAACTTTTATTTTTATACATTTTGAATAATTAATGTGGTAAATATTTTATTTACCATGGTTAAGGGTAAATCTGGTAAATAAGGGTTAAAAAATAATATTATAATAATACTAAATTACCCTAAAACGTGTCCTAGCCTTATTGGTTGATACATGTTCGACCATAGGCATCTTTGGGTCTATTCGGGGACCCCATGGTGCCACTTGTAGGTGATAGGGACACTTTATTTTATTTAAGTTAAAATGAATACAAAAATGACACAAGCATATATGTTTTAGAAACAAAATTATTACATAGGGTTATATATGTTGGATTTTAGATTATAAATATTAATTAGAAAGATAAAACGATTTCCTACATAATTATATTTTATTTATAATTTTTAGACATTAAATAATTTATTTTATTTATGAAACAATGAATATGTAGTAATTACTAAAATAGTGAAAAATAAAATTAATTGATATTATAAATACGCAAATAAATATAATATGAAACTTTTAATGAATTAAACCAATTTTCTAGGATAATATGATATATGAGTATTGATTTAATTTACTTTGTTAGAAGTAATAAATCTTTTAAGAGTTTCAAAAAAATAAACTATTGAATAGTGTCAAAATTGACATAAATGAGTTCTTAAAACAAATATTATATTATTAATTGATATTAAATTCCTAAAAATCTATGGTTCGGACAAGAGACTTATATCATGATAGGTGCATCATTAATGGACCTATTGGGGGTCTCTTTGAGGAATATAGTATGTTTATTAACCATATTATATAAAAATACAAAGAGACATTGTAAAAGTGAAACTAATTAGCTTAGAGTTAATACTTAAAGATAAGGTTAATATATGTACCCAAACCTGTCTAAATTCTATTGGTTGAGTTTTTTTCGACCTATCCCCACCTTAAAATTTAAATAATAAACTTTGGATCCATTAGAAACCGAATATTAATTTATTATAAATTAATATTTCTATCTTTTCCATAGGTGCCCCTCACCCCTCTTATAAAAGGGCACTCCTCCTTCTCATTTCTTCACACCTTCAAAGCCTTTTGGTTCGGCCAAACTCTGCCCAAATACTCTCCCAACTTCCCTCACTACAACCTAGGGGCCTTTGATTGATCAGAAAGACAACCTAAGGTGCCCTTTTGATCAAATCAATAGGAAGAACCCGAAGAAGAGGTAATGATTTCACCACCCCTTTTCCAAGTTCATTTCTTCTTCCACTTCTTCTTCCTTTGTTGTTACCATTCTAAAATAATAAATCCAGTATCATATATATACTGTGATGTTATTATAAATATGGTACAACCATATTCAGTATTCTATCCACCCTTTGAATAACATGTCACCATACGTGCGTACGTACGGCTTACCGTCTCCACGTCGTGGTGTAATTGTTATTCAATATAATATTATTTGGATGGGTATAATAATTATGTGTAACTCATGTAAATAATAAATATAATATGTTAATTATTCAGTATATATGATATACCATCCATTTATATATTATTTTAATATCAAAATAATGATATTGTCGCTCGTGCGTACGTACGGACTACCGTCTCCACGAACGCGATGAGATTCATTCTCCATCGTATCCATTCAAGTATAATTATCATTTGATGATTTAAAAAATGATGTTTAAGGACTTGATATCATTCTAGATATGAATAATATACAACCTATCCTTTACAAACATGTCTTACGTAACAAAACATATAAAAGAAAACAAGTAAGTTAACACCCGAAACAACGATAATACTAAGATATTATTATCAAATCAATATTAAAAGATAATATATGATATCATATTAATGTATATGAATCTTGTATAATTTAATAACAATAATTTCACCATTATAAAAAATTTTAACCTACCCCAACCAAGGAAAAGTACAAGGTAAGGGGTTTTCATCTCACTCCTTATTTCCGTGATATTCATGCCATATTGCCACCATCACCTTTTGTGTGGGGTATGTACTGCCCATAATTATATTCTTTGTGTAATACACTCTAATTAATGTTTATTTACATATTAATTGTATGATACCTCTTTCATGGGTTGTATGTTTCATAAGTTACCAAATTGGTAAGGGTTATTTCACAATCTCTTCATTATCCGAGGTTGTTTATACGTAATAATCTACCGGGATCTCTTTATCATCCACATCCATGTTTCTTCAAAATGTATTTCAAAACATTTTTATTATTTAAAAGAATATGGGTTAAAGTCATTTATACCCTTTTTTGACTTTTTATAAGAGGAATCTTTCCGTCGTTTTCAAAACAAGTCCCCTTTTAACCTATCCGACAGAATTAAGGTAAGAATGTTTTTTTAACTTATACAGCGAGTGCGGTTTTTTTCTGTCGTTATAAAATCTTCAAAGCTTTCCTTACAAGATTAAAAGAATATTTTCAAGAAAATGTTTTATTTTATATGGCTCATAAATGCTTTCAAAAATAGAAAGAGATATTTCTCCAAAAAGTGTTTTGATTTCATCTATGTCAACATCCTTTGATGGATTTTACGCTTATTTGAAGATTATTTATTATGATACAAAACTTATATATTGTATTGAAGGTTTTGTGATATGTTTGACTGTGGATGTGCTATTTTTATACCATTCATTGTTTATGGTGAAATTATTGACATTTTGTATGCTAGTTTTAATACGAATGTTTATGTTATGTTTAAACCTTTTCATATGGGAATGCATTGGACTTAATATGTGACGGGTGGAGCCCGCTATAGCTCCTCGATGCATCGGTAGGTCTCATGAGACAAACTAGTGTCTTGGCACAAGGCCTTGGCAAAATCTTATTTGTAGTCTTGGAACGAGGACTTGGCTATGTGGTTATGATAGTCTGGCATTATGCATTCCAACATTATGAAAGTGTTTATTGATATTGCATATGATTATTCGATTAGTAGAATGTCCATGTGAACAAGTAAATGGCATTATTTGATTATACTTTTTCCATACTATGTTGAAGTTCAAGTTTAAAAGGCTATTGTTTTAGTTATACATAGCCTTAAATGTTTATTCTTATTTATGAAAGTTTCTGGTATATTGTTATCCTTACTGGGCATTTGAGCTCACCCCTTTTCTATGTTTTATTTTTCCTAGGATATGAAGAAATAAGTTATGAATGACCTGCAGGGATATTATGAGGGGATAATACTGTGGACTGTGGAGACATTATGTTGTTGTAGTAGTTTTTCAATTTATGATGTAATGTAAAACTTATGAATATATCTAGTGTTTCTAAGGCTACTAAACCAATTGGTCTTTCGAGATTTGATCTTTCTTGTGATCATGCCAATGTTATGTAATAATGCACCGACTCTGGGTTACTAGGGTTGGGGCGTTACACCCAAAGGCATACCATGCCCAATACATGACCCATAGGCCCAACCCACTTGAATTGCCCCTCCCCAGCATTCTGTGTCCTTGATCACTTAGCTCCCCACCTTGCATTACTGGTCGGCTAGCATTGACCCGTACAAATATGCATAGTCCCTGGTCCCAATGCTAGCTGCCATACCTTCTCATTCTTCCAATAGGATTAGCTCTGCATCTTGTGGCTCCTACTCCTCCTGCACTGAACCTTTTCCGGGGCATGTTATCTGTGAACTGGGCTACTTCATGGTCTACAAGACCCAAAGGCCCTGGGTCCTGAAGACCTTTGATGACCTGAAGGCCCTAGAGACCCGTAGGAACTAGTGGCCTGAAGGCCCAAATCGGGTGAATAGTTTCAACTACTATAGTACCGAATAGTAACTGCTACATTGACTGCTATAGTGGCTGCTCCAGTACTCGGAAATTTTCCTCCACCCAGTTTTGAACCCGGGTCTCTTGGATGCCAATCAGGAGCCCTTACCACTGAGGTACAGGCTCGTTGGCACGTATTTTCCTTGGAAAGATTCATTGTATGTGAAAACAGGTATCCCCATATTTAATGTCTTTCCCATCCAAGAAGCTCCACCACCTCTAATATGTTTTCTGGATCCGTCAAGAACATCATCACGACACACCTCTTTTCCGGATGGCCAATTGAGATTTTACATTGTCTTCCATGGTCTCTGTCAAAACCTTTGCAGCGAAATGATGCTATAATTGTATCAATCACGGAGATCACCATAACTAATCACAATGACCCAATTCTACATCAATCATGATGGTCATCATAATATCAGAGCACACAATCAAAGTTTTCTAATTCTATAAAAAACACAATGAGAAAAATAAATATCCGCTAAATGCATTCCTTTACCATATTTTAATAAGCCTTCATGAAAATAATATTTTCACAAATGATAGACATCTTTGAAAATTTGGACCCCAAAATTTTTTCAATCACTGTGAAATAATGCCACATTAAATATTTTTTCTTCTTCAATTTTATTTTCTATTCCATTGTAAAATTATTATCATCCACTAAGGATGGACTACAAACACAATCCATAATCTATTTAAAACAAATACAATCCTTGGCTTCAACAATTACCCTCTTTCAGTTTATTGGAAATCTATGGATAAATTCAATTGAGCACTATACACTATGAAAACCTCATATGAAATAATATACTCAACCAAAACTCTATTTAATTGTGAGAATTGATCAATGTAAAAAAAATGTGAATTAGAAATTGGGTTCTCGTGTTTTGGAATTCATAATGATGTCTAAGATCAGCTCTGACTATTTCCTCATAACACCAATATTTTTTAACTAATTTCCCCTTTCATAACTCTTCATTGTCCCATATTGTAACATTTTTAACTTTCCTATTCTCCATATTCCTACAATCATTATGAAAAACTATTAGAAAACTATCACATTTTCGTTGAATTTCTCCATTATTTCCCATTGGAAATAAAACAAATGATACTAAATAAGACTACTAGACATGAAACCACACTCCCCTTAGACTGTATCTCCCCCATAATCGTACAAAAAATCAAAAAAGAGATTAAAATAGTTAAAAAATGACGATATGGGACAACTCAAAACATCCTCACACAGTGGTAGTTGGTTGCACACTATGGTTCAAATGTTGCTTCTAGAACACATGTGTTGACAATGGATAGGTCAGCATGTCATCCACTTGATCATTTGTTACAAAATGATCCATTTTAATAATGCCTTGTTCATCCTTTTCCTTGATAAAGTGAAATATGATTTCAATTTGTTTTGTACAAGAATGATGAACAAGATTATTTTAAAGATTAATTGTGCTCTTGTTATGAAAGTGAATAACCATCATGTTAACCACTTAATCAATAATATTAGTAAGTTGTTTCTCCATCCACAATAATTGAGTGAAATCCTTTTTATTAAAGATACAATCATCTTCAGAAGTTCCAAGTGATGTACACTCGTGTTTCTTACTCAGCTATATCACATATTTCATACCAAAAATGAATGTTCCACCACATGCGGGCTTTAAATAAACAATATCTATTGCCGAATAATCATCATAAAATTATGATAGATCACAATATATTCCTACAAAAAATTTTAATCCTATTTGTGAGTTCTTTGAATATACCTAATAATTCATTTCACTCCTGCAATATGTTCTTCGTTCATATTACATTCAAAGTAGGATGCTAAGCATGTTTCAAAGACAATATATGGTCATTTCATAGTCAAGTAAAATATTTTTATAATGACTCTCATATACATTATGGTATCCAAATAAGTCCCTTCATATTTCATTCCTAGTCTTTTCCAAACAAATATTGAATTTGATGTTTGTTTTCAATTTTGATTATTGAATTTATTTATCAACTCTCATTCATACATTTCATGAGAAATAAATGTTTAGACTTTATTCTAAATCACTTTTATCCTCAATAATTATGTGAGTTAACCAAACATAGTCATTTAAAATTCAAATTTAATGTGATTTGAAAGTTCATCCACCGATCCCTGCCTTCTTCAACTGAATATAATATTATCTACATATTATAGCACCATGAACTTCTATTTTTGAGTATTTTTCACATAGACATTTGGATCCCCTCCACCTATTTTAAATTCGAGCTTCTAATGATAGGATTTATGCGATGAGAACCACACCTATGGAACCTATTTTGGGCCATATATTTCCTTCATCTATCTAAAAACCTTCATTTCATCTTTAAAATGTAGAAAACACCCTGGTTGTTCAATGTAGACTTCTTATACAATAAAACAATTCAATAAAGGTGTTTTGATGTCCATTTGATACACTTTGTATCCAATTTCAATTTCTATGTCATGAAAAAGAAAAATTGACTCCAGTCTCACCACTAGTGAAAATTATATTTCAAAATAAAACCAATAATCAATTAGTATCTTTTAAACCTAAATATCAGCTTATTTTTTATTACATTACATTCCTCATTGAATTTATTCTTAAAGATCCACTTCATGTTAATCACATTGTGACTTTTTTGGTCTCCTAACACGATCTCATGTCTGGTTCATGTAAATATGATCATACACACCATTCATGGAATTAACCCATGACTCATCTTCTACAACTTCTCCAAATGAGGATGGTTCCAAAACTAAAAGGAAGGCTTATTTTTCATTATTACTCATTATACTTTTATGTGGGTGTGTTTTCCAATCAACAATGATTTTAGATTGATAAATATCCTCTCTTCAATTTGTCGAATGTGGATCAAAAGAATCTTATTCCTCCATGGTTTCCACATCCAACTATTCTTCTAAATCAACATCCTATTGGGACCCATAAATGTTTTGAACACCTTCATATAATTCTGTATTTGGATCTATTCCACATAAAATTATTCATTGTGTTGTATCACATCATCCTGATAGTTCCCTGATGCATTTTTGTTCTTTTTGTCAATGATCGTAACATCAATGATTTCCACTTATTTTTCTAGATCATTATTGAATAATTTTTAGGATTTTATCTTCATTGAATATCCAAGGAATATTTTTATGTATGTTCAATCATCAAACTTCCCATGATTTACATCATTGTTTTGGATGAATCATTTACTTCATTAATGAAAACAATACATCAAAGAGGGATTATTTCTATCCAATAATTAATATGGTGTATTCATTTCTCCAATACAAATCCCTATTCGATTTTTTGTATCCACTATAGCATTAAAAACGTATTTATATAATTGGAAATGGATACATCTCTCAATCAGAATAGTTCATGCCATATTGTTCAACTGTCGATTCATGCACTCAAAAACCAAATTTTGATGTCGAGTTATCACATCACCACCACATAATTATTTTAATGCTTCTCTCGGTATTTCTCAAATTCACTTTATATGTATTCCCCCTCACTGTCATGTCATAGAACCTTGATAGTTTGACAAATATCATCATCTAATATTCGATGAAAAGTCTTCATGCGGTTATGAACTTTTTGTTTCATGTGTATAATCATCAGACAAGCCATTAAACTAAAATAATCAATTAAAATGATGAATTATCTTTCTCTATGTGTTGAAACAACATTTATTAGACCACATATGTTTTTATATATGAGATAAAGAAGATTTGATTCCCTTTTCTTCTTTGGTTAGTAAGAACTATATACCATATTCCCTCACATGCATGAATCAAAAGTCGTTTAACAGTTGCACTACATATTAGGGATTTCCATGACTATCTATTTCTTAGATATCTTTTCCATTACTTGTTTTTTAATTTTTCCCAACCTTCAATGACACTTTTTTTTTCTCAACCGTTAGGTAACAACTATTTTCTTTACGATCAACCTGATATAAGTTTACATCTCTTATTAAACATTTCAAGAGGTAATTCCTTCTCATTCCCTTTATAGAGCATCATTTTTTATTGAAAGTCATTTCATGTCCCGAGTCATTGAGGTGACTATCACTATGGATATTGTCATGCAAAACACCCACATAACACAATTCAATTTTCTTCAGCGTTCCGTTAGCTAGTTCAGTACTTCCACTCCCTTTAATCTTCAATGCACCATCATTTCTGAACCGTACGAGTCCATAGACCATTTTCAAAAAATTTATTTATAATTCAATATTACCCATCATATGGGATGAACATCCTCTATTATGGATACATTTTTTGTTTCTTTTAGTAATTTGCGATCTATTTCTGCATGGTTGGACTTTTCATTTTTCTTATTTTCCTTCCATGATATATTAGATTGAGTGAAGGAGAAATATAGAATTTCATATCACTCTTCCATATTGTTAAATTTTTTATACTCATTCTCTTATACTAATGGTGAAAAACTTTTTTCAAGAGAAACATCGTCTAGTTGATGAGTGTTGAATTGTCTCTGTGTACTGTATGAATTTTTTTTGACATTCCCCTTTTTGAAAAAAAAAATTTATTGAAAATGTTAGAACAATGAAAACTATATCCATGGAAATTATTTCATCTGTAAGAAGTAGGATATGAATTTGTTTTCCATTATTTACTTCATAGATATTTCCAATTAAAATAGCTATATTCTCCTTTGTAGTATGACAAGGTATGGCTTATATTTCCATAGATTTGACATTTCATAAGATGAAATGACTTCTCATTTGTATTCCTCCTCATGTCTCCTTCCATAGTAAGGTAGTTTTTTTCCAATAATTTTTTGTTTCATGGGAATAGTTTTTAGTTCTCCATTTAGTTTGAAATGAGGATTTCTTTTGATCACATTATATTACTTTTCAAAATGTCAATCTTTCGATTTTCCTTTATTTGGACCAATTTTATTTGAAGCATTTTATGATTCAAAATCACAACCAATTCTATTTCATCCCAAGAATATGGGTATTTTTTCATTAAAAAAATTTCAAATCCATCAAAACTACTATTATATCTCTCCAAAAACTCATCATCTGATTATTTTTTAAACTATATTTTATTCCTTGATTAGTTTGAATGTGATTGCCTTTCATGTTGAATACTAAGAGTAACAACTTCTTCTTTACGTCCCCAAATAGTCATGTAATTATCCAATAGTTTGAATGTAAGGTCATTAATGACCTATTCATGTTCTCTAATTTTGAGTATTATTTCCACTCCATCGTCTGTGCTTTCATGGTTTGATTATTGAACATTAACTACTTCTTCCAGTCATTCAATTTCAACTTCGAGTTGATAAACATATTTGGATGATTCTTTATCAACTTATATGCAGTTTATTCATCTATTTAATTGTTTCTCAAGCTTACCAATATCATCCTTAAGATACCACATTAGATCAACATCAGCACTCAACTGATGATTTCAATCTTTATCTTTTGATGGTTTTAATTTCTCAATGGTATCCATCATTGACACGTTGTTTCAAGATTTAATATCTGGTTATTATCCAAGGAATTCATTATCATCGTCATATTCTTCCTAGAGAAACCATGTTTTCTATAGTTTCATTCCATTTTTGATGTTTCCCCTTAGAAGAAACCCTTTCATAGGCCTATGTGAGTTTCCTTCTTCACCTTTTTCATCATCAATCATCCTTGAAAATTGGTAATCCATGAGACCAAATATATCATAATGAAAACATTTCAATGGTAGATTTTCTTCTAATATCCCTTTTTCTCCATTGAATTTCTAGGAAAAGAGGGGAAGGATATCTCCTTCCCCGTCAAATTTATTAACACAGTCTCATGAAATATCGAGTTATTATATTTCTTTGAATGCCATCTCATCTTTGAAATGACTTTGTTTCAACCTTTGGCTTTACTCTCATATCATATGCAACAAAACTAATGATTATATCATCCAATGATAGTTTTAAATAATATATTTCATAAAGGGATGACACTCATGGATTTTAAAGAGGTAGAAGTATTCTCATGTATTTCTATACAATGTAAATGTAATTTACTTCATCACCAATACCTATAATTTATATTAAAATATTATTAATTCAATTAAGGAAGGTGTTTTCATTTTCATGAGGATGCTTCTTTAGATTATCAAACTAATTATAGCAAACATGGTGTTTTATTAGCTTCACTTTGTTTTCACCTTCATAATTTTATTTCTAGTTTATCTCACATTGGCATGGAATATGTGAAACTCATTAACATTATATATATTTAATCAGAAAGAGCTATAGTAAGAGTATTTTGTTCTTGAGCATCAACATCAAGAATTTTCTTACCTGTATATGTAATTGAAAGCCATGTTGGGTTAGTGACATCTATTCCTTTTGTAGTGGAAAATAGTAATTCCATTACAACAGATCACAGATGAGATATGATCCTATTATTCCATATCGTAATATTTACTCCATCAATTAGAAGAACTACCTTGACATTTATTAAATTTTCAATGAAGGCAATGTAGGAAAAATTTTACACTAGAATCCATTACCGTCTGATACCACTTGAAGGGCCTTTGAATACCTTGAGAGGGGAGGGGTGAATCAGGATTTCAAATTTTTCTTACTAAAGTGATAGATCTTGTTCCCTTGTTGGTAGGAACTCGTTTAACCTATCTAATGGTAATGTGTAGCAATTAAAACATTCAAACACATAACACAACACATCAATTTGTACATGGTTCGCTACTAAAATCTATTCAAAGGAGTATATGACGATAGATTATGGGTTGTAAATAAATCCACTAATTATCAGAAGAGGTTGAATACATATTTTTGACAGAGTCACTTTGTTCTAGGTTTACAACACATAAAATTCATTGAGGATAACACATAGTGCCCCTCAGATCACATTTATAAACTCCTCCTAGCTCGCTACTTTCAAAGATGTCTAAATAAATTATTCAAAATAAAGTTAGCTACAATGGTTTGGAATTAAAGACTTTCCCTCTGACTATGTACGAACTCTGCTTTCACCATTGACCAATGATGACTCTCATTAAAAGCCATGTTCACAAAATAATGATGTTCAATAATTCCACTCATGAAGATCATTCATGAATCCCACTGCTCTGCGAAACCTTCCTTCATGAAGATTGTTGATTCCACACAGAACACAATATCACCACGATGAACCATTATATTTAATGCATTGGAATCCTTCAAGACATTACAAGTCTCTTCATGATGGTCTTGCTCATATAGAATCCCAACATCAAGGGGCTCCCCTTGCCTCATGAAATTATTGTGATTTCATATTTTCAATTAAAAAATTCAACTAACGTATATTGGGGTATCCTCTTATTAATAGGATCATCCATTCGCAACGCTGAACCACTTCTAGTGAGTTTTTCTGTTCTGTGAAAAATTGCTTCATGAAAAACTTCTTTTAACAAAGCACTGTTAGGATTTTACATTGTCGTAATGCTATCCATCAAAAAATTCATGTCGTTGCAATGCTATAATTATCATAAACATGGAAATCATCGTCAACCATCATGTTTAACAAATTATCTATTGTTTGTGATGATCATCATAATAGATGTGAACACCCTCAGAATTGTTTAATCCACAACTAAAAAATTGGTGAAACCCATCTGCGTGAAATTTGTGCATTTACCACCATAAATGTTATTGTCTTCTTGAAATGTAATATCTCCTCCCTTATAAACTGTGTGTCCTTTCATTTAGGAATGGTAAAAAACAAAACTCATACTCCATTAACAACAAAGTCCATCATTGGAACCAATAGGTACATTGTTGGAGTGCCCCTCGATGGGTAAAATATAACATCTTCGTAGTATGTTAAAAATATTCCTAAACCCCCAATAGTATGATTAATTAGTGGGGGTATATTAAGTGTTGTTAATGTGAAAAATGGATAATTTAAAAAAAACAAGTGATGTGCATGGTTGAAACATACATTTCAAAAACTGTGCACCATACTTATGAAATTTTTGAAATCCAATGTAGTGGTTTTTTTCAAAGTCAGTTCGTGGATTGAAAAACATTTTTCTTTATTATAATCCATTCAACTAAAAACAATGGGGTAATTTATATGGCGAATGGATTGTATAAAATATTGATATGTATCAAGTAAACTATCCATATAGGTTGTATATTCCATAATTACATTTTAAAATCTTGAAATCCCTATTTTAGGTCTCAAATTACATTTTACAAACCCGTAGAAATTTATTCTTCCATAGAAGCTCCCAATAGTAGTTTTTGGACCCACTACACCCCTCTAGATATGAATCAAATCATGGTAAACAATATTCTATATTATCATACTATGTTTACTCTTCTTGTTCTCTATCTACCACTCCCTCTCTTTTCCTGCCTAGGATTTTGTAGATCTCTATGTTGGTTTGATGATCTACACCCCATGTATTTGAATCATGATCCAAGATTTTATTCATGGATTCTAAATGTTAACACTATTCACTAGTGAATCATATTTATGGTGTTTTGACTTGAGATCCCCTGATCTCTACATAGATGGTTCCATTTTTATATGCCTATTTAATTTACACTAAATTGATTTATTTATATTCAGTTAGTTTATTTAAATAAAATGTCATCCCAATAATTTAATTTCATTCAACTTCTTTTATTAAAAAATAAATTCTATTGATATTTTGGAGTTGATCAGTGAAATTGTATTTTTGGAATCAAATTGGGAAAAATTCCCAATTGAATTTGGGTGTGCATGTGAAATCGTTGGAAATTAGTGAAATTTTAATTGATGAATTTGAATTGTGAATTTATATTGTTGGAAAAAAATTCAATATAAATTTAGTAAATTGTTGGATTGAATTTATTTCAAATCCATATTTTTTGAAAATGTCTTTAAAATGGTTTTGATAGGAATTGCTAGGGTTTATAGTGGAAATGGCATGTTTTTTATTAAAACACAATGAGTTGGGTTTTAAATGGAATTTAGAATATTTTATATGTATAATGGAATTAATTTTAATTTAAATATTTTTAAAATAAATGTCCAATCACTAATTTTTTACTAGAGCGCATGCAAGCCTAGGTAGTAAGTATTTTTTTTTTGGAAATAACATGACAAATTTATACATTCTAATACATAAATGCAGCAGGATATATTTTATATAGGATGGAGATTATGTCTTCTAGGATAATTAAAAATGGATACGTGTATGCACAAATTTTTGTGTCACTATGAGTGTGGGGAATAAACATACCCTATAACTATCAAACCTCTTGTAATATGACCATATAACTGGCTAGTTTGTATACCAAATATATTACATTGTCTGTTGAAATATTTCTTACATGCCTTATGACTTTATGTAAAAAAGTTATATATTTTTGTATTAGTCATTTATTTAGAAGTAATTCATCAATTGATATGTGAATCATTATTTTAAAACTATTTACATCAATTAAAATATAATGCATGAATTTATTTTATTGTGATATGGAAATTATAATTTTATTTATTTAAAATTGAATGATCTTTATATAGTTAATTAAAATTTGAAAACAATTATTGATTCCCTAGTGATACCGTAATGGTATTTTATCTCACACCTTACCTATTACATTGTGTGTTTGAAGATTATCTTATTCAAGATTCGAGCAGGAATAATGAACCACTGGGATGTGTTTCTCATTGTTTATTTGTTTACATGGTGAGTTGTGTCCATTGGGTCTTGGGTAGTTTTTCCTATTATAAGATACTTTTCTATAGTAATTTAGGTTACTTATACCTATCTGACTTCTAGTACACTTCCCTATATAGAGTTTCTTTTTATATGAATACAAACATTTTTTTCTTTAACTCTATTGTTCTTGTAAAAAAATTCATCTTAAAATTCATTTCTTTTGATTCCAGGTGCTAGTCACCAACCTTAGGGGATTTGGAATAATAGTTTTTATATTTCAGTGTTAGCTCAGTTATAGAGTTACCAGGGTACCCAGGATGTTTTTTGACAATGTCATATCAGAGTATGGTTAAGCTTCTTGTATTGATGTTAGTATGAATTTTTGTATTCTTTTAATGAAATATGATGTAGTAGTGATTCACTTACAAAACATATGTCACTTAAATTAACCTTATGTAATTTAGGGTGATTAAGAAAATTTGTATTTATTATTAGTTATAGTCTTTCCCCTACTTTTTATTTGTATAGGTGAAATCCAAGTATCAATTGACAATATTTTGGTATTAATTTCCTGATTTTGTATTTGAGATTCAATGTGATTTCTTCTTTACTGATTGTAGATATTCTATGGCATCATGTATTTGAGATGAAGTGAGAATCGAATCTATGAGGATGCTATTTTTGAGCCTCTACAAGATGATCCTGTAGTGGAAATGAATCTATATTAGGTGATTATGCGTACCATCGAAGAACTAAAGCATAAACCACCACAAATTCTTATTCATGCTCTAGTTATGGAACCTCATTGGTTTTTTCTCCGGATTATTTATAATGATTTATTTCTCTGGGATCCACTATAATTAAAATTATCAAATTATCCTCATGAGGTTGTGTAATGAATTATCTATATGGAGAGCGTCTTTGGGTTATTGGAGACACCTGATGCAATCAAGGTGATGTTTTCCACAGTCATGCTAGATGGAGCATGAATTATATGGTGGGTGATAATGGTGATGGTGAAGAAACATGTGGGATTATAGTGGAATGAATTTATAGTTATCTTCACTTACCAATTCTATCCAGTGTCAATTCAATTGGACAAGGGTACTAATTTTTTCAAACTAAAGCATACTGAAAACCTGTGATAGAATATGAAAACCATTTTACTAATCATGTTCATTTTTCTTATCTTAAATAGTATCGAATGAGAAGATGAAGTCTTTCCTGTTAGAGTTATTATTTTTATTTTGAAATCACGCTTCAGTATTCTTTTTGAGACATCCTTCTTGTGATGATGCACTAGATAAATCGATGATGATCGAAATGGACCTCGATAGCAAGCCACTATTGGTGGGATTTTTCAATCCCCTGGTATTGATGATTTAGTTTAGTGAAAGAGGATGTGTGATGATTCTCTTGGTGGTTCTCAATAGCACAACATTGTAGACCTCTTGTAGTGAAAATAAGAGGCCCTTTAATTTGTTACCAGTGTGGTAACCTAGGGCTTTGAAAGAGGGAATTCACTGAGGCACCCAATATATGTGGATCCTTGGACATTTGAGTCACTAGGGGAAGTTCCATCAAGTTTATTCCACTCCCCACAGGGGAATGGGAAATTCAATACCTATTTAAACTATAGTTCAAAAATATACCTCATGGAAAAAGGGGTTCTTTCCAAAGAAATCCATAATAAAGATTCATTACACAATGAAAGATTCTCTTGAGGAAGAATATATAGTACCAGAAACCATGAGAGGTACCAGTGCTATTATTTCATCATCATTAACTATATTATAAAATTCTTTATAATCTAAATTATTTATTTCAACTCACATTTTAATCAAATAAATCATCGTGAAAATATTTGTTTCTTATTAGATGGATATTACTACACCCATTAGAATGAAGAGAGAGAAGGGTCTCCACAGTCCCTCTTATGTTTTTTCTCTATCATATGATGAAAATTCATGGATTTTCCTTGTTCTCAAAATGAAATATCTTGAATTCCTATTTGATATGGATTTTCACATTGCCAAAACATCTAGGAATTATACTTATCTTCAGCAGGTCACCTTAACTGAACCCAATGAGGTTTTCCAAATCATTCATGGAGAATGTAGACTATGTTTGGGAAGATCTATAATTTATAATCCATATTTTGTGGAATTTTTATATGTTTTTTTATCTAGATAGAGAATATTTGAGTGGAAATATCCCTCCATTTTCGGTCGATTTTTCGGACATGTTTTCTTCTTACTTCTTTTTTTTACTTGTAAGAGAGGTATAATTTTTGATCGACTTACTTCCTGGAAATCAAACTGTGGATATTCCATCTCACATCATGGATCTACCTAAAATAATGGAGACAAATAATCAGTTGGTTTATATTTTAGAGGATTTATTTATGTGCCCACCTATATAGTCGTGGTAAACACTTGTTCTCTTTTCTAATAAGGTTTATGCTTCAGTACCCCTTTTTGTCGATTAATGTAAACACAACCGTGTTAGGGTAAACAAAAAAGTAAAATTTTACCTGGATTGATGAACAATTTTGATCATTTAAAAGGTGATATGTTGTTATAAAATGTTGATCCCTAATAAAGATACCATCGACTGAGAATAAATGAATTCAACATTCAGAATGCATCCTTACAAAGCCGGTAGGGCCATTATGAGTACCTTGACATTCCATTTGGGTTATCCAATGTTCATGTAGTCTTTATAGAATTAATGAACAAAATATTCCATGAGTATCTTTATGAATTCATGGTAGTTTTTGGGGATGATATCCTTATTAACTCTATGTTTAAGGAGGATCATATGAATCATCGAAGAGAAGTTATAGAATTTTTTAGAAATCACTAGGTTTAGGCCCTGAATTCAAAATGTGATTTCTAGATCAATGATGTAACTTTCTTAGGACTCATTATATATGAACATGGTATATTTTTTGGTTCTTATAGGGTGAATGATGTTATGAAATGGATGTGACAATGAATTGTATTCAAGATTTTGATATTTTTTCGATTAGATAGTAGTTATCACCAATTTACAAATGACTTCTCAATGCTATATTCTCTGATAACTGCTATAAATTATATGGGAGTAATGTTCTCTTGGGATGATAAAGGTTATAAATTTTTGTTGATATTAAATTTATTTTGACTATAGATCGGGTGTTGACTCTTCCAAAGGTCAGTCATGCCTATGTGGTCTTTTATGATGCATCAAGATCATGTTTGTGCTACGTTATTATTCACGGTCATCATGTCATTGCCTATATCTATCATCAGCTTGGTACACATGAGAATAATGACATACCCCATTACAATAAGCATTCATATATGAACCACACTCTTAATGTTTTTCCAAAAAAGTTGTTGAGAAAGTATTACCATGTTTTTAGACCACATGATCTTGATATATATCATCTTAGAAAAATATTTGAACCGCCACCAGTGGTGTTTGGTGGAATACAAGAAATAATTCAACATTAGAATCATCTATACCTAGGGGAAATTTAATGCAATAAAAGATGATTTAAAAAGGAATATTTTAACCCATTTACTAAAAAAATCATCATAAGAGTGGATCTTGAGGTCCCACTTTTCATAGTTGTATATCAGTGTTTGGTAATTTGGGGCAAATGATTCCTTGGAATGTTTTATATTGGAATCCACAATTCTTGTGATTATTTTTTTGGAACCAAATCTTGATAATGAGTTATGTGGAATTATATAATCTATTTAATTTTGGAAGAAATGTTTCTGAGTGGTCATTATCTAAAAAGGTAATTCTAAAATATCATAATCACTTTTTTATACCCTTACTAGTAGGAAATGTGTGATGGTAATTTCTATAATTCCCAATTTATTGTGCAACAAGGACCCAAAAATATGTTGTTTGACATGTGAAATAAGCTCTAGAGACTAGGAATGAGATTAGAAAGTGTTTAATTTATCTCTCATTGTAATACATTCCCATAGGTCACATCCGTGCACCAGAGACCATCAGGTTTGCATAAAAAAATTCCTATCCTGATATTGAACTGGGAAGACATGTCTTGGATTTTGTGGAAGGGGTTTAAGAAACCAATAGAATGGATAATGTGATAGGGTTTTGATTTATAGGTTGACTAAATATGTCCACTGTTTTCCTATTCATGATACAACCCATGTTGAGGATTTGGGAAACCTCTATCTGGAAGAGATTGATGGTTTTCACAGAATTCCATCTGCTAAAGTTTCTGATAGAGAATCTCCATTCAATTATCATTTTTTGAGATTACATCAGGAGGCAATACGATATGAATTAGATATCAATATGAGATAACATCCATATTTAGATGACAATATAGAAATAGCTATAAAAATTATATAGGATACAATCCATGAATATGTTTCTGAACATGGTTGGTTGCGGGATGACCATATGGGGAAGGTTGGGTTTTTGTATAAAAAAAATTATGTGTTGGAGATCAGAATGGATCTTTTTGGGGACTTTTATGGATCACCTAATATATCTTTATTTTTTATGTTCGAGATCCATAAATCTCTTGTGTTTAGACCAACCATGGTTCAATATATGGCATTATATATTTATTTTATTTGGTAGTAAATGTTGATTAGATTGATCCAGAAAGAGTCCTATGTTATTCCACACCATTGATTGTTTGAATTCTTAGATGGTGACCATGTATTCTGGAATGTAACACCTCATTTGTGTCATCGACATCTTTAGAGTCAGTAGAAGCTTGCTCACCATTTTTGGTAGTTTTGAGTTATTTAATAGTTTGAAAAGTTTCTCAACGTTTACCACTTCCTCTTCAGCTGACATCGACACCTAATGTGTAAAATGTATCTCAGAATGGAATGTCTCTATATGATGTTTCTCATGTTTGACGCTAGAGTGATTTTGAGGTTGGACCTGATTTATCTGTGACTAAACGTCTGGTTAGGATCATTGATTCTAAAACGATGGAACTTTATCAGAGGATGATACCATTTTTCGAGTGGTATAGAATCACTTATCTGATAATCATGATTTGTGGGAGATGGATTCATAGATGAGAGGGAAGGGGCCTCATCTTTTTTTAATGCAATCATCTTCATCATCTATTTGGGGATACTAATTTTTTATGGTGGGATGTTTTTAAATCTTGTTATAGTTTCGGGTATTTATAAACCACTATTTTTTATCGTTATTTGTGTTTATATTTTTTATGGATACTTGGTGTGAAAAAATATATATGTTTGAACCTTATAGGTATGTGCATAGGTGGTGAACTACCTTCCGAAACTGTACGAACTTCTAGATAAAATTGTGAAAACTAAGGCAATGTGATTTTTCTTGTATGGTGGATGGTTTTAAAAATTTATCTCCTACATAGTAGAAATCATTCACATAGAAATAAAGCGATCCTTTTGAAGTTATTTTTTTTTATATATTGTGTTGCTCAACCGAGGAAAACCTACATAAATTTTTTCTAAAATGAGATATTAAGTATTATTATTCTAAAAACAATATTTTCGGTCTTCAGTTGGATTGATTAACCCCATAATGATTCATATTTCTCTAGAATATCCCTATTTATTTGGCCCATAAAACATTTTGGATGTGAATTGACACTAAGATATTGGCATTCAAGGTTCTCCTAGTACGTATCCTCCTCCAACTCTCTATCTCCCACTTTCCCCCTTTTCCTCCCTTTGGTATTATAGATATCTATTTTGGTTGTTCGGTCTAATCCCCAATGTATTGAATCATAAAACAAATTTTGATTATTGGTTTCCAATTATAGACAATCATTATTGATGATTCCCATTTAGGGTGTTGTCATTTGAGATCCCATGATCCTGAGGTAAGTGGTTCCATTTAGATTTCACATTTAATTAACCCAGAATTGTGTGATATAAATTAAATTTGTTGATTTAAATTAAATTCCATAGCTCTGATGAAATTACTTTCATTTTGATTATTATGAACACAATTATGTTGAAATGGGTGTTTAAATTTGTGACATTGGATTTTGTTATGAAATTGGGAAAGACCCTCAATTCCGTTGAATAAGGATGTGTTTGGGAAACTAATGGAAATATATGATATTTAAATGTTTAAATTCAAATTTTGTAAGTAGATTCATGGAAAATTTTTATTTTAAATATGTGATACTGATTAGATGGAATTTATTTCAAAGCTGTATTTGATAAAAATGGATTAAAAATGGTATTAATATAAACCATTAGGTTTTATCTGGGAAAATAGAATGTTTTTGATTAAAAGTTAATGAGTTGTATTTTGAAAAGGAAATTAGAATATTCTATATAGATAATGGTATTAAATATATTTTAAATTGTTTTAAAATGAATTACACATCATAGATTTTTTACAAGAAAAAATGAACAGTTAGGTAGATAGTGAGTTATTGGGATAGATATACAGAATTTAAAAAATCGAAAAATATAAATATAGCATGACACATACCTGATAGAATGATGAGGAATTCCTATGGGACATTTTCAAATAGAAATGTCTGTACACATGGTTTTGTGTCACATTGATTGTGGGGTATTCTCATAGCCTAGAATGAGCATACCTTTCGGAACATTCCCATGTTTCTTAGTTTCTAGTATATGAAATATATGTCATTTTATTATTGAAAACTAGTTCACAAGATTTCGGAATTTATATAAACAATTTCATATAAAATATTATGTATAATCCACCATTATAAATATTCTATGAATTTAAATGTGATTAATTTGTTTAAAAGTTTTTCTATCATGTTCAATATAAAGGTTCATTTTTTAATTATAATTTTGAAATTTAAAATCTATTTATTTAAATTTTAAATCAATTTATTTTGGTAATAAAATGTTGGAATCTATTATGGAATTATTTTTGATATTGTACTAGGATTTTAGCTCACACCCTAACTATGGCTTCAGGTGTTTGTTGATTATCACCTTCTAGGTTCAAGAATGTATAAAGCGCCACTTGGAGGTGGTTTGAGGTGTTGATCCATGGACTCGGTGAGATGCGTATGTTGGGACTTGGGTAGTTCATCCCATTTTATATTACTTTGTTTTAGTAATATGGGTTTTTTATTCCTATTAACATTATGGTACACTTCTCTCTATATATTTTATCTTGTATTCATAATAATGTTTTTTGTTACATCCATAATTCTTGTAGTAGAAATTGTCCCCGCATTAATTTTTTATGATTATTGGGACTAATATCCAATATATGGGGATTGGGAATGTCCATTGGTAGATATTAGTAGATTATTTTTTATAGGGTGAAAAGGTAAACTTTGAAGGTTTGTGACATAGGGTATTAACACACAAGTGTCATTTGTGGGTTCCATCCAAGTCCATATAAGGAGGTTAGAAGATCCAAACCTATAACATACCAGGTAAATAAAGAATAATAAATTTTCATATTTATTAATATTTGCGAATTAAATATTAATTTTACTTTAAAGGGGTTTCTATGTTCGATAGCCTACTCGATCTGCAACGGTGAGTTTCTTTGAAAACTTATGTTGCACACTGGTAATATAATAATATTATTTTAAATGGTAGTTAACACGTAGCCGTTGTATTGGTGGTAATGTATAGAAATAACAAAAATATGATTATATATGTTTTTAAATTTTTTTACAACAAAATATAATAGCTTAAAATACAGAAAGAATTAAATTTTAGGCATTTATACCCTAATTTTCACTAAAGGTTCAGTTATTCCCTTTTGATGGTGAACCGTCATTAAATATAGTTTTGATCACTGTTATACATTCTATTGGACCATATATAATTTTTTTTAGAATCAGGACATCAAAATTTACTTTGTGTAAATTTTTTGTATTTTTCTGATAAAGTTCATTTTTTAATGAATAGTGAAAAATGTTGTATTTTAATTCAAAACCTATTCTTAATCTAATTTATTTATATGATTAGATTATCGTTTTAATTGTTTTAAAAGTGAAATTAGAATATATTTTTACCATTTAATCCAATAGTGGTCGTTGGAATTAATTTCACTTTGAAATCAGACTTAAACTAGTGTCAATCTTTTGATACTTATTGTTTCATAAAAACACGCTATATAGTATGACAACAGGAATTAATTATTAAATTAATTAATGTAACTTATATGTTTTGAATTTTTTAAAATAGAAATAATTTTTGAATTCAGAATATCAAATATAGCTTAGGGTGAAATTTTGGTATTTTTCTGAAAAAAATCATTTTTTATGAAAAGTGAAATCACTAAGTGGTACATAAAAAACTGATTTTTTCGTTTAAATGAAATTTTACCACCATTGTGTTTAGAATTTCAAAAATCCAACATACATGGTTGTCATTAGGATGTAAAATGTGGTTCAATGGGATAAAATATTTTTTGGTGAATACTAACTTTTAGGCGTATTAATCGTGATTAGAGGTAATTAGTGTAGTTTAAGCTAAAAATAATGTTTTAATAATATGGAATGACCTAGACACATGTCCTACCCTTAGTGGATATGTTAGGGACGACCACTAAAATACATGGGTCCACTTGGGGACCCCATGGGGCCACTTTGGAAGGAAAATAACATTAATATCTTTTTATTTAATGTTAAAGTAAAAATGTCAAAAACATGAGTTGTTTTACTAAAACAATTTTAAAATGGGGTTATACAAGTAATATTTTTGACTATAAATATTCATTAGAAATATAAAATTATTTCCTAAATCATGATAGTTTTTTTATAATTTTTATACATTAAATAAATTAAATTATTTATGGAACCATGATGGTGAAGCGATTACCTCCTTATTTAACGATTTAAATAAAATGAAAATATTATGTAAAATCTAAGACCTAAACTTGTCAAAAACCTATTGGATGGGTGAATTTAGAACCCTTATCAACTTAACCTCAAATTATATCAATGTGGGACCTTTTAAATCCGAAACCCATTTTAAAATAAAGTAACATGTCTTTACTTTCCAAGAGTGCCCCTCCTCTCCTCTTATAAAAGGCCCCCACCTCTACCACCTTTCCAACACTTCCAAAGCCTTTGGCTCAGCCAAAACCTGCCCATTTTGTCTCTCCACATCCCTATATAACTCTTAAAAGCCTTACATTGGGAATAAGTCTTCCCAAGGAAGACTTTGAGCTCAAATCTAAGAGAGTTACCTAATTTTAAGGTAATGTCTTTACTTGTGTCCTTTTATTTTATTTTGCTTCTCCAACCCCCTAAACTCTTTTTATTCATTTATTTTGTAACAAATACAGTATCATAAATATACTGGGATGTTTTTATAAGAATATTTCTATCTACAATTACACACACCTACATCTAATGGTTAATGAACATACTGTTTCCGTGGATGGCGAATTTCTACCTCACAAAACGACGATTGTTCAATATTCATCCAACACCTTCAAAGGTGGCCATTAAGATGTCACTATATTTATATATGATATATAATATGTTTATGTCTTCCTTAAACTTCTGTATTTTATATTTATGACACACCTTCATGGCTTCCATTATGGGTATACACGATATCTTTATTTTAGGAAGTGCGGACTACCGCCCCCTTAAAGTGATTTGATTCGTTAATGCCATATGTGGGACGTATAAATGATGGATTTAAAGTTATTATATATGATGTATGTTACATATAAATGATGAATATAATTATGGAATTAAAATATACATACTCTCATTTAGTTTAATTCCATTAATATGACAAAGAAATGAAAGTATCGTTCATGCGTACGTACGGCTTACCGTCTCCATGAACGGTGCATTTCATTTCTTACATCTAAATGATTATGTAATATTATAAATATATGTATATGATGGATATATATGACATATATGATATCCAAATCATGAATATTATTCTGGATATAATTAACCTTTGACTACACAAACAACTTGTAATTGTATGAAGTTCACTTTTTACTCAAGTACCAAATATCGAAAAACGACCGTTATCAACATAAATGACTACATAATGTTCATAAAATGGTAATAAGTGATATAAAAGGAATAATGAACTTGAAAAAGGTTATTAATCAAGTAGAAATTAACTCATGTTTATTATTCAGGATGTTAAAAAACGATCAAGTCAAGTCAGACCCGAGGTAAGGGAATTCGTCTCAATCTCCTTTCATTTAAGCATATTTTTGTTTTATAAACCACTTTCATTAATACGGTGTATAAAACCCTTTAAATTTTACGTTTATTCAAAAGGAATCTTTTTATACGAAGCGTTTTACTAAATGACAAAATGGAATGTTTTTGTCATACGTATGCGGCGACAACGACTTCTCCGCCGCCGCGAGTATTATTTTGTCTTTGGCTTCCTCAACAAGCCGTAATGTTTTTAAAATGAAATAAATACCATATACGCTTTTATGTATTTTGGTATTGAAAATGGTTTTAATAATGGATTTTTTATGTCATTATATTTATGTGATATATTGTGATCAAAGTGTGGAAATGTTTTCTTTCCATTATATTTGTTTTATATTTTATGATTTTATATTGGTACTTGGACATTTGACGGGTGGTTACATGATAAACCATATGACGTGCGGTGCCGTGAATACCAGGACAGTTGGTTATGTTATAACCTCCAATGCCTTGGGTATGGAATTCGGCCGTATGGCTATTCCATTAAGTGATATGTGTGGAAGTCGACAGTATGGTTATTCCATTTAAGTATGTTTATGTCCCAAGTTACCTTTATATGTTATGTGATCTTTATATGGGTTTTATTGTAATCTTTTGGTTACAAAAGGGTAAGTAATGATCTTTTATTCAGTGAAGAGTTTTTAATACTTCATAAAGGTTAAAAATATTACTTTGATAAAGTATACGTGGTTTACCTGTTGTTTTGATAAACTAATAGTTTTCATTCTTTGTGTATCCCTTACTGAGCTTTTTATGCTCACCCCATGTTTTGTTGAAATGTTTTTCAAAGGACATAATGTGGAATAGGGTCAAGGATGGGATCAAGGGAAAGTCATGCTATATAAAACATGGAACTAGACATGTTTCTTTTTAAGAGTTTTTTATTCTATGGAAACTTAGTAGAAGTGTCTACTTTGTAATATTTTGAGATGTAATAGTTGTGTTCTAATTCTCTAAAACTCTAAACCTGAAAAGATCCTCAATGTGAATTATTCATTTAATTCAATATTAAGTAAGGTTTAAGGCAAGTGCCTTATAAAACCCCTATATGGTAAGGAATTTCCCACACTAACATCTCCATCAGATGGTTCTTTATAATCACTACCATTTTCAATCATCTCATTAAGAAGAATACACATGGGAACGTTATTTTTCATATATAAAAACCCACAATGATGGAAACAATCACATCCAACACGTATAACTACATAGCATGGGATAAGTGCAGGCCAAAATATGATTCTAGATAAAAGACATTTGAAATGAAAAAGTCACTAATAAAACTATATTTTGTATAGTAGGGATTCACATGTCTTGTGACCTCACTAAGCCTACGGGTTGTGTCTTTTATAGTGGATGGATCAGTTTCCTTTGTATAATTACATAGTGTGTAAGCCTAAAACAATGTGTATTTCATCCGCTCAATGCATACCTATGTTCTCCAAGTCGTGCCTCTGTACATTGGGACATACCCATAAGGCTCGTCATGTACTCGGCCATTCCCATGAATCATGAAATTACCATGTTCCTTTGAGAATAGACATGTATTATCGATGTACATAGAGTTTCATCTAACATGGGGTCTTGATGATGTGTATATGGAACACAACATTACCACATGAAGAGGTTAACATTGTGTATGTACCATGGGAAGGTCACATAATGTGTGGACCTATCCAGAATACATATGATCCATATCATTAATAAAAACCTAGCACAATATATTGGGGAGGATACATAGTTTGTTTTCCTGGTCTATATGCTTTGTATTAGACATTTACATAGAAATACAAATCCATTCACATGTCGTCGTCACATTACCTTCACCATAATTTATACCATGAATCATTATTGTGGCCTAATATACAGTGATGTACAATGCCAAATCAATCACTGGTTTCTAGATTCCAACTACCAAATTCTTTAGGGCCTTTCCAATTTCATTGCACCATGGTTGATGCTGCTTGAGATGGAAAATTAATGGAGGTATCCCCCACACCCCCAATGAGTCGCAAATCATCCACAAATCATCGTCTCTATCATTGTTCACCAATAAACCATGAATATGGTTCATTGATCATACTCAAACACGCCATTGAAATGTTGAACTATGTCCCTATGTTTCAACAGTGAAGAACCTAAAGAATGGTGGGAGAAATGAACAACAAATAACACCATATTCAACTCTCCAATCTCTTAGGGTTATTTGACTAACATGGAGAATTTATTTAACAATCCAATTTAAGAAAATATTAATTTTTGGGGAATTAAATGACTGAATGAATAAATGAATTCATTAATGTTGTTAACATACATTTCAATAACTACTTCAACCAAATGTCCAGTACTTTAAAACATTAGGTTTCACAAAGGGTAAAAATAATGTTTTGGAATCCAATGTGTTCTAAGATTTCAAATATAAGGATCTTCTCAAGAGATATTCCATTATTTATATAAAATACATTCATGTGATATTGAAATATCTATAAAATTTATAATATAAAATTTTGACCCACTAGGCTCCAAAATCTCATTCCATCTCAGTACATCGATTTGAAAATAATTTTAAATATTTTATACTGTTATACAATGTAAAAAGGTAAATACAAGGCCCATATACCTAAAATACTTTACATTAAAAAACATTTGGAGATTGTACCATCCAAACAATCAATCAAGGATTATCCTCATCTTTTAAAACATATCATAGAGGCATTTATAAAATATCTATGGTGTCCAAAATATATTCATATAGAATTCATCATATTTGAGGTTTGCGTGGTAGAAAATACTACAATAGAATTTCATAACACCTTCTCATCCATAGAACAATATTAGGAGGAATCGATCTGGGTTTATATTGGACCCATTTATGATTCATGAAATCTAAATAATGTCAATATACAATGGAATTTGGATGATTGTAGTTTTAGGATCACCCCTATCCAGGTCTAAAAACTCTAACATTTGGGATATTCTGAGTATGACTTTCCCTAACCAAACTTCCAATATAAATTTTTAATAAATGTGTGGAAATTTACCTTAATAAAATAATTTTCTGGGAATAATCTTAGTACTCTTGGGACCTCAAAATTCATACAAATATATTACAATTTTTTATTCAAATATTCAATACAACTAACATAAACATGAATGAAGATAATAATAGTTTACATTATTTTTAAACATGGAAACATGATAAAATTGTTTTCAAGTGCACCATAATATCCCCCCCTAAATTATTTATTACAAGAACCCTTCTTATAATTATTACACTTAATACATTTCATTATAACATGGGTAATAGGAAAATAAGGAAGGGTGATCTCAGATAATTATTAAGTGTAAAAATATAGATATCAATATATCATGAGAATAAGGCTATAAAAATATTAGAATAACTTTTTAAACACAATAACCTATAAATCAAAGGATATAAACATGATTCAGGCCATACATCATGAATGGATGAAATGAAATATTCAGAAATGAAAAAATAACATGAGATGTGTGATCATAACATTGAAATAAGATATATATTTTTATAATATAAATAAGAATAAAATATCTTAATTCATGGATAATCGAAATGACATTCATAACATGTAATTCTTGGTATGACCACTTGTGTACTTGTATCGGGATTGGGATAGTGTCCCATGTACTAACATTTAGGCTTGGGATAGCTTCATGTGTATCTATTGAGATCATAAATTATTAACAATTTTTAAATACAATAGAGGGTGATATATGCCTAAATTATCATATAAAATACATCCATTTATAAAATATAATAATACATTAATCATATTAAATCTCGTAAAATGAATGGTGATTCATCAAAAATTTATAAAATCATAACCCATGAAATTCATAAACATTTCAACATAACATAAAATGTAAAAAGAAATTGGTTTCATAAAAATATTTAGAACATAAATATAATCCATCCAAAAAAATAACATATATTACATTTGAGTTGATAATGGTATTCTATGAGTTGAAATCATTGTTTAGTGTTGTACAGAGATGGAAGAAGATGTGTGTAATGAATATGTAGTGTCGAGGAAAGAGACCATTGTTGGTGGCCATGGTTAATTTAATGTTTTCATTAAATTTATGGGAATGTGTTTGTATCATATTGTAGTGATATATTATAGTGTTTCCCCTTGATAAAATTAATGGTGTTTTAATGATGATGAAGCTGAAGGAATCCTTCACGGTGACAGGTCGACACATTGTCCTAGTTTTTCTTCTCAGAAAATATTATATGGTTATCGGCTCCGATGGTTTGAAGGTAATGAAGGTGAAAAAATAGGTAATATAATTATATTAAGCATGTGTGTGGGACTTCACCTGATGTGCATAATCATGGACCGAGATACACTAAGTTATTTTGTCTGGGCTTTTAATTGTTTTTTGAAATTTCAATTCTGAAATATTGCATCTTGTTTTTTTTCAGATCTCCCTATTGTTTTGGTTACCAATCAACTATAAAGAAGGTTTAATGAAAATAAAACAAATATCTTTCCTTCAATTAATGAATCATTATATCATCTCCCCCTTAAATATTATAAAACACTAATGTATTTCATCATAGCTGGAAAATTAATTTTTAGATAAAATCACATGGAATATTTCATGATGATAATAACTATCCATGAAAATCACCTATTTAAAACTATAAATTCAGTAAATATTATAGGAATAATTTTATTAAAAAATAAAATTTGAAAATTATAATGTATTCTTTAAGTAATTTAGTCTGTGTGGCTGATAGGAATTGTTTTCATTTCATAAATCTTAAAACATATATTAATTTCACATTTTCATTAAAATCCAATTATTTTTTATTTGGAAAATGATGTGAAGATTTACATAAAACCAATTTTTTAATAGATAAACATATATTAAAATGACAATAATAAATATTACTATAATATTAATACGTTATATAAATAATTTTTGTAATATGTGTTCATAGAAGAAAAAGCTTTTTCAATTGAATAGAGAAATAATTTCGATTTTCCTTAAAAATATTATTTTGGACTATTGGGATCATATTGAGAGTAAAATGAAAGGGAAAAAAATATTTTTTAGACATATACATGGAATATGAAAATTAATTTGATTCATGAGTGGTTTATCATATGATATTATAATAGGAATCATAATCACAAACAATCACGATAAACAATTAGGTTTTAACATCAAACCTGAACCATGATGGTAAATTTAGAATCATAATCCCTTCAGGAGAATATAATAAAATGAAACACTAAAAATAAGGATAATCAATAAATAGACTATATTATATTTTAAAGGGTCTTATATAAACCTCATTACATATGATCGTTTCATAAAATAACATATGCACCAATATAAGACAATTTGAGATGACATTCCCTTACCTTAAATCTCAAAATACTTAACAAATTTAATATCTTTTTGTATAATAAATATAAGTTTATTATAAATTTAATAAATAACCATAAAAATATTTATAATACTATATATGATTTACTAATGGCCTTTTATTATAAATTTAATAACAACTCTTTATTAATATTACATTTTGTGTTATAATTGCTTTGTTTTTTCAGGTAGATTTTCATTTCGAATCTTTAGTAACATCGTATCTATCATAGTTACATAATAACGAGAATGATAGATATTTTATAAGTATTATATGTGCTAATTATATTTTTTCCATTAATTCATAAAATGTAGATATATTATGTACATTACACCATTCATGGAGATAGAAGGTCAAACGTACACATGTACACATTTCCATTTTCTCTATAGAAGAAAACAAATAATCATAAATAATAAATTAACCATAAAGAATAATTTTCTTTTGAAATATATATATATTTTTTAATTGGAACCATTTTTATTATTTTCAATATATTGTATTAGTGGAGAATGTATCACATCGCTTTTGAGGTTGTAAATTGTCGTACACATAAGAGATGTTATAATATTCCCCCAGAATTGAAGGTAATGTGGTCTATGTTATATTATAATTAAATAGTGATAAATATCTAATAAATAACATATAAATATAACAAATATATAATTATATCCCACCATGAAAGGTTTTCATTGGAAATTAATTACATTGGTCGGTCATAATTTTGTCTACCATACACACAATCTATGGTTTTTTTATATTTGATGGAAGTAGATATGGATATAGGTTATTAATTAATCATTATAAAATCTAATTAAATGGATAAATTTTTCTTTTATATATTTTTATTCATATAATATGAATGAATTTAGAATGAGAATAATTAAAGGAAATAGTTTGGTGAAAAAAATTACATTATTGATTGGAAAAAATCATCTGGATCACTTATTTGGGAACATACAGATGATATTTTGGTAATAAATTCAACTATATAAAACAGTTAGTGATATTGGGGATGAATGTTTTTTATTTTTTTCCCAAATGGCTTGATAGGTGTGAATAAGTGTCGATAAATGTGACCATTTATAATTGGGGAGGTAGGGATTTTTTGTAAATACCCAAAACTATTCAATAATGGTATGTCACCATCAGATCATATCCCTATAAAATCTATAAATAATTTATTACTGAGATGATAAGGTCAATACACAACTCCATCCGAAAAAACCAAATGGTTTAATGTTGTTCTTCATTAGCTTCTATATTTCATAACATTTACCTATTCAGTTATCACTACTATAACTATCCATTCATCTAGGTATTTTATCTTTTAATAATAAAAAAATGAGAATTAGTAAATAATTTTTACCCACTGGTTATATATATGAAATCCAATTTATTGAAAAAAATCCATTTTTGAGGAAAATCTCTTTTGACGAAAGGACATGAAACGAACGAAACCTAATATTACCCATTACCATGGAAACCATGTCATTATTATTAAGGGATCACTCTAATTATTTTAAAAGTGAATTTTCAAAATAAAGAATATGGTTTTTATTTTTTTAAAATACTAATAATATTGAAGAGGATAAGATTTTTCAAAATTATAAATCTTTTAATAAAAAATTATTTGTTATAAAATAACTTTAAGGTTAGTTTTGACCAATTTTATTTATTTTTTATTAACAACATCAATAAAATAGTGGAATTATATTATATTATTTTTAACCTATATGTTATTTGACATTTATCTAAAACATTTTTGGAATACCATAATTCATTATATATATATTAGTTATATTATTTTTGGAATTATTTATTTTAATCATCTATAAAAAATATAATTAATTTGTTGGAGTTTATTAATCATTTAAAATAACTATATAATTTCTTAAAATTTAAAAATTTATTATCCTTAGTATATTTAATTCAATATTAAAAATAAATCCATAAATATTAATTCAAATATTGGTTTTGCCACATCTCATCTCTTAATTTAAAATTAAATAAAATTTGGTGACATTTTTCATTTTTCCTTTTCATAAATTATAACATTTGTCACTGTCATGGAAAAGTATCCGAGAAGCACATAAAAATAGAGCATATGGAAATAAGGGACAAAATGTGGTCATACAATATGAGTTGGATGTGTTTGTTTCTGTTTTATCAATTATATATTTAGTTTAACCGCTATTTATCTTTTTAAACCTCAATATGGAAATTAATTTTATCTAGTATTTAAAAATATTTATGTAAAAATTTTGATTAACTTGACATTATTATTTTTTATTTTGATTCAAAAAATGGAATTATTTTTTCCAAATTCTATACACAAAGTGGTGAATGTTTACTTAAAATTAAACCTGAAGATGCGATCAAAAAATAGTTTTCCAAATGAAATGTTTTCATAAGTACACAATGTTTCAATAAATTTATTTTTATGAAATTTAATAAACTAAAAAAATTGATTAATAAATATAAATATATATTTATTTCACATTTAAAAAAATTTAAATAATATGGATCCTTTAAATTTCATTAAATGAAAAAAATAGTTTATAATAAAAATATATTATTAACTCTATTTAATAAAATACTAGCCTTTTTATAGAATTATAAAAATTCAACCAAATCTAATATTAAAGATTTGATTTGAAAATTTATGTTATTTTTTCAAATATGTTTTCTACATTTTCCAGAAGAATAAAAAAAATATCGATATAAATAAATAAAAACTACTTTTATAGAAAATGAATTTTGTAGTATATAATGAATTTACAAATATTTATGTACATAGTTATTAATATATTATATTTCTATCAAAAATTTATAATTTTTTTTCAAAATTTTATTATCCCAATTCATATTTCAAAATTGAATTTATATGTTATAACATTCATGTCTAAATAATATTACAAATATTTTATCATGATTTAATAAAACATGATTTTGTGTGTAATCCAAACCATTGAATAATAATATTAGAAAAACATAAAATAACTGGGTATTGAATTCTACCCCCTAATATAAATTAAATCCTTACAATTTTAACATCATCCCCATACTAAATTGTTTAAAATATTAAAATTCCTTCAGAGAAAACTCACATCCTAAAAACGGATCACAAAACATCATCTCGAAAAAGGGAAAATGAATTATGAATGTATTCACATTACATGGTTCCAAAAAAAGAGAACATTATTCGGTAGTTGATTGATATACACATAAGATAAACTAACACCCAAATACTTATATAGACTTATAGAGAACATGGTTAGGATAATGATAATAACCACACATCCATAATTATATGATTAGTTAAAATAAAATTAGTAAAACAGAAATGAATCTTATATGATATAATTTTTTTTCAATATATTTATCAGAATGTTTTCAAAACATTTTACATCAAGACCAAGAATGAGAGAAAATATAATTACATTATTAATTTCCCTTTAAAAATAAAAATAAATTTCTTTGGTTTTTCTCTGATACATATTTACATTATATGACTTTTCATGAAGTGAATATGAATTTATTTAAAACCAAAATCACTATCAGATTATAAGATCTATATAATAATGAATATTAAATCCTCCTATATTTGGTTATCATCAACACCAAAATGATAATCATAGGTTATAAAATTTCTTTAAATCTTAATATAGTCAAATAATATAATAATCCCTAAAACCTCAAACAATGTTTTACTTAAACCACACTATAAATTGAATACCTTAATACAATCTCAATATTCTAAAATTAATAAATTATTTTTCTAAATTTCAATATAACATAATATCTCTAGTATAAAAATATATGTCTTAATTATAAATATATAAAATGATTGAATACCATGAACATATAATATCCTAAAACATGGTATGGAAAATATTATCATAAAAACATTATTATGAAAAACATGCTTCCTCATGCCTTCAATAAAATAAAAAATTATTTAATATTTTAATTAAATCCCAAAATTAACTAAAATCTATTATTGGTAATATAAACTAATTAGTTTTCAAATCATTAATTAGTCCCATTTTGATAAATACTATAAAATTTATATTATCCAATTCAACCATATTTTTATCCCAACATCATTATATCAATGAGAAGAACATGTTAAGGGTTGTTATTCACTTGATCGTGGGTTTTCATTTAAATATTTCCTTTTTATTACATGGAATTTCTAGTTCATTAGTTTTATTGAGAATATTATTTAAAACCATAATGTAAATATTTTTTGGAAAATTCCTTATATATTTCCCAATTTCTGAATTCCTATACCAAAAAACTTCATCTATTCTATGAAGTTTTGAAACTATTAATTATCATTCATCCTCTTATTACTTATTACCTCTTTCATTATATATTTAATATTTATTCTCCTTATCACTAATAATAATAAATTTACATATACCACCTCACTTATCCTCTTATTGATTCTTCCCCCTCAAACATATATTTTTATAATGCCCATAATTCCTCATTTACAACATTTAACCATTGATTATTCCTTAGGGAAATAATTATTATAAAAAATCTCATTTTTTGATCATTTAATGTATCCTTAGAATTCTTCTAGTATGTTTCATTCTTCACTACATATTAAACTTCCCATTCCACTGATACATTACCGACCATTTTTCTTCTTATATTCTATACATATAATAAATTTAATCTTCTTTCATATATAGTATCCAGCACCCAAACACTCAATTAACACTATAATTATATTCTTTTTTGATTCTAATTTTTTTAAGGTGAAATTTTTTAATCATATATCTTAATAAATGATTAGTTGTAGTCACAATATCTTTCACCGTATCCATAATTCGTTATATTTTTTCATGGACACATTTTCTATCACATACAATGTTAATCCAACTCCTTAATATTCACTCTATTGACTTCATCCAAAAAAATTATACTATGAGTAATATTATTCACAGTGGAATAGAAAATAATCATGAAAAATTATTTATGGGTTTTTTAAATCATGACAACATAATTTTTCATACGAAACCATATATTTAACCAATTAATTCAATGATTATCATCTATTAGAATCATTTTTAATGATTTATATTGAAAATTTGGAACAAAGAAATTATATTCCACAATTATTTTCAAAATATGATCACAAAATTAACGGCTTTAATGTACTAGGTAACCCTCGAACAAAGATCTACATTCCTATTTTTTGGATTTATTACCCCTAGGTACATATCGTCTAGACCCATATTGACATATAGTTTCTATTATGAGATGTATTCCATGTAAAAAAAATTTCTCAACATTAAAAAAAACATCGGGATGTTATCCCTGAAATATACTCATACAATGGGTTCTTTAAAAATGGTTTCTCTTACATATCTCCAAAGGATAACGAAACCTTCCCTTCGATACAAACTATAGAGGCCCATGATTTAAAAAAGTAGATATTAAAAAATATTTTAAGAGAAATAATTACAATGAATGAATAATTTATTAGGTATAAAAAAGGTTTAATGTTATTTGAAACATGTAAAAACAAACAACAATTTCATAAGAAAATTATATTAGATGCACTATAAGGGTAAACATGGTATATATAAACAAAACATTGAGTATAAGGGAATGAGTACATTAGAATAAACAGGTTTCATAAAACTCTTATAATAAGAATCATAAACTATATATATAATGAATATACATGAAATAATTGGATTTAATCCCTATTTAATCTTAATAAACATAATATGATTTCATATTATGGGGAATATCACATTGAAAATAAAATAACATGGAAAACTTCTTTAAGAAAATAACCTTTCTTTAAAAATAATTGTTCTATGAAAAAAAAAAATATTTTTGGAAATAATATTATTTTTAAATAAATAATTTATCTTATATAGAAGTATTTAAATCATTAATAGTTTGTGATGTTTGGAAATTTCAATATTGGCCTACATGATAAAACAATATTCAATTATCAATCTTGGTAAAATAAAAAAGGTATTAATATCGAAAAAACAAATAAGATTCATTTAAACCCAATTTTTTGAATGTAAAACATGGGTAAAAATAAATTTAAACTATACTTTTACAATATTAAATGTTTTTAAAATAATTTTTATTAAACAAGTATATGGAAGAAAGAGGTTCTTTGACAGAAGAGGAAAAATAACATTGATCTTCATTAAAAACATTATCTTCATATCATACGTAAATAAATAGGGAAAAATAAAAAGAAAATATTTATTTATATGGAATAAATATAGGATAAAAAAATTAAAATATTATTGGGAGGGAGGAATGAATATCAAATCATTGAAAGAATAATAAAAAATCCTAATAAACAATGAGATTGTAATATAAAACCCTTACCATTTTTTTAAATTTTGAATCATAAGAACCATTATATAATAACCTAAAATGAATTATTTAAAATAAATATAATGAATAAATTAACAATATTTAATTTCCAAGTGGTTGTATATAAACATCATAAAAAATATAGGGGCGTAATATAACATTTAATCAAAGAAAATGATTTGAGATAATATTCCCCTACCGTAAGTCTCAACTCCCATCATTCATGTTTGAAACTAAATTATAAAAAATATGTTGTTATTATACAAATATTTCAGAACAATTATCATATCTATCATTTCATATATGTTTTAATTATTACCATTTATAAAACTTTTATAAACAATTCCTTGTGAAATACATTTTATTCTTAAAAAATAATACATTTTTCATGTATATTTTGGTATGAGTCCTCTCATTTTGATAATGGTTCAATAATAACAAGAATATTAACCATTATATAATTATTATATATATTCATTATATATATATATATATATCTTGACTATTCCATAAATTTTATAGATTGAAAATTAATTTTACAGTTCTTGGTAATAATATACAGTACATAAGCATGAACATTGTTTACATTTTTTCTACAGATAAAATGAATAAATGGAAAATAATAAATTAAAATTATATAATAATTATTATACAATCTTTTAAAATTTATGTCCATTAAACATATAATTATTACTTTCTATGTAATGTGTATGTGAAGAACAAATCAGATCACTTTGTGAGACTATAATCCAATATACAAACGAGAAATGATATTGTATTCCAACAAAATTGAATGTAAGAAGTTATATGTGATATTAATTTTAAAAAATTATATTTATGTCCAAAATAAAATTTAATTATATTAAATAAATTAATATATCTACCTGGGAGAGGTTGTGATGGAAAACTAATTATATCGGTTTCTGAAGTGGTAGTCTATTGTGCAAATGATCAATAGTTTTATTTTCCATTTGATAGAAGAGGATAAAGATATTGGTTATGTGATTAAAACAATAAAATATTAGTAATTTTTTAATATTATTATTATATTTGAATTAATATAAAATTAATTATGGTGGTAAGAGATGAATTATAAAGAAATAGTATAATAACGATAATTACATCCACTAAGAAAAAATTATTTTAGATATCTTATTAAGGGATATTAAGATTATATTTGCGCAACTCTATAAGATATAGAACATGGATACATATTAATGGAATTTAATTTCTTAGGACTTCTTTGAACCAAATTTCTTGAGAGGATTGAATAAGTGATGGTATGAGGGGCCTTTTATAATGGGGAGGTGTGGATTTTTTCTAAATATAAAAACCTATAAAATAATACAACACTATATTAGAAAAAGTTCCCCTAAAATTGATAAAAAATGTATTGGATGGATTTTTTGATTGATCCACACCTCTAGTAAATCAGGAAAATAGATTATAAAAATGATGTTCCACAACATATACGTTTCCAGAATTTTAACATTTTAGTTGTCACTCTTGTAAAAATGATTTCTTTTGTTGATATTTTATCATATACAATAAGAAATAAAATTAACTATATTAGGTAATTTATAAACAATTTTATTAAATGTAATATCCAATTTATAAAATAAAAATCCTCTGAGTACAGAAAATTAATTTTAATGTAAATTCATAAAATAGAAAAACCCTTGTTTTACTCTATATCATTAAACAATTTTTTTACCATATAAAGGTTGATATTTTTAATATAAAATAAAAATTGTCCCATTAATGGAAAATAGATGATATAATTAAATTTATTCCAATCAAATATCATTCTATATTATTTTTTTAATTTTAAATCATTTATTGAAATATTATTTACTATAAAATAACATTATTGTTTATATAGAAACTGTTCATTTATATTGACTATTAATACTTCATTAAAAAAATGGAATTTGAATATATCATTTAAATTACATTATATCTTGTTATATTTATCAAATTAATTCATGGAAAACACTTATTCAGTAAAATTATATAAACATTAGCATTTTATTATTAATTATTATTTTTATATTAATTAAATAAATACTTCATTGGTGTTTGTTAATCATTTAATGTAATTATACATTTTAAAAGAATTAATAATTAATTACCTTATAGAAATTAAATTCTTTATTCACAAAATTAAAATTTATATTCATTCACATATATCTTTTTTCTATATGTGAAAAAACCATTGAAATTTAAAAGAAAGAGGGTGACATTGTGATTTTTTTATTTAAATAAATTATTACATTGGTAGAATTCATGGTATTGTGCACCACAAGAACACAAAATAGATTCTAAGGTCAAAAATATAGATAAATGATTATGAAATATTAATTTTTACCGGTTTTATGTCATTTAAACGAATATATTTTTAGTTTTAAACCCTAGTAAACACGTTTTAACCTTAACCGCAATAATTAATTTTTGCAATTTTACTATTAATTTTCAAAAAAAGATAACCATATTATATAATATTAATTATTATGATTCCAAATATTGTCTATATAGATAATTGGAAATTTTTATTATAAAAATACGCCAACACATTAGAAAAAGATGGTTTTCCAAAGAGAACATTTTCTATGTATATAATTATTTAATATCAAAATTAAATATGAAAAATATTATAAAGAAATAAATTTAATTAATAATAATATAATTTAGTAATTTATTGTTTATAGAATTTTTATAGAAGATTGATCGTTGTAAATAAACTAAAATATATATATTTTTAATAAAGAATAATTATATTTCCCTATTAACTAGAAACACAATCATTTTATAAAACTCAAAAAAATCATCCTAAAGATAATTCATGGATTTTATTCCAAAAATGATGTATTTATCATAAAATAGAGTTTCAATAATTGATCCTAATAAAATTTTAAAAAATTTCACAAAAAAAAATTAATGTAATTTTTTATAAAACGTATTTCTGAATCATCTAAATACTATAATAAAATGTGAGTGCATAATTTAAAATATATTTTAATTATCTAAAAACATTATAATTAATTTTCATAAAATTTCTTCTTATTCATAATGTGAAATTTAACATCTATGTTATAATGCCCATGTTTAAATATTAATGTTAATATTATATCGTTATTTTTTCAAAATCGGTGTTTCATGTAATGAAATCCATTAATGAATTTACATTTATTTAAAAATATATAAAAAATATTAGGTTTTTTAGGTATCATAAATATAATTTTGGGTTAATAGTTATCCAGCTAGATATGAACAAAAAAGTTCATGTCTAGATTCTCTTCTCTTCATAAACATGTAGTCGTTCCATCAATATTTCATTAATGCATTATGTACCCCATTAATATAATGTTCATCATACTATATAGTGATTTCAACCAATTATAATCTTGTGTATTCATATACACTATGATATATTACTATAAAAGAGATTGAAATTGTCAAATGATATAGGGTAACATTCATGTTTCTTCTCTCAATGGTTTGGGTACTGCCTTATAAATATCTCGAGTGTTCTTAACAGTGATAATTTATTGTTTAGAAACCTACTAGGGGTAGTAGAATCAGACCCAGTAGGCTTGTTAAATTTAAAAAAATTGACAAGATCATTCCTATCTAATAGAAATCTCAATATATAATGTGTGTTTTCTAAAAATAATTTCAGATAATGATCCATATGAATCGGAAACCCCATTGGATCTACCTATGGAATTTTAAAATACCCCAAAGACAATCATTACAACATGATATTTCAAAATTATCATATATATGGTTGTATAATAGAGGTAAAAAAATATTCCATAGATCCCCCACACAATGTCTCTAGATGTTTAAAATACAGATTCCTTTTCTTTAGGTCTCTTTTATCTTGAGAAGGATAAATATACCACTGAATTATCTAATACTCATAGAGATGTACCCATAGGCACAAAAAATACAAGAGCAATAAGATGACCTCCAAAATTCACTTCCTGTGTTTGAAGAAGACATATCCAAAAACTACCAATGACCATAAAAAGTTTAATATGAGAATATAATAAGACCCACAACCTATATCGTCTAGTGTCATCATTCTTCTTGAGGGTCATTATATGTATATTTCATTTCTAAAGTTGTACAAATTTTTATTCCCTTGTAATTAAATATAGAATCCTAAGATAAACCTTGATTTGGATGATCATCATCAATGATTTTCAAATTTCAACTCATGTTACTAGTTGGAAGTAAAGATAATTGACTCCTCTCATACTACTAAGGTAGAATATGTCCTTGAAAAATGCATCATATCATTTTTATAAGAATTTTAGTACCAAAAATTTTATTCCAATATCATTCATATTAATAAAAAGAAATGGAAAATAATATTATACATCAACTAAATATATCATAATTGATACTAACCAAAGCATAATTTCCTTATGAAAATCCAAGACATTTTTTTCATACAATATATTTCCAACGAGATAGTACCCAAGTGGAAGAGGCTTTTTTTGTCATCCAAAAAAACTATGATCAAATCTGGGCAGGGAAAAAATTCCGAGTACTGTAGAAGCAGTGTAGTAGTGGAGAAACTGTAGCAGCGAAGGTACTATAGCGGTGAAGGCACTATAGAGGTGGTGGTACTGTTTCAGGTACTGTAGTAGTGTAGGTACTGTAGTAGAACAATTCACCGTGGGATCCTTTGGGCCAAAAAATGGGCTTTCAAGCCTTTTATTCCAGCCACATGGCCTTGGGCCTTCGGGCTATGTAATGGGTCTCCCTCAACCCACACTAAAGAGGTCATTTCATTAAATAATAAACTGAGTATTCAGCCCCATCCTTCAAAAAAATTTGATCAATACACTATATGGATTAAAATAAAACTTTTTTATGGATGGGTATTCAATATATAAAAATTCTATGATGGACCCCAAAAATGAGGAATCTACTTCATTCAAAGTGCCTCATTGTATATTATACTACTGGGCCATTCTATTCATCTTATAGAATAATCCAACCATATACCAATACAACATGCATTAGATTGTTAAACAATGTTTGTAGAGAATCACAGAGTGATACATTGATGACATAGTGGTTAAATATAGACAAGGTTGGAATCACACTAATAATCCCCAACAATATTCTAAAAAACATTACATTAAATTTTTTATGATGAATTCATTGAGGTGAGCTTTTGGAGTAATATTATGTAAATTCTTTGCCTTGGTGGTACGTCAAATTGGCATAGAGGTTGATCCAAAAACAATAGGTGATATCATAGAAATTCTATAACCTTGTAATCATAAATAATTTAGGGGGATCTGTGGGATCCCCGCTTTTATTTTTTTTCGTATCATTCTTGGTTGGAAGATGTCTCCCCATCACTAATTAAATTAAGATAAGATATTCCTTCCAATGGGAAGAGAACTGATAGGAGGGTTTTTGAAAACTCAATGAGTACTAGTTGCATCCACCAGTCATGATGTTTTAGTAAAAATGGAATCCAGTCATTCTATATATTTTTTTCATGGAAGGAAAACTGTGATCACTTATTTCACCAAAAAATTATATGGGGAATGATAATGATTACTAATATCTATGACGAATAATGATATATACTTGGACATGATTTTTTTTAATTTGGTACGTGTCTTGTTTCACTCATTTTTATATTGAAAATAATTACACCTTACATTAACCATTATGATGTTCACATGGTCTCCCATATCAACCCACACAAATATATTGTAGGTCGTATATTTATAATTGGATGTTTATCCTGATGGTCGGTTTTCCAGAAAGAGTTTGTGATCAAAATCATTTCAAAAATTAAATAAAAGTGTAGGTTTTAGATAATTTCAATTTTATGAGTCATACCCCATAAAACACGCTAGTGTACAACGAACTCATAAATAAAAAGTTTCATATTCCAATGAAACTCCCTAAATGTTATAGATACATTTTTATAGTACCACAAAAATTCTGATTGAAAGTAAACTGAAAATATAAATATGAACCAAGTTAGACTAGGGAATATATTAATTTCCCCATAAAATAATAATTTACCCTATATCCATTAACTATCTTAATGATTCACTGATAATGAGGTGGAATAAAAAACCCTTATTATGTTTAATAGTATTCTATTTAGGTGTATATAGAGTACCTAAATGTTTAAATTTTTTTATAAAAATTAGTAATATATATCAATGGATATTATGACATCAAGACTGAATAAGTGATCCCTACCATCACTTATGTTAGAGGACTGATAGATTTTTTCCCATTAAAACCAATGTTGTATCATGTCCCTTTATAAAAAAATATTATAATGATCAAATATCTAATGCATCCACCCTAAGGTATATAGATATCATAATTTTCTGCCTCTATAATAGGACCCTAATAATGAATTCTTCCAAAAGGGAACACATGTAATGTTGGGTTGTGAAATTCACCCTCAAGATGGGTCAACATAGAAGAAATACTATTATAAACAAGGTATTGATGGATTCCGCTTCAGATGTGTTACATATAGAAAGACTACTACCATCATGATGTAAGTCCGTAGGCTCCAACCACAAAAACTAGTCAATAACCATAATCTCCCACCAACTTATATGATTTTGTTACCATTGGAAGACAATGGCATATGAATTACTATATAAACTAGCATATTTCACACATATTAGATATATTAAAACATTATCCCACACCTCCTAAATTTAATACACATTATTAAGTAGTTTTGTCCTTTTTATGTTGGTAATGGATGTCATGGTGTGATATCCCCCATCTTGACCTATGTAGAACAATTAATTCTATACTACTACTAACATATTTTCCAAATGGTCTGAGGAAATACCCATTAATAAAATCAGTACAAATAGTTTCATATACTACATAAATTACAAAATTTTAACTATATTATATTTCCCTCCCATGATATTGATTGAAAATGGAACAGACATATATTTTTACAAATTTAAGTGGACTTATTAGTAGTATAACATCGATTACATCCTTTAATCACAATGTTATGTAGTGAATCAATTTGATTATTGATGTCTTTAACAAGACTACATCAAATATTCACCTGAAATTAGAGAAAAAATAGAAGAGGCCATGGTTGTATTAGCTTCTACTATATATATTGTCCTACTATACCACCAAACACACTGCCATGAATGTGCCCCAAAATTCATTGGTTTATCAAATAGATTTTGCTTCACTGATTGAATTCTATTTTCCCTAACACAAAAAGAAGATTTATATGGAAAATTACTTAATTAATAAAAATATAAAAAATTTATAGATGAGTTATAATGAATCAGTGTGAAAAGGTTTCTATGCTTGACAACCTCAACCCTCATCAGAATCGAATTGAATAATACTTTAAAAAGTGTTCATGTCAACTCATTCATCCGAAGATAGTGATTACTGGTTCTCAAAACCATGATGACACTAAGGAAGACTATTTTAAAGCTAAAAGCCATGTGGGAATGAATATTCATCATACACAATGTACATTTCAATAGAGTTTACTCATTTTCAATAATATTTGGGAAAGAATTACGGGCCCAAAAACATATGGTTTGCTAATAATTAATTTCCATGAATTCTAAAATGAGATTAAATTTCATGTGGAGATAATTTAAACTATATAACATATTAAAATCCATAAATTACAATGTTAAATGACTTTAATTGTATCATTTAATTATAGAATTAAAATTTCACAGAACACATCCTAGACACATGAAATGAAACCAAACATAATGGGTTAACCTTGTGCATCCTACATATTCTTATTATGCATTAGATATATTTACAGAAATTGTTTCTGGTGTAGGGGTTAACTAGCTCATTTTGAGATCTCTCCAACAACCATTCATAAGGGAAAACTGATCCCATCTGATTCTGTAACTAAAACATCAATCATGAATGTTTTCATTCATTACATATATGATACATCACATATTTTTTGATTCATCGTCTTAAAAAAAGGTACCAATAGAATAAAAGTATTTCATATTTTATTAGTATTCATGAACTAAATACTTTTATTGATTATAAAAATATTATAAAATTTTTAAATCTTAAATGAAATATTATTTTCATATACTCAATTCTTATAAGGTTATATTTAATGAATTAAATATCAATTATAGAATGTTAATTTAACTAAATGAATTTTTTTAATCCATCATGATAAAATAATATTATATTTTTTTGTATAATTTACTAAAAAAATTAATTTCTCATAGAATGATAAAAAATATAAAAATTTTATTTAAAACATTGTTTTATATTGATGTATTTAAAAGATAATATTATGTTTTAGATTAGTATTTAATTGAAACTGGTTCATTTTTATTTTAAAATATCTCATTATGAATTTTGAATTAGATTTTATACATTATTTATTTATAAAAAATTTCATATTTTGAATGGCCATTCTTACTGAATAATCATTTTTTGTTATATTTTTTCAGTTTAATTTGTAATTATATTATGAAACATTTAAATTTGAATTATGAAAAATTGATTCAATATTTGGAATCATATGGTCTAAATTTTTTCAATATGACCATTTTTTTCTTGGACATTATGAATATAATCTTAGTAATTTTTATATCCATGTTCGAAGGTAAATTTCATAATTAAGGGGAAAAATAATATAATAAAGAATATAAAATTACAAAAAAACATAAAACAATTTAATTGGATTGTTAATTTACATACATATCTATAAATATATTCCTGGTTTTTTATATGACAATTTTTTAGCCATTATGATTTGATATTAACATTTATAATATTTTATTTAACTAAAATTCAATGAATTGATAGTCTTTATTTTAATAAGTCTTTCATTTTTATTTTCTTATTCTATAATGGTTATGCTCGACTATAAATAGTATTTTTAATGAAATATTATTTATCCTAATTATGATAATTAAATTTTAATTTTTATGTATTATTGGATTACCTTAAAATAAATGATAACTCGTATATATTAATTATACAATTATTCGATAATTAGTTAAATTGTATTAAAAAATATAAAATATGTCTACTTTTATATAATGAATTTTATCCATGAATATAATATATATACTTTACATGATTATGATAGTGTAAAAAATTCTGTTCTAATTTTACATGTTGTATTTATGTTTTTAATGTCAATGTAATTAATAGAATCACATTTGGAAACAATGATATTTTATGTAATTAATAGTTTATTAAATTATTTAAAAATCATAAATTAATAAAATGAGAAAAGGAAAATAATATATGGTGTAAAATTCCACCCCCTTTGAATATTCCATCAATTTAGAATCATTAATGTATCGAACAGTTTTATGATATTTTAAAATTTAGAGAAATTCATATAGTTCCAAATCACTTATAAAAGAGAACCCCTTCTTATCATTTCCTCAAAATTGAAATCCCTTTTGGTTGATAAAATCCATACTGAAATCAATTTATATAATTCCTATCCACATTATTGTGGTTATGTTTTTGGTAGAATACTATTTTATGTAGTCTTAATGTGTTCTAGAAACAATTATTTCATATAATAATGTGTAGTTTTAATTTTCATGTTTAGTTTCATTCCACATAAACCAACTAAAAATCTATATAAAAAATTATGAAATAAAAAATAAATTATCTTAGAAATAGTTATATGTTATTTTGTTAGTGTAATGTCCTATATCCTTCTCTTCTTCCTTTATATGAGATACAAAAGCATCATTCATTTTTAAGGTGGACTATTGCCTCATGAACCGATGAAATTTATTTATCATTATAGTCTATAATGGAATAAAATAAATATTTTATGAAATTATTTATATGTTTTTTTGTAAAATATTTATACATATGGAGTTATTGTATAACATATACTTTCTTAATTTCTATTCCATATGAGTAGGATAATGTTGCTCGTGTTTATGGAGGATAACCTCCTAGCGAAGTGAAGTGATTAATTTTTAACTAACACATTACATGGAAATTAATGAGTATAATGTTTATGAATATATTTTAAATACATAAACTATTTCTGATTTTCATGAAATACTTATCATACTGAAATTAAATTACATCCATTTTCATTATTCATTTCCATTCACTACAAAATGATATCATCATTTCTGTGTATTTGTGGACCACCACCTCCACATGGTGATATTTTTTTTCCATGACCACAACATATAGATAATATATATATATAAGTGTATATATTAAATTCATATATCCTATAAATCTCTAAAATTATTCTTTTAATAATGTAGTAATTAACTTTTCTCCATATAAAACCTACAAAATTTTTTTTGACATCTGGATAGAATGTCATTAATGTTTCCGTTGTGAACAAAAAATTTTAAAAATAATGTTAATAAGGGATTTAAAAGTATTAATAAAGCTAAAAAGGTTAATAATAATGAATAAAATATTCAAAAAACTTATTTGGGAAGACAAATAATTTACGGGACAAGTCATTCTGATGGTAATGGATTTTCTTAAAAATTGATCCTTTAAAGTAATTCATTAAACTCATTTAAAAAATTCAAAATGAATTTTTTTAACTTAAATGGAGTGAGTGTATTTTCCTATAATCATTATGCCGCATTTAATTGATTTTTTCTTTACATGGTTAAAATTTTATTTTCAAATAATTTTATTTTCAATTATTAGTTTGCATTTATTTAAAAAAGAAAAATGCTTTCAAAATAGAGAAGTTACTACAATTAAAAAAATTTATTTATGAAATATTTCTGTGTTATGATTTCTTTATGATTCTAGGGAATTTATTATGAGGATTGGAGGTTCCAATTTAAAATGATGGAATTTCAAAAATTTATATCTATCTAGTGGATTTGGTAAAGGGATAGGTTAACTGATTTCATTCCACTAAAGAGGTTATATGTATATAATGTAATGGTTATTCAAAAAGAAAATATGATTCATACTCAGGGGGAATCCATCAAAGCCTCATTATATGTAATAATGATATGAAAATCATTCCAAAGATTACATTTATTATTTATTCTTTCCATGGGTTTTAGATAAAACCTTTTATTTCATATGGTATTCTAATGACGATATGTATTATCGTTGAATGTTATAACATTATAAAATATTTTCATAAAACATTTATGTGATTTTATATTTCCTTTATGTTCTATTATGAATTTTTTTTTATGAAATCATTAGGTGGGGAAGGTGATTTCATGGGAAATTAAATATTTATTTTGATACTAAAGTTTAATATGAAAAATGAAATGTTTTTATAATTAATTTTTAAAAACTGTCTCTATGGTTCAATTTAGGTACCATAAATAGTTATTTGTGTTTATAAAATGTTTTAAAATGATTATCATAAGGTTTAATTATGGGTAGTGAAAATTAAGAAGTCGCGTATAAATTCAAAATTATTAATAATGAGAAGAAACCACATTATATTTAGAAATTTTTTTTGGGTAGGGAAAATAGATATTGAGTATATGTTTTCTCTTGTAATGTATCGGTTGGTTATACAGTAGTTATAACCTATTAATCTAAAATTATAAATTTAAATGATATATATTATTGTAAAAAACATAATTCTCATTAAATTTTCTATAATAGATATTGATTATCATTCGGTTCTTATAGTTGGTATCATATACTGAATTAGATTTCTTTATAATTTAAGAAAATATTAATAGAAAACACTTTATGGTTAATTTAAAATGAAATAGAATTTTCAGATAACCATGTCTCTTCCTTTTAACTATTTCTGTTCTAAATGTGTTTCTATATAGAAATCTAGGAATATTAAATTGTAAGGAACCTATATGTTGATATCCTTCAAAATAAACAAACTAGAATGGTTAGAATCAGAACTAAAGAGTTTTTTTATAATGGATTAGTTGACATAAGCTATAAATAGTGATCGAATCCATGCTAGAACGTATATAGATGTATAAATTGGAATATTCTAATAGTGGATAATTTTACCAGGAAGAAACCTTTATTATTTAGTATATATTTTGGTGAATTGGTAGTTATGTGGTGGATTAAATCCATATATAAAACATTCAAGGTCAAGGGATACTCTCACCATCAAAATGAAGTGAGTCCATTTACCATTTTTATAGTGAATATGAACAGTGGTGGTCAATGGACAATAATAATAGTGATATAAGGGTTATTTATAGAAAATAACAGGATTAATTTGAAAAAAACATCTCATATATATTCGTAAATATATTCGACTTATGATGCGAAAAATTATATAATTGATGTATGTGGAGGATTTAATGGATGCATTCAAAGAAAAATAAATCCAATTATCAAGGCATTCACCACAATTTATATATTATTATGTTATTTTGATAATTCATTTTTTACTTTGGATTGAAGCCAAAATATCGAAGGGCCCTGGATTCCTAATAATTTGAATGTTTTGAGAAGGATGCTTGATGTACGGAGAAATTTGAAATATAGTTTAATGATGGTCATTTGTTCTTTTACAAAATATCGAAAAAGAGGCTGAGGTCGTAGGAAAATGGGAATAATGTATCAAATATGTATCATGGTATAAACATATTTTATCAGTTCTTGAGAATTGTAGTATAAAATGTGGAATGACTTTTGAAGTCTATTAAGTGATTCTTTTGTGTTATGAATGATCATATTGATTGTAATTTCAATTAAATAGATCATAGAAGTGGTAAAGACAATTTTGATACATTTGCATTAAAATTTATTAAATTTAAATAGATTGATCATTATGAAATCGAGTGTTTGAGGAGGAACCCAAATGATGGGAAGCAGCAAGACTAAAAGCCAAATAGTTTTTTGATATCCATTCCAATAACATCGAAAAATAGCGAGAAATTAAATTAAATGGTAGGAAGTACATTTTTCTTTCATATTCTAATTATGAAAATATCATGTATGAATCAAGTGGTACATATTATTTCACATTTGAGAAATTTTATTTCAAATTGGAAATTCCACCTCAATAAATTGAAGTAGAAATTAATGTTAACGCAGAAAGTGAATGTAATAAGAAAAATATAAATAAAAATATTTTTATGATTTATGATTTGTAAGGTATATACCATAAAAAACATCTAGCCCCTACTAGGTTTTGATGAAATTTTTATTATTTATTAGTATCATTCTTACTATGCTAAGAGATATTAAAGACAAAATTAAATTGATTTTATAAAACATTCATAGATTCAATACAAGAATGAACCCATGCTATTTGTATTATATAAGGAATCTGAGAAACATTAAAAAGATATAAATTATAGTTAACATGAAATTATTATAAAAAAGAAGAAAAATATGAAGATTTATTTTCTTCCATTGGAAAATGAGAACCTCGATGTTTTTAATTATGTGTTTCCTAAATCCATGTGTAATTGGGAAGCTAAATTTACAGTGAAATTAGTTCATGATGTTAATCCAATTACACAAACCCTTATCTAATGGATCAATAATTATATAATTAATTGGAAAATTAGTTATATGATTTTTTAGAAAAAATTATCATTCATCCTATAACATCAATATGGGGTGATCATATTTTATTTGTTAAAATTAATGATAGTTTTATGCTGACATCCATTGATTATATACCCTTGAATGACATTAAAATTATGAATAATTATATATTCCCTTATGTAATTGAATTTTTTTGTCAGGTCTATGTAGTTCAATATTTGAAAGATGCTTACAAGAGGTATGGATACCATCAGATTATGGTTAAATATAATGATATTATTAAAGGAGAAGTTAAAACTAGATATATGAATTTTGAGTTTCTCGTCATTCCCCTTAGATTTACAAATTCTCCTATACAATTTATGGGACTTAGTAATAGATTATTCCATGAATATTTGGATAGGTTTATGGATGTTTTAATTAATGATATGTATTTTTTATTCCAGAGGATATAAGGATTAAGAAAAAAACCCATGTATTGTTATAGAAATCCTAGATGAAATAATTTATATAGAAATTGTAGAAAATGTGATTTTGTTAAAAGAAAATTTCCTTGGTAACATTTAAAAAAAATACATCCAAATATATTACCTTATGAAAAATAATTTTGTTAATGAATGGCCTTTGAAGAAAATTTTTATAATATTCATATTTTTTATGGATTACTTGTATATTACATGAGATATTTGTGAGAAACTTTCATGGATATCTATCAAATTATCTATGTTAGCCTGAAGAGTATTTAAATTTTACTAGAAGAAAGACTGTGATGATTGTTTGCGGGACCTAAAATGAAAATTGGTGAACAATCCATTTTTTTCAGAACCCTATAGATATAGTTATAATGTCCTATAGAATGATCCATATCTAATATAAATTCTCTTTTGTTTGATACAAATTGATTAGGTAATTTTTATGCTTCATTACAACTAAAACATCATGAGATAATTATACTAAAAATGAGCCATAATTTAATAAATTTTTCTGATTTAAAAATTGGGATTCATAATTTATATTGGTCAATGTGTGAAACATATAAAATTCCTAAAAGTATTATCTATAATTTACTTATACAGATTTTAAATTGAGGCAGAGAAAATTGATAGAACTATTTATGGATTATTATTTCACAATACATTAACATCATGGAAATGAAAAAAGTGGATGATGCTTTGATATGGAAAATTAATGCATTATTAAACATGTCATGTTTGGAACATGAAACCATGGAAAATGATTTAATTTATTTTGCTCTAGAAATTAATAATTGAGAAACCTACATTATTTAGTTTTGTGTGTCAGTGCCATCATCTCTGTAAAAAAGAATCAAGAAATATCAAAATGATGAATAAAAGTTATATAAAAATGAATAATTCTTTAATAAGGGTAACTTTCCTAAAAATAATTATAATAATGACCATTTTATGAGATTTTGTAAAGTATTATGTGTTCCTTCTGATTACATCTTGAAGAATTTATTGTTTTGTTAATCTCATAATTCTCTCTTTTTAGTTCATCCATGATACACTATGATGTATATAATACATTATAAGTATTACTGATGGGATGGAATGAAAATAGTTATTTTTAACATTACCATGAAATGGTTATATTTTCATCATGTTAATGTAGAATGTAAATTGCCCATCAGTATGCTTCATAACTTTTCGATGAAAAAGTGAAAACGGTAAAATGATTCCTTGGATTTTGCGGTGGGACAACCAATGACATCTCAAGGTAATAATGTAATTTCGGTTATTTTTGATCAAATTACAAAATATGATAATTTATTTTCCATTTGTTATAATTAGTATATAGATAATCATTATTTACTATATATTAATGATATATTCCTATTATATAGAGTTTATCTCTTCATTTTATCTAATCGTCATCTCAGTTTCACATTTAAATTTTTTAAACTCTTTCAATACACATTGGGAAAATATTTAATGTTTAGCACAACCATTTATACGTAGTATGACATACTATAAAAAACAAATTAAACATTGTAATACATGATTAATGCTTATTGAAAAGATTACTAAGGAATTTGGGATTATTATATTTATTTAATTCTGACTTATTATAATAATGTTTCTAAATAATGTATAAAAATAAATCATTTTGAAGAATTTTATAGTAATCTATTTTGAATACCATATTTTTGGGATAATGTGGTTCAAAGGATGTTTATGGGGCCAAAATTATTATAGTAAGTAGATGAGAAAGTGAACATTATTTAGAATCATATGAAGACCACATATAGGAGGACAAAATGTTATGAAGATATCTAAGGGGAGGATAATTGTTTCCTGGAAGGTCATCATTTTTTTATAAAATATATTGATTGAAATTTGTTTTATGTTTTGGTATGATAGTAAAATAATGAATGTGGATCATTGGACCATATAAAACCCTGAATTAATTGGAATCATTTTCACATTAATTATCTGTTATAACATTTTATTAGTGGAAGATGGTATAACTTTTTTGATGTCATATATGTATATGCGCAATTTATCACTTATTTTGATCCGTTGGGTAGATAATTTTAAAAAATTACATTATTATAATGAAGTAACTTTTCATATTACTGATTATAGAGAAAATTTATTGTGGAAAAATGTATTTTATGATGTTATGATTTTGTTGAGAAACCATATAGTTGATGAAAAAATGGGATTCTAAAAATGTTATGGGTGAACTATATCCCCTCTTTTGTTAAGAAGGGAAACAATTGAGAGGTTATAATTTCTGAAGTGGGGGGAAAATATAACCATCCAAGTAATTATAGAATAAATTGTTTGTATATTTATTAATATTATTGAATTAAATAGTTATATTCATTGGAAATTTATTATGTAATCAATAAAAGTTAAAAAATAGTATTATTAAATTCATTTCATAAAAGATGATATTAAATATAAAATATTTAAAATTATAGAATTTTAATTAAACAAAAAGTATTTAATTATGATATTTGGAATGCCAAAATTGTATTATATTGAATGTTTTATAATTTTATGATAATATTATATTTTTAAGGAATGGTAAAAAATCTTACTTTTTATCAAATATCGAATTTATTTTAAAGTATTTAAAAGTTAAAAATTAAATTGTTTCATAATTTCAAATTTAAATTACTTAAATTTTATTTTAAATAATCTAACTATGATTTTATTGTAGATTAATTGCTGGATTTTATTATAAAAAAATATTTTATATGTTAAAGGATATTTTTTAAAATAAGTGTCATTCATTACAATTTTTTTTCAGTTTAATTTTAAATTAAATTCTTCAAAATCTGTTTTTTGAATTATTAAAAATGGATCAAATATTTTGAATCATAATTTTAAGATTTATTAAATAGTATTCTCATCATTTTCGGTAATATGAATAGTATATATAAGATTTTTTTTACCATAGTAAAAGGTAAATTGGATAATTAAGGGTAAAAACATTATGTTTTATCGAAAATAACCGTAACTCGTTCCAAAATTTTCTTGTATGGATAATTATATTTCATAATCATTCATTTTTTCAGATATAAAAACATTTGATGCCAATAAGATATGATTATAACTATTGTAATTTTTTATTTAATGAAAATTCTATGATACCACAGTCTTCTTTTTAACTAGTGTTATATATTTAATATGGTGTCATCAAGATGATATGTAAAACTATAAATAGTATTGTTAAATAAATAAAAATAATCTTCATCAATGGTAATTTATTTTTAATTTTTTTTGAAGAAATAATTACCTTAAATACATTCTCTACACGAAGGACATAATTATTATATTATTTTAAAGATAATGTGAATTATATAAAAAATAATAAAATAAGTATAAATTTATAAAATAAACCTTATCAATGAAATTTTAAGAAAATGGTTATATGTTTAGAATATAACAAAGTCTTTGGATCTAATTTGCATTTTCGTGTTTATGTGTTAGAAGTCAATGTAATTAATAACATGAAATTTGAAGATTATGAAATATTATTTAATTAATATGTCAATAAAAATTTAGAAAATCATAAAATTATTTAATAATAATAATATAAAGGATTATATATTGTTCAATACCTCATCCCATGTGTATTTTTAGGCAATTTGGAAGCATCTTCGTCAACAATAATCTTATTTTATTTTAATATTTTTGTTAAATTCCATGAGGTCCCCTCTACTATAATATACATGGGAACCTATTCATATGATTTCATCACACTTAAAATGTAACACCCCAAGCATCCACGGTATGTTTCCCTTTGAATAATGCAATAGCGTGCATTGTAATCAACTTTGAGATTCTAACACACCACGACCAATCAAAGTAGCTTTTATGAATAGTAATACCCACTTTTTGAAATTTTATAAATTTTATCTTTCAAAATGGACTTCAGTTTTCGATTCGGAATATCAAAATTAGCTTAGGGTTAATTTTTTTTAATTTTCTGAAAACATTCAATTTCTAATGAATAGGGAAAAACACCGAGTTATAATTTAAAACCCAAATTTTATTTTAATAATAATTTATTTTATTTAAATTTAATTAAGTTCACAATAGATACATAATACCAATATAAGTTCAATGTAATTCGTTGGAGTTTGTTTAGAAGAAATTTAGATATATAAACATTTTATTGTACTTTTAACCTGTCTTTTACCCACCTCCTTGGAGAATTTGGAAATTCACATAAAACTATATTTTACAGCTTTTTTGAGTGGAATTTTGAAAATCGGAGAGACACGGTTAACATAAAGGAGTAAAATGTGGTTCAATGAGATGAAAATAATTTTTGGTGAATAGTAACTTTTTACTTTTATTTACCACAGTTAAAAGTAAATAGGTAATTAAGGGTAAAAATTATATTTATATTAATCTAACATCTGTCCTAATTCTATTGGAAAAGTGTATCTCAACCAAAAACAACTATAGGATTAAATTATTATCATTTAGGTCAACTTGGATTAGATTACGATATTTATTATCATTTAATTCAAAGAAGAGTTAAAAGAGATAAAATCAAAAATTAATAATTAAAACAATTTTGATATAGTGATATACATAAGATAAATTAGATTATAAATATTAATTATAATGCTATATATATTTCAAACATAATGGTATTTTATTTATAATTTTTAGACATTGTATAATTTAATTTATTTCTGACACAATGGTGATGCAGTAATTACCTAATTAATGAAATATTAAAATAATTTATATTATAAATATCAAAATAAATGTAATTTGAGACTTTTTATGAATTCCACTATTTTTTTGGTTAATATGACAAATTAGGATTGGTTATATTAAATTTTTATGATGTAATAATGCTGTTATGAAATTATCAAAAACAAAATACCCAATAGGGTCAAAATTGACATAAAAGTGTTTTTAAAACCTATATTATATTATTAATTCATATTATATTCCTAAAAATCTACAGTTCGTCCAAAGGACTTATATAATGATAGGTGTATCATTAATGGACCACATGTGGGTCTCTTGGAGGTATATAGTATGTTTATTAACTATATAATATAAAAATAAAAAGAGACATGGTAAATGTCAAACTATTTAACTAAGAGTTAAAAATAAATTATAAGGTTAATATAGTGACCCAAACCAATCTAAAATCTATTGGTTGAAAGGATTTAGACCCATCTAAACTTTAACCTTTAAATTACCAACTTTGGACCCATTATAAACCTAATATAAATTTATTATATAATAATATTTCTAGCTTTTCCAATGGTGCCCCTCACCCATCTTATAAAAGGGAACTCCCCCTTCTCTCTAATTTACACCTTAAACGTATTTTGGCTCGGCGAACCCCTGACCAAATATTCTCTCAACTTACCTCACTTCAACCTATAGTCCTTAGTTTGATCAGAAATCCATCCTAAAGATCCCTTTTAATCAAATCAAAAGGAAGAACCCGAAGAAGAGGTAATGTTTTCACCACCCTCTTTCAAGTTCCATTTTTCTTTAACTTATTATTTCTTTGTTATTTCCATTTTAAAATAATAAATCCAGTATCTTATATATACTATGATTTCATTATTAATACGGTACAACCATATTCAGTATTCTATCCATCCATTGAATGAAATGTCACCAAACGTGCGTACGTACGACCTACCGTCTCCAGGTCACGGTGTAATTGTTATTCAATACATTATTATTTGGATGGGTATAATAATGATATGTAATTCATGTAAATAATATGTATTAAATTTTAATTATTCTGTATATATGATATACCATCCAATTATATATTATTTTAATATCAAAAATATAATATTATCTCTCGTGCGTACGTATGAACTATTGTCTCCACGAACGCGATGAGATTCATTCCCCATCGAATCCATTCAATTCTAAATCCCATTTGATGATTAAAAATAAATTTTTAAGGACTTTATATTATTATTTATTTGAATAAGATACAACCTAAAGATAAAAAACAAGACTTATGTAACAAAACATATAATGGAAAACGAGTAAGTGAACACCCGAAACAACGATAATACTAAGATATGACTAACAAAGAAATGTTAAAAGATCAAATATGATATCATATAAATTTATATGATCCTTGAATAATTGAATAAAAATTAATTCACCATTATAATCGAGGATAACCTTTCCTTGACCAAGGAAAAAGTACAAATTAAGGGGTTTCTAATCACACTTTTAATTTCATGAGATTTCCATTATTCACAACTTATTTATTGCATGTGGGGTGTCTACTACCCATGTTTGTATTAATTTTTTAATATACTTTAATTCATGGATATTTACATCATCCTTGTATGATCCTTCTTTCATGGGTGTATGTTTCGTAAGTTACCAAATCAATAAGGGAATTTGAAATTTCAATTTCAACTCATTCAGCTTTATGCATACATCATTGATTATTTTACTACAATATTATGGGTGAAAAAAACTATTTATATTCTTATGTCATAATTTCTACTCCCCTTTCTGTGGATAGACATTTGATACACATAATCACTTCATTGATAAATTCTCAATTCATCGGTATGAATTTGATTAGAGTAATTTTTACTCATTCTCCATTTGTTGAGTTAAACATCCAATTCATTGGTGTTGTTTTTACAAGAATATGTGTGAATGTCCTTTAATTTTTTTTACACAGAATATCAAATCATATTGAGTGTATTTATATTTTTCACACATAATTATGTCATTGATTTATCCCTAACCCAAGGATATGGTCATTATAAGATATTTCATCTAAATTTATATTCCATTGAGAATTCTTTGTTGTTATACACCAAATCACTTTTATATGGTGTATATAATGTACTCTAACATAGTATATCACGAATCTCTTTATTATCATGATATTAAAACTTGTTTGTTATTTCAATTATTTTGTATTCAAGTGTCACACTTTTGGTTAGGAACTCTAACTAAAATATCATTTTAAATTTTTTAAAGATTTATTATTCCAAATCAATATCATTAATGTCCCTGTTTTAAAAATAGTTTTAAGGATTTATTTATATAGACATTAATGTTGTCAAATCATAATTCCATTTAATATTTTCAAAGTTGTATGGGACACTTTGATTCAAAAATCTATTTTTAAATGGCTTCTTGAAAAATCGTGCGAATTTTAAATGATTTCAAGAAAAAGGGGGATATTTCTTTCAATAGTTTGATTATTATTTTAATCTATGTCAATATCCTTCATTATTATCAACTGTGGTTAATCTGATATAATAAAAGCTTCCATATTGTATCGAAGGAGTTATGATTGACTATTGATGTGCTATTTTTATACCATTCATGGTTTGTGGTTAAAAGTATTTACATTCAGTATTTTAGTTTTAATAAGAATGCTTATGTTATGTTTCATAATTTTCATATGAGGAATGAATTGGACATAGTAAGTGTCAGGTGGATCTTTTTATACCTTCTCGATGCATTGATAGGTCTCATGAGACAAACTAGTGTCTTGGCATAAGGCCTTGAAAAAATCTTATTTGTAGTCTTGGCACGAGGCACTGACTATGTGGTTATGATAGTCTGGGATTATGAATTCCATCATTATGAAAGTTGTTATTGATATTTCTTGTGGTTATTCGACTAGTATAATATCCATGTAAATTAGTAAATGGAATTATTATTTTTTCTTATCCATATTATGCTCAAGTTTAGGTTTAAAAGGCTTTTGTTTTAGTTATACAGTGCCATAAATTTTTATCCTTATCTATGAATGTTTCCACTATATTGTTATACTTACTGAGCATCTGAGATCACACCTTACAATGATTTATTTTCCAAGGATGTGAATAAGTAATTTATACATGACATACATGTATAGTATGAGGGGATATGAAGACAATATGTTGTTGTAGTTTTTTTACTTTATGATGTAATGTAAGACTTATTAACATATCTAGTGTTTCCAAGACTACTAAACTAATCGGTTTTTTGAGACATGATCTTTTGTGATCATGCCAATGTTATGTAATAATGCACCAACTCTGGGTAACTAGGTTTGGGGGGTTACAGTTGGTATTATATAAAGTTTAGTACAACCCTTGGAAACTAGATTTAGACAAACTTGGATTAGAGAATATAGACCTAAGATAGACTTGGAGGATTAGTATAGAAGAATTTACTAGAATTTTAGTATTGTATATATTTAGTGAGTTTTCAAAGAAATAAATCCATGTCTGTATACGTGTAGGTAGAGGTGGCTCTGGAACATATATACCTAGGGGTAAATACCAAAAACACCACTTTGATCTAGACTCAAACGGGAACTGTTGCACGAGAACGTGCCTTGTTGCACTCTTGTTACGACACTCCCGGGGGATATAATTAGGATAATATACATTTTCTATACAAAACAATTTGAATTATTTTAATATAAGATGAGAATAAATGACCATGTTTGATACTAAGGTGTTTCAAATTGAGAATATGGTGTCATGATATTCTCTAAATGATTTTATGACTATTGTTACTCATATAATGCTTTCTGGTTTTAGTCAAAGGATGGAGTCCAAGGAATTCATAGTAACAATGAGAATGACTTACAATGTGGGAAAGATGGTGTAAATGAGGAACAAAATGGAATGATGATAGGCATAAAAGATATAGTGTTCATGACAAATCAGTTTCCCAAAAATATGATAAAAACATATATGTTAACCAACTCGCAGACTCAACAAAGAAGAGAATGGTGATGAATGATAAGTGCTCTAGTAGTGGAGACCTTGTAGAAAAGAATCCTAAATTTCCATCATTTAACAAATTTGGAAGGAGAAACCCAAGAAAGTGTCTCAATGGAAAAAAGAAATGCATTATGTGTGGGAATGAAGGGAATGAAGTAAATAATTGCTGAGGAAAAATGAAGGGTACTATGGAAGAAAATAAAAAGGATCCTATGATTCCAATTAGGGTCATTTTTTATAAATGCAAGGGACCTTAGAATCACCAAAGTCAATTCAATCTTCTATTGGATAACCTCTTGGTCAAGAAAGAACCTATGTGGAAATAAATGCGTTGAAAAATGTTTAATGGTATTAATGCTCTTTGTTGTTTAGATTACATTGTGTGAATTTTCTCTTATATGTGTAATCCAGAAATTTATCATGTGAAAATGATATTTGAGGAAGAATTATCTTTTCTAATGTGGATATAGTTATAAATAACCATTTGATATTATATGATCAATGAATTTTAGGCAATTACAAGTTATTTTATTTTGGGATGAAAATGCAAGGTATGAGATAACATTTGTGGTTAAATAATGTTATGTTTATTTTGAAGAATTTATCTCATTTTCATAATGATATAAAATATAGTTTTTGAAAAAGGAAAAAACATAGACCGTGTGAAAACCCGTCGCGCCAGACAAAGCTATGGCAATCGAACCCACAACCAAAGTGTGATTGGGATTTATCTCCTACCACTGGACTACGTGAAGTCCCTAGTTAGTGTGACTAATTTTTTTTGTTAAATGATTTTATTGATAAATAATAAGTTGATTTGGGTTCTTATGTCTTATCAAATTAATACCCTTTGTATAGAAAAATGATTTGGTGATTAATTGATAAATGTTATTTTGGAAGATGTTCTCTTTTTTGGGAACACAATATTCCCAAGGAAAATAGAAAACTATGGGATTTCATTTGAAGAGTAATGTAGGATTTTTATCTACGTTTTTATTGTGGATTTATAGTGATTTAGGTTATTAATTGAAATGATTAACCTATAATAGAGAATATGTGATTAGGTTAATTACTTTTAGGTATGTGACATTAAGAGTAGTTGATGTCATATGGAGATACAATTTACCGTGGAAGACTACACAACCAAATTATTCTAAGTTTTGTGTTTCAATCATAGTCTGGATTATATTGATGGATTTTAAGGAAAAATGTTTATTGAATGATATTTATTTAACTTTGGTGTATTGTTGGATTAATTTTAGATATTATGATAAGTGTTTCTTTCTCTAAAGGAATATACTTTTGGGGGATCATCAGATCTTGTACTAACCATTTTGGTTTTGATTAATCTCTAAAGACAACGTAAATATATAGTTTATCCTTCGTGGATCATGTGATTCTATAGAAGTTTATTCTAGCTCATCCAATGTGACCATGTCTTCTGGAATACTCATTGTTTAAAAGAAATGAGTTAGTGGTAAAAATTTATTAAATATTGAAAGTCTACATAAAAAGTAAGTATATCACATTATTTTCATAGTCAATATCAAAAATAAATTCATCATTTTTATGTAATGTAACTTAAAAAAATGTTGTCTTTTTTACTTTTCCTACTAGGAAACTAATGACTGTTTGTCTCATCACAAGTTTGTGGTTTTATTGTTGTTATGTTTCTCCTGATTATGTTTTCTATCCCTCTCTATCAGAACGTGACACTTAGTTTATCTTACATATCCATGTTTTCCAATATGTTATCCTAGTATGGGTTATCTTGGATGACCTTTGTACATCTATTACTTTCCTTTAATGTGATGGTTTTATTGAATCTTTTTCCGATGTGGGACATTCCATTATATTCCCAAGTCCAATTTTAAAAATTGTGAGGTTGAAATTTATTGAAAGAGGGGATAATGTAACACCCAAAGCTTCCACAATATGTTTCCCAATGAAAAATGAAATAGATCGCAACGTATGCAACATTGAGATTCCAACACGCCACGACCAATCAAAGTAGCCACTTTGAATAGTAATACCCACTTTTTGAAATTTTATAAACTTTATCATTCAAAATGGACATCATTTTTTGATTCGGAATATCGAAATTAGCATAGGGTGAATTTTTGGTATTTTTCTAAAAACATTCAATTTTTGATGAATAGTGAAAAACACTAAGTCATAGTTTAAAACCGAATTTATATTTAAATAATTATTTATTTTATTTAAATTTAATTATTTTCAAAAGTAATACATAATACCTAAATATGATCAATGTAATTAATTGGAGTTAGTTTAGAATAATTTTAGATATATAAAAATTTTATTGAACTTTTCACCATCTTTTACCCACCTCCTAGGAGAATTTGGAAAATCACAGAAAACATAATTTTACCGCTTCTCAGAGTGGAATTTCAAAAATCTGAGAGACACAGTTAATTTCAAGGAGTAAAATTTTGTTCAATTAGATGAAAATACTTTTTGGTGAATAGTAACTTTTTAATTTTATTTACCACAGTTAAAAGTAAATATGGTAATTAAGGGTAAAATGATATTAATATTACCCTAACACATGTCCTTATTCTATTGGACAAGTTTATCTCGACCAAAAACAACTTGAGAAATAAAATATTATCATTTAGGTACACTTGGATTAGATTAGGACATTTATTATTATTTAATTCAAAGAAGAGTTAAAAGAGATAAAATCAATGTTTAATAACTAAAACATTTTTGATATAGGGTTATACATAAGATAAATTCGATTATAAATATTCATTAGAAAGATAACAATATTTCATACATAATTTTATTTTATCTATAATTTTTAGACATTATATAATTTAATTTATTTATGACACAATGGTGATGTAGTAATTACATAATCAATGAAATATTAAAATAATTGATATTATAAATATCAAAATAAATGTAATTTGAGACTTTTTATGAATTAAAATAATTCTTTTAGGTTAATATGACATATTAGGATTGGTTATATAATTTTTTTTTGAAGTAATAAGGATTTTATGAAATTATCAAAAACAAAATACCCAATACTGTCAAAATTGAAATAAAAGAGTTTTTAAAACAAATAATCTATTATTAATTGATATTTTATTCCTAAAAATCTATAGAACGGCCAAAGAACTTATAAAATGGTAGGTGTATCATTAATGGACCACATTGAAGTTTTTTTTGGAGATATATAGTATGTTTATGAACTATATAATATAAAAATACAAAGAGACATGGTAAATGTCAAACTATTTAACTAAGAGTTAAATATAAATGATAAGGTTAATATTGTGCCGAAACCTGTCTAAAATCTATTGGTTGAAATGATTTTGACCCATCCCCACCTTAATAATTAAATAATCCACTTTTTACCCATTATAAACTGAATATTAATTTATTATAAAATAATATTTCTAGCTTTTCCAATGATGCCCCTCACCCCTCTTATAAAAGGGTACCCCCCTTCTCTCTAATTTACACATTAAATGTAACACCCCAGGTAAATAAAGAATATAAAATTTATATATTTATCATTATTTGTGAGTAAAATGTTAATATTAATTTAAAGGTAATGTGATGCTCGATGGATTACCCAATACACAACAACGAGTTCCTTTGAAATCTTACGTTGCACTCTAATAATAAAATAATTTTATTTTAAATTGTAGTTAACACCTAGCCGTTGTAATGATGGGAATGAACAGAACTAACAAAAAAGGTTTATATCTATTTTTCAAATATTTTTACTTTTTACAATAGATGTTAGAGGATTAAAAATTTGAAGGAAACCAATTTTAAGCGTAAACATTCTAATATTCTTTAAAAGGTCGATTAACCGCCTTTTGATAGAAAACCTCTTTTAAAATCCACATTATGAAAATTTTTTGTGTTATATATGACAAAATAAAATTCTTCTTTAGAATTGGGACATCGAAATTTACATTGTGTACTTTTTTGGTATTTTTTCGATAAAGTTCATTTTTTATGAATAGTGAAAAATATTGTATTTTAATTCCAAACCTCTTTTTAATATAATTTATTTATATGTTTAGATTGTATTTTGAATTGGTTTTAAAGTGATATTAGAATATATTTTTACCATTTAATCCAGTGGGGGTCATTGGAATTAATATCACATTGAGATTGCACATAAACGAGTGTCAATCTTTTGATAGATATTGTTTTTTGAAAACACGCTATTTGATTTAACAACGAGATTTAATTATAAAATTAATTAATTCAACTTATATGTTATGAATTTGGTAAAATAGACATCATTTTTGAATTCGTAATAACAAATTTAGCATAGGGTGAATTTTTGGTATGTTTCTGAAAACCCTTAATTTTTTATAAATAGTGAAACCACAAAGTGGTAGGTACAAAAACCGATTTTTCGTTTAAATGGAACATTATGTAACACCCCAAGATTTCATAGTGTGTTATTTTTTCAAAATAATTTAATAACTTGCACTACACGCAACACCAAGTTCAATTGCACCATGACTTACCAAAAAAAAGGCCATTAAAAGAGGTCATGAATAGTATTAACTAAATTTTAAACTTTATAATTTTAGAATCCATATTATGAGTTTCTTAGTCATAATGCAAGAACAGATTCATTTTCAGTATTGCACTTTTATCAACTTTTGATAGTGAAACCTTTTTAAATACAATATTTTAAACTTTTTGACTAAATGGAGACATCAAAAAAATTTAAAATGAAACTTCCCAAGCTTCCACGGTACGCTTTCCTTTCAATAAAACAGTAGCGTGTGTTGTATGCAACTTCGAGTTTTAACACACACCACAACCAATCAAACTGGCCGTTATGAATAGTAATACCTAAATTTTGAAATAATATATATTTTATATTTTTAAATGGACTTCATTTTTGGATTCGGAATATCGAATTTATCCTAAGGTGAAATTTTGGTACTTTTCGGATAACTTTCATATTTTGATGAATAGTGAAAATTACTAAATTTTAATTAAAAACAACTTTTTTTAATCAAAATAATTAATAGTGATAAATTATGAATTTGAGTGGTTTTAAAGTATATTTAGAATATATTTTTACCATTTAATATAATGTTGGTCAGTGGACATAATTTTACAATTAAACCAAACATAAACAAGTGTCAATCTTTTGATAGTTATTATCTTTTAAAAACACGTTTTTTGTTTTGACAGCGAGAATTAATTTTAAATTAATTTCTGCCACTTCTGTGTTTTGAATTTAGGAAAATGGATTCCATATTTGGAATCAGGATGTTCAAATTGTGTAAATAGGTAACTTTTATTTTTAGACAATTTGAATAGTTACTGTGGTAAATATTTTATTTACCATGGTTAAAGGGTAAATCCGGTAAATAAGGGTTAAAAAATAATATTATAATAATAAAAAATTACCCTAAAACGTGTCCTAACCTTATTGGTGGACACATACCCGACCATGAGCATCCTTGGGTCAATTTGGGGACCCCTTGGAGCCACTTGTATGTGGTAGGGACACTTTATATTAATAAAGTTAAAATAAAAATAAAAATGGCATAAGCTTACATCTTTTAGAAGAACAATTTTTACATAGGGTTATACATGTTGGATTTTCGATTATAAGTATTCATTAGAAAGCTAAAAAGATTTCCTACATGATGATATTTTATTTATAATTTTTAGACATCAAATAAGTTAAATTATTAATGACACAATAATGATGCAATGTTTACCTCATTAATAAATCATTTAAATAAATAAGATTATAATGATTAAAATATTATCTAAAACCTGTCCAATTCTTATTGGTTGATGTTATTTAGAATATGATTCATCTTATCTTCGACCTCAATGATTATTGGACCATTATAAACCGAATATAATTATATTATAAAGTAATACTTTCACTCTTTCCTAAAGAGCCCCTCTTCTCCCTTATAAAAGGAGACCACTTCTACTCATTCTTCACACCTCTCAAGCCACTTGGCTCGTCCAAACTCTGCCCAACTAATCTCCCAACATCCCTCTCCTCCTCCTTGAATCTTCCCCTTAGTCAGAAATCATTTCAAGAAGTCCTTTGGTTCCAACCAAAGTGAGTTACCTAAATTAAAGGTAACGATTTCTCTTAAATTATTTTCCTTTATTTTTCTTCTCCAACCCCCAAACTCTTTTTATTTCCTTTCTTTTGTAACAACACCAGTATCCTCAATATACTAGGATGTTGTTATAAGAAGGATTCAAACTACACATACACACAACTCCATCTAATGGATGATGAACATAATGTTTCTGTGGATGGCAAACTAACGCCTCACGAAACGATGATTGTTCAAATACATCTTACCGCCTCTCATGGTGGCCATTACGATGGCACTGTAATTAAATATGATATTAATGATATATATTTTATATATAAGCTTCTGTAATTCCATTTTATTTCATACCATTATTCGTTTCATGTTGTATATACATACGATAATTTTATTTGAGGAAGTGCGGACTACCGCCCCCTTAAAATGATATGACTCGTTCATATCACACATGGAACGTATAAAGGATGGTGTTAATGAACTTAAGTAACATATATAAAATATTATATTATACTGGAATAGTAATATACCTATGTATCATTTGGATTCAATTCTTTTAAAATAAAAATTAAATGGAAGTAGCGTTCGTGCGTACGTACGGACTACCGTCTCCACGAACGCGGTGAGATCCATCCTCCATCGTATCCATTCAAGTCTTATTCTCATTTTAGGGTTAAAAATAATGTTAATATCATTCTGATTATGAATAAGATTTAATCTATCCATTACAAACATGTCTTACGTAACCAAACATTTAAGAAAAACGAATCGATTATCACCTGAAACGACGATAATACTAAGATATTATTAATAAAGCAATGTTAAAAGATCATATATGATATCATATTAATGTATATTATTCTTGTATAATTTAATAACAATTATTTCACCATTATACAGGAGGTTAACCGACCCCAACAAAGGAAAAGTACAAGGTAAGGGTTATTTCACAATCTCTTCATTATCCGAGGTTGTTTATACGTAATAATCTACTGGGATATCTTTATCATCCACATCCATGTTTCTTAAAAATGTATTTCAAAACATTTTTACTATTTACAAGAATATGGTTTAAAGTCATTTATACCCTTGTTTGACTTTTTATAAGAGGTTTATAAAGGAATCTTTCCGTCGTTCTCAAAACAAGGTCCTTTTTAACCTTTTCGACAGAATTGAGGTAAGAATGTTTTTTTTAACTTATACGGCGGGTGCGGTTATTTTTTGCCGTTATAAAATCGTCGAAGCTTTCCATACAAGCTTATAAGAATATTTTTGAAGAAAATGTTTTATTTTATATGGATCTTAAATGATTTCAAAATAAAAGGAGATACTTCTTTAAAAAGAATTTTGATTTCATCTATGTCAACATCCTTTGATGGATTTTAAGATTATTTGAAGTTGATTTATTATGATACAAAACTTCTATATTGTATTGAAGGTTTTGTGATATGTTTGACCGTGGATGTGCTATTTTTATACCATTCATAGTTTATGGTGAAATTATTGACATTTCGTATGCTAGTTTTAATACGAATGTTTATGTTATGTTTAAACCTTTTCATATGGGAATGCATTAGACTTAATAAGTGACGGGTGGAGCCCGCTATAGCTCCTCGATGCATCGGTTGGTCTCATGAGACAAACTAGTGTCTTGGCACAAGGCCTTGAAAAAATCTTATTTGTAGTCTTGGCACGAGGCCTTGGCTATGTGGTTATGATAGTCTGGCATTATGCATTCCAACATTATGAAAGTGGTTATTGATTTTTTCATATGATTATTCGATTAGTAGAATATCCATGTGAATAAAGTAAATGGCATTATTTCATTTTATTTATGCCATACCATGTTGAAAGTTCATATTTAAAAGGCTTTTGTTTTAGTTATACGTTGCCTTAAATGTTTATTATTATTTATGAAAGTTTCCGCTATATTGTTATCCTTACTGGGCATTTGAGCTCACCCCTTTTCTATGTTTTATTTTTCCCAGAAAGTGAAGATGTAAGTTATGAATGACCTGCAGGGATATTATGAGGGGATTATAGTGTGGACTGTGGAAACATTATGTTGTTGTAGTAGTTTTTCATTTTATGATGTAATGTAAAACTTATGAATATATCTAGTGTTTCCAAGGCTACTAAACCAATCGGTCTTTCGAGATTTGATCTTTATTGTGATCATGCCAATGTTACGAAGTAATGCACCGACTCTGGGTAGCTGGGGTCGGGGCGTTACACATTACCACTTCTGTGATTTGAATTTCAAAAATACAATGTAAATGATTTTCATTATTAAGTTAAATGTGGTTTAATGGGATGAAAATATTTTTTTTATGAAAAGTAACATTTAATTTTTATTAATCGTGATTCAAGGTAATTAGTGTGATTTAAGGTAAAAATGATATTATAATAAAATGAATATATCTTGAAACTTGTCCTAACCCTAATGGATGAGTCATGGCCGACCAAGACAACCCATGGGTCTATTTTTGGGACCCCATGGAGTAACATGGGAAGGATAATGACATTTATGTCTTTTATTTAAAGTAAAAGTAAAAATGACACAAACATGTATTGTTTTACTAATAAAAATTACATGGGGTTATAAAAGACAGAGTTTTGACTATAAATATAAATCGGAAATTTAAAAAGATTTCCTACATCATAGTATTTGTTTTATAATTTTTTGACATTAAATAAATTAAATTACTTATGACATCATGATGATGCAGCGGTTACCTCATTATTTATCAATTTAAATAAAATGGAAAGATAATATAAAATCTAATACCTAAACATGTCAAACACCTATTGGGTGGGTGGATTTAGAACCGTTATCACCTTATCCTCGAAACACATCAATGTGGGACCATTAAAACCGAATCTCATTTGAAAACAATGTAACATTGTATACCATTCCAAGACTACCCCTCCTCTCCTCTTATAAAAGGCCCCCACCTATACCACCATACCCACACCTCTCAAGCCTTTGGATCAGAAAATATCTGATAATTTTGTCTCTTAACATCCCTATCCTCATCCATGAATCCTTACCTTAGGCATAAAGCTCTTTAAGAAACCCTTTTGGTTCAAACCAAAGGGACTTACCCGATTTTAAAGCAACGTCTTCACTTGTGCTCTTTTGTTTTATTTTGCATCTCCAACCCGCTAAAATATTTTTATTGATTTATTTTGTAACAAAACCAGTATCTTCCATATACTAGGATTTTGTTATAAGATGGATTGGAGCTACACTTACAGACACCTACATCTAATGGTTGAAGAACATACTGTTTCGGTGGATGGTGAATATCTGCCTCACAGAACGATGATTGTTCAGTATTATTTTAACACCTTCAAAGGTGGCCATTAAGATGTCACCATATTTATATATGATATATAATATTTTTATGTTTTCCATAATCTTATGTATTTTTCATTTATGAAATACCTTTATGGTTTCCATTATGGGTAAACGCGATATCTTCATTTTTGGATGTGCGGACTACCGCCCCCTCAATGTGATTTGATTCGTTAATACCATATGTGGTATATATACAACATAGATTTAATAATATTATATATGATAGAATACTGGAATTATAATACTATTATGTACCATTATGTTTTAATTCCATTAAATATGAAATATAAATTGAAGTAGCGTTCATGCGTACGTACGGTTTACCGTCTCCATGAACGGTGCATTTCATTTCATACCTCTACATGACTATGCAATATTAAATATGCATGTATATAATTTACATATATGATATATATGATATCTAAATAATGAATACAATTCTGGATATAATGGATATTTTATCCTGTGAACAAACTTGTGATTATAAAGAGTTTATTTTTGACTCAAGTACCAAGTATCGACAAAACGACCGTTATTAACTTAAATGATTACATAATGTGCATAACATGGTAATAAGTGATATAAAAGGAAAAATTAACTTTAAAAAGTTTCTTATTCAAGTAGAAATTAACTAAAGTTTATTATTCCGGAGATTAAAGAACGATCGAGTCATGTCAGACACGAGGTAAGGGATCTGACCTCTTTCTTTCTTTTTAAGTACTCTCTTTTAGGTCATTTTTTAGCTCATATTTCTGATGTTGGTGGATTTTATTTTAAATTACTATTGCTTTAAATTTTATTTTAATATAATGAGATACCATATTTGTTCTCATCAATCCATTTTTTATGTTTTATGTGGTGCCATTAGGCTGCCGAATTTTCATAAGGGGATTTTCGTCTCACTTTTTATTCCTGTGAGATTCAAGCAACATTGGACACTATTTCCTTTTTTAGGTGTATGTACTGCCCATTATTTTACTATTTGTGTAATGTACTCTCATATATGGGTAGTTACATCTTCATTGTATGACCCTTCTTTCATGGGGTGTACGTTTCGGAAGTTACCCAATTCGGTAAGGGAACCTTTCACCCTCCTCATTTTAAAATACTTCTTTTTAGGTCTTTTAATCTTATTATGAATGGATATGTTCTTATATATCCTTATTGATATAAATTTAATGTCCAATTGATTATATACCCCTGTTTATCTCTCATCAACTCATTTTATGAATTTTGAAGTGACGCCGTTAGGCTGTCAAATTTTTTCAAGGGAACTTCTTAACCCAATTTTGATTGTTTTGGATAAACTTGTACTCCTTGAATATGTCCTTATATAAATATGTGTTAATAACCTCTGATTGTTTTACACTTAATATCCATTATATTTGGTGTATTCGTTTTTCGCACATAATTATGTAATTGATTTATCCTTAATCCAAGGATACCGTCTTTGTAAGGGATTTCGTCTCGATCTCCTTTCATTAATGAATATTTTTGTTCTAATACAAGTATTTCATTTATACGGTGTATAAACCCCTTTGAATTATACTTTTATTCGAATGGAATCTTTTCTATATGAAGCCTTTTACTAAACGACAAAAAGTATGTTTCTTTTTAATGTACTCGGTGACAATGACCTTTCCGCCGCCGAAAGTTTTATATGATCTTTGGCTTCCTCAACAAGTCGTTATATTTTTAAAAGTAAATAAATAACATATTCTCTTTTTTGGTTTTGATAATGGTTTTTTATGTCAATATATTTACGTGATATATTGTGCTTGAAATGTGGATTTGTTTTCTTTCCTTTATAATTTTTTTATGTGTAATGATTTTATAAAGGTACTTGGACATTTGACGGGTGGTTAAATGATAAACCATATGATGGGGGGCTCCATCAATACAAGGACATGTGGTTACGTTATAACCTATAATGCAATGGGTATGGAAGTCAGTTTTATGGCTATTCCATTAAGTATGTATGGATGTCGACCATACAGTTATTCCATTTAAGTATGTTTATGTCCCAAGTTACCTTTATATGTTATGTGTTCTTTATATGGGTTTTATGGTAATATTTTGGTTACAAAAGGGTATGTAAGGGTCTTTTATTCAGTGAAGAGTTTTTATTGATTCATAAAGGTGAAAAGTATTACTTTGGTAAAGTACTACTTTTTACATGTTTTAAAAAACTAACAGTTTTCTTTCTTTGTGTATCCTTTACTGGGATTTTTATGCTCATCCCAAGTTTTTGAAATGTTTTCCACAGGACTTAAAGATGAATAGGGTCAAGGATGGGATCAAGGAAAGACATTCTATCTAAAACATGGAACTGGACATGTTTCTTTTTAAGTGTTTTTTTATTTTTTGGGATCTTAGTAAAAGTGTCTACTATGTAATCTTTGGAGATGTAATAGTTATGACCTAATTCTCTAAAACTCTAAACCTGAAAAGATCCTCTATGTGAATTATTCATTTAATTCATCATTAAGTAAATTTTAAGGTCGGGGCCTTATAGTTGGTATCAGAGGTCGATTTAGATTACTTTATAGGTTAGGGTAATCTCCAAGAATAAGTGACATTACCATAATGGTTAGGATTTCAGAAAGTGTCCTAGTTTTATATAAAGTGAATGAGTAAGTATATCTTAGTGTTTATCTTCCTCATTAGTACATGCTGGTTTTGTTGATATACTCACACTGACCATTTTGGTTTTAGTAAATGGCTGGATCTAGCAGGCACCAAAGTAACAGTGGATGTGAAGGAACCTATGACAGTTTTCTGAGTGAGAAACTAAATGATATGGGAGCAGCAATGAGAACTCTTGTGTTTATCCTCAACCAACTATCGATAGTCATGATTGACCACATAAACCATGGTGATTTATATAAGGGATAATATATGCAATAAACAAATCCCTACGGAACTACAGTTAATAATCATAAATGTTAGTGTGTTCAAAAACCTATGTTTCAATTATGTGGAAAGAAACACCTAGGAAAATGTTTCAAAGGGACAAAAATATGCTACAGACGTGGAAATGAAGGTCATAATGGAGGAACCATCCATGGAAAAAGGAAGTATCCAGTTGACTCGAGGAAAGGGAAAGAAGTTCTTTATGAGGGATCAATTGAATGTTTTAAATGTGGTGTGCATGGTCATTATGAAAACATCTGTCCTATGAAGAAGTTTCGGGAATGGTATCACCAAGATCGTACAAATATTCATTTACCAATACCTACTTCCATTCCGATTGAGGATGATGAAACTGACAATGACCAATCAAAGGTATGGATTATTTCTTATATTTTGTTTTCCTATTTTGGAATCTTAGGATATGATTCATGATTTTGTTTGTAGGAAAGAAGTATTTCAGAATAAGGTGGAAAGGAACGGTAAATGGATCATAAAGAATGTTGAATGAGTAAGAAGTCAACATATAAGGGCTTCAAGAGTTATCATGAAATTCTTAAGAGTATAAAGTCTCTTTTGATGATGGGGTTACATTAGAAGACTTTTTATAATATGTGTAACCCTGATGTTTGATATATGAAAATTTTATTCAAGGAATAGTTATCTGTTCTTTTGTGGACATTGTTATAAAGAACCATTTGGGTTTATATGATCCTTACTTTTGAGGTAATTATGGGTTACTATATATTATGATGGAAAGGGAAAGGCATGAGATAAAATTGAGGTTAAATTATGTTATGGTTATTTTTGATGATTTTATCTCTTTTTGGGGAATTATTTGAGAATTATATAGTTTGGAAAAGGACAACACGCATGCCATGTGACAACCCATCACGTCGGACCAAACTGCGGGAATTGAACCCACAACCAAAGTGCGACTGGTATTTATCACCTACCACTGGACCACGTGAATTCCCTAGATAGTTTGAATAATTATTTTTAGTTAGATGATTTTATGAATTAAGAGTACGTTGACATTTGGTTATCTATGGAAGTTATTAACCTATCCTGGAGGATATGTGATTAGGTTAATTAATTTTCAATACAAGACTTAAAGAGAAACTAATGTTGTTTGGAGATAAATGTTACGATTTAACTTGGAAGACTATGTGATTAAATCCTTCAAATACTTGGGTTTCAATCATAGTTTGGTTTACTTTTGGTCGTCGTTGAACTTTGGTTCTTGTTGGACAAATTTTGGAGATTAAGAATAGATTTCCATTTTAAAAATTATTATCCTTTTTGGGTATTATCTGATCTCATACTAACCTTTTTGGTTTTAGTTTTGGTTAAGGTCTAAGGACATGGGAAGTATACAGTTCTCTTTTGTGGATTGGTGATTCTCTAGAAGTTGATTATAGATCTCTTAATGTAAACAAGTCATCCTAAATACTCATATTTTGTAGAAAATATTAGTTTGTTTATGAAATCTAGTACAAGTTGAAAGTCCACATGACAAGTAAGTATTTTTCCTTATGTTTTATTTATGCTCAAAAAATAAATTCATTAATGAAAAGTAACTAAAAAAATGTTTTCCATTAACTTTTCCTATTGGGGAATCCAATACCATTTAACCCATCACAAGTTTGTGATTTTCTGGTGGTTAACATTCTAATAAACATGTTTTCTATCACACTCCCTCAGAACATGACCCTTTGTTTTTTCTTCTATATCCACGTTTTCATACATGGAATCCTAGTATGGGTTAACTCGGGTGACCTCTGTACTTCTCTTTCATTCTTTTAAAGTGATTGTTTTACCAACTCTTGTTCTGATGTGGGACTTTTAATGATGTTTCCGAGCCCAATTTTAAAATTGCAAGGACGCAATTCCCAAAAGGGGGGAAGGATGTAACACCCCAGGTAAATAAATAATATGACATTTTTATATTTATCCTTATTTTTTAATAAAATGTTAATATTAATTTATAGGGAATGCTATGCTCCATGGCTTACCCAATACGCAACAACGAGTTCCTCTGAAATCATATGTTGCACTGTAATAATAAAATAATTTTATTTTAGATGGTAGTTAACACCTAGCCGTTGTAATGACGTGAATGAACATAACTAACTACAAAAATGATTATATATGTTTTTCATATATTTTTACTTTTTACAATAAATGTTAAAGGATTAAAAATGTGAATGAATCCAATTTTAAGCATAAACATTATAATATTCATTAAACGGTCAATTAACCGCCTTTTGATGGAGAACCTCTTTTAAAATCCACTTTTTGACAATTTTATGTGTTATATTTGTCAAAATAAAATTCATCTTTAGAATCGGGACATCAAAATTTACATTGTGTGAATTTTTGGTATTTGTCTGATAAAGTTCCTTTTTTAATGAATAGTGAAAAATGCTGTATTTTAATTCAAAACCTCTTTTCAATATAATTTATTTATATGATTATATTGTCTTTTGAATTGGTTTTAAAGTGAAGCTAGAATTTATTTTTACCATTTAATCCAATGGTGGTCATTGGAATTAATATCACTTTGAGATTGGACATAAATGAGTGTCAATCTTTTGATAGATATTGTTTCTTAAAAACACACTATTTGATTTGACAGCGGGATTTAATTATAAAATTAATTAATAAAACTTCAATGTTATGAATTTGGTAAAATATACATAATTTTTTAATTTGGAATATCAAATATAGCTTAGGGTGAATTTTTGGTATTTTTCTGAAAAACCTTAATTTTTGATGAATAGTGAAACCAGAAAGTGGTAGTTACAAAAACTGATTTTTCTTTTAAATGGATCATTACCACTTCTATGATTTGAATTTCAAAAATACAATATAAATGATTTTCATTATTAAGTAAAATGTGTTTCAAAGGGATGAAAATTGTTTTGATGGAAAGTAACTTTTATGTTTTTTTAATCGCGATTAAAGGTAATTAATGTGATTTATTGTAAAAATGATATTGTAATAGAATTAAAATATATTGACACTTGTTTTAACCCTATTGGATGAGTCATTGCCGACCAAGAAAACCCATGGGTCGATTTTTAGGACCCCATGGAGCCATTTGGGTAAGATAATGACATTTATGACATTTATTTAAAGTAAAAGTAAAAATGACACAAACATGTATTGTTTTACTAAGAAAACTTTACATGGGGTTATAGAAGTCATATTTTTGACTATAAATATTAATTGGAATGCTACAATTATTTACTACATCATAGTCTTTTTTTATAATTTTTAGACATTAAATAAATTAAATTATTTATGACATCAGGATGATGCAGAGGTTACCTCATTATTTAACGATTTAAATAAAATGGAAAGATAATGTAAAATATAAGACCTACACATGTCAAAAACTTACTGAATGGGTGTATTTCGAACCCTTATCACCTTATCCTCTAAAAAAATCAATGTGGGACCATTAAAATCCGAAACACATTTGAAAATAAAGTAACATTTTATACCTTTCCAAGAGTGCCCCTCCTCTCCTCTAATAAAAGGCCCCCACATCTACCACCTTACCCACACCTCTCAAGCCTTTGGCTCAAACAATATCTGATAATTTTGTCTCTCCAAATCCATATCCTTATCCTAGAAGCCTTATTTTATGCAGGAATCTCTTCAAGAAACCCTTTTGGTTCAAACGAAAGGGAGTTACCCGATTTTAAGGTAAGTCTTCAATTGTGCTATTTTGTTTTATTTTTCTTCACCAACCCCCTAAACTATTTTTATTAATTTATTTTGTAACCAAACAAGTATCTTCAATATACTATAATTTTGTTATAATAATGATTCGATCTACACTTACACACACCTACATATAATGGTTAAAGAACATATTGTTTCTGTAGATGGTGAATTTCTGCCTCATGAAATGATGATTGTTCAATATTATTTTAACACCTTCAATGGTGGCCATTAAGATGTCACCATATTTATATATGATATATAATATGTTTATTTTTTCCTTAAGATTCTGTATTTTTCATTTATGTCATACCTTTATGGTTTTCGTTATGGGTAAACATGATATCTTCATTTTAGGATGTGCAGACTACCACCCCCTCAAAGTGATTTGATTCGTTAATACCATATGTGGTACATATAAAGGATAGATTTAATGATATTATATATGATAACATACTGGAATTATAATACTATTATGTATCATTATGGTTTAATTCCATTAAATATGAAATAGAAATGGAAGTAGCGTTCATGCGTACGTATGGCTTACCATCTCCATGAAGGGTGCATTTCATTTCTTACCTCTAAATGATTATGTAATATTATAAATTCTTGTATATAATGGATATATATGATATATATGATATCTAAATAATGAATATAATTCTAGATATAATGGATATTTTACCCCCTGAACAAACTTGTCATTATAAAGAGTTTATTTTTGACTCAAGTACCAAGTATTGACAAAACGACTGTTATTAACATAAATTATTAAATAATGTGTATAAAATTCTAATAAGTGATATAAAAGGAATAATGAACATGGAAAAGGTTCTTAATCAAGTATAAATTAACTCATGTTTATTATTCATGAGATTAAAGAACGATCGAGTCAAGTCGGACACGAGGTAATGGATCTGACCTCTCTCTTTCTTTTTAAGTACTCTCTTTTGTGTCATTTATTTTAAGCTCATATTTATTATGTTTGGGGATGTTGTTTTATATTCCTCTTGATTTAAATTTTATTTTAATATGATTATATACCCTATTTGATCTCATCAATACTTTTTGGATGTTTTATGTGGTGTCGTTAGGCTGCCGAATTTTCATAAGGGGATTTTCATCTCACTTTTTATTCCCATGAGATTCATACTACATTAGCCACTATTTCCTTTTGTTTGGTATATGTACTGACCATTATTTTAATGTTTTTATAATACACTCTCATATATGGGTAGTTACATCTTCATTGTATGACCCTTCTTTCATGGGGTGTACATTTTGGAAGATACCCAATTCGGTAAGGGAACCTTTCACCCTCCTCATTTTAAAAGGCTTATTTTTTTAGGTCATTAAATCTTATTATGATGGGATATGTTCTTATATATCCTTATTTCTAAAAATGTTATGTCCAATTGATGAGATACCCCTTTTTATCTCTCATCAACTCATTTTCTGAATTTTGAAGTGACGTCGTTAGGCTGTCTAATTTTTGCAAGGGAACTTCTTAACCCAATTTTGATTCTTTGGGATAAACTTTTACTCCTTGAATATGTCGTTCTATGAATATGTGTGAATAACCTCTGATTTTTTTACAATTAATATCCACTTATATTTGTTGTATTCATTTGTGAAACATAATTATGTAATTGATTTATCCTTAATCCAAGGATACCATCTTTGTAAGGGATTTCATCTTGATCTCCTTTCATTAAGGCATATTTTTGTTCTAATACAAGGATTTCATTTATACGGTGTATAAACCCCTATTACATATACTTTTATTCAAAATGAATCTTTTCTATAAGAATCGTTTTACTAAATGACAAAAAGTATGTTTCTTTTTAACATACGCGGTGACAATGACCTTTCCGCCGGCGTGAGTATTATTTGATCTTTGGCTTACTCAACAAGCCGTTATATTTTTAAAAGTAAATAAATACCATATTCTCTTTTTTGGTATTGAAAATGGTTTTGATAATGGTTTTTTATGTCAATATATTTAAGTGATATATTGTGATTGAAATGTGGAAATATTTTCTTTCCTTTATAATTGTTTTATGTGTTATGATTTTATAATGGTATATGGAAATTTGAAGGGTGGTTATGTGATAAACCATATGACGGGTGGTGCCGTGAATACCATGATGGGTAGTTACATTATAACCTCCAATGAATTGAGTATGGAAGTCCGCCGTATGGCTATTCCATTAACTATGTGTGGATGTCGACCGTATGGTAATTCCATTTAAGTATGTTTATGTCCCTAGTTACCTTTGTATGTTATGTGTTATTTATTTGGGTTTTATGGTAATCTTTTGGTTACAAAAGGGTAAGTAATGGTCTTTTATTCAGTGGAGAGTTTTTACTACATAATACAGGTGAAAAGTATTACTTTGGTAAAGTACTCATGGTTTACTTGTTGTTTTGAAAAACTAACAGTTTTTCTTGTTTGTGTATCCTTTACTGGGCTTTTTATGCTCATACCATGTTTTTGAAATGTTTTCCACATGACTTAAAGATGAATAGGGTCAAGGATGGGATCAAGGAAAGACATTATATCTAAAACATGGAACTAGAAATTTTTCTTTTTAAGTGTTTTTTTATTTTATGGAAACTTAGTAGAAGTGTCTACTATGTAATATTTTGAGATGTAATAGTTATGATCTAATTATCTAAAACTCTAAACCTGAAAAGATCCTCTATGTGAATTATTCATTTAATTCATGATTAATTAATGTTTAAGGATGGGGCCTTATATTAAAATCCTTTTGTCTCTGCCAAACCCTGCCCAAATATTCCCTCAACTTCTCTCACAACAACCTAGAGGCCTTAGTTTGATCAGAAAGCCATCTTAAGGAGCCCTTTTGATCAAATCAAAAGGAAGAACCCGAAGAAGAGGTAATGTTTTCACCACCATCTTTCAATATCTTTTCTTATTAAACTTCTTCTATCTTAGTTATTTTCATTATAAAATAATAAATACAGTATCTTTTATATATTTTTATGTTATTATAAATATGTCACAACCATATTCAGTATTCTATCCATCCTTTGAATGACATGTCACCAAACATGTTTATGTACGGCCTACCGTCTCCACGTCGTGGTGTAATTGTTATTCAATACATTATTATTTGGATGGATATAATAAAGATGTGCAATTCATGTAAATAATAATTATATAATGATAATGATTCTATACATATGATATACCATCCAATTATATATTATTTTAATATCAAAAGAATGATATTGTCGCTCATACGTACATACGGACTGCCATCTCAATGAACATGATGAGATTCATTCCCCATCGTATCCATTCAAGTATAATTCTCATTTGATGATTAAAAATAATGTTTAAAGACTTGATATAATTCTGTATATGAATAAGATACAACTTTCCCATAACAAACACAACTTATGAAATGAAACATATAAAAGAAAACGTGTAAGTTAACACCTGAAACGACAATAATACTAAGATGTTATCAACAAATAAATGTTAAAAGATCATATATGATATAATATTAATGTATATGATCCTATTATAATTCAATAACAATTCTTTCACCATTATACAGGAGTTTTACCTACCCTCGACCAAGGAAAAAGTACAAAGTAAGGGGTTTCTTATCTCACTTTATATTTCGTGATATTTCCATTGTTCACCACTTTTTTTTTATGTGGGGTGTGTACTACCCATGTTTATATTAATTTTGTAATATACTTTAATTCACGGATATTTACATCATCCTTTCATGATCCTTCTTTCCTGGGTGTATGTTTCGTAAGTTACCAAATTAATAAGTGAATTCGAAATTTCAATTTCCACTCATTCGACTTTACACATACTTCATTGATTATTTTACTCCAAGATTATGTGTGGAATAACTATTCATTTTCATATGTCATAATTTCAATTAACCTTTCTGTGGATATATGTTTGATACACATAATCACTCCATTGATAAATTCTCATGTCATCGGTATGAATTTGATAAGAGTAATTTTTACTCAATCTCCATTTGTTGAGTAAAATATCCAATTCATTGGTGTTGTTTTTAAAAGATTATGTGTGAATGTCCTTTGATTGTTTTACACTGAATATCCAATAATATACAGTGTATTTATAATTTTCAAACATAATTATGTCATTGATTTATCCTTAACCTAAGGATATGGTCTTTATAAGATATTTAATCTCAATTTATATTCCATTGAGACTTCTTTGTTGTTATTCACCAAATCACTTTTATAGGGTGTATATAATGTACATTGACATAATATTTAATGAATCTATTTATTCTCATGATATTACAATTTTTTTATTACCTCAACTATTTGTATTCAAGTGTCACTATTTTGGTTAGGAACCCTAACTAAAATACCATTTTAAATGTTTTAATGATTTATTATTCCAAATTATTATCATTAATGTCCATGTTTTAAAAATAATTTTAAGGATTTATTTATATAGACATTAATGTTTTCAAATCAAAATTCCTTTAAAAAGTTTCAAAGTGGAAGGGGACACATCGATTCAAAAATATATTTTTAAATGTCTTCTTGACAAATAGTGTGTCTTTTAAATGATTTCAAGAAAAAGGGAGATATTTATATAAATAGTTTGATGATTATTTTAATCTATTTCAATATCCTTCATTATTCTAGATTGAGGTTAATCTGATACAATACAATCTTTAATATTGTATCGAATGAGTTATGTTTGACGGTGGATGTGCTATTTTTATACCATTCATGGTTTGTGGTTAAAAGTATTGACATTATGTATTCTAGTTTTAATACGAACGTTTATGTTATGTTTCAAACTTTTCATATGAGGAATGCATTGGACTTAGTAAGTGACAGGTGGATCCCGCAATAGATCCTCAATGCATCAGTAGGTCTCATGAGACAAACTAGTTTCTTAGCAGAAGTCCTTGACACAATCATATTAATAGTATTTGCATGAGGCCTTGACTATGTGGTTATGATAGTCTGGAATTATGCATTCCATCATTATAAAAGTGGTTATTGATATTGCATGTGGTTATTCGACTAGTATAATATCCACGTGAATAAGTAAATGAAATTATTTCATTTTATCTTTGCTATATTATGCTCAAGTTCAAGTTTAAAAGGCTTTTATTTTAGTTATACATTGACTTAAATGTTTATGCTTATCTATGAAAGATTCTGCTATATTGTTATCCTTATTGAGAATATGAGATCACCCCTTTCAATGTTTTATTTTCCCAGATTCGAGACATGATATTTTATTATCATGCCATTGTTGTGTAATAATGCACCGACTCTGGGTAACTGGGGTCGAGGCGTTACATAAAATACCAATTTCTAATAAAAAATATAAAAATAAGGAAATATAGAATCCCATACCAAATTATTGACGACTTTTTTTATTTGGAATACCATCCTTTATAGTCATAATGTTTTAAGGATGTGATGATTTCAAAAGAAGTGATTTTGTTTTTATGAGCATATTTAGTTTTGATTGTTTTTCCACCTCCATAAAATATTATTCAAACAAGATAAAATAATAAATCAGTAATCATGCATATTATTATATGTTAATATGTCGTTGGTATAAACCATATCCATCTCCACTTCTATAATACGGTATATAAAATCATAATTCCATCATAAGGCAGACTACCTCCTTGCGATCCTATGCCATTCGTTATCCATTAGCTCATTTCATGGGATGACCTAAAGATGGATTGAAATTATATATATTATATTTACCATATGAATACTTATAGAGATTGGATACTACATATACATTTTATCTTTCTATTCCAAAAGGGATACAATAAGGTCGCTCGTGAGTATGGAAGACTACCGCCTTACGAAGCGAAGCGATGTGATTTGTTTTCCACTAAATATTTATAAGGAATGTAATGAGGATAGTATTTACAAATCTATAGATATAAATTAATTTTTTTTGATATCAAAATAACATTTTTCATACTTCAATGAAAATATGAAATTTTCTTTTTTACATATCCATTCACTCAAAAAATGAAAACATTGTTTCTGTGTAGGTGTGGACAACAATATATTGGATGTGATGTGATTCATTTAACTTAAAAAAAATCAACTATGATATATATATATATTAATAAAATAATATGATATAAATTTAATGGATAATATTTTTGTAATTATGTATTAATTACCTCTTTGACCATAGTTTACGTTTAAAAGTCATTATGGACTTATAAACCGAATATAATAAATAAGTATATTATGAAATTAAATGATTAATAAAATGGTAATAAATCGTATAATCGGAAGAAGAAATTTTAAAAAGATCATAATAATTTATAAATTAACCTCTTTATATTATTCAAGAAGGTAGACATTGTATGTGACGAGTCTGACTCAAGGTAAGGTACTTTTTTTAAAATACTTTTTGATGTTACTCGTTGAACTATTTTTACAAAATATAAAATATATTTCTATATAACATATATGGAATGAGAATTTTTCCACCATGATTATTTTTAAATTAGTTAACTCATACATTAAAATATAATAATTAATTTTTAAATTTTTTTATTTTGGAGTATGTATCTTTTTAAAATAGAAATGTTCTGTCAATATAGAGATGATATTTTCCTCAAAATGGTTTTTTGTAAAAAAATTATTTTTAATGATTATGTTATGAATCATTTGAATTGTCTAAAAATATTGTTGGTACATTTGTAAACCTAGGTAGGGTTTATCAAATTATATCTCTATAATGAATTGTGAAAGGGGACGAAGATATCCAATTAAGTTTCTAATAAGAGATTATGGGAATATATTTTGATTGTTATAAAAAACGAATCTATAATAGTCAATATCTATATATCTATGAGAGATAATGTATATGTAATAATGATATCTATATTAGTCCAACAGTTACCATTATGATTTATTATTACAATATATTTTATTGGAAACATTTTATTTGATAAGGTAAGCTAAAGTGATTCTGTTTTATGGGGGAAAGTTATAACATTATGAGAATTTTAAAAAAATACTTCATGATAATTAATATTCCCTTTATTTTCTCTTATAAACTATTTTATGAAACCATTCGGCATATAAGGTTGTATTTATAAAATAAAATATTTATTTTGAATTTAATGTTTTGTTTGAAATGTGGTATTTTTCTTTAAATATTTATGAACTATTGATTGATTTATTTATTCTTGTGTCCATTACTGAAATATTTATGCTCATCCCAGGTTTTAAAATATTTTTCATGGGGTTTATGTTTAGTTAAATTAATAATATATAGTCTAGTTTAAAAATATGTAGGTTTTCCAATAAAATAAACTATTTTTTATATATAATGTTTGTTTGGCATGGAAAAGTAGATACTGAGTGTTAGTGTCCACTAATAATGTATTAGTTTTTGAAAAATTTATGATGTAATTAAATGAAACTCTAATATTAAAATATCTATGGTGATTTAATAAATATTATTTTTCTAAAATTTACAAGAAATGTATTGTTTAATGAAGGATTAATATCATTTGTGTCAAATAATGGTTTAAATAACATTAGAGGATAGAATAATATTATTAAAAATCACTATATGGTTAATTTGAAATGAAAATTACTTTTAAGATTATATTTTTTCATCATCTAAAGTATATCAATTTGGATTTTTTCCAAGAGTAAATATTGAACATTTTGTTGCAAGGTATCGAGTAAATGATATCATTAGAAATTAGAAACCCAGAATGGTCAGAATTTGAACTGAGTTGTTGGATATTATGATGAGTTAGTTGAAGTGAGATGTAAATTATGGTGGAATACATGTTAGACTATACCCATATCTTCCATAAATCAATATGATGATAGTGTAGCATCTATAAGGTATCAACCTCCATAATTTAGTGGATATTTTGATATTGTTATTTATTGGTAGGTGGATTAAATCCCTAGAAAAGATATATGATTTTAGGGGATTCTTATATTATCAAAAAGTATGTCTTGCAATTTATTATTTTGAAGGTGAATTTTACCAAAATTGGTTGATTGTTAAGAATATTATGGATCTATAAATGATTTATTCTTTGGAAATAGATTTATTGAAACTATTTGTCTTGTGTAATATTTTCCTAAGGTGACTAGACAATGCATAGAAAACAAATTCAATGAATTTGGGTATAAGAAGTATTCTAGGAATATATAAAAATATAATCTTACCTGATTGGAATGGTTTGAACCATATATTACCCATGATCTTTATATTGCGATTAATCAGTTTTACATAGGATTGAAGAAAAAATCTCAAAGGGAACTAGCTTCATGAGAAATTATGAGTATAAAGAAACATGTTCAATGATAGAAGAAGGTGTAAATTGAGTTTGGAGGTGGTCGTGTGTTATTTGAAAACTAATAGAAAAAAGAGTTCATCATGTTACGAAAAATGGAATTCTTTATTAGATAAGTTTTATTGTAAGAAAATTGATTGTTCATTTTGTGATAATTGTTGTAAAAAAAAGTAGGGAATTTATTTTGATGAGTGGTATTTTATTAGGATGTGATATTGTTTGGAATATTTCAGGAAACTTTTATGAAAAATATAATGGTTGAGGTAAGAACTATTATGATAATCATGAAGTACATTATTTTAAATTTAATGATAGGTGTTATTTTAAAAACAATCGTCTAATGTAAAAGTCAAATGATCAGAAGAATATAGTGAATAAGTTAAAAGGCATGGTCAAATCCGTTGAAACTATTTCAGTAGATGTTGGGACATCAAACCATGTGGTATCATATAAATTTTATTTTTTTCATATTATAAAAATGAATTGTTTGATTTTAGTCCTACAAATTATTTCATATATAATAAATATTTCTGTAAATTGGAAATTTAATCTCATGAAATCGAACCAGAACATATGTTAAAAATTCCATGGAAATTATTAAAGAAAAAACGAAATTATAAGAATCATAATTTCATTTTTGGTGGAATGAATTTACTTGATATCCTTTTTTTATTTCCCTGAGAAGAGTTTAAAATTATATTATTTATAGATTGTATATTTTTTACCCTGCTTCGATAGATTGTTGAGATAAAGTCGTTGTTTTTAGAAAGAGGATACATTTTTATATGATAATGAACCAATACCATTGATAAAATATTTGAAAACCATGAAACTGTTAAAGTATTGAAATGAATGCTATATTGGATATATTTATTAAAATAGTGGAACTGTTTATATAATGGATGGGTCGGTGGTAAAGGAGTACCCAGATGATTTTACTAATGAGTTTCACAGTTACATACCTATTAAAGATGTTTAATTTACTATTGAATTTGTTCTTGATGTTAAGAGAAATTCAAAACCTCTTTGTAAAATAACATAATTATAAGTTTTAAAATGGTTAAATTAGATACATTACTTATTGGATAATGATTTAAATAATCCAATCACACCACCATAGGGTGATCATTTTTAAAAAAAATTATATTAAGATTTTCATTGATTGAGGATCTGTTAATAGTATTACAGTTAAGAATAGGAAACTCTTTTTTATATTATTGACTTATTTGATTTTCTTTAGGGACCTAAATATTTTTTTATATTTGATCTGATGTTTTCATTCCATAAAATAGTTATGAGGTAGGATGACATTATAAAAACAACATTTCATACAAGATATTAAAATTATGTGTTTGTTGTTATTCCCTTTCGTTTGAAAAATTTCCCCATTGTATTTATTGATCTAATGAATAGTTTATTCTATGAATTTTTTTGATAAGTTTTTAGTTTGTTTTACTGATGATATATTGGATTATTAGCAATTTTATGAGTATATCAAAAATCATTTACATATTTTTCTACAAATAATTAATGAAAATAAGTTATATATAAAATTTAGACAATGTGATTTTTGGTTATAATAGATTTCTTCCCTTACAAACATTGTAAACAACGACCAAATTACATTTGGTCCCACTAAAACATAATTTTTTGATGAATGACTAAGACCAATATATGAAAATAAGATTCCTTATTTTCTCAGATTTTCCAGAATTTTCTGATAATTTTTTATAATGTTTTCCCAATTATTTATCCCACTGTATATGTTAATATGAAATGAGATAATTATTTCATGACAAATAATGTTATTTTTTTACAGGAAATAAAAATAAGATTGTGGAATGATCTAGTTTTAGTATTAACGTCTTAAAAAGTTAATATTTCATCAACAATGATGATTCATTAAAGGGTGTTTTTTGTGGTTTGACGAAAAATCATTAGATATTTTCTTGTACATCACTGAAACTGAAACCTCGTGAATTAAATTATCACACCCATGAACGAAATTACTTGTTGTGATTTTTTGTTTGATAATTTTTGGAAAACATTATTTTCGATCCATTGGATAAATATATGTTAATCATAAAGTATTGAAGTATATATTTAAAAATAATGAGTTCAACATGAGGCATATAATATGGTTATAACTAATTAAGGATTAGGATTTCACAATACATTACAATCATGGATATTTAAAAAATATTGTTGATAAATTGAGTTATAAAAATAATGCTACATTTACCATGCTATATTTATAACATGACCATTTGTTTAATCATTTAATGAATTTTGGTGTTGAATTATTTGATGCAGGAACCACCACTATTTTGTTTCAACTGTCACGGCCAAAATATCTATCATAAAGAATCAAAAAATATCAAAAGGATGATTTTGAGTAATAAAAAAGGTATAATTAGTCATGTAGGCTATGTTAACTGAATATAACATTGATATGAAATTTATTTTGAAATTTATTAAAAGATTATATATTCCTTATGATTCATAGTTTTAGAAACATTCATTATGTGAAGCTCATAGTTTTCTATTTTCAATTCATCCTGGAAGCACTAAAACGTAAAGTGACCTTCAAGGGAATTACTAATGGGATGAGATGAAAATAGAAATTGTTGAATTTACCATGAAATATTTGACTTCATATAAATTTAAAGAATAAAGTAAATTACTAAAGGGGTTTCGTCATCCTTTTCTAGTTCCATGGTTAAAAAGGGAAATTTATCCATGGATTTGATGGTTGGACTATCGAAGACTTCTCATGGTTATACTAATTTTTTTTGACGGACTAAATCCTAAAATTTCCATCCCTTTTATGAAACACTATAATCATATCATCTTTCTCAATTATATCTAAAATTTATTTTCACAATACATGGTGTTCTTCCATTCAATGAATATGATTATTGTCCTTGGTTTATATCAAATTTTTTGAAAGTCCTTCATATGTCATTGGTATCTAAAATTAATTCTACTACAAGATTTTATCCGCATTCTAATGGAAAATAAATAAGAAAAACTTCGACCTTGAAAGACATTATTCATGATTTTTCAATGGATTACTATATAATTTGGTATCATAATCCTTCAATAGTTGAGTTTTCAAAAAATAAAAATTTTCATTATTGTATAATATTTCACCACTGAAATCTATATAATAAATGTGTTGGTGTACTCTATAATTTTGGAACAAATTAAATTAATTGAAGTTTATAGTACCATAATTTGAAGTATAAGTACCTGGGAAACATAAAACAATTAAAAAATTTATGAGGATAGTTCGTAGTCGGTAGAAATGTTTTGAATTTAACATGTGCAAAGGCCTTTCATTCGAGATAAGTGAACATGTTTTCATACAAATATATCTATGGAAAACTATAACACATTTTAATTATAAGGTAATGAACTCCAATGTTAGTAAGACATTATTTAATCTTATAGAAATTTGGAATAGTTTCTTACCTAGTGGCCTTGCCTCCATGTTTATCATAGGTACACAATGCTTTTGATGTTTCTATGATATTGTAGTATTTATAATATTCCTCTTATATTTTGATCCATGATGTAGTTTTAATGGTTGATAAACATTCTAATACGGAATTTTATATTCAGATAAAATACTATAGAGAACAAGTGTTGTGGAACAATGTATTGCACTCAAATAAGGTTTTCTGGGATAAAATATATGATTAAAGAAGAAACATGGATGTTTGATAAAGTTATAAGAGAAATGAATCATGATTTGTTTAGTATGTGAAAAGATTTCAAAGATTAAAGTTCCCAAATGGGGGAAATGTAACAACCTTGGTACTGATAGAATATGTTTTTTCATATTTATTAGTAGTCTTGAATTTATATTTATATTCATTATAAATATATTATATAATATGGTAAATGTTAAAAAGATGAAATAATTTTTTTAAACTCAATTATTATAAGGTTTTATTTAAAATGTTAACATTAACTTTTTAGAATTTAAGTATATTAAATTAATTTCATTTATGAATGTATAATTGAAAAATTATCTTAAAATTATTTTTTTTGAACTTCATGAAAAAACTATTTTTTCAATGAATAGTAAGAAATAAAAAAATTTATTGGAAACATGATTTTATTGTAAAGTAATTACAATGTATGTTTTTTTGTATTATATATAAATTTAAATTTTTTACGGTTCATTTAAAATAATTTAATTATGGTTTTGAAATTAACATTGTTCTATATTTTTGTTTAAAATTCTGATAATTTAAAAGGGTATTTTCCTAAAAAAATAATTTCATTTTTATGATTTGATTTTATTATAAATAACACAAAATTTATGGTTGGAATTTTGAATAACTTTATTTGATATTTTTAATAATATTTTCCAGGTTTATTAATTATCTGTATTTAATTTTTGGACAATAATATTAGTAATGTTAAAAAATATTATTACCACAATAATAGTTAAATTGGGTAATTAAGGGTAAAAATAAATTTATAAGGGCTACAAAATAACCTTAACAGTTTCGAAAATTACATGGATGAGTAAATTACATAAATAATCATTTAGGTTTTTCTAATATGAAAATTTCATTAAATATGGATACTATTATAACCTTTCTATAACTTTATTTAATTTAATGCCAAATATGCCAATCTTGTTTTTATTAAGTGTTATAATTAAAATATGGTGTTCTCGATGGGATATTTTTTACTATACATATAATTTTTTAATATAATATACTTTCCTTCATCATAGTAATTTTTTTTATTATGGTTCAAATAATTACCTTTAATATTATCACGTAATTGATGTAGTAATTATCCAATTTGTGGAAGATACACATAAATGATTTTAAAAATATTAATATATATATATATATATTCATATAATTAATGTTACAAAATAAATTTCCATATTTATATGACATGTTTAGGATATAATAATGTTTTAGGATTTGATTACACTTTTATTCACAATGTTGTCTACACCAGAGTAATGAATAGTATCAAATTTGAAAATAATTATACATTATGGAATTAATATATTATGAAATTTTAATAAAAAATAAAAAAATAAAAAAACATGTACATTATTTAATAAGAAATTATACCCCTTATTCATTTATATGATATTTGTAATAATTTAACACTAAAATAGTCAAATTATAGTTTAATAATTTGAGCTATTCCAACAGTTCCTCATTCCCTCTCCTTTAAAATGGATCCTCTACTCAGTTAGTCACATATCAGAACCAATTTGAATCTATCGCTACATAGTAAAATTCATTTATATAATCCATCCCTACATTATCATGGTATTACAGTAGGCATAATAAAATCCCTATTAGTCTAAAGGTTTTAAGGAAAGAAGGATATCCAACGAAGAGGTATAGTGTTTATTGGAATGTTTAGTTTTTTACTTCTACCTCCATCAATTAATCTTCAACAATGTTAAAATAATAAATAAAATATCCTCTATATGAAAAGATATTGTTATTTCTTTGGAATGTCCCTTAACTATCTTCTCTACCATTATATGGGATACGAAATCATCATTCATGTGTATAGTGGATTTCAACATGGTGAACTGATGCCACTCATTTCCCATTTTCGTCCATCGAGGAATAAAATAAAGATGGATGATATATATTAAATAAAATATTTATACTTCTAGAGTTATGATATCATACATATTTTCTAACTTTCTATTCCATGGTAATATGATAATGTCTCATGTGTGTATGATATATTAATACCTAAGGAGGCGATGTGAATTGTTTTCACTAACACTTTACATGGAATGTAATAAGGATTCATTTTATGAATATAAGTGATATTATAGAAATTACTATGTTATTAGTGAAATATTTATCATACTAAAATGAAATTACTTCATTTTATTCTTATCCATTCTATTCATTGAAAAATTATTACATCTATCATGGATAAGTGTGGACTACTTCCTCTATGAAGATATGTGAATTTTTTACATCACCAAATCACAAATAATATATTTATAGCTATATTTAATTAAATTATAATCATTATATTCCCCAATATTTTTGTGTAGATGAGGTAATAACTACCTTGTTTACCTTATTGATTAGGCTGAAGTCATTGTGGACATATTAACAAAATATCATCAAAATGTCTAATATGAATATAAATGATTAATGAAATGGTAATAAGTGATATAAAAGGAATAAAAAGATTTAATAATGTTTTATGAATTTAATAATTTCCTATTTTTATTATTCACGAAGTTATATATTTTATGTGATGAGTAAGACCCATGGTATGGGACTTTCTCATAAAATTAATATTTTAAAGATACTCTTTCAACTCATTTTAAAAAAGACAAAAGGAATGTATTTTGAACTTATTTGGAATGAGTATATTTCCATAAAACAATAACTGTCATTTAATTGAATCATATTTTATAAATTAAGAAAATTTATTTTCCTATTTTCATTTATGACTATACAAAATTCTTAAAAATAAATGTTATTTTAAAATGAAAAAATTATTTTCCTCAAGCAATTTTTTATTAAAGAATTATTTTTTCTGATTATGTTAGGGTTCAGGGGAATTTTTTGTGAGGATTCATGGTTTAGTTATTAATGATTTATCGGTGAGCCTATTTTAACACTCAGATTCATTGGGAAGTGGAACATATTTTACCAATTCGGTTTATCCTTAGTGATTATGGGAATAAAATATGTAGGTTATTCTAAATGTAGTAGTGATAGTTACTCCATATATTACAAAAATAGTTATAGTATACATAATAGTGATATGAAAATGATTCCACATATTACCTTTGTGGTTATTTTCTATTTATTTATTAGGAAACTTATGATATCTTATGTAAGCTAAAGGCTTGTGTTTTATGGTTGAAAGTTATAACATTGTGAAATGTTTTCATGAATAATTTATGAGTTATTGTATTTCTTTTATGTTCAGAAATGATATATTTTACAGAAATAACTGGGTAGAGAAGGCGATTTGTTGCCTAATAAAATTATTATGTTGATCCCAAACCTTAATTTGAATAGGAACATTTTTAACAATTATTTATTGAATAATGATTTCAATCCTTCTATTTTTGTATCCTATTAATCTCTTTATGCTCATTCCATTTTTTAAAATATAGTATATGATGAAAATGATGGGCATATATAATGTAGATGTAATTTTAATTTCATGAATATATATCATTAAACAATACCATGTTTTATTCAAAATGTTTTATTTGGTTGAAAAAATGGATACTCTGTATAAGTTTCTACTTATAATGCATGGTATTGTTATTTATAAGTCATAACCGAATTTCATAAAACTATTGTCCCAAAATATCTATATTAATATAAAAAATAAAATCTAGTATAATTTAAATAGATATGTAATGTTTAAGGCCTGGTCCTTATACATTGTACATGATCCAGATAAATTAAGATGAAAAAAAGAATTTATCCTATCCTTATTTAAGTGTGAGATCTGCATAAGGGATTATTTGTAAGATATATATTTTTTATTATTACTATCAACAAATTATATGAAATGAATATTTGATCTCAAATACATGGTCCAAGAATAATATAAAATAATACCCCCTCATTGTGTACAGATCATACATGAGAAATGAATTTTCAAATAAAAGAAATAGGTGTGGCCTCATTCAAATAATATTGTACAGATGTGATGCCTAGATATTTTATTTCTAGCAATGAATATAATTTCCATCATTCACAACCATGTACCTCAATGAGAGTTTGATCCATATAGAGGCTCCATTCCAGAGTAAAATTTGAAAATCCCGACAATTTCCATGCAATGCACTCCCACACAACTCAATCAAAATCACAGTTATATCTTGTTTTTTAGACCTACCGTATAACATGTGATCTTAGAGGTCCAGTAAATTTTACCTTAAAAGTGTGGTTCAGTTTATTTTTATCCCCAAATAAAGAACCACATCATATTCAAAAGAAGTTAAAACACAGAACAAAATCCTTATCTCATGACGTCAATCAAAATAAAAACAAGTAATCCCATTTAAAATATAATTCCCTCACCTGATTTTGTACTCAATAATCTCATGTTTTTCTCTTTATCTAGAAAAAGTGTTCAATACACATTGGAACAACACATAGGGTGCGTGAAACAATCTTTAATCATATTTTCTCTATAAAATATCATCATATATTTGAAATATAAGTTAATATAAACTCAGTCTTTAAGTTAATACACTTCTATCAGAACCCCAAGAACCATATTCCAATGTACTATTTGATCTGGCTAGAATATTATTTCTATTATGGACTACATAATCTGAAGGGATACAAATATATCAAATATAAAAATACACAATACATAGTAGATAATGCCTAGTTGATGTTTTGGTCACACAGTAGGGGACCCACATAAATTTTGGAGTTATTCTTTGAACTGTGTGTGATATAGACTTCTTCTTTTATAAATGGTTGACCTATACCCATAGGTATTTTCCTCATATTGACCCAAATATTCGTGGGTATTGGTTTTAATTTTCTCATGACCCAATTATTCAAATAGTTCTCTATACCATTGAAATTAGTCATTTGCGCATCATACTCATTGACAAATGGTGATTCTAGAATTATGTTCCTGGACCATTTCATTTTTTGGGTATGCGTCTCTTATGAATTCCCAACATCAATGAGTTTCTAAATCCCTTAATACCTCCTTTTTTACCAAACAAACATCATGGAAGTTTTCATGACTAAATCACTGGATCCATTTTTTACCTACATTATTAGAATTTCATAGTCTTTGAGACCCTGTCTTCATGGTTATCCCTTCCAGTATACCAATAACTGGTACTGAATTACTAAATGGACCCCACTGTGATTCACTATTGAAAAAAAACCGTTCATTTGATCTTATAATAAAGGACATTTTGGTCCCTTAATTTACCTAGATTGGATTTACTACTAATTAACACAAAGAATCAAATCATTTTATTGGAGGATGATTTAGTCCATAATGGGTCCTTGATCTAATTCAATATTGTAAAAAACAATTCCTTATAGAATTTTCATTGAATATTTTATTAATAATGATGTTAAATTTCATTGAAGGTAGCTGCATTGTATACCATTAATCTATATGGATCATTTCTAGGGGACACTATGTGAAAACTACACAACATGTGGTCCAAGAATTATCCTCACATGAAAACCACAGAAAAATCATGTTTCTATCATATTTCAATCCATGATTCATCTTTAATAGAATCATTATTTTCATGAAATTAATATAGAAATAAATAATGAAAATTTTTCATCTCCCTACATATGGTCTAAAACAATGCATGGAGACTTCTGTAAAACTATATGTTTATTTATTCATAATTTCATAGATTACATAGTGAATGAGGTATCTAAAATCCTAGTTCCATCAAAAAAATAAAAAATCATAACCCCTCCCTATATATGTGCTAGACCAATGTAGGGAGCTTTTTACAGAACTATATATGTATTTATTCATACTAATAGGTTATATATAGTGATTACGTGCTCTAAAATCATATACATAGACACAATTTAAAATTTATTGAAAATTACATTTATACAATGCCATATCCCTATATATATATTAAGATTTATATAGGGATATTTCATTCCATAACTTTTGTGCGTCTTGATTTACTTCATTATAGGATTTCTAGAAATGCCTAGAATATATATTTTCGGCCCATCTAGAGATCATCATTACTAATTATAGTTCTACTTTATGAGAAGAAAAAATATATCATGACTCCCTCTACTGTAAAAATGAGAATTCCACTTCATAATCCTTATCAAACACTCACATAACATAATTGACCTCACAATTTTCTATTATTCCCCACTCCATGAAGAATTAAGGTGATATTAGTGAACCTCTAAATTCGCTCCTACATGAATGAATGAGATTTGTTCCATACAATGATAGGGAAACATGTCTATGTTTTATGATGTTAAACATAATTACATGAGGTCTTTACACTGAATATGACATCCACCCTCATGAATGTGCACCGAGGAATCAAAATATTTATCCCTTCACCATAAAAATGTGTTCAATAAACCTCAATGTATAATTTATGTAGCTCAAACCCTTCATAAATCTTAAGTTCTCCTTTGGATAAATTAATATACTATGTATAATAGTTAATACCAACTGATTCATGGATTTGATAAACATATCTTAGGACCCCATGGATATTGTTCCCACAAAATCTTGGTTCCCCCTACAGAAAATTTGTAAACCAGATGAGATAATATAAAGGGACCCCAATAGGATTCATTAGTTAAGATCGTGATTCCAAATAACTACTACCTAGGGGTAGTATTTTCCCTAGAGAAGATTCTAAATAGATATCTGGTAGATATTTTCATTACTGTATGAGATATGGGAATCTTCTATTAAATATTGTCTTCCAATCCCACTATTATTTACCTTCCATTCACTCATATATTCTTAGGATTTTATTTACACCTCCCACAACCCTACTATTAAAGAGGATTCTAATACCAAAATTCTAACTCGTATATTTATCATACTCATTTTCAATGATAGGATATTACATCATATTCTATTATACATTCAATTGAGGTATGCAACTCTCATAAAGACCTAGACTCTCATAGATTTTCATTCCTCTCAGAAATCCCATGTGCTCCTACTATGAGATCTAAAACATCATAGTTGAAGCCATTCTATAAATTAATAAATGATAATGATGAATGATTTATATCTTTCCTAGGATATGATATAGATATTTACATTCCATATATAAGATATTGATCTATATAGAGGATCCTTTGGCCAATCATGATATCAAATATCTCTTTTGGAAAATAAAAAATTTCACAGTCTCTGTATATGACATATATCTATGAAGAGAGTATTTTTAATAAAAACACATGACATGATTCCTATTGCCATGGGATATGTATTAATCCTTATTTTCCCTAATCCTAGTCCCAAATCTAATATTAAAAGTTAGAATACCCCTATCGTTTTACATGAACTCGATTTCTGAAAGGAACCTTATCTTATTTGAATTTCCCATGACTTGATTCATTACATGATATAAAAAGTATAGATTCATCAGAATACTAACGTGGGAAAATCTATATTTTTTCTTGTATCACAACCATCCATATCCATTGATACATTTTAAATGAAGGAAAACTTTTTTATCCAAAATAATGTATTGATGACCACTCTAGTGAAATCCTCTACCAAAATGAAAGCCTTTCAACCTAATGGTATTGTTGAAAATTAGATCTCATGAACTCAATCAATAGTGGATGACTTATATTTCATGGGGATCATTCCCTAATCTCTTATATATAATCCAGATATATGTAAGGTGATCATTAAATTTTCTAGAACTATATATTGGCTACATTTCTACCTCATTGGATTTATACTAACACTCAAATAATCTGTCACTTAGAGAATACATGAATTTTAATGATAAATAATGACCCTCTCTAAATACATGTCTTTTTATGTGTTAATTCATAAGATAACTATGAATTTATTGATTCATATTATCACTAGATCCCTGGAGTTTCTTAGGACCCTTCAAACATGGTCTAAGGCAAAAAATCAAATACAAAAAATGTCATTCCCACTTTCACATATGATATCAATAAATAGTATGGAATTTTAATGAAAGGGTTAACAATGTCTTGAATTATTTATCTATATAATATCCATATCTACACATATCATCTTCATTCATGAAGAAGATACACTATAAAGGGCCCCTGGAATATGAATATCCACCAAGGAGTCTATAAAAGAATTAATGTGCCTATTCCATTTGAATTCCATCAACAAATGCGAGGTATATATATGGAAATGATTTATACATTCACATCGGTCCCCATGTACATTCCACTTGACATAAAATATCACAGAAGACATCCAAGACATATGATGTAAAAATATATAATAATTATATGCTTGTACCATAACATTAAACTTCATAATAAGAGAATACCAATGCATGATGATAGACTTGGTAGACAATCATCTACCATCACTCCTTATTAAAGGATGAAAAGTTACATAACGTGGTTTATAATTGATTAAGGTGATTATATAAACATTTTGAGAACCTAAATCCAAAAATAAAACATCGTTTATTGAGCATCTCAAGTTTCTACAAACCTTCTTCTACCCCTCATAATGGAGAACTGATCTCTATGATTGACCATGTATGAGCCAAATATGCATAAGGTCCTTAGACATGTCAAATAAATGAATTATTGCATTTATAAAGTGTATTTTTATCCTTTTCATTTCTGAAATCATCTCAATATAACCCTTATCCATAGTGATATTAATAATCATCTTCAACGTGACTATCTCATTCCATCACTCGTGACTTGATAACATTGATACATGATTTATGTCACATTAATAATCCACTAAAATGGTCTTAGGGATCATAATTTAGGATTTTTTTGTAATAGAATCATGATACATGATCCATATAAAATTTTATATGTTGTGTTGTTAACGATAAAATATTTATCACCTTTCAATTTAGAAACCCATGAACTAAATTGGAAGACTACACAATTATATTTAATATGAAATAATTGTTTTAAGTTGAAAATCCATAAATGGTGTCATTTGAGATATTCAAGTATCCAATCACTATTATATTCAACTTTATATTTTAGGAAACAATTATATTGTTAAAAAAATTTATAAATCTCTTTGGTAACATATTTTGGAAAATGTATAATCTATGTCATGCTATCTAGACAACTATTCTCGTGAAAAATGTTCGAGCGCACCACGAATTAACAAAATTGTCTTTCAAAAAATGGATATGAATATAATTAACTAAATTTTTATTTTTATATACTACAAATAATATTAACATCCATTTTATGTGTTTCATAGATATAATAAATGAAAAAATTCAATTTTTTAGACAAAGGAAGTATTTTTCAAAAAATGCAATTTAAACACCTTATAATGGAAAACCATTATTAAATCCAATATTTGAAAATTTTATATATGAAATTTTAAAAAATAAACTTCTTATTCATAATTGGAACATAAAAATATAGTTTCGATAAATTTATGGTGTTTTTCTAATAAAATTCATATTTAAGTGAATTGTAAAAAATACTAAATTTTAATTGAAATATTTTTCTTTAATAAAAATAATATATAATGTTAAATTATACATTTGAATGGTTTTGGAGAATAATTAGTTTATATTTTTATTATTTAATACAATTTTGGTCATTATAAGTAATTTCACATTTAAATATGACATAAAGACATGTCAATCTTTTAATAGTTTTAACTTTTTAAAAACCCACATTTTGTTTTTGACGACGGGAATTGATTTTAAATTAATTAATTCAACTTATATGTTTTTAATTAGGTAATATATAATTAATTTTTGAATTTTTAATATCTAAATTATCTTAGAAATAATTTTTGGTTTTTTTCTTAAAACATTCATTTTTTGACGAACAGTGAAAAACACTACGTGATTTTTTTAAACCGAATTTAAATTAAAATAAATATTTATTTTATTTAAATTTATTTTTCTTAAAAATTGATATATCATACATATATATGTTCTATTTAATTAATTTTAGTCATTTTATAATAAAACTAGATGTATAAAATTTTATTGATCTTTTTAACGTCTTTACCCACCTTCTAGGTACATTTGCAAAGTTTTGTAAAATGGAATTTTACTACTTTGGTTAATTGAAATTTAAAAATCCAAGATATGTGGTTGAAATCAGTATTTAAAATTTGGTTCAATAAGATAAAAATAATTTTTGGTGAATTGTAGCTTTTGTCTTTTTTTACCACGGTTAAAAGTAAATAGGGTAATTAAAGGTAAAAATGATATTATAATTACCCTAAAACATGTTATAATTCTATTGGAGAAGTGTATTTCGGCCAAAAACACCTTATGAACAAAATATAATAATTTTGGTCCACTTATAATTATGTTTGAACATTTATTATTATTTTATATAAAGAAGAGTTAAAAGTGTAAAATTCAAATGTCAATAACTAAATCATTTTTAATATATTGTTATACATAAGATAAACTCAATTATAATTTTTCATAATAAATCTAAAAATAATTCATATATCATGGTTTTTTATTTTTAAATTTTACATATTATTTAATTAAATTTATTTATGACACAATGATGATACAATAATTACCATATTAATGAAAAAAATCAAAGAAATAGTATTATAAATGTTAAAATTAATATATTTTCAATGCTTTGATGACATCCACTAATTTTATAGATTAATATGACATTTTAGAGTTGATGAAATGTAATTTTTTCAAAGTATTCATGCTGTTACGACTTTAAAAAAAATCAAAATATCCAATACTATCAAAATTGACATAAATGTGTTTTTCAAACAAATACTATATTATTAAATTATATAATAGTACTAAAAATATATGGTTCATACAGAGAGCTCTTATAATTATATATATGTCATTAATTAACCACATGGGGTTCTCTTTTATTTTTATTGTAAATTTATTAACCATTCATTATAATAATACACGAATACATGGTAAAAGTTAAACTATTTAACTACGGGTTAAATCTAAAATATAAAGTTAATAAGATGGCTTAAACATGTCTAAAACCTATTGGTTGAAAGATTTGCGACCCATACCCACCTTATCCTCAATATAAATCATTTTTGAGACATTATAAACCGAATATGATTGAATAATAAAACAATACTTCAAACGATCCTTAAGTGACCCTCACCTCTCTTATAAAAAGGTATTTACTCTCCTCTAAAAATCACACCTACAAATCCATTTTCCTCTGCCAAACCCTACTCAAATATCCTGCCAACTACCTTAAATTTAGCCCAGATCTCTTACCTTCTTCATAAATCCAACCTAAGGAGCATGTTTGTTCATCTAAAATGGAAACACCTGAAGAAGAGATAATAATTTCACCACCCCCTTTCTTGTTCTTTTCTTCTTCAACTTCCTCTATCACTATTATTTATATACAAAAATAATAAATATAGTACCTTATACATATTCTGATTTTATTATAAATATGGTAAAACCATATTCTTTCTTCTATCCAACAAATAATTGACAAAGTCACTATACATGCGTACACACAACTTACCGTCTCCATGTTGTGGTGAATTTTTTTTATTCAAACACTTCATTATTTAGATGGGTATAATAAAGATTTAAACTTATGTAAATAATAAATATAATATTTTAATGATTTTTTATGTATGATATATCATCCAATTAAAAACTATTTCACCATGAATATAATGATATTTTCGCTGGTGCGAAAGGAAAGATTATCTTCTCCATGAACGCGATTAGATTCATTCCCCATCGTAATCATTCCGGAATAATTTTAATTTTATGATAAAAATAAGATTTAAGAACATAATTTCTTTCTAGATATGAATCAAATACATCCTATCCATAAAAAACATGGTTTATGTAACCACGAATATAATGGAAAATGTATCATTTAACCCCCAAAACGATGATACAACTGAAATATTATGAACAAAATAATATTATAGGATCATATATGATATCTTATTTATGTATATAGTTCTTGTATAATTTTATAACATTGTTTTTACTATTATATAGTAGGTTAAAATTCCATTTACTATGAAAAATTACAATGTAAGTGTTAATTCCTCAATCTCATTATTATCCAAGATTGTTTATGGGTAAAAGGTTTTTGGGATATGTTTATTATCAATGTCTATGTTTTAAAAAACAAATTTAAAAATGTTTCTTTTAAGTTACTATTTAACAAATAAATCATTTAATATGTTTTAAATATTTATTCTTCAAAATAATTCTTATTAATGTCCATGTTTTCATAATTTTTTTATGGATTTATTTATATGAAGATGAATTTTTTAATATGATAATTCCATTAAATTGTTTATAAGTAGTATGTGACACATTGACTCAAAAATATATTTTAAACATCATCCTTTATAAATTTCGAGACATGTAAATAATTTCACATTAAAAGATATTTCCCTCAAATTGTTTTACTGATTATTTTCAACTATTTCTACATCCTTTTTGGATATTATTCTTGATTGAGGTTGATTTATTAAAAATTCAATCTTCAATATTGTATTGAATGAGTTAGGATATGTTTAACTATGACTGTGATATTTTTATACCATTCATGTATTATGGTTAACGTATTGACATTTCCTATTTCAATTTTAATAAAATGGTAATGTTATGTTTCAACCTTTTTATATGAAGAATGTTGTTGACTTATTATGTGGCACGTGGAACCCGCTATAACTCCTCGGTGCATTAGATTTCTCATGAGACAATTAGATGTGTATTTCGCTGAGGCCTTTCCCAATTTGACATATGGTTTTGGCCAAATACTTTATTATTTTATACATCTTGGCCAAGGCCTTGACAAAATTTTTCTGAATGTCTCACATTATACATTCCCTCATTATGAAAATAATATTGATAGATCATGTGGTTATTCATCTAGTAGAATACCCTTGACTATGATTTATTATGGAATTATTTACTCAGATCATATTCCTTCCATAAAGTGTTCGTGTTTATTATTTGTAAAGGCATGTGTTTTAAATTATTCACCATGCCTAATGTTTATGTTATCTTCCGATGTATTATTTATTCTTTTATATCATCTGATCTCACCCCAATATTATGTATTACTTTCCCTGGATTCCAAGAAGTTTATTATGATTGATATGTTGGGTTAAGGTAAAAGGAATAATGGTGTTCCCAAAGCATTATGTATGCTATGTTTTATGTTAGAAATTGAAATGTAGAGTTTATATATGTAATCTATTTTTGAAGAAAAATAAACTTATTATTCTTTCAAGACTTGATTCATTGTTATCAGGCCAATGTAATAAAATAAAGCACTGGCTCTGAGGATCTCGGGTCGAGGTGTTATAGTTGGTATCAGAGGAAGTTTAAAACAACCTTGGAAATAGATTTAGATAAACACTAATTAGAGAACATTACCATAAGATAGACATTGATGATTAGTATAATATAACTTCCTCAAATTTTGTTAATGCATAGATATTGTGTATTTTCCAAGCAATACATCCCTATCTATATACGAGCAGGAAGAGGCTACTCTAACACAAATATACATCGGAGTGAAAACTCACACAAGGAGTTTCGGGCATGACCTAGGGCATCTTGGTACACATCAATGGGCCTTGATGAACTCTTGGTTATAAAACTCCTGGGGGATATGCTTAGGATAGTTCACATTTTCTGTATAAACCATTATGAAGGATTTAAGAGTAAATACATCTCAATGAAAACATTTTTATGATTATGGATTACGAGCACAAACTTTTTAATTTATATTAGATATTTATAATGTTTTGAATTATTCTTTGTGATTCATAAAATAACATAGTCTATGGAATTGTTTATAAATGGTGCCCAGTAGATGTAATGAGAACTCTCACAATACACGTGATCCAAAGAGTAATAAGGATCATATCTTTCTTGGGCTTATAGAAACTTTTAGAAGGGAAATATTATCCCACGTATTCTCATCATATGAAGAAATAATATTATGTATTAATAAGATAAGTAAATAATTCTCCGAGTACTAAGGCATTTAAACGATTATAGAGAAGATAAGGATAGGAGAGAGAAATATTTATTAAGGGAAGATGGGAAAGAAGGATTTTACAATATGTGATGATTGTGGAAAGAATAACCTTGGTAAATGTTATGTGGGAATGTGAGTGTTATAAGTTTGGAGAAAATGGACACTAGGTACGTGATTTCAAGTGTAAGAAAAAGGTTTCAAATGTACAATGCTTCATCTTCATGTACTTGGGTCACTACCCGAATCAATGTCTAAATAATCAGAGTATCCCCCAAACGATGTTATTGGATAATAATCATTTCATGAAACTACCACAGATGAAGAGGAATGAGTAGTGTTCTTATGTTGTTATTAAGGAATTATTTCATTCGAGGGTTGTGTCAATGATATACTGGTAATATGAATTATGGAGAAAAATAAGGATTGTACCACAATACAATTTTATTGAAGATTTGAGATTATATCATTCTATGAAAAGTTACTCAATAGAAAGTTAATATTTTTGGAAAATACATGGTTGAAGGAAATATTAACACTAATATGGTTTTGATACATATGTAGGGTTTTTTAATATGATATGATTTATTTGGATAAATTTTATTCGATATTCTTGAGTACTTTGAAACTAATTATTTTTTTGATTCCATTATTGTTGGATTTTACAAAACTTTTGTATATTAAGAGTATATCGAGTATTCTAAAGGAAATAAGGGAGCATGAATGTAATCAATAACGTTTTATGGTAATTCATGGTGTTACTGTGTTTTAATAGAATACGCGATGAAGGTATTCCCGGGATATTACATGGTAAAAAGAATCTTCATTTTGTTTACCTTTCTTATAAATTTTGGATTTTGAATTTGGACAGATGTATTTTGGAAAAGTTTAATGGTTGGAATGAATTAATTTGGACATTGGATTTTACTGATTAATGTTAAAACATTTCTTAGGATTATTTTTAGATTTTTATAAAATGGACAACCAGTAGGTTGGGTGACAACTCGATGCATTCATTAAGGCTGCAAGACATGAACCTACATGTGAAGGGTGATAAGGGTTCATCACTTACCACTGGCCTATGTGATGTCCTAGTTTGTGTAATGATGTTTTTTTTAAAATAACATGAAAAATGAATTATAAATTCATTATTTTTAGAACCCTATATGATTAGGATAAATAGAATATTTTTGAATTTTATTATCTTTTGGTGTGAAAGATGAGTTCTTGGTAGGAATTAGTAGAAAGATGAAACTATACATCTCAAGTATATTTATCCACATATTCTATGAGTAAATTAATTCTTATAATTTAGGTAAGGGATCTAAAAACTAATTTTTTCCACTAATACCTATTTTTTGTTGAACCGATGATATTTTAAATCATCAATGATTGATTGCTTTGAGGCCCTTAATTTTACAATTGTTTGTGATGGATGACCACAACCACTCCCTATAAATATTTACGATTTCCCTCCATTTATGTGTCTCTAATTTCCACCAATGTTCACTAAATTGAGATCATAATTTTGTGGTGACATTTGCATTTCCATTTCTCTCTTATTAAGATTAAATTTTACAAACCAAATTTATTATTTGGGTTTTCCACAATAGTTTTTTTCTATTTTTACAGCTTTATTTTTGAAGAAAAATTTTAAATTGATAGAACACAATTTATTTATGGAGGGGAGAATGTAAAACCCAACAATTTCATACTAAGTTATCCCTTCAATGTAAATAAATAACATACGCTACAAGCATCACCGTGTTCGAGTGCACCACGACATACCAAACTAGCCTGTCAAAAAATGGTTATGAATAATATTAACTGAGTTTTGAATTTTATATTATCCATATTATTCTAAAATCCATATTATGTGTTTAATCGACATAATATAAGAAAAAATTCAATAATTCAGATAAAGGAAATAATTTCCAGAAAATGTAATTTAACCACCTTTTAATGGTGAACCCTTTTCAAATCCAATATTTGACATTTTAATATATTAAATTTTAAAAAATAAACTTTTAATTTAGAATAGGGACATAATTAATTATTTTTTATAAATATTTAGTTTTTTTCTGATAACATTCATATTTCAGTGAATGGTGAAAAATACAAATTTTTAACTAAAATCAAAATTTTTATTTAAAATAATTTATAGTGTTTAATTATTAATTTTAATGGTTTAGAAGTATAATTATATTATATTATTATAATTTAATACAATTTAGTTCTTTATAAGTAAAGTCACATTTAAATTTGACATAAACACATGCCAATTTTTTGATTCTTCATACTTTTTAAAAACCAGCTTTTTGTTCTTGAAAACAGGAATTAATTATGAATTAATTAATGAAACTTTTATGTTTTGAATTTGGTAAAATATAAATCTTTTTTTAATTTGGATTATCAAAATTATCTTAGGATGAATGTTTTTTATTTTTCGGAAAACATTAAATTTTTTATGAACAATGAAAACATTGTGTTATTGTTTAAAACTGACTTTTTAATATAAAAATTAATTATTTTATTTGAATTTATTTTAAGTAAAAATAGATATATATTACCTATATAATTTCAATGTAATTAATTGGATTAATTTTTAATAAAACCATATGTATAAAATATTATTGAATTTTTTAACGTCTTTTACCCACCTTCTAGGGACATTTGAAAATTTACATAAAATGCAATTTTTCTGCTTCTGGGAATTGAATTTTGAAAATCTGAGAGACCTGGTTGACATTGGTATGTAAAATGTGGTACAATTAGAAAAAAAAATTTTGGGTATAGTAACTTTGACTTTTATTAACCATAATTTTATAGAATATAGAGTTATTAAAGGTAATGATGATATTATAATTACAACAACACATATCCTAATTCTATTTGATAAGTTTATTTTGACCAAAAACAACCTTAGAAATAAAATATGATCCTTTTGGTCCACTTGGATTAACTTAAGATAGTAACTATTATTTTATTTAATGAATAGTTAAAAGTCTAAAATTCAAATTTTAAAAACTAAAACTATTTTAATATACGTTTATACATAAGAAATATTTGACTATAAATATTAATTATGAATATAAAAATATTTTTTACATCATGGTATTTTATTTAAAATTTTTATAAATTAAATAATTAAATTTATTTATGACATAATGATGATGCAATAATTACCTTAATAATGAAAGAATCAAATAAATGGTATTATAAAATAAAAATAAATATAATTTAAATGTTTTGATGACATCCACAAATTTTATAGTTTAATATGACAAGTTATGGTTCATTCATTTTTTTCTAATTAATCATGCTTTCATGACTTTCCCAAAAACAAAATACCAAATAGTGTCAAAATTGACATAAATGTGTTTTTAAAACAAATACAATATTACTATATTATATAATAGTCATAAAAATGTAATATGTAGAAAAATTACTCTCATAATAATATATGTTTCATTAATGATCTGCTTGGGGTTCTCTTGGATTTTTATAGTACTATTATTATCAATTTATTTTAATAATTCAAGAATACTTGTTAAAAGTTAAACTATTTATCTACGAGTTAAATCTAAAAGATAATGTCAATAAGGTGACCCAGACTTGTATAAAACCTATTTTTTGAGATGTTTTCTACCCATACCCACCTTATTCTCAAAACAAATCATTTTGGAGGCATTATAAATCTAATATTATTGTATAATAAAATAATATTTCATGCTTTCCTAAAGTGACCCTCGCCTCTATTATAAAATTGTACTTCCACTTCTCTCAAAATCAAACCTCTCCAAAGCCATTTGGCTTGGACAAAAAATTCTCAAATATCCTCCAAAATACCGTCACTTCAACCAATAGTCCTTACCATTATTAGAAATCAAACCAAAGGATCCGTTTGGATCAACTCAAAAGGAAACACCCAAAGAAGAGGTAATAATTTCACCACCCACATTCATGTTTTTTTCTTATTCCACATCCTATTTCATTGTGGTTTTCATGCCAAAATAATAACTCCAGTACCTTATACATACATTTATGTTTTTATAAATATTGTACAAACATATTCGTTATTCTATCAATCCTATAAATGACAATGTCACCATATATGTGTATGTACAGCTTTCCGTCTCCACGTCGTAGTGTATTTTGTTATTAAAACACTTCATCATTTGGATGGGTATAATAAAATATATGAACGATGAAAATAATAAATATAATATGTTAATTATTCTGTATATATGATATACCAACCAATTATATATGATTTCTCCATCAATATAATGATATTGTTGCTCGTGCGTACGTATGAATTACAGTCTCCACGAATGCGATAAAATTCACTCCCCATCGTAATCATTCGAGAATTATTTTCATTATATGAATAAAAATAATGTTTAAGAACTTAATATCATTCTGAATATGAATAAAATACTTCTTATTCATGAAAACATGGCTTGTGTAACCAAGCATATAATGAAAAAAGTATCAGTAAACACCCGAAACAATGATACTACTAAAATATTATTAAAAAGCAACATTAGAGGGTCATATATGATATAATATTTATGTATTTAGTTTTTATATAATTTAATAAAAATAATTTAACTATTATACAGGATGTTAATATACCATGGACTAAGGAAAAGTACAAGGTAGGGGTTAATTTCTCAATCTCATTATTATCTGAGATTGTTTATGTGTAAGTATTTTCTCGGACACATTTATTAAATAAATTTTAAAATGAATATTTTAAGCTACTATTTAACTAAAACATAATTTTAAATTTTTTAAATATTTATTCTTTTAAATCCTTTTCATTAATTTCCATGTTTTCAAAATATTGGTAAGGATTTATTTATATTGACATGAATATATTAAAATGTTAATTACTTTAAAATTTTTTAAAGTGGTATGGGATAATTTGATTCACAAATATCTTTTTAATGTCTTCCTTTAAAAATAGCGAAACTTTTAATTGATTTCATAAAAAAAGTTATTTCTCTCAAAGGGTTTTAATGATTTTTTTCAATTATGTCAACATTCATTTTGGATATTATTCTTGATTAAGGTTGATTTATTATAAATAAAATCTTCAATATTGTATGGAAGGAGTTATGATATGTTTAAATATGATTGTTCTATTTTTATACCATTCATTTTTATAGTTAATGAATTGACATTTCGTATGGTATTTATAATATGAATGTTTATGTTATACTTCAACCATTTCATACGAGGAATGTAATGGACTTAATAAGTGATGGGTGGAGCCTGCTATATCTCCTCCATGCATCAGAGGTATCATGAGACAATTAAATGTTGAAATGGTTGAGGCCTTTCCCAATTTGATATATTGTTTTGGATGAGGCCTTAATCATTTTCATATATCTTGGATGAGGCCTTGTCGAAATGTTTTATAATGTCCTATATTATATATTCCTTCACTATGAAAATAATATTGATGGTTCATGTGGTTATTGGACTAGTATAATACCCACGACTATGTTTTTTTATGGTAATATTTACTCAGCTCATGTTCCTGCCATAAAGTGTCAATGTTTAATTTATGTAATGGCATGTGTTTTTAATTATTCACCATGCCTAATGTTTATGTTATCTTCCGCTGTATTATTTTTCCTTACTGAGCATTTGAGCTCACCCCTTTCTAATGTTTTATTTTCCCAGGATTCCAAGTTGTTTGTTTTGATTGATATGCAGGGTTAATATAAAGGGAATAATAAAGTTATAATGGAGTATTTATGTTGTATTTTATGTTATAAATTTTATTTTAATGTTGACGTATGTAATCTATTTTCTATGACATCTAAATTGATCAGTCTTTTGGGACTTGGTTCATTGTGATTATTCCAATATATTAAAATAATGAACCAACTATGGGCTTTATAGGGTATTTGAGTTACATTATTTATAAGGCCCTAGCCTTAAACTTTACTTAATATTGAATTAAATGAATAATTCACATTGAGGATCTTATCAGGTTTAGAGTTTTATAGAATTAGGACATTACTATTATATCTCAAAATATTACAAAGTAGACACTTCTACTAAGTTTCTATAAAATAAAAACACTTAAAAAGAAACATGTCTAGTTCCATGTTTTATATATCATTACATTCCCTTGATCCCATTTTGACCCTACTCCATATTAAGATCTGTGAAAAACATTTCAAAAAAAACTTTGGATGATCATAAAAAGCTCAGCAAGGGATACACAATGAATGAAAACCGTTAGATTTTCAAAACAACAAGTAATCCATGTATACTTGATCAAAGTAATACTTTTCACCTTTATGAAGTATTAAAAACTCTTCAATGAATAAAAGATCATTACATACCCTTTTGTAACCAAAATATTACCATAAAACCTTTATACATAACATTTAAGGTAACTTGGGACATAAACATACTTAAATGGAATAACCATAAGGTCGACTTCTAAACATATCCCTTAATAGAATAGCCATACGATTGACTTCCATACCCAATGCATTGGAGGTTATAATGTAACCACCCGTACTGGTATTCATGGCACCACCCGGTCATATGGTTTATCACGTAACAACCCATAAAATTTCCAAGTACCATCAAAAAATAATAACACATAAAACAATTATAAAGGAAAGAAAACATTTACACATTTCAAGCACAGTATATCAATTAAATATATTGACACAACAAATCCATTATCAAAACCATTTTCAATACCAAAAAAATATTATATGGTATTTATTTAATTTTAAAAATATAACTTCTTATTGAGGAAGCCAAAGATCAAATAATACTCACGGCGGTAGAAAGGTCATTGTCACCGTGTACGTTAAAAAGAAACATACTTTTATCATTTAGTAAAACGCTTCGTATAGAAAATATTCCATTCAAATAAATGTATAAGTCAAAGGGGTTTATACACCGTATAAATGAAAGCCTTGTATTAGAACAAAAATATGCCTTAATGAAAGTAGATCGATACATAGTCCCTTACAAAGACAGTATCCTCGGATTAAGGATAAATCAATTACGTAATTATGTGTGAAAAACTTATACACCAAATATAAGTGAATATTAAGTGTAAGAAAATCATAGGTTATTCACAAATATTCATTTAATGACATATTCAAGGATTACAAGTTAATCACAAAGAATCAAAATTAGGTTTAGATGTTCCCTTGCAAAAATTCGACAGCCTAACAGCGTCACCTCAAAATTCAGAAAATGAGTTAATGAGAGATAAAAAGCGTATCTCATCACTTGGACATAAAATTTACATAAATAAGGATATATAAGAACATATCCAAACATAATAATATGTAAATTAAAAGATATAACAACAGATGTATTTAAAAAAAAGGAGGGTGAAAGGCCCCCTTACCGATTTGGGTAACTTTCGAAAAGTACTCCCCATTAAATAAGGGTCATACAATGAATATTTAAATACCCTTAAATGAAATTATATTACAAAAATAGTATAACAATGGTCAGTACATACACCACTCAAAGGAAATGTTGGAAAATGTAATATAAATCTCACGGGAATAAAAGTGAGAAGAGAAATCCCTTACGAAAACTCGGCAGCCTAACGACACCACTTAATACTTCCAAAAATGGATTGATAAGATCAAATAGGGTCTCTAATCATATTAACTTAAAATATAAATAGAGAGTAATATAAAATAACATCCCCCAACATAACAATGATGAGCTTAAAAGAAGTGACATAAATGAGAGTACTTAAAAAGAAAGAGAGAGGTTGGATCTCTTACAAAAAATCGGCAGCATAACGGCGCCAATAAAAACATCCAAAATGGATTGATGAGAGAAAATAGGGTCTCTCATCATATGAAAATAAAAATTACAGTATGATTAATTTAAAATAACATCCCAATCATATGAAACATGAGCATAAAAATAATGACATAAAAGAGAGAGTACTTAAAAAGAAAGAGAGGGGTAGGATCCCTTACCTCAGGTCCGACTTGACTCGATCGTTCTTTAACCTACTGAATAATAAACTTGAGTTAATTTCTATTTGCTTAAGAAACTTTTTAAAGTTTATTATTCCCTCTATATCACTTATTACCATGTTATGAACACTATGTAATTATTTAAGTTAATAATGGTTGTTTTGTCGATCATTGCTACTTGAGTCAAAAATAAACTCTTTATAATTACAAGTTTTTTCATGGGGTAAAATATCCATTATATACAGAATGATATTCATTATGTAGATATCATATATATCATATATATAAATTATATACATGCATTTATAATATTACATAACATTTACAGGTAAGAAATGAAATGCACCGTTCATGGAGACGGTAAGTCGTACGTACGCATGAACGCTACGTCCATTTCTATTTCATATTTAATGGAATTAAAACATAATGATACATAATAGTATTATAATTCCAGTATGGTATCATTTATAATATCATTAAATCTATCCTTTATACATACCACATATGGTATTTAACGAATCAAATCACTTTGAGGGGGTGGTAGTTCGCACTTCCTAAAATGAAGATATCACGTTTAGCCATAATGGAAACCATAAAGGTATGACATAAATGAAAAATACAGAAGTTTAAGGAAAATAAACAAATATTATATATCATATATAAATATAGTGACATCTTAATGTCCACCTGTGAGGGTGTTAAAAAAATATTGAACAATCATTGTTGCGTGAGGCCGAAATTCACCATCCACAGAAACCGTATGTTCTTTAACCATTAGATGCAGGTGCGTGTAAGTGTAGCTCAAATAATTATTATAAAAACATCATAGTATATGGAATATACTGGTTTTGTTTCAAAATAAATGAATAAAAACGGTTTAGGTGGTTGGAGAAGAAAAATAAAACAAAAGTGTACGAGTGAAGACGTTACCTTAAAATCGGGTAACTCCCTTTTGTTTACACCAAAAAGGTTTCTTGAAGAGCTTCCAACCTAAGGTAAGGCTTCTAGGATGAGGATAGGGATGTGTACAGACAAAAGTATCATATAATGGCCGATCCAAAGGCTTGAGAGGTGTGGGTAAGGTGGTAGAGGTGGGGGCCTTTTATAAGAGGAGAGGGGGGAACTCTTAGAATGGTATAAAATGTTACTTTATTTTCAAATGAGTATCGGATTTTAATGGTCCCAAATTGACGTGTTTCTAGGATACGGTGATAAGGGTTCGAAATACACCCATCCAATAGATTTTTGACATTTTTAGGTCTTAGATTTTACATTATAATTCCATTTTATTTAAATCATTAAATAATGAGGTAACCGCTGCATCATCATGATGTCATAAATAATTTAATTTATTTAATGTCTAAAAATATTAAAAAAATACTATGATGTAGGAAATATTTGTAGAATTCCAATGACTATTTATTGCAAAACATCTGACTTGTATAACCCGATGTAAAAATTGTTTTAGTAAAACAATACATGTTTGTGTCATTTTTACTTTTACTTTAAATAAAAGGCATAACTGTCATTATCTTACCCATGTGGCTCCATGGTGTCCCGAAAATCGACCCATGGGTTGTCTTGGTCGGCCATGACTCATCCAATAGTGTTAGGACAAGTGTCGAGATATTTTCTTTTTATTATAATAACATTTTTACCTTAAATCACACTAATTACCTTTATTCACGATTAATAAAAATTAAAAGTTACTTTTCATCAAAAATTAGTTTTATCCCATTGAACCACATTTTCATTAATAATGAAGATAATTTATATTGTATTTTTGAAATTCAAATCTCAGAAGTGGTAAAGTTCCTTTTAAACAAAAAATTAGTTTTTGTAACTACCACTTTGTGGTGTGACAATTCATAAAAAATTAAGGTTTTTCGGAAAAATACCAAAAATTCAACCTAAGATACATTTGATATTCAAAATTCAAAAATGATTTCTATTTTATAGAATTAATATCATAGAAGTTGCATTAATTAATTTTATAATGAAATCCCGCTCTCAAATCAAACAGCGTGTCTTTAAGAAACAATATCTATCAAAAGATTGACACTCATTTATGTCCAATCTCAATGTGATATTAATTCCAATTACCACCATTGGATTTAATGGTAAAAATATATTCTAATTTCACTTTTAAACCAATTAAAAATACAATATAATCATATAAGTAAATTATATTAAAAAGCGGTTTTGAATTATAATACAACATTTTCACTATTCATTAAAAAAATAACTTTTTCGGAAAAATACCATAACTTTACACAATATAAATTTTGATGTCCCAATTCTAAAGAAGAATTTTATTTTGTAAAATATAACACATAAAATTGTCAAAAGTTTATTTTAAAAGAGTTTCTCCATCAAAAGGCAGTTAATCTTCCTTTTAAAAAATATTAGAATGATTACGCTTAAAATTGGATTCATTCACATTATTAATCCTCTAACATTTATTTTAAAAGCTAAAAATATTTGAAAAACATATATAATCATTTTTTAGTTAGTTCTGTTCATTCCTGTCGTTACAACGGATTGGTGTTAACTACCATTTGAAATAAAATTATTTTATTATTAGAGTGCAACGTAAGATTTCAAAGGAACTCGTTGCTTCCTATTGGGTAAGCCATCGAGCATAGCATTCCCTTTAAATTAATATTAACTTTTTATTCACATATATGGATAAATATAAAAATGTCATATTATTTATTTACCTAGGGTGTTACATCCTTCCCCCATTTTGAGAATTGCATCCTCGAAATTTTAAAATTGGTCTTGGAAACATCATTGAAAGGCCCACATCGGAACAAGAGTCGGTAAAACAATCACATTAAAAGAAAGAAAGAGATGTACAGAGGTCACCTGAGTTAACCCATACTAGGATTCGTTGTAGGAAAACATGGATATGGAAGAAAAATCAACGGGTCATGTTCTGAGGGAGAGTGATAGAAAACATGTTTAGGAGAAAGTTAACCACAAGAAAACCAAAAACTTGTGGTGGGTTAAACGAAATTTGATTCCCCAGTAGGAAAAGTTAATAGAAATTTTTTTTGTTTTATGTTACTTCTTTTGAGGAATTTATTTTTTGATCTTATGGAAACATACTTACTTGTGATGTTGACTTTCAACTTTTACTAGATTTCTTACACAAACACATACTATCCCCAAATGATGAGTATTTAGGAAGACATGTTCACATTAAGAGTAATATAATAAAGCTCTAGAGAATCACCTAATCCACAAAATAGAACTATATACTTATAATGTATTTAGACCTTAACCAAAACCAAAAATTTTTAGTACAAGATCAGATAATACCCAAAAAGGATAATCCTTTATAAAATGAAAAACTAATCTTAATCTCCAAAAGTTGTCAAAAAAATACACAATGTTTATCAAATACCATTCAATAAACATCTACCCATAATAATCTTCAAAGTAAAACCAGCTAAGAATGAAACCCAAAAATATGAAGGATTTAGTCACATAGAATTCCAAGGTACAAAATAACACTTATCTCCAAATAAAATCAGTTTCTCTAAAGTCTCATAATGAAAATTAATTAACCTAATCACATATCCTCCATGATAGGTTAATAAATTCCATAGATAACCCAAAATCAGCCTACTATTAATTCATAAAATTATCTAACTAAAAAGAATAAGTCATACTTACCAGGGACTTCATGTTTCCAGTGGTAGGCGATAAATTCCAGTCGCACTTTGGTTGTGGGTTCGATTCCCGCAGCTTTGTCTAACACGATGGGTTGTCACACAGTCTGCGTGTTATATTTTTTATAAAACTCAAAAAATAACCCTAACATTTTTTGACCTCAATGGTTTCTTTATATTAATCATTTTCATCCAAATTCATTATGATCCCAACAACATATTTCTTGATGTCTTACTTCACCATCATAAGAGAAAATAAATCCATCCCCAAAATGAATAACATCATACCCTGATCATGGTGTCCATTGGGTTTCATCACCATCTTGTTCACATAGGTAGAAGGTCCATGCATCGCAAAAATTATTTAGAGATCCTTCAAAATCATTTTCTTCCTCCATCCAAATACAACATGAACAACATGGGTCATATGGGTGTTCACAGAAAAACCGTTTTGGAAAATAATCATGTATGACATATAATTTCCAAACATCTTATAAAACATGATTTCTATAAAATAGTCGGATCGAAATTGAGTTGAAACTTTCAATTAATCGTCCTTTTAAAATACAATAACTATGTTCTGAGACACTATATTTTGAAAGAAAATATAAATAGGTTGCAGAAGTGTCTCCTTCTTCAGCACCATTTTTAAAATCATAATATGCCTCAAAATATCATGATAAGGTAAAATATCTAAAAATGACTTGATAATATTTACCTTTATTGAAAATATGAGAATATTGTGAAAATATGATTTGATTAAATTCAACCCATGATCTATGATTATATCTAAGTATAATGGAGTTGTTTGATATCTCAAACAACTTCTTGCAATTTAGTTGTATGCTAGAAAAAGTTTCACAATCATCCGAACATGACATTGCAATAATTATTGCAAGCATGTCATCAGGAAGAGATATGAATGTCGTTTGAGATCCTCCTCCTCCCATTTGTAACTAACATTCCTTGATCTAAAAAAGATAGAAAACAAGGATATAACTGAAATAATAGACCAAGGGTCTAACCATGTGTTTAACGAAAACTCCTAATCCCTAAAGTTGTCTAAACCGACCTCTGATACCAACTATAAGGCCCCATCCTTAAACCTTACTTAATATTAAATTAAATGAATAATTCACATTGAGGATAATTTGAGGTTTAGAGTTTAATAGAATTAGGACATAACTATTATATATCAAAAGATTATAAAGTAGACACTTCTACTAAGTTTCCATAAAATAAAAACTCTTAAAAAGAAAAATGTCTAGTTCCATGTTTTATATAGCATGGCTTTCCCTTGATCCCATCCTTGAACCTAATACACATTAAGACCTATGAAAAAATTTCAAAAAAAATCTTGGGATGATAATAAAAAGCTCATCAAGGGATACACAAAGAATGAAAACTGTTATTTTTTCAAAACAACAAGTAAACCATGTATACTTGATCAAAGTAATATTTTTAACCTTTATGAAGTAGTAAAAACTCTTCAATGAATAAAATATCATTACTTACCATTTTGAAACCAAAATATTACCATGAATCCCATATACATAACATGTAAAGGTAACTTGTGACATAAACATACTTAAATTAAATAACCATACAGTCGACTTCCACACATATCACTTAATGGAATAGCCATACAGCTGACTTCCATACCCAATGCGTTGGAGATTATAATGTAACCACACATCCTGGTATTCACGGCACCACCAGTCATATGTTTTATCATGTAACCACCCGTAAAATGTCCAAGTACCATCATAAAATCATAACACATAAAACAATTACAAAGGAAAGAAAACATTTCCACATTTCAAGCACAATATATCAATTAAATATATTGATATAACAAATCCATTATCAGAACCATTTTCAATACCAAAAAAAGAGTATATGGTATTTATTTACTTTTAAAAATATAATGGCTTGTTGAGGAAGCCAAAGATCAAATAATACTCGCGACGGCGGAAAGGTCATTGTCACCGGGTACGTTAAAAAAAACATACTTTTTGTCATTTTGTAAAACACTCCGTATAGAAAATATTCTTTCGAATAAATGTATAAGGAAAAGGGGTTTATACACCATATAAAATAAATCCTTGTATTAGAACAAAAATATTCCTTAATTAAAGGATATCGATATGAATTCCATTACAAAGACGGTATCCTTAGATTAAGGATAAATCAATTAAATAATTATGTGTGAAAAACTAATACACCAAATATAAGTGGTTATTAAGTGTAATAAAATCAGAGTTTATTCACACATATTCATAGAATTACATATTCAAGGAGTACATGTTAATCCCAAAGAATCAAAATTGGGTTAAGAAGTTCCCTTGCAAAAATTCGACAGCCTAACGACGTCACCTCAAAATTCAGAAAATGAGTTGATGAGAGATAAAAAGGGTATATCATCACTTGGACATAAAATTTAAATCAATAAAGATATATAAGAACATATCCAAACATAATAATATGTAAATTAAAAGACATAACAAGAGAAATATTTTAAAAAAAGGAGCGTGAAGGGTCCCCTTACCGATTTGGGTAACTTTCGAAACGTACACCCCATTGAAGAAGGGTCATACAATGAATATTTAAATACCCATAAATGAAATTATATTACACAAAGAGTATCATAATGGTCAGTGCATACACCACTCAAAGGAAATGGTGGCAAATGTACCATAAATCTCACGGGAATAAAAGTGAGAAGAAAAATCCCTTACGAAAACTCGGTGGCCTAACGACGCCACATAAAACATCCAAAAATGGATTGATGAGATCAAATAGGGTCTCTAATAATATTAAAATAAAATTTACATCAAGAATAATATAAAATAACATCCCCCAAAATTAGAAATAGGAGCTTAAAAGAAGTGACATAAATGAGAGTACTTAAAAAGAAAAAGAGAGGTTGGATCTCTTATGAAAATTCGGCAGCCTAATGGCGCCAATCAAAACATCCAAAATAGATTGATGAGATAAAATAGGGTCTCTAATAATATGAACATAAAATTTAAAGTAAGAGTAATATAATATAACATCTCAATCATAAGAAATTTGTGCTTAAAAGGAATGACATAAAAGATAGAGTACTTAAAAATAATGATAGGGGTAGGATCCCTTACCTCGGGTCCGACTTCACTCGATTGTTATTTAACCTCCTGAATAATAAACTTGAGTTAATTTCTACTTGCATAATAACATTTTTAAAGTTCATTATTCCTTTTATATCACTTATTACCATGTTATGAACACAATGTAATTATTTAAGTTAATAATGGTCGTTTTGTCTATCCTTGCTACTTGAGTCAAAAATAAACTCTTTATAATTACATGTTTGTTCGTGGGGTAAAATATCCATTATATCCAGAATTATATTCATATTTTAGATATCATATATATCATATATATAAATTATATAAATGCATTAATAATATTACATAACATTTAGAGGTAAAAAATGAAATGCACTGTTCATGTAGACGGTAAGCCGTACGTACGCATGAACGCTACTTCCATTTCTGTTTCATATTTAATGGAATTAAAACAAAATGATAAATAATTGTATTTTAATTCCAGTATGTTATGATATATAATATAATTATATATATCCTTTATACGTACCACATATGGTATTTAACGAATCAAATCACTTTGAGGGGGCGGTAGTCCGCACTTCCTAAAATGAAGATATCGTGTTTAGCCATAATGGAAACTATAAAGGTATGCCATAAATAAAAAATAAAGAAGATTAAAGAAAAAAATATAAATATTATATATCATATATAAATATAGTTACATCTTAATGGCCACCTTTGAATGTGTTAAAAGAATATTGAACAATCATCGTTGCTTGAGGCATAAATTCACCATCCACAGAAACAGTATGTTCTTTAACCATTAAATGTAGGTGTGTCTAATTGTAGCACTAATCCTTATTATAATAACATCTTATTATATGGAATATACTAGTGTTGTTACAAAATAAATGAATAAAAAGATTTTAGGTGGTTGGAGAAGAAAAATAAAACAAAAGAGAACGAGTGAAGATGTTACCTTAAATTCGGGTAACTACCTTTGGTTTGAACCAAAATGGTTTCTTGAAGGGCTTACTACATAAGGTAAGGATTGTAGGATGAGTATAGATTTGTGGAGAGACAAAATTATCAGATATTGGCCAAGACAAAGTCTTGAGAGTTGTGGGTAAGGTGGTAGAGGTGGGGGCCTTTTATAAGAGGAGAGGAGGGGCACTCTTGGAAAGGTATAAAATGTTACCTTATTTTCAAATGAGTTTCAGATTTTAATGGTCCCACATTGATGTGTTTCTAGGATAAGGTGATAAGGATTTTAAATCCACCCATACAATAGGTTTTTTTACATGTGTAGGTTTTAGATTTTACATTATCTTCCAATTTTATTTAAATCGTTAAATAATGAGGTAACTGCTTCATCATCATGATGCCATAAATAATTTAATTTATCTAATGTTTAAAAATTATAAAAAAACAATATGATGTAGGAAATATTTTTATATTTCCAATAACTATGTATAGTCAAAAATCTGACTTGTATACCCCCATGTAAAATTTTGTTTAGTAAAAAAATACATGTTTGTGTCATTTTTACTTTTACTTTAAATAAAAGGCATAAATGTCATTATCTTACCCAAGTGGCTCCATGGGGTCCAAAAAATAGACCCATGGGTTTTCTTGGTTGTCCATAACTCCTCCAATAGGGTTATGACAAGTTTCATGATATTTTCATTTTATTATAATATCATTTTTACCTTAAATCACACTAATTACCTTTAATCGCGATTAATAAAACTTAAAAGTTACTTATCATCAAAAATTATTTTCATCCCACAGAACCACAATATACTTAATAAATAAAATCATTTATATTGGATTTTTGAAACTCAAATTGAATAAGTGGTAAAGTTCCATTTAAACAAAAAATCGGTTTTTGTAACTACCACTTTGTGGTTTAACTATTCATTAATAATTAAGGTTTTTCAGAAAAATACCAAAAATTCCCCCTAATCTATATTTGATATTCCGAATTAAAAAATGATTTCCATTTTATAAAATTAATAACATAGAATTTTCATTACTTAATTTTATAATAAAATCCCACTGTCAAATCAAATATCGTGTTTTTAAGAAACAAAATCTATCAAAAGATTGACACTTGTTTATGTCCGATCTCAAAGTGATATTAATTACAATGACCACCATTGGATTAAATGGTAAAAATATATTATAATTTCACTTTAAAACCAATTAAAAAGACAATCTAATCATATAAATAAATTAGATTGAAAATCGGTTTTGAATTAAAAAATCATTTTCCACTATCCATTAAAAAATGTACTTTATCAGAAAAATACCAAAAATTTACACAATGTAAATTTTGATGTCCCGAATATAAAGACAAATTTTATTTTTTTCAAATATAACACATAAAATTGTCAATAAGTGGATTTTAAAAGAGTTTCTCCATCAAAAGGCGGTTAATCGACCTTTAAAATAATATTAGAATGTTTACGCTTAAAATTGGATTCATTCACATTTTTAATCCTCTAACATTTATTGTAAAAAGTAGAAATATTTGAAATATATATATACTAATTTTGTAGTTACTCCTGTTCATTCCCATCATTACAACGGCTAGGTGACAACTACCATTTAAAATAAAATTATTTTATTATTAGTGTGCAACGTAAGATTTCAAAGGAACTCGTTGTTGCGTATTAGGTATGGCAACGAGCATAACGTTCCCTTTAAATTAATATTAACATTTTATTCACAAATAAGGATAAATATAAAAATGTCATATTCTTTATTTACCTGGGGTGTTAAATTATTCCTCTTGGTTAATCGTTATACTATATTTTCAATAGGCATACATTGCTAAAGGTGTGCCATTAGTAATCACTATTGAATAAGATTACTTCTCAGAGCACATGCCAAGTGGATATTTTGGCCCTAGAGGATAGGCCCCCCAATCATCTTTGAAAAGTTTCCCTATCTAAATGGGAAGTTAGTTTCTACCTATATAGACTAGTCTTTATTCCACATTGGCTCAACCATTATAACATCATTATTTACCAGTCCCTTGACCAATATATTTTACTGGATATTAAATCATTGGTGTTTTGTAACCTTGCATTATTCCAATTATTAAACCATGAAGGAAATAATTCCACATTAATCATTTTGGATGTTATTATCTTGAAATATTAAGAGACACGGTATAGGTCATGTGGTTTATAATCATCAATTTGAACTAACCTACTCCCATAGAACACTTCTTGGATATTCATTCTTCCACAACAGACTTCACTGTCCATGTTTTTTAGTCAATAAAAATCATCCATTTTTTCAGAATGGAGTTTGGACCCCTCTAATTGACCATGAATTTGAGCCCCTCTATCCTCATGCATAAGGGCCCTTGAATAATCAACAAGTAGTGTCTCTTCCTAGAATTAATGGACCTATGATCCTCATGATGCCAAGAGTCCTCGTAATGAAACTCAACAACTCAGAGTGTTTAGTGATCATCATTGGTGTGTCAATCCCATATCATCACTTTCAGTTAAAACACTGTGGGACATGATATAAGTGACCCATAATAAAATTATCCAAGTATGTTATACATCTCTAACACTCTCTTTCTATCTATAAAGAATATTTAGAAAAATGATTTAGGTTGTTTGAACCGTTCATGGGTATTCAAAATCAATAACGTTTTCCTGAATTTCGGGTGTCAAATAACCTTTATGAATATTAATACTTTAGAATCCGAAATTGGGTACATCATTTCAAAAACCATTATGAATATAATTAATCTATGTCTTCATCAACTAAATTAATATATGTTCTGATCTATAAGAATCTAAAATATAGTATTAAAAGGTTTGATCTAATAAATCATAAACATTAATAATAGAATGCCAATTTTTGGAGACCATAATTTATAGTAAAATATGTTTTTCACTACATGACCATAGTCTCTTTAAATTGATTGTTTTCCCTATAAAACTGTAAACTACTATAATATATATATGACCTTAATGAAAATTTTCTTTAGTCTAACTTTAAATACCTTATATATACAATTGAAATACATTTTAATCTATCTAGGTTGATAATCACATAAAAAAATCCATGGAAATATTTATGACTTTTCACTGTAGACACACACTTTTTTTCATTATAAAAAAATGAGAACATATAAAATAGAAAAAGATAAAAAATTAAGTTGGAAACCCATAAATAAAATATTATCCAAAAATCCATGTACATTCCTAATAATTCATTTCTTCAGGGTCTAAAAATATTTTTTGGAATAAAACACAATATAAAAGCTTGTAGAAACCATCAATTGGCTCTAGAAAAGATCATGTTAGGCTTTCCTGGTGTTTGGATTAAGAAAATTTAAAATTAATTTATCTCCTTGAGATAGAACCAACAAGGGACACCATTGGAATTAAATAAACTCAAAATGTCCTACCATATACATCAATAATGGTCATTATGATAATTTTCCCACAGGTCATCCTTGAAAGAAGATTGATGTGAATGAAGAATTGGATTTTCTATTTGGGGTTTTCTAAAAATTATAGGGTTTTATTGATGTATATGATGATATATATGGTGTTAAGATACCAAAGTTTTTTTGACATGATAGAAAAATAATGATTCTTAGTAAAAAAAATGAAGCATTAATGGATTTTTCATTGAAAAGGTACAATGGAAATAAATATCTTCATAGATTTTAATTTCTCCCATAAACTATCAATAAAAAGATTGAGTCCCCGGAAAATATATGATTTTTCCATATATATTTATAGGATTCCTGTAAATCAACCATCTAATGATCTGTGATATTATGGATTAGCATTATTGTTTGAATTATTCAATATTTAACCCTAGATCTAGTCATAATGATTCTACCCAAGGAAAAACATCGATTCTAGTCCTCTCCACTTCTGTTATCAATCCTTTGATTGTAAACTAATTTTTTATCTACACCCTCCAAAATATATTTTAAGATTGAAAGCTCATAATACAGACCATCAATATCTAGATTCCTAGTATCAACCAAATCATGATTATTATTTCCCTCAATCACACTTTGTGGAACCTTGTTCATAGACTTATCGTGAATGTACATGTAAAAAGATGAAGGACCTATTGATTATTCCCTAAAATCAAGAATTATATTTTTCAGAGACAAGGAATCCATCTCCATTACATTGGAATATCTAGTTAGATAGTTGATACCCCCATAGACAACAATGATGAATGTGTAATTTAGATAGTTCAATCGCCCTTTAATCTTCCCCAGGGGTCCCTCAATGATTAAAATCTAGATTTCCTACTTAGATGTGACACCACAATAGCTGATGAAATAATAAATTCCCTATTCCTTTTCACTGATTAAGTTGAGGAATAGAAAAATATTCTCAAACAAAATCATTAAGTTTAGATCGTATGACAACATCCATTAATAGGATTGGTATAAAACTATCCGTTTATTGGGTCATTATTTATGTGATGGATGCCATTGTAGGGGGGATAATGGCCCTTGGTAATTGAAAGAAGACTTTTATAGAAAAACATTTAAAAGTTTTTTAGCTATTAGATATGGAAGTATGTATTTTAAGGAAGACAACAGTCATGATAATAGATGACAACATACCCATCTATCTAATTCCACCAGAATCATTTGTCTTCCCAATTGTATTTTTAAGGGAAGTGGAAACTACTTCTCATATCAAATTACATAGTGGTGTCCATAACATTTTGGAATGAAGAAATTTCTTATTAAATAACATGGATTGGGATATGGATTCATCTTCATGAAATTGAAGGATTATCCTCACATAATGATTCATCCATCACATAAAACTTTATTATAGTAGTAACTTCAAATGCGATCCACTTCCTTTAGTTAGAATTCAATTACATTAGTGAAAGGAAGAATACTTAATGAATATGTATTAGTATATGGGTTTTATATTACCAGGACAAATCCATCTCTACATCTCCATATGTTATGCTAGATGAAAAAGGTTCTAGAGAAGAAACATAAGGCACATCGTTTACCCCAGTAGTGGGTGCTTCCACTTCTAAGAGAAAAAATAGATGAACTATAAAATAATATATGTAATAATAATATACTAAAAAATCTCATGGGGAAATAGAAAAGAAGGATATTATAATGTGTATCTATTACACAATTCTAGTTAGGATGGCTCTAGTGATTTAGGAAACTTTCATTTTTCCTTCCTCTCTATGGAATAATTTATAGATGGGTTGACAATGATTGTTTTCAAGATGAAGCTGATGAAGGTATATATCAAGTAACTTAGGTAAGATAATTGATTCATTCACAACATCCATTTTGAATGGGGACCCCTAATATTCCACCTTCATGCCATATTATAAGTTAGCCCCAGCCACTGTATTTCAAAGAGAGTGCACCAATGAATTAATGGGTACATAGATATTATTATATTCCTATGGTATAAGAGGATAATAATAGATATAATAAAAAATATAAGAATTGTTCAAGCATATCAATTCGATAGTAAACATAGAATTACCTATTCACCATAATTGTATTGGTCTTCCCTATATTTAGAAACCATATCATTATTTTAAACCATCATTTTATATTACTATGGTCTAAAATAGATTTGGAACCTCAAAATATGGGACTCTAAATGATTTTCATGAATTAATGATTCAATAGTTGTGGGATGTTGTTTTAATGATATTCCTTTTTTTTAATGAAATGCCAAAATTATTCTAGTTTTAACACAATATTAAAAAATACCATTGTATCATAAACAACTATTTTATCCTTCTTATAGTCATCCCATTGTTGTAAAAAAAATGGGAAATGTTCTCATAGTAGGAGATTCACTTTCAGTTGACCTATTCAATGTCACTATATTGGTCGGATCCCTACCCAATATTTATTTTTACTCAACAAGCATCACCTAGTTATGTATAATATAAATATCCATTAGAATTCTAGATGATGGGTATGTTTTATGAATTATTTTGGTTCCATTACATATTATTTGTGGAAAACTCATGTAATTTTTACTAATTAGGGCATCTTCCCATCATGGTATATAAAATTCAATCATTAACACAATATTTTGAGTGACCGACCTCAATTCCATTCAGAGTTATATTTATATAATTTGTCGTATTTTTTCTAGAGATAATTAATTAAAGTATATGACCCACCATTTGATGTTTTTCAAAAAAAAATTATAGAGGTGTAGCTCATGTTATATAAATGAACCAAAATTATCTCCCAAATGAATAAGGTTTATACAACATGAAGAGGTTATATTCATCAATTCAAGTGGAGAAAATTCCCTCAGAAATCATGATAAAATAAAAAAAGCCTAAATCTGTTCGTATCCATTATTAGTTAAACTACAAGTGGGTTATTCATTCATCGTGAGGGTGGAATCATCCAAAAGGAGTATGTGACTCCGGATTTCCAATTTCATCAATTAAATGTGCTTGACCAGAATTATTCATATAATATGGTTTTAAATTGGGTTCCAAATTTTTTTTGGGCCCTTAAATATTGATACCCTACTATGTTGGACCCCATCCAACACCATAGTCATTTAATTTGATTGAAGACTCTATATGGGTGGTTCTCTGTACACATAATATTCAATTGTTCATACAATATAGATAGTATTGGAATGGAAAGACCAATATGTATTCCCCCAACCCTAGAATCAAGCATCATAATGGGTGAAACACAATATATTAATTTCTCTTGGGTTCTATGAAGTTAACCACTTATGTATATTGTGATAGAACCATCTTACGGAACAAGTCATTTAAGTTTTCAAAATTTTCTCTCACAACAAGTTACTAAAGACATTTTTTAACAATCAACTAAAACCAACCTTCAATCCCCTAAGAATAATATGACAGGAAAGAATATGGATTCTTGAACTGGAGATCCTGAATGTATTTATTGATAAATAATCCATCTCATATGTTCAATAAGATGTATACCGTAATAAATGGGACATTATTAAGATTCCCTTCATCTATCCTAATTATCTCCCGTGAAATTAGGGGTCTTCACTTAATCCTATTAAACATATAATGAAGGTAGAAATTCATTGTAAATATCTCTCGTGATTGGAACACCACATATTTGATCGAAATCTTCATGGTGGATTCCGGCCTCAATGAGCATCAACTAAAATGTGTTCTTATCTAATATCCATTGGACGTCCAAGTCTACCATCAGACCCCTATAATAATGGTCATGGGTTTTCAAAAACCAACAAGCCTCATGTACGCTAATTTAATTTAGATTAATATTGAATTATGTTTTGATATGATTCACCCATAAGGTCAAACCCTGTTCCATCCCAAATATTCTCTATACTCGAAGATACCATCCCCATGACTACTTGAATGTTTGAATTGATCTATACATCTACATTATTTACAAATATATATGAATATTTGGCATAGATTTAGAATGGACACTTATAAGTCTAACAGTTTGAACATTTCCATGTATACATCATATCACTTACCACCGGAGTTGACGTGTCCCATGTAAGAGACATTTTATAGAAATGTATCATGATTCATCGGGATATATGATGGTGGAAGAATAACTAATTTTGATTCCAAAATGGAACAATAATTTCAAAAATAGAATCCCTATAGTGATATTTAGTATTCCAATGTATATTAAAAATCATTATCTCTATCATTCAAGCTAGCTATATCTAGGATAACAAGATAATTAAACATTGATTAAAATAAAATCTATAAACCATAGAGTTAAAGTGAGATATTGATGTTGAACCGTCTTTTATTGAATCCATTTTGACCATGTTCTAAAAAAATGTATTAAAAAATGTTTGAATCCAAAAATAGTGGACTAGACAATTAAATAATGAGTAACTTGGATGTCATCATGTAGATCATTTTATCTACATTATGTCTCATTATAGCATGAACCATGTCATGTCGGGAAGTGACATGGTCTCTTCTATGATGATTGATGATGTGGGAATAGGAAAGAAACAAAAATGTTGTAAATAATTATTAAACTACATGATTCTCAATTACGTAACACCAAGAAATCATGTATCCAAAGATACAAAACATGGTTCAGGTAAATTACTAATGATTAGTCAGTGGAATAGTTGCATGATTTTTATGGACGATGTCCTGACAAGATGAGGTCATGTGATAAGATCATGTTAATAGTTCTTATGAAAGAATTATTTAACATAGTCTCCTGAATAAATAAAAAAAAAGAAATTGATAGATAAATGAAATTATGAGTTTCAATTTAAAATCCTAGACATCTACCACGTATTTATATAAAATCTTGAGGAATTACCAAGGTGTCTCTTAAGAATAATATATTCTCTGGAGAACAAATAGTTGAAGAAAAAGGGTCTTATGTGTGTATTTACTCCCACATAACCTAGCCCATATTTTTTCTTCCAAACATCACATCTGAGGGTGGGAGGAAAATTGTTGATTAAAAGTATGTTAAAATTTTAATGATTGGGTTAATTAAATACCCAAATATTGAGAATAATTTTACAATAAAACGAATATAATAAAATTATACTATATATGTGTTCAAGATGTGAGATCACACACTGATGTCACACGATCCCATCATCCTCTAAGATGTGTAATGGAATGAACAATAATGAATCATGTCATGAAATGAGTAAGAAAATGTATTTCTAGGATGTTGGTTTCATGTGAACACATGATCCATGACAGACCATGTGGAACCCCCTTTGATGTCAAGTGATATATGGAATGATAACAAAGTCACATGGTGGAATTATGTAATTTTAATTTTCAATTCACTAGACATGCGAAGGAACTCATACATATTGGCTTAATAACCCTAAGAAACATAAATATGTTTTCCAAATCAAAAAAATGAGAAAAGACACGTTAACTTGATTATGTGTTTCCCTAGTGGACAAGTGCTATATAATCTCTGTCAGGGTCACCAAATAAGGGATATAAATAATGGGATCCTTTCATGATATAATATTATATAATTTTCACATGAATAGATTACACAGTTCATATGATCATTTAATTCATCATGTGATGTACCTAAGACATGTTTCCTTTATCACATTGAGGGAACCATATTTTTCATCTTCATCATGCAAAATAACTCAGATATGATGGCTTCATTATATGATTTCTTTGAGGTTGAATGCATGGAAAATTCCCAAGGGATCATAATGTAATGTATGTTACCAATTTTTCATTTGATAAGATTATGAACATCACATGACCATCTCATCTATAAAATGATATTCCATAGATATTCCATGTTGATCACACTAAGGGAACCAAAAAAGTGGTCATAATCAGTAAAAGGTCCTTGTACTTGTCCAAAAGATCACATTAAAGCCCATGGACTTGTTTGACAGATTACATAAGGGTATTTAGACAAGTCCATCTTAAACATACGGTTATTAAAAATTGAGGACACATGATCAATTCCCAAAAAAATAGGTAATGAAAAAAGTTTATGTGATGGAATATGATGGAAATGATGGGGCAATCATAAAATGTTTTTTTTGCCACAAAAAAAAGGATGTGAGTTACTTATCATGGATAAAAAGATCATGAACAATGAATATGTAATTTCTAACTTATGTGGACAACCATCTACCCACATAATCTGATGTTTTCAATGTTATAAACTTGTAATTAAATATAGATATAAGGGCAGTGATGCCTTTACCCCAAATTAAAAAAGGTAATAATAGGGAGAAGGAATGAATAAAACATTACGATATAATCAAAATTTATGAATTGAAGTGATCATGCGATCAAAATATTCCTCAACCTAAGTTAAATGAGTATCTTAAGAAAATTAGAAAAGGGAATGGGTTATGCAAGTGTAGGTCTGGATAAAATCAACTGATCATGCAATAACCATATGATCATGAGGTAGAACCTTGTTCTTATTACTATACATAATATTGTTGAACACATTTTCAATCATAGGACAAGATACCCATTTTCCTTTTATATAAATGGGGCCCTAATGGGATCACACAATTCAAGAGACCATATTCTAATAAAATGAAGAACATGACTACCAATACATTATAAAATTATATACCATATGACATAGATTTCACAGAAGGCCTTAAAATAATTACTCAAGGAGTATATCCTCACACACATTCCCATTTTCATGACACAAAATTGATTATAAAAATCTTACTGAGTTCAATGGGATGGAACAATGTTTATGACCCTCTTTCCTTGATGTGGAGTTCATGGTTTCATGATGACCCAAGGGTGTCACTTGAACACCTTTAAAACCTTATCTTATCATGAATTCTATATTCCATCATATTTTCCATGACTCTCCCAAACACATGGGGTCAAGATGACTTTAAACATAACTAGGATTTTTTTTCTCATTAGTGGTAATTAACATGTGAACTATAAAAACTATAATTATTTGAATAAGCAGGATACATAAACTTCCTTCCCATGAACCAATACCCATATCAAATCAAGAATAGCATATTTTATTTTTGGGTTTGTATCCATTGCGAGGTTTCTAATCAGATTCTATCAGGGAACCAACAATGAATAATCCCCATACCTATATACAATATTATCTATTTCATTAAGTCTCTAATTTATCATTGTGTATAAATCATGTGAGATTTGGTACTCCAATGAACATTCCCTATTATCATAATAAAAATCCCCAAATAATGGAATTTGCAGTGTTTACTCCCCTCCAAATATACTGTAAAACCAATTGGGTATTCCCTACAAAATTATTTGGGAATCCTTGGTGTTTTATCCCTATTCAAATATAATCGAATCCTCATTTTCAATATACTACAAAAATAATAGGGAGAACATAGCTCATAATCCCCCCTCAAATGTGAGGGATACATAAATGTATAATCCCCACTCAAATTTCAGGGAATCTTTTGTGTGTAAGACCTATTTAGATTCAACCTTGTTTCCAAGGTGACATAAATAATCATAATTTTTCTCTTTTTATAACACTAATAAAGACACTTGTGGTATTATATATTGTTGGAGATAATTTCAAAACCATAGTACAAATGATTTGATAAATGGGCTTCCACATTATTTCAAGAAAATATGGAATTCCAGTATTTACAAACATTGATGAAATTATCCTCCAATGTATTAATTACATATCCTCAACCTTAAATATGTTAGGAATGATCTTAACTATGAGGACTATGATTCATAATAAAAAATTATATATAGGAATCCTTCTTAAGGATGATGTTCTCTAGACAATAGTAAAATACCATCATGACCATCCATTATAAATCATGTTAAACCACGCAGTAGGGTCGTAATAGAAATGAGCATAGTATTATTATGACTATAAATGTGATATACATGATGCCTTTATAAGGCCCAAGATCAATAAAATATTCTACATGAGACTTGTCATAAGATTTTAAGGTGACCTTAGTGTATAATCCTCATATAAATTCTCCTTAACTTGTTACGTCCAATTTTTTATTATCTATTTTTTATCGCACCATCAAGGACCGATGTGGGTTTAGAGATATACGATGGCTATACCAAAAATATAATATAGAAAACCTCAAACATGGGACTCCATAAAGATTAAATTTTGATTATTTGAACACCATCCTTCTTTTACATGGATTCAACACTTGATCTTTTGTTTTTGGTATCCCATACCATACTATGTGTTGGGAATGATTCAACAAAATATCATAAATTTTTTAGAGTGTCTCATAGTATTAAATTAATCACCATAAAAGGATGATATTATTTAGACCCCTAATCCCGAAGAGAAATGTGAGTTTCAAAGCATCATTTTTAAGAAAACCCAATGATCACCTAGCTTTGAAATGTAGGAATATGGATCATTATAAATGTATGATCTGTTAGAATTTTACATGAAAAAAAAGGGTGAAATACATGTGAATGATAATGAATGCACACTCATTCACCCACAATCATGTGTCAGTTATTTCCTCTAATTGTTTTGAAAACAATCATATACCATAACCAAATTACCATTTTGATAATATATTATTATATAATATTATATAAAATTAATTATTATTTTTAGTTACCTAAAAATAAAATTAAAGAGTTTTAAAAAATATTAAATTTAATATCATGAATATGGTCAATGAAAGCCTTTTATGTAATGGTTTTGAATCATATTAAACTAAATAATAATCAATTAAAAGAAGGATTAATCAATGTGGAAAACACACGTTATATTTGTTGTATCAATCCTCTATGTATAATTTGAATTTTAAAACATAGTCCCACTATCAATTGATCAGTAAGAAGGGGAGAAATTAATTTCCCTTCAAACCTTACACTTAAAATATATAAATCCTAACTTCTATTTTTAAAAATTTCATAGGAAATAAAAAATATCATTTTCATAGATGAATGTAACTAATTCATCTATCAAAAATAACATGTAAATAATGATATACATATAAAAAAAATAAAATTGAAATATTTAATAGTTGGATCATATCTATTAATTTATTTATAATACATACATTTGATATTCATCTATAATAAATATATAATGAAAATCCAAAAAACTATACATTTAAACTATTTTTCATGAAATAGACATTTTCGAGAATTTGATAAATATAAAATATTATTGATTTTATCATTTAATCCTGCTTATCTTGGAACCCCATAACATATTAATATAAAATATTTATATTTATAAAAAAATTGAATATTTCATTTTTTTAATTTTCGTGACTTTAAAATGAATTTATTTATATAAAAATAATTTTTTACACATGAAACGTGAGATCGTTATAGTGTTTATTGTATGAAAAAAATTAACTTAACAATTTGAAAAAAATTACTTAATTTAGTATCATTAATTTTATATTTATTTAATAATATGATCACATCCAACCGAATATTTTTTCGTTGTTTAAATAAATTTCAAACTACATTTATATTTTGGTGTGGAATTTAATTTCTAAATAAATAAGAAAATTAATAAATTTTATCAATTAAAATATTGGAACATTTATACCATTCTCTAAAATGATACTAGAATGATCTACCAATTTCGTTGATTTTTTTAATTCAATAAAAACATTACATACAAAAAACATAAAACATGTTTGAACTTATTTATTAACCATGGAATAGTTCTTCTCATATAATAAGATTTAATAAAAGAACAATTTTGTTTTTTGATTTCAAAATTAATTTCATGAAATTCCATTACATGTCAAAATTTTAAAACGATATGTGGTTTTTCACTCAATCTTATATTTTATCATATGGAAATGTCATTGAAAAAACAAGTAAATATATTTTTAATAAGACCATAATGTTAAATGTTCTGATATATGACAATCTAATTTAAAAAATCATTATCCACGAAGTATTTAACTATAAACATAATTTAATATTTATAAAAATAATATTGCAGACCATTTTGTTTGATAAAAATCCAAATTATGAAATGAATCATAACCTATTACTATTTTTTTTTAATTTAAAAAACATTCTTATTCAATAATAGAGTTTTCTATATTCATCATCTATCAAAATATCAGCCAAACATAATTGAATGTCACTCTTATACCCCTATTGATTTTTATAGGTTAAAAAATTATTGATACATTAGAAAAATAAACAATAAAACCTTATCAACATGATCCAAGATCTTATAGTAATTTAATATAATATATTAATAAATGTCATACAATATAGTTCAATTTAATTCAAAACTACCATAATTTTCATCACAATATTTATGGAGATACATTAAAATCAATCTATATACTCTTTCCTACATGTATTTTCCTTTTTTTATGAATACACTAACGAAGTGGTCATACACTATTAACATCCACATCTAAACAGATGTATTGTTTCACATGTAAATATATCATTACAGTAAAGACGTGGAGTTTCATAGATTATTTAAAAAAATATGTGGATTATCTATCATTTTAAAATAATTATGTACATGAAATGTTGGACGAATAATTTTAACATTTCAATAATTGAAAATCTTCATCATCAAAATTTTTTTAAAATAAAATTATGTATAACCTCATTATGAAATGTTTATAAAATGTTTACATTTCTGATAAGATATTCAGATATCTCAAAGCATAATAAATATGGACAACATTTATATAATCATTTTCTAATAGTTTTATAACATATTATGATAAATTTTAATTGATGAGACATCACAAAAGAAATTTTATTAAAAAATGCATACACTATTAATCCTAAAACCAAGACATGAAGACAAACACTATGATATGGTTTACTTCAGTACATACCCTGAGGTGGTTACCTTCATTATTTTATGTTTTTTATTTAGAGATTATATCATTAATAGTAATTTTTATTCAATATTAATTAATATATCTCCCATTGATCTAATTAAAACACTAAAATTACTCCTTGATCAATAATTTTTTTTTATTTTTTTTACAATCACTAATTAAACCATATGAATTCTATTTGATATATTATATATAAATTTAAAGGAAATAAACTCTATTTATATGAACATATCACAAAATAAATTATTTCATAATACCATTACATTACTATTTTAATGATTTAAATTCTAACATTGACATTATACAGTGTTATCTACAATGATATAACTTTAGTTATCCAAAATTATTTAACATTTAATTTATAATTTTTTTCTTGCCACCATTAATCATTATTTTAGAATGAAAATATTTATGATTGTGATGTTCTACAAAATTATAAATTTTTTAAATAATATATATTGTAAATAAATATATAGAATTAATGGGAATATATGCAGAAATATTAAGGATAATATATTAGAATAGAGTGTCCAAAAATGGTTGTAACACACCAGCTTAATCCACTGGGTCAGGTCTGGTGGTTCCACATAACCTCATGCACACCTCCCAATATACAAGTGGTAGATGACTACCATAAAGGGAATGTAGAATAGAGTGGGAAACTATTATCATAGGATCGAGTAACATAATATATTGATTAACGAAGATATAAAAATAACGTTAACCAATAATAATTAACAAATAACTATCAGTGTAGTAAAAATACATATAAAACCAAGACATATAGTACATTAATGGAATATTAAGTAAAATAATACAAAATGATGAAAAAATATAGATTATGTTTAATCCAAAAAAATAGAAGAACAGTATCCATATCGAGGTCTATTGAACATATTTGGTGTCATACTGCTAACTTACAGAGTCATTAATCACAAGGAACTTTCCCTTTCACAACTACCATAGTAATTAAATATATTATCACACTGAAATGGCTTTGTGTTGTGTGAGTACCATGCTATGTATGACACCACCAAGGAACCTTAACATAAGTGAATAATCGATACAAGTGAATGAGATTAGTGTAAACATTGTAAATATTTTTACAATAATATGTCACATAATTATAACACTTATATCTGATCCTCAGGGATCAGCTCTACATATACTAACACCATACCAGATTGAAGATTGACCAGGCACTTGTCACATTTTCTCTGATGGGATAGTCTAAAAATAACATGAGCATATCCCTCTGGAAGGGATTTCCCATAGTATGTTAACATAGTTTCTAACACATACCCCTAGGTGGAATATTCCATGAGGATAAACCTACACATTTAACTACATGTTATATGAACAACACTATACAATACAAGAAACAAGTTTTAGATTAAACATCTCATCAAATAAACATTCATCGTAAATAAAACATTCTATATTCACGAAACAGAAGAATATGCATCCTAATGGTATGAACACATACAACATGTTATTGAGAATCAATAAAATGCCACTAAGGATATATATTCAATAAAAAAATATTGACAATAATCCATCATACTAAATATATAATGTTAAGGGAATATTACATCAAGATACACAATAAAGATCACGAAAACGGCCACCGTCTATGCCTAGATGCACCACCAGATCCTAGAACTATTTATTGGTTGACATTTTAAGAAAAATATGATTAATGCACAAGATAAAACATGCCAAAAAAGGAAATCATTTCATTACCTCACCAAGTATCATATACTATTTAAAATGCTAATGGTCCAAGCATTTTGGTGAATCCAACTCCTTCAATATGGATTCTTATTCTATCAAAGATAATCAAAAAAGTCATTTTTCCTTTTCAAAACACTTATATATAACTAAAATTTCATTTATATAACTGATTTTAATCATTAATAATTGGAGATAAATGATCATTATAATTGAATATCATACCATCATTGATGTGGAATATTAAACAAGGGGTTGGGTGTTAAATAAAGGAGTTTAAAAGGGTGAGGAGAGTCCAAAATCACTTATGGAAGACCTATATAATAACTCTGGATTTTAATAAATACATATCACATTTTTTTATAAATATTATTCACATGACATAAATAGGTACCTGAGGATTATAAAGGTATTGTTCATTTGGAATAATTGAAACATAAACAACTGGTTTGTAAGAATTATATGTTGTCTTCCACTTAATTCTTAAGAACTACCACCTCTCTTTGACATATCACATGTGATACTTATAAAAATATCCAGTTTTAAGGAAAAAATTAATTGTGAGCATAGAACCTTTATATGGGTAAACTAGGATAATATGTAAACATAACACAAGCATAAGGGTTTGATAACATGATCATAAAATGTGAAAGCCATATCATACATATGAGAGATCCAAATCGTAAGTCATACCATAAATAATAATATTACCCATGAAATGAAATATAATGGAAAAAATAACATAATCTATTAGAGAATAATATAAGCATAGGACATGGTGTTTTGGGAAGAAAATAATCACATAAAACCTTATTCCAATACTACTCACCAAGAAATTCAATACAAGTAGGATTCAACTAACTACCAATATACCTACAATGAGGGTTGGGATATCCACCTGTTAGCCACTTTTTAGGATTTGGATAATCTCTTATATAGAATTTGAGATCATTTATGTTTACCCAATGCCTTGAAGAGAGATATAGTATGCACCATTTACATAATCCATACATTTATGTGACACAACATCACTAAAACATTCATCACATTGGAATACAGGGAATGAAATGGGTTTCAAAAAAATTTCATCATATCATAATCCACGGTAATGAAACAGGTTCGATAAAAATATTATAATCATAATCATAATACATATAGGGAAACACTAAAAATGGTTTTGTTATAACATATACACAATAAAATGAAATTAACATCAAATGATGTCATCATAGATTGACTATTATTTGTCAAGGACACTAGGAACATTTCATGAGGAATATAACATTATTCATAATTAACTTTTTAAAACAAAAAATTCATACAAAATTATGGAAATTCATTTCATTGAAAATAATAATTTAAATTTACCACAACATATTTAGTTTTTTTTTGTTTTAACGATGTTGGTAAATATCGTACATAAGAATGTAAAAATCCTCACATTCACAATAAAATCAAAATGGAACATATTTTTAAAAGAACATAACGATTCCGTTAATTTTTTTTTTGTAAAAATTCATTAATTTTAAAAATAAATATTATATTCTTTGTAGAAAATTAAATTATTTTTGACATTTCATTTAGATAACATGGATATTAATGATATATGGGTTTTCTACCGATGAAATAAATTATTTTTTTTCTTAAAAAATTATTTTTGATTCATTAGTTAATATATACTAGAAAATTAAGTGAAAAAATAAATTTTAAACAAACATAAGACAAAAAAGTAACATTTTTATTGGGATAAATATCATAATATATCATAATATGAATAATATGATTAAAAATCTTCATAAATGATGAGACAGTATCATAAATCCCTTACAAAATTTGTTACATTGAATAATATGTCCAAAGAAGTAATAACATTTAATGAGACATAAAATTTCCCAAAAATAATAAAGAAAATGATATTATATGACAAAGAGTCTTTATATTATCATCAAAAATTATTATAGGTAGAGGACAAAACATATGAACAAATAATTAAAATTGAGACAAATACCACATGCATTATGTATCAACTTCATTAAAACATAACAAACCCAATATATAATAATAACTATTTAATTATAAATATACTAAAAATATAATTTTATATATCACACCATATATTATTTTCTTATGAACTTTTATTACATGTTTATTACTAGTAACATGTTTAAGTCATGTTTTGGGCCATAACTACTTTCTTTTTTGTATGTTTTTTCTTAAATTAATTTTATAATAATTTTTATCATGGATAAATCTTATACAGAGTGATAATAATTATATTAATATCATATATACTCATTATATATGTATTTTTGAGTAATCCATAAAAGTTCAATACATAAAATGAAATACACTATTTATGGAAAAGGTAGATTGTATGTACGCATGAATGTTTTTTCCATTTTCTCAATGGATGAAATGAAAGGTAGATAAATAATATATAACCTTTTCAGAATGATTTTAGTTTCATAGATATAATATATATTCATTAAAATTTCCTAAATTACTTCCTATTAAATTTATTAGTCAATAATGAATCACCTTACTTCAGGAGGTGGTTGTCTTTTGACTTCAAATTGTTTTATATTTTTATTCAAACAATTTTGAGGAAAATGTGAAAAACCATAAATGAATTCACCATTTTCCCACTTCACTACTTCCCCACTTCCATAACATTCCACTAAAAACATTACATGTCTTTATAACTAGCAACATTTAAGCATAATGAATGGGCAATTCAGTCAAGTATTCAAACAGACATACTGTAACCCCCTCAGAATAGAAATTAAAAATTTATATGAGATATCATAATCAAATATGTATAATTATTTTAAAATATCAAATATATTAATGTAATATAATCTTATTTCAACATAATTAAAACACAAATGCAGAAAACATCACATCATTTGGTGATAAAGTATTCTGCCATACTAAGAGCGACATTATTGTTTTCCAATTTAATCTAACTAGAGATGCATACTGACTATTATATTAAAGTAACAAAATATAAATATATTAGTTATATGATTTTTATGATATTAGTATTTTTTATGATGATATAGTTGAGGTCTAAGATGAAATAAATAAATATGCACGTTTAATAATTTTATATATTCATTAAAAAGCCTCTTCAAGATTATACCTATAGCCTTCTTATAAGGGATTATTAATAAAAATTATTACACTATAATAAGGGAAGAAGTGTGAAGAATTTATTTTTTCTTATATAGTATGAAAAAATGGTTTTTTAACTATGTAGGGTAGGGGATTGGTGGTGAGGTTTTATAAGTGGGGGAGAAGACAACAAGGGATTTTTTAATTATAAAGTGATATCCACATTTTTTTCATGATAGAAGACACATAAATTGCTAATTATAAACATTTATTTCTGGTAAATTTTAAATATTTCCATTAAATTTGTTTTGGACATGTTTTAGTCAATTTTATCCATTTTCATTCTTCATTTAACCTTTGGAAATCCCATTTTTAGAGAACTGTAATTATTAATTGTTAGTATTTTTATTACTAATTTGGACTAAAAAATATATTTTCATTATTATGTAATAAAAAATATTTTAATGATAAATATGGGAACAATTTTTATGAATTTAAATCATCTAATAAAAAAATAATTTTAAATTAAACTTTTAGATGTGATGAGAAAGCAGTTATGCGAAGTGAAAATTATCAATAGTTAAGGGAGAGTTTATATCAAACATCCATATAAAATTGATTCCAATGATCTAAATGTGATTAATAAATATATAATTGAAAAAAATTACATTAAAACCCATTTTTATATGAAAACTACCTTTAATCATTCTTTATATTAAAAGGAAATTCTCAATAAAAACTAGTATTTTTTAAAACTTATTAAAAATTTCACCTTCTTAGAAAAATATGAAAAATAACCTGATTTTTTTAAACATATAAATACTACATAAAGTTAATTTATTCAAATAAGTTTTATAAAAGATTCAATAAAATTAATATTATTACATAAAAGTCAGTTTTTTAAGAAAATATTATTTTTGAAAAATCTAAACACTTTTGTAGATATTAAATAATTTTATTATCAATAGGTTTTATTTATTTTAAACTAACATAATTAATATTTAAATTTTTTCCTATTAATTCATCTAATATTAATATCTGGAAAATAGTGGATTATTTTAAATACAAATATTTACATTGTGTTCGGGGTCATTAAAACTCAAGGTTCCATGTAATGAAAGATATCAATGGTATTTAATTTACTAGAAAAAAAATATTTCCCAAAATATATAGATGTTAAATTATACACCCATTAAAAATAATTTTTACCAAAATATTTTTCACAATGGTACAATCAATTGAGGATAAATTTTTTACATTACATGGAACCTTGTTCTCACATATCTTCTTTAAGAGGGTGGTATCTCTCGAAAAACATTAACCATGTGAATGGGTTTATTTCATAAAACATTATATTTTTCATAAAAAATGTCAAACAGTTGTTCCCTATAAAAAATATCATTCTCTAGCTGTATGATCTTTGAGTTATAAATATGTGATAGATCACGTATGTACTTCCTCCAGAGAGATACATGGAACACATAATGAACCTAAGAGAGGTTCGACGGAAGCACTAATCGATATAGTATAATCTCAATAAGATCAACAATTAAAAACCCGATGATATACCTAGTTATTTTTATTCACTTCTTTGTGATTCTAATTAAATTATTCCAATGGGATGTTCATAAGAAACCCATCTCTCAAACATAAATTTTTAGATCATGTAACTGACCACCAACGTAACATTTCTATCCTATTTTCTATTCTATTATGTGATACTAAATGGATCTAGTCTTCAATTTTATTTCTCCAGCTAGTTATGGTCCTAATATATTTCTTTTTCCAACATCACTAAATTGGGGTTGTGTTCTACACTCCAATAGATTTGTGGATCCATATAGATCTATCTAAATTGTCACTGATTGTAATTATTTAATGAGAATTAATCTAAAACAATGTGTTGATCCTAGCCACCATTCAAATCCTATATACATAATCCCAACATATCCTCTCACATTTTATTTTTTCTCTTAGAATGACCATCCCATTAATAATTAAACAAAATTTAGATACTCAAAATTATGTCAATAATTTGAAGAAGTCTTCACCAGAATGTTGAGTTGGACCATGGATCCAGATAAGACCCAATGGAATGTGGTGATCCATTTACCCGTACAACATCCATAATGTATAACATGGTAGGATGATTAAAATAGCCATCTTAAATAATATTTATGAATTGTGATGAACGTTTAACACGATTGACTACAAACCGCATGTCATTGTTCCCCTTATACATTATTTGGATTCTGATGAAAAATCATTTCATTTGTTTTCCCATTTCTATTATATTATAGGTAATGGGTGTAGTATCTTCTAAAATGTTTTTCACTATCCCTAAAATTATAAAATTATACAAATTGAGGTAAAAATTCTACAATATTTCTCTACTTGTCAACCCACAAGAAATACACATTCAAATATATATACATATTTATACAATGAGTGTGAATATAGTACATAGAACTATGTGATTTCTATAACAACTCATTCTTCAAATATTTTATGGAAGGACCACATACATGGTTCATGAAACATAATATTCTATCATAATATTGGTTAATGTATGTTATATTTATCACCTCTTTCTATATCTCTATATATTTGTTTTGGAATTATTTAATCATCATAGGGATACTTTTTTATCAAATATTTATGATAGATATTATTTCTCCTCTTCCATTAAGAATTATATGCCATTCCATTTGCAATATTTAAATATTGGATCTTCTATTATCCCCATCACAATTATGATAACAATATAATTTTGGATCATAGTATTTTCACCTTGGTCCCATTCCCTGTATGGTAATTTATTGGTCATTATAGTCTTTAATCTTCTCAAACTATCTTCTCTAGTTCATGTTAAACACTTTATGTGTGAATATATGGTTGAAAATATGTGTTTAGTATCTATATATATCTTTTCCATGTATATATAATTATGCTATTTCAATAATGAAAAATTTACCAAAAATTTATCCAAATCATGAGTTGTGTAATATTTCTCATTAACCAACAATTTTTTAGATATATAGGGTAAAACCATAACACATCGCAATCCATTCATTGATGTGTAACTATATATTGCATACCATTCTCCACTGACATGTATTGTAAGATCATGTACACTATAAAATATTCACTTTAAGACCTTTAGAATTTCCCCTCATTCATCTATCGATTAAAACATCATTACCTTCTATGTTAAAATAGTGAGTAGATAAAATAATGTTGATACATTCTCCACAAAACCTCTATAATATCGCTGAAAATAAATAAAATATCATATTTCAGTAATAATGGTTGTTTTGGGATAACATTAAATAATTTTTTTCTTTGATAGGTCCACAGATATACCATCTTGTGAGATTACATGGCCAAAAAAATAAAACATTTTATTGAAAAAAATTCATACATTCTATTTTTTCATAAATTTTATCCTTCCATACATTCTTAAGTAAAATTCTATGACGATCTTCATGATCATACTTTAACTTAAACTAAATAATAATGTAATCCATTTATAATGCCAATAATTGATCAATTTAATACCCAAGGAAATAGGTTTTTAAATATATAAAAATATATTGGGTTAAATATATGACCAAATGTAATAACTATATACTCAAAGTGTCTATACATGTTATTGATCATGATTTTGTTTAACTCTCGATAGTCATTGAAGAATAACATTGATCCATAATTATTTCTAAAAAATAACATGTGAACATGTCAGTGACAAACATAGATGAATGGATACTTTATCAAGATTCTCTTATATTTTATTAATTAATTTTTTCTTCTCATTTGGGACCATTATGTTGGGATACTTTTAAATTGCTTTAACACCATGTGTGATTTCAATTTAAAAATCTACCTCATGATTTTGGGTAATTCTAGGAAAAACATCTAGAGAGACATAAAAAATATCCCTTAACTTTGGAATATCATCAATTCTGGGATTCTCCAAATATTTATAAGACAAATTCCCATTTTTTAATTTGAATTAGAACCCATACAATGGTTCTTATTTAAATTCGAGGTTTTTCATCATCATTGGACTAATAGATGAATAGAGGATTGTTTGAAATGTGAAACATGACATACCTTTCTCAAAAATTTATTTGTGACTTATTTTGATAACTATAATACATTCCAAATATAACATCAAACTCTTCTATAGGAAGAATATATTTTTTACAATAAGTATATGCAAAAAAAAATCTGATTGGAATAATATAAAAAATTATGTGATCATCATAATTTTTTTCTAATTAATCATTTAATTGTTGAGGTTGTATTTTTATACCCAAATAAATTTAATAAAATATAGAAGAATGGTTTGATCTAGATTCAATGAATATATTCACAGTTTAGGAGTGGATGGTTAGTGTGTATTTTATCACATTCTTATCAAACAACTGATCTATAATATTGATCGCATGAAATTTCCATTTTCACACATGTTAGAAGGTTACAAATATTCATCACTCTCATCAACCCTCACTATTTGTCATATTATAAAATAATGACCAAATTCTATACATTTGAAAAAATGAAATATGGGAGGTTCATTCAGTGGAGATTTCTCTTTATTCTTATAATTTGATAAATTCATCCCATCCCATCAATTTTCATCCAATTTATGACATCACATTATATATTTAAACAATTAATCACCCACTTAAGAAAATTTATTCTATTTTATTTCAATACTTTAAACAGGATGGAATGGTTATCATATTATCTTGCTTATTTTTAGAGTTTCAATTTATATTTATATTTAATTTCTTATCAAAACCATGATATTTAGGGGATACAACAAAATCTATTTCATACTTTGTAGTAAAATAAATTATTTATTCATGTGTACTTAAGTCCATTATGGGTAAAACACTTTATGTGATTTTTTATTCCATTGATGAATCACTTGTCTATATATTCATGTTAGATGATAATCCTAGAAACGCATCTCTCTTGTATATTAAACTATTCCCCATAGGTACCAATAAAGTTATCCTTTTTATACTTTATATCATGGCATTACGGCCTCATATTCATATAAATCAAAAAAGTAATGTAATTTGGGAAAATATTCACTAAAACACATCCATCTCAATGGAGTTAGTTTCATATTTTTGTCTCATGTTCTTGATAATATATACCACTTAATATTCTCATCTTTTGAAATTATAGATGGAATGATTGAATGCTTTATGATATAACACATGGAGAATATAAAATTTCCAATTAGTGGTACTAATCCATTTTGATAGAAGTATTTGGATCAGAAGAACTATAAGGACCCAACCTTAAAATAATAAATAATCATGAATTAAATAAATAATTCACATTGAGGATATTTTGAGGTTTAGAGATTTACAAAATTAGGTCATAACATTTATATCACAACTTGTATTTTACATGTAGAGAATTCAACTCAGTATCCATTTTTTCATAAAATAAAAACTCTTGAAAAAAGAGTCATGTATTGTTCCATTTTTTAGATGTCATGTCTTTTCCTTGATCCCATCCTAGTCCCTTATTCCTCTTTATGTCATATGATAAACATTTCAAAAACATGGGATGAGCATGAAACACTCATTTAGGGATATAAAATAAGCAATCAAAACATTCACCCTTCAATAAATACAAAACAATGGAACCATAATTTTTAATCACAACATACCTCATGAAATCAAAATATTTATGAACAACTCATAGAAATCATAAATGTAAGATACTGCATAAATATCATACTTACATTGTAGCTATCAAAAAAATAAAGGGATTCACATTTGGAATACCCATCACGGTATATTCCCTAAATCTATTAGGATAAACATTAACATTTACCTCTGTCACATTGCACAATGCATTGGAGAGCTATCTCGGGTTCACCCCTATGTTTATCATAGAACCACCAGTATATATAAAAAATTTCCAATATCCATAACATATTCATAACCCATAATACAAACATAATAGAAAGATAACATTTCAATCATAACATATCATTTCAAAATATTGACAATATTAAATCTTTTATGAAACCATTTTCAAAACCATTTAAAATATTAATTAAAGTGGTTTTTGAATCAATGTGTCTCATACCACTTTGATGATTTTAAAAGAAATATAATTTTTAAAACATTCATGTCCATATGAATAAATCCATAAAACAATTTTTAATACATAGTCATTAATTGGAATGATTTAGAAGAATAAACATTTAAAACATTTAAAATGATATTTTAGTTAAAGAGTTTTTAACAAAATGAGAGACCCTAGAATAATTGAGGAATAACATTTAATCAGAACTTAATAATATCATTTGAATAATGTTATTCATGATATAATAAGACAATGGATAATATATACACCATATAAGAGTTGATTGGTTCATATCAACAATGAAGTCTCAATGGAAATGTAGATTGAGACGAAATCACTTATAAGGACGATATCCTTAGATTAAGGACAAATCAATTACATAAATATGTGTGAGAAATGTTAATACACCCAATATAAGTGGATATAAAGTGTAAAATAATAATATTTTATTTGCACATATTTATAGCATGACATAATCAAGAAGTATATGTTTAACCCAAAAATTGAAATTGGGTTCAAAAGTTTTCTTACAGAAATTCAACAGCCAAACGACGTCACATTAAAAATAAAAAATAATAATTTTATGGGAGAGAAAATCATATCTCATCACTTTGAAATAAAATTTACATCAATAAGTATATAGAAGAACATATCACAATATAAAAAGTTGTAAATTAAAATACATAACAAAGAGAAGTCTTTTAAAAAGAGGAGGGTGAAAGGTTCCCTTACCGATTTGGTATCTTAAGAAACATGCACCCCATGAAAGAAATATCACACAATGAATATGTAAATACCCATAAATTAAATTATATTACACAAATATTACAATCATGGTCAGTACATCCACCATAAAAAATGAAATTGTGGATAATATAGAATAAATCTCACGTGAATAAAAATCGATATGAAAAACCCTTACCACGCAGTAATCAATCGTGTCGTATGAGAAAATTTAATAACCACTAAATGAATCACAGTATACCATGAATATAAATATAATCATGATAATATATATCAAATAGAAGAACACAATAAACCACATTCAATAAATATGTGGAGAACAATGGAAATCTCATGGAATTAAAAGTGAGATAAGAAATCCCTTACCTCGTGTCCAACATGCCTTGTTTGTTCCTTGTTCTTCCAGAATAATAAAATTAACTTAATTTATACTTGATTAACAGTATTTTTAATTTTTATATTTACTTTTATATCACTTATTACCTTTCAATAAAATTTATCCAATTATTTGAGTTCATATCAGACATTTTGTTGATGTTCGGAATTTGAGATAAAAATGAACTTGTTATAATTACAATTTTTCCATGTGGTCAAAACTCCATATTCTCCTTAATGATATTAATGATTTAGATTTCATTTATATCAAGTGTATATATATATTTATTTATTTATAATAGTACGTACCATTTGGAGATAAGAAATGAAATGCACTGTTCGTGGAGACGGTAAGCTATACATACACATGAATGCTACTTTAATTTATATTTAAAATATTATGGAAGGAAAATTTAATGATATGTAGGTATATTATAATTCCATTATAATTTCATCAGATAAATATGTTACATAATATCATTATCTTCAACTTTATACATTCCATGTATGTCAATAACGAATTATATCACCTTGAGAGGGTGGTAGTGTGGACTTCCTAAAAGTCAATTATCATGTTTACACATATTAGAAGGCATAAAGGTATGTTTGTAAATAAAAATTATATAATAATATAGAAAACAAAAAAAAATAATATATATATAATATAAATACAGTTTCATCATAATTGCCACCATGAGAGGCGGCAGAAGATAATTGAACAATCATCACTTTGTAAAACGTTAGTTTGCCATCCACAAAAATAGTTTGTTCTTCACCCATTAGATTGAGGTGTGTGTATGTTTAGTTCAAATCCTTAAAATAACAAAATCATTGTTTATTTAGGATACTTGTGTCATTATAAAATAAATGAATAAAAAATAGTTATTGTTGGAGAAGTAAAATAAAACAAACGAACTTAAGAGAAGTTGTTACCTTTAAATCAGGTAACACCCTTTGGTTTGAACGAAAAGGGATTCATTAAGTGCTTTATACCTAATATAAGGCATTAGAATGAATAGATGGATCTAGTTTGATTATTGGATAAGAGGTTTCATGAGCCAAAGGATTGATATGTGTGAAGAATGTGTTAGAGGTGAGGGATTTTTATATGCAAGAAGAGGAGCTCCTTCGGAATGATTCAAATAATTATTTTATTTTAAACACATCTTCTGTTTCATAAGGTCAAATAATCACTAAAATAAAAGATAAAATGACTCATGGTCTAAATAAAAGAATCCAATAATAATTGGACTGGTCTTGGATATTTTTTTAATATTTATAATATTATTCATTTAAATCTTTTATTAATGAGGTAAATTTGGCATCATTATTGTGTCATACATAATTTAATTTATTTGAAGTCCAAAAATTATAGCAAAATTCCAAGATGTATGAATTTTATTTTATATTTAAAAATAATATTTATAGTTGAAAATATAACTTATATAGCCCCATATAAAAATTTATTTACTAAAATATATTAGTTTATGTCATTTTTTTCATTATTTTATATTAATTAATATAAAGTGTCATTATTACTCTCATGTCGCTCTATGGGGTCCCATATTTGACCCAAGTATCTCCATGGTTGGATAATTATCAGAAAATATTATTAAAACACATGTTAGAGTAATTTAATATTATTATAATATTATATTATATCCCAATTAATTATATTTACCCTTTAATAATGGTAAATAAAATATTTACTAAAGTAAATATTTACAATATCTAAAAATAAATGTTATCTATTTATACAATTTGGACCTACATATTCCAAAAAAGAAAAAAAAATTCCAAATTCAAAAAACAGAAGTGGATGAAATTAATTTAAAATTAATTCCTGCTGTTAAAACTAATTGCGTGTTTTTAATAATAAATAACTATCAAAAGATTGACACTTGTTTATGATAAATTTTAAAATGAAAATACATACAATGACCAAAATTAGATTAAATTGTAAAAATATTTTCTATTTTCTCTTTAAATCTAATTAAAAATATAATATAACTATATAAATAAATTAGATTAAAATGCACCTTTGTATTTAAATATTGTATTTTTCAATATTCATTACAAAATGAAAATTATCAATAAAATACCCAAAATTTACCCAATGTAAATTTTGATATCCTGAATCAAAAAAAGAATTTTATTGTGTCAAATAGAACTTATAAAAATGAAAAAACTAGATTTATAGAGGTTTTTCCATTAAAAGGAGGTAAATCGACCATTTAGTGAATATTAGAGTATTTATGATTAAAATAGAATTCATTACGTAATTTTAGCCAATAACTTTTATTGGATAAATGTAAAAATAATAAACAAAAATGTATAATATTATTTTAGTTCGATCTCTTCATTACCACCAATACAACTTCTAGGCTTTAACTACCATTTAAATTAATAATATTATATTATTAGTGTTCAATGTAAGATTTAAAAGAAACCCATGGTTGCCTATCGGGTACACCATCAAACATAACATCCCCTTTAAATTAGAATTAACATTTAATTCCCAAATATTAATTAATATGAAAAATTTCATGTTCTTTATTTACCTAGGATGTTACATCCTTCCCCCCTTTTGGGAATTTCATCGTCACAATTTTAAAACTGAGATTGGAAATTTCATTAAAACTCCCACATCAGAAAAGCGTCAGTAAAACAATCACTTTATTAGAATGAAAGAGTGGTACAATGGTTACCCAAGATGACCAATACTCAGATTCCATGTAGGAAAATAGGCATATGGAAGAGAGAACGAACGGTCGAGTTCTGATGGAGAGTGGTAGAAAACATGATTAGGAGAATGTTAACCTCCAGAATGTCACAAACTTATGATGTGTTAAACGGTTTTTGATTTCCAAATATGAAACGTAAAACAACAATGTATATTTTTTACGTTCCTTTTAATAATTTTGAGGAGTTCATTTACTACATAGTATAAGAACATAACGAAGTATACTTCCCTTCAAGTAGAGTTTCATCATTTAACAAGTATATACCAAAAACTAATATTTTCTCCAAACAATGATCATTCAAAAAGACTTGGTCACTTTAAAATCACATGAATCATATTCTAGAGAATCACATAATCCACTAAAGAAGAACTATATATTTCCCTTTTCTTTAAACATCAACTAAACCCAAAATGGTTAGTAAGAGATCATATAATCCCCAAAAGAGTATAATCATTTATAAATAAATTTCTACTTTTAATCACCAAAATAAAAAAAAAGTACCCAATGTTCAAGAAAGACCATTTTATACATAATTTTCCGTAAATTGTTTCAAAATAATTCAATCTATGATTGAAACCCAAAACTAAGAAGATATTAATCTCATAGTCTCCCAAAATATGTAACATCACAAGTAAATGATGAATAAGTTATTTTCATCATATTAATATTTTTGAATTAAATATTATTTTTATTTGAAAAGTTTTTCTATGTTTTATAGCGTACCCGATACGCAACAACGAGTTTCTTTTAAATCTTACGTTTCACACTAATAATATAATATTATTATTTTAAATTGTAGTTAATTCCTAGAAGTTGTATTGGCGGTAATGAAAAAAAAACTAAAATATTATTATAAATATTTTTTTAATGTATTTACATTTATCCAATAAAAGTAAAAGGCTTAAAATGTGGATAATCTAATTTTAAGAATAATTTACATTAAAAGGTCGATTTACTACCTTTTAATGGAGACGCCTCTTTAAATATAGTGATGGTCACATTAATAAAATATACTTGACCAAATAAAATCCATTTTTAGAATAGGGATATCAGAGTTTACTTTTGGAAATTTTTTGGTATTTTTCTGATAAATTTCATTTTTTTAATGAATTGTCAAAATATTGTATTTTAATTTAATACTTCTTTTGAATATAATTTATTTATATTGTTATATTATCTTTTTTAATTGGTTTTAAAGTGTAATAATAATATATATTCACCATTTAATCCAATGTTGGTTATTGGAATTAATTTCACTTTGAGAGTTGACATAAACAAGTGTCAATCTTTTGATCGTTATTGTTTCTTAAAAACACGATATTTGTTTTAACATCGAGAATTAATTTTAAATTAATTAATGGCATTTCTATGTTTTGAATTGAAAAAAAATTGACATTTTTTTCGAATTTGTAATATCAAATATTTCTTAGGCTGAATTTTTGGTATTTTTCTAAAAAACATCAATTTTGGATTAATAATGAATCAACTTATTAGTAGTTACAAAATGGGATTTTCAATTAATTGAAATTTTACCACATCTGTTAATTGAATTTCAAAAATCTAACATACATGGTTGTTATTAGGTAGTAAAATCTGGTTCAATAAGATGAAAATAATTTTTTTTGAATAGTATCTTTTGACATTTTTTACCGCGGTTAAAGGTAAATAAGGTAATTCAATGTAAAAAGAATATTATAGTCATTGAAATTTACCTTAAAAAGTGTACTAACTTTATTGGATAAGCAATGGCCGACCGAGGGCATTGTTGGGTCGATTGTGGGACCCTATGGAGTCACTAGGGTGTGATATTGACAATTCAGATTAATTAATTTAATGTAAAAGGAAAAATTACATAACAAAAATATTTTAGTAAATTATATTTATATGGTGTTTTATAAATTGTATATTCGGCTATATATATTTATTGGAAACATAAAATTATTTATAATATTATGATATATTTTTTATAATATTTAGACATCAAATAAATTAAATTATTTATGACACAATAATGATTCAGTATTTACCTCATTAATAAATGATTTAATTAAATAAGATTAAAATGATTAAACTTTTATTCAAAACATGTCCAGTTCTGATTGGATGATTTTATTTCGACCATTAGTCATCTTATCTTCAACTAATATGATTTTTGGACCTTTATAAACCGAATATCATTATATAATAAAATAATATTTTCACACTTTCCTAAACAGCCCCTCCTCCCCCTTATAAAAAGAGACCATTTCTAACAAATTCCTCACACCTATCAAGCCATTTGGAATGTCCAAACACTACCCATTAAAGCTCCCTACATCCCTCTCCTCTTCCTAGAATCCTTACCTTAGGCAAAAGGCACTTCAAGAAGTCATTTGGTGGAAACAAAATCGAGTTACCCAAATTACAGTTAAAGTTTTCTCTTATATTGTTTTCTTTTATATTACATATCCAACACCTAAACACTTTTTATTCCTTTCTTTTGTAACAAAACCAGTATCCTAAATATACTAAGATGTTGTTATGAGAAGGATTCTAACTACACTTACAAACACCTCCATGTAATGGATGCAGAATATAATGTTTTTGTGGATGGAAAACTAACGCCTCACGAAACGATGATTGTTCAAATATCTCCAACCGCCTCTAATGGTGTACACAATGATGGAACTATATTTATATATGACATATATTATTTTCAGGTTTTCTTTATGCTTCTGTAATTTCCATTTATAACATACCTTTATGGTTACCATTATGGGTAAACATGATAATCTCATAAGAGAATGTGTGGACTACCACTCCCTCAAAGTTATATTACTCATCAATACCATATGTGGTACGTATAAAGGATAGATTTTATGGTATTATATATGATAAAATACTTGAATTATAATACTACAATGTATTATTATGTTTTATTTTCATTAAATATGAAATAGAAATGAAAGTAGCGTTCATGCATATATACGACTTACCCTCTCCATGAACGGTGCATTTCATGTCTTACCACTAAAGGTTATGTACTATTATAAATAAATGTATATACTAGATATATATGATATATATTATATGTAAATAATTAATATCATTTTTGATATGATGGACTATTGACTACATGAACAACATGTAATTATAAGAAGTCCATTTTTGACTCAAGTACCAAATATCGACAACATGATCATTATTAACTTAAATGATTACATAATGTTTATAACATGGTAATAATTGATATAAAAGGAATGATAATCTTGAAAAAGGTTCTAAAGAAAGTATAAAATAACATTAGTTTATTATTCAGGATATTAATGAACGAACGAGTCAAGTCGGACACGAGGTAAGGGACTTCATCTCAATCTCTTTTCATTGGGAAATATTTCCATTTATACACAACATTCTTTAATACGGTGTATAATACACTTTGAATTTTACTTTTATCAAAAAATTATCCTTTTCTACGAAGCATTTTACCAAACAACAAAAAGAAATTCCCTTTTAACATAAGCGTTGACAATGACCTTTTCCGTCACCGCGAGTATTATTTGATCTTTGTCTTCCTCAACAAGCCATGAGGTTTATAAAATAAAATAAATACCATATACTATTTTATGTATTTTGGGGTTGAAAATGGTTTTGATAACGGATTTTTTATTTCAATATATTTAAGTGATATATTGTGATTGAAATGTGGAAATGTTTATGTTCCTTTATAATTGTTTTGTGTGTTAAGATTTTATAATGGTACTTAGACATCTGATTGGTGATTATGTGAAAAAACAAATGACGGGTGGTGCCGTGAATACTAGGACGGTTGGTTACGTTATAACCTCCAATGCATTGGGTATGGAAGTCATCCATATGGCTATTCCATTTAGTGATATGTGTGGAAGTTGACCGTATGGTTACTCCATTTTAGTATGTTTATGTTCCAAGTTACTTTTATATGTTATGTGTTCTTTATATGGGTTTTATGTTAATATTTTGGTTACTAAAGGGTATTTAATGATATTTTATTCAGTGAAGAGTATTTACTAAATCATAAAGGTGAAAAGTATTACTTAAGATAAAGTAATCATGGTTTACCTGTTTTTTTGAAAAATTAATAGTTTTCCTTCTTTGTGTAACCCTTACTAATATTTTTATGCTAATCCCAAGTTTTGAAATGTTTTCACTAGAATTAAAGATGATTAGGGTCAAGAATGGGATCAAGGAAAAGTTATGTTTTCTAAAACATGTAACTAGACATGACTCGCTTTTTTTCAAGAGTTTTTATTTTATGAAAAAAATGAAAATTGTGTAGAAGTGTTTACTTTGTAATCTTCTGAGATGTAATAGTTATTTAATAAGTCTCTAAAACTCTAAACCTGAAAATATCCTCAATGTTAATTATTCATTTATTTCAATATTATGTAATGTTTAAGGCCGAGTCCTTTTAGTTGGTATCATAACTCAGTTTAGATAACTTTAGGAGTTAGGGTATTGTTAATTAAATGTCCATAAATTAATTTATGATAATATTGAAATGATATATAATTAACAAGTTACCATGTTTCTTCGCCTAAGATATTCCTATTTTAATAATGGTTTTCTGTATAGGAAACAGGGCGGCTATGTTGGGACAACATCAGGAGGATGAAAACCTCCAAATCGGCAACCTGAGTTGGTCGGAATCAGAACTGAACAGTTTGTTATAGTAATGGCACAATTGACTCAAGCTATAAATGGTGCTGATATCCATGCATGAGATCAGCCAGATCAACCACAAAGGAACATGTCAGTAGTGGAACATTTCATGAGGCTACATCCCCTATCATTCAGAGGATCATCCGACCCTGTGCGATCTAAAGGGTGGATTAATGCATTGGAGAAGGCTTTAGATGTAATGGGGTGTTCAGAACATCAAATGGTTAGTCTTTCTATTTACCTTTTTGAAGGTGAAGCTGATCAGTGGTGGTCGATGGTGAAAGATAACAGGGATAGTGAGGAGATTTATGCTCTTGAATAGGATGAATTCAAATGTATGTTTCTTGAGAAATATTTTCCTAAGGTGGTGCATCTTAGGATAGGAAAAAAATTCCTAGAATTGATGCAGGAGGATGAATCACAGACTGCATATGAAGAAAAGTTCACTCGAATAGCAAGGTATGTACAAAATTTCATCATAGATCTTGATAGTAAGATAAATTGATTTTACACAGGACTGATGCCATGATATCTAATAGCATTAGCCTCTCGTGAGTTTAAAAGTTTTTAAAAACTTGTTCGATGTGTGGAAATGTGGAAATGTAGTTTGCCGATTGTTTGTTGGATTAGATTACTCAATAGGGGAGGGGTGAATTGAGTAAATATAAAAATTTCTGTTACAAAAATATTATTATAAAATAAATCATTTTCCCAAAAAATAGATACAGCCCAGTTAATCAAGGTTATACTATTATAAGATTTTGATTGTTTAAACAACTTCATAGAAGACTTATTAAATCTCAGTAATCTTAATATGTATTATTAAAATTAATTTTTAAGTTATCCTTCTAAGACAAATCAGTTATAACTTTTTCCAAGACATACTATCAAAGTGAAATTAGAGTATTTTGGATTATTCAATAAAGAAGTAAAACAAATAATACTAAATTTAAATATCACAGCAGATATGAAACAAGTAGTTTATTATCAAGATGAGACCTAATCCACTCCACTTGGTGATCACCTACCACCAAGCAGTTTATATAAATAAACATTTATCCACACCCTGGATCGGGGTTAACAACAGTACACATACTGTCTAGGTCACATAGGGACCTCTTCCACAGTTTTTGTGGGTAAACAAAAATAATAACCAGGCCACACAGGGAACTCTTCCAAAATTTTCATGGGTAAACAAAATTATAAAGAGTTTGGTGTAAGGATTTAGAAATCCTTCAGTTTAGCACAAGAGTCAGTGTGTGTATGGAATATACAGAGTGCACACACTTCTCAAAAGTAATTAAAATAATCACTAAGGGAGATTAGATATGAGTTTAGAATGCTCTAGTGATTCGAAGTGCAGCTCTAGACTCCTTTGATTAAATAGAAATGCATCTGAGTTTTTCTCTGGTTTCCATCATGAAAACATAGTGTCTCGATTCATCTTGTGTTCTTCATGAGTTATGGTAATGTGAAGATTTTATTTAGATTCCAGTGTACTTCATATGTTCTTCTGGAGAGTTGGATTTCAGGCATGTTAAAATTCATTCGTTTAAAATCATGCAAAGTGTTCATCATGGTCGTGCTCAAGGGCTTGTTTTCTATTTATTATCACGTCCTATTGTTGTGGGGAACTCTTCACTATTTACCTTTTAATGCATGAGTTTTAGCCGACATGTTCCATGTGTTTCGTACCTCGTACCTCTTACTATGTCTACAAAGAAACATTAATTATGTCAGTGCATTAAAGGTATCAAATATGGCCGTTAAACGTTAAATTAAAAGATGAAAAAATTGTTTAAGAAACGGTGTCATAGTATGTTATGAAATCGGTGTCTCCTTCACAGTGTATGAATGTCACGGTGTCTGAGTTTCACAGTGTCTGAGTGTCACGGTGTTTGAGTGTCATGGTGTCTTCTTCATGGTGTTTGGATTCATGGTGTCTTGCTTCATGGTTTCTTCATTCACGATGTCTAGCTTACGGAGTCTAGCTTACGGTGTTAGGCTTCACAGTGTCTAGCTTACCGTGTCTGGCTTAAGGTGTCTGGAATAAGGTGTCAGGCTCACGGTGTCTTACTTCACGGTGTCTGGCTTCACGGTGTCTGGCTTACTGTGTCTTGTACTTATGCAAATAATTTTATTCGGACCTAAAAAGTAATATGCATGAAAGGGATTGATCATAACCATTATAAATAATGATATAACTTGAAACATAAATACTCATGATTGGATATAATTTATAGGATTTAACTAGGTTGAATGAGATTTGTGATCATTAATGATATTTGTGATCATTAAAACATGATTAATACATGACGAGTCCAACAATCTCCCCCTTTTTGATGATCACAAATCATGCATAGTTAACGTGTAAATTAGATGCCACTATAGAGAAAATAACATATAGAAACTTCTCCCCCTTTTGGGATTATAAAAAAGTTGAAATTGGAGAGGGAAAATAGTTCACATTCCGTTAATATTATGCATAGGTTAGTACAAAATAAAGGAGAAATAAAAAAACAATAATGACATCCCCATCAAAAAAGGAGTAAGCAATGGTCTTTTTTAGGGATTGGACTTCTCTTTTCCTTTATCAGTAGCAAATGAAGATGCCATAGGTGCAGTGGTTGATGTTGAAGAAGGCATAGATATGGGAGATATAGAGGGTAAAGGGAGAACTTTAATGACTAGAAAAGCCAAGGTAGTAGCAGTAGTAGATTTAGGCAGTTACTGATCAAGAATCACAGGCCTGATCTGACTAAGTTCTTGGCCAACAGACCTGATAGTTGAGGCTAAGGCAGAGGTGAATGTAGGAAGCCCAAGTTATAGAGGTGCAGATGCTAGAGAAACAATTGCAGTACTCTGGAAATGAAGATAATGTCTCAGGAGTTTGATGAAGTCTGCAATAATCTCTCCACCATACTGCATGACTTTTTCAAATTCATCATTGTTTTCCATGAACTTGTCCAACATTCGGGTAAACTCGGTTAGATTATGGACTTTGTTTTTGAATGCATGAGTTACAAGAGGAATTCTAAGATTCTATTGAAGGTATTTGAAGTGGTTGGAAGTATTAGTCTTCGAGAATATTCACTTGAAATCGAATCCCACTTTCATATAAATCTCATACTGGGCATCATTTGCAATCGTGGAATGAATCTGAACATGGTAAATAACTCTATCATTGTTCATGATATCTTCACCTAATGAAGCCACATTGAAGCCAATAAAATTATTCTAATTATCTTATTATACTATGGATTTGAGCAAAGTACTGTCCAAGGAAAGTGTAGATAATTCAAAAGAGGTATTAGAGGCTTTGACGGCTGTTGTCAGAGATTTTAGCATATTTAGTACCATTTGAAGACAACTAGTGTACTCATCAGTGAGATTATTAAGGTTCACCACAATCTCTATCATTTCCTTTAACACCTGTTTGTGACTTTCGATAATCTTTTCATCGAATGATAATAGATAAGGGTGAATCTGAGACACAACATCTCGAGAGATTTGAGAAACAGTGGATACTAGAGGAGCATTAGAAGGCTCTAATCTCGAATGCAGCTCTTTCTGCATGTCTTTAACCATTCTTCTCAAGGTTGTGACTTCATTACTGAGCAACATATTTTCAACTTGTACTTATTTAATTTCAAGGAGCATCATAGGTTGGATATTCACGAAAATTATCTCCAAAAGCAGTGAGGCATCTCTCTCACTCAAATTTGTCACAGGACGAGGTTGGTAGTTCAAAATATTCTCAACTCCAGATAAGAGAGTATCTCCAAAATCCTTTATGGCGTCCTTATTGAAAATGGACACCTGTTCAAGTAAAGGTTCAGGTGTAGAAATTGGTACCTGGCAAGGTTCGGGTTCGGGTTCCTTCTCAGGTGCAATTTTTGTGATTGATTTCAACTGAAACAGGGATGAGAGATCATGCCCGGTTACAGTAACCTGATGAGACCCATTAACATCATAGAAACTAGTAAATTTGTACTATGTGTCCAAAGAAATTGACTCAATTGGATGTGAGGCTTCATCAAACTCAAGATTTTGGGATTGCTTCCTCTCAACAGGTGCTTCCTTCTAAGGACTGAGAGTCTTAGGAGCTTGGTATAAATCCACAGTTTCATTTCTATGTTCCACATTCATCTCTTGTCTATCTATCTAAAAGGCTATCTCCCTCTTATCTTTAGCATTGGGTATTATTTCAGGAATATATTGTTCCACAGGGAGTTCTTCCAGATTTGCTTCTTACATAGCATGGAGTTCTTCCAGATTTTCCCCTTGCATAATAGGGAGTTCTTCTACTATAGGACATTCCATGGCTTGCTGCTCAGATTCTGTCACCACTGATTCTCTTTCAGCCTCGGGTTGGATTTCAAGATTGACATCATCTCTAGAGGCATGAACTTCTTCAAGAACAACATGAGGAAGAACAGTCCTTTCTTCCTCAACAATAACTACTTCTATATCTGGTACATCAACTTCTTCCTCCTATTCTTATGAATACTCACCAAGTTCATCTGGTTCCAATCCAAGATCAGAAATGTCTTTCGGCCTTGATGGATAATCCACCGGATGAAACGTCTCATAAACCTTATCATTTTCTTCCTCCCATTCCTTTTTCCTAGGATTCCATTTTATCTTCATTATCTTAATAGTGGCTTTAGAGAGAATGTAATCACAGTCCACAGTCACTTCTTCATTAGGTCCTACTACGCCTTTTTCAACAAGCATGGCTGATATCAGCCGAGATTAGAACAGAGAGGTGGACTTGGATGTAACTGTGATAAACTCACACATATGGTTAATGATGTACTTGCACTGGTTAATCTTGTATCCATTCTTCATAATATTAATCAAAAACACGTCTTGATGCATTAACACATCAAAATCACCTTTTATTGGACTAACCATATATTGAACAAATTTAAACAATATCCTTGTTTCTTCATCAAGTTCAGTAGCGATGGCCCTTCTCTTAATGCCATTTCTGGTTAGGGTTTTTAAAGATTCATCAATATCAAAGAAATATGATATAGGAGGAGGTTATCTCTGATACTCATCACATATTCCTTCATGAGGTATCCTAAGGTATGCATCCCATAACCTTGACAAGTAGGAGCATCTTTGGCCATTAACCCAACTCCTCACAACATAACCTTCACCAGAGTCAAAAGATAATAACACATACTGGTATAATTGAGCTACTAGACTTGGATAGATGGGTATATTCTCCCTTAGAGACCATTCTAACTATCCTTGTTCTTCTAACAATTTCAAGACTAGAGATTTTCTAGAAAAAAGCCATTCGGGGAAGATTTATTTCTCAGGTACAACACTATGATTTACCAGGTTCGAATTTAACGGTCCTTCGGGCGTCTGCTTAGGTGATATCTTCTTCTTCATTGAGCGGCGCTTCTCAGGTGTGAAGGAAGGCAGACGTTTCATTAATTTAATCCACTGAATGTTAGAGAGAGAAAGATAGAATGGGTTGTAAGGTTGAAAGGGATCGAAATGAGAGAATGTCCGAGTGAAGAACCGAGTGATACTTTTTGTTTTATCATTTGGGAATGCCAATCATCACGAAAATAAAAACACCGGAAAGTAAAATAGGTGAAATAATAATTACCGTGATACGGGTTTAAATAAAATCATAAAGAATTTTTATGGTGAGACCGTGAATGGTTGTTACTGTGAGACAGTGATCATTCGTCAAGGTGCGACAGTAAGTGGTCCTCACAGTGTGACTGTGAGTGATCGTTATGGTGAGACAGTGAGTAAACGTCAGTGAGCATTACAATGAGAAAGTAAATGTCAGACATTGAGTACAAAGTGATAACAGTGAGAACATAAACATGAGAGACAGTAACTGAGATACTGTAATCATGGAATAGAAACTAAAACATAGTAAAATTTTGACCAGTAAGACAAGTAGGATATTTATTTGAGATTTATCATGCCATGATCATGTATGATGTAGTATATTCTCTCAGAATTTAATGGTTTATTGAATATAACAGCATGTTGATATTCAGTACCAATGAATTCCAAGGTGATATCACCTTTTTGATAATGATATCTAAAAAAGTGATGTCTTACATTAATATGTATTGCCCTAGAATTTGAAACATGATTTTTTGATATGTTAATAGCACTTTTGTTGTCACAATTTTTTGTTAGATGTCAGAATTGATATCCATAATCTAGTAATGTGTGTTTTATCCACAAAATATTTGCACAACAACTGCCCACATCTATGCATTTAGCTTCTGCAGTAGATAATGCAAAATAATTTTGTTTCATACTACACCATGATACAACTCACTTGCCTAAAAGGTGACATGTTCTAGAGGTGCTCTTTCTATGATACTTACAGCCACCGAAGCCAGCATCGGAATAACTAACTAGTTCAAATTATTTTCCTTTTGTATAGAACAGTCCTAGATTGGGTGTATGCTTGAGGTATTTGAAAATTCTCATTACATCATTTAAATGAGATTCTTTAGGATTTTCTTGAAAATGAGAACACATACACACACTAACCATAATGTCCGGAGGACTATTATATAAGTAGAATAAAATTCCAATCATTCCTCTATAACTGGTTTGATCAACATATTTTTCATCATTATGAAGAACCAACTTACAGGCGGTACTCATTAGAGTGTCACTAATTTTAGTTCTATCCAATCCAAAATGTTTTATAAGATCTCTACTGTATTTACATTGAGTAAAAACAATTCCATCATTATTTTGAAAGATTTGAAATCCAAGAAATAATTTTAGTTCTCCCATTAAACTCAATTCAAATTTGTTTTTCATCATTTTAGAAAAATCAATACATAATGAATTTTTTGAAGATCCAAAAATAATATCATCTACATAGATTTGAACAACTAATATATCATTATAAATTTTTTTTATAAAGAGGGTAGGATCAGCTATTACTTTTGTAAAACCTTTGGAAATAAGAATAGTACTCAATCATTAATACCAAGATCTTAGAGCTTGTTTTAAAACATATAAATCATTTGATAGTTTTAAAATATGATTGGGAAAATGGGAATTTGTAAATCCATGGGGTTTTTCAACAAAGTCATCTTCATCTATATACCTATTTAAGAATGCACTTTTAATATCCATTAGATATAGTTTGAAATTCAGATGTGCAACATAAGCAATTAGGATTCTGATGAATTCATGTATGGATACTGGAGAAAAGGCCTCCTCATAGTCAATTCCTTATTCTTGAATATAGACTTGTGAAACTAATATAGCCTTGTTCCTAACTATAATTCTAGATTTATCTACCAAATTTCTAAACTCCCATTTCGAGCCTATGATGAATGTGTCATTGGGTCTTTCAACAAGAATAGAAACATTGTTTCTTTCAAACTGATTATATTCTTCTTCCATATCCATTACCCAAAATTTATCATTGATGGAATAATCAGTGTTTTTAGGTTCAGGTTGTGACAAGAAACATTGATGTTCAACCTGATTTCTAGGAGAAGATCTAGTTTTTGTTCTTTATTCTATGTCTCCCACTAAAGCATATAAGGGAGGGGTTTTAAGGGTTCTAACCTTTCTTGAAAAAGAGGAACATGTTATTTCAGGTTCATCAACAAATTTTGGTTCATTATGACTTCATTGAGGGAATTTCCATAATTGGAAGTTTTCACAAATTCTTTCACAGATGATTTTGAGGATTTTGAGTTGATTTTCAGATTTGATACATCATACTCCAGATTTTCTAGGATGGTTCTAAGCTCATGAGGATTTGATTCATCAAACATGATTTGAATAGATTCTTCCTCACATTTATTTCAATTATTGAATACTCTATAATCATTACGTAAAATTGAGTAACCTAGGAAAATACCTTCATCACTTTTGGATCCAATTTTTTCAAGATTATCATTAGTGTTGAGAATAAAGACATTGCAAACAAAAACTCTAATGTAATTAACCTTAAGATTCCTATATTTCCATAGTTCATATGTTATATTTTTGATAATTGGTCTAATCAAGAATCTATTGATTATTTAGAAAGATGTATTAACAGTTTCAGCCCAAAATTAAATAGGTAAGTCATATTCACTAATCATTGTTCTAGCAATTTCTTACAGGGTCCTATTTCTTATTTATACAACACCATTCTGCGGAGGTGTTCTAGTGGTAGAAAAATTGTGACTATAACCATTTTTGAGAAAAAGGATTCAAGCTCTTGATTTTCAAACTCACGGCCATGATCACTTATTAAAGATTTAATTTTAAGGCCAATAAGATTTTCTTCAAACTTGTCATACTTAGCAAAAGAAGAGTAGGATTCACTTTTGTGAGCCATGAAGAAGGTCCAAGTATATCTAAAAAAATCATCTACTAGAACAGAAACATAGTGCTTCTCATTTAAACTATAAACTCTAGACAGTCCAAACAAATCCATGTGAACCAATTCGAGAGGTTGAGAAGTAGAAACTTCTTTCTTTGTTTTGAAATAGATTTTGTCTTGTTTTCACTTTTGACAAGGATTACTCACATTGTCATGTGGAAACTCAAGTCTGGGTAAGTCTTTAACTAGGCCTTTTCTAGTTATATTTCTAAGGGAGTAAAAATTACTATAATGCCCCAACCCCAATTACCCAGAGTTAGTGCATTATTACATAACATAGGAATGCTTACAAAATATCAAGTCCTAAAAGACCGATTTGTTTAGTAGTATTGGAAACACTAGATATATTCATAGGTCATACATTATATCATAAAGTAAAAAAACTACAACAACATCTATTTTTCATATCCCTTCATAATATCCCTGCAGGTCATGTATAAATTACTTCTTCACATCTTGGGAAAATTAATCATTGAAAGGGGTGAGCTCAGATGCTCAGTATGGATAATAATATAGCAGAAACATTCATAGATAATCATAGTCATTTAAGGAAATGTATAACTGAAACAAAAGCCTTTTAAACTTGAACTTTAGCATAATATGACAAAGATAAAATGAAATAATTCCATTTACTTATTCACATGGATATTCTACTAGTTGAATAACCACAAGAAATATCTATAACCACTTTCATAATGATGGAATTCATAATGTCAGACTATCATAACCACATAGTCAAGGATTCGTTCCACGACTACAAATAAGATTTTTTCAAGGCCTTGTTCCAAGACACTAGTTTGTATCATGAGACCAACCGATCCATAGATGAGCTATAGCAGTATCCACCAGTCACTTAATGAGTCCAATGCATTACTCATATGAAATGTTTGAAACATAACATAAACATTTGTATTAAAACTAGCATACAGACTGGCAATATGTTTAACCACAAACCATGAATGGTATAAAAATAGTACATCCACAGTCAATAATAACTCATACGATACAATATGATAGATTTTATTGTATCAGATTAACCTCAATCAAGAATAATGATGGATATTGATATAAAATAAAATAATTATTAATCTATTTAGAGAAAAATCCCCCTTTTTCTTGAAATCATTTAAAAGTCACACTATTTGTCAAGAATACTTTAGAAATAAATTTTGATTCAAAGTTTCCCATACAACTTTGAGACATTTAAAAGGAATTGATTTGAAAACATTAGTGTCCATATAAATAAATCCTTAAAACTATTTTAAAATAATGGACAATAATGATAATGATTTGGAATAATAAATCTTTAAAACATTTAAAATGATATTTTAGTTAGAGTTCCTAACCAAAAGAGTGACACAAGAATACGAATAATTGAGGTAATAGAAAAATTGTAATATCATGAGAATAAATAGATTCATGATATACTATGTCAAAGTACATTATATACACCATATAAAAGTGAGTTGGTGTATAACAATGAAGAAGTCTCAATGGAATATAAATTGAGATGAAATATCATATAAAGACCATATCCTTAGGTTAAGGATAAATTAACGACATAATTATGTGTGAAAAATATAAATACAGTCAATATTATTGGATATTCAGTGTAAAACAATCAAAGTACATTCATACATAATCTTGTAAAAACAAAACCAATGAATTGGATGTTTAACTCAACAAATGGAGATTGAGTAAAAATTACTTTTATCAAATTAATACTGATGACTTGAGAATTTATAAATGGACTGATTATGTGTATCAAAAGTATATATACAGAAGGGGGAGTGGAAATTATGACATAAGAAAATGAATAGTGATTCCACGCATAATCATGGAGTATAATAATAAATTAAGTATGCATCAAGTTGAATGAGTGGAAATTGAAACTTCAAATTCCCTTATAGATTTGGTAACTTACAAAACATACACCCATGAAAGAAGTATCATAAAAGGATGATTTAAATACCCATGAATTAAATTATATTTCAAAATTAATATAATCATGGTCATTATAGACCATACATGAAATAAATAAGTGGTGAACAATGGAAATTTCAAGAAATTAAAAGTGAGATAAGAAACCCCTTACTTTGTAATTTTTCCATGATCGAGGGTTGGTTATCCTCCTTTATAATGGTGAAATAAAAGTAATTTAATTATAAATAGATCATATACATTAATATGATATCATATATGATCTTTTAACATTGCTTTTTTAATAATATCTTTGTATTATCGTCGTTTCGAATGTTAACTTACTCGTTTTCTTTTATATGTTTTGTTACATAAGTCATTTTTTTATGGGTATGTTGTATCTTATTCATGAATAGAATGATATCAAGTCCTTAAACATTATTTTTAATCATAAAATTAGAATTAGACTTGAATGGATATGATGGGAATTCAATCTCATCACGTTCATGGAGACGGTTGGCCGTATGTACGCACGAGCTACAATATCATTCTTTTGATATTAAAATGATATATATTTGGATGGAATATCATATATATAGAATCATTATCATGTTATTATTATTATTTACATGAATTAAACATCATTATTATACCCATCCAAATAATAATGTATTGAATAAAAATTACACCACGAAGTGGAGACGGTAGGTCGTACATACGCACGTTTGGTGACATGTCATTCAAAGGATGGATAGAATACTGAATATGGTTTTACCATATATATAATAACATAAAATTATATAAAATATACTGGAGTTTTATTTTATAATGGAAATAAAAAATAAAGAACATTATGAAGAAGAATGGAGCATGAAAGTGGGTGTTGAAAACATTACCTATTCTTCGGGTTCTTCCTTTTGATTTGATCAAAAGGGCTCCATAAGATGGATTTATGATCAAAATAAGGCCTTTGGGTTGATTTTAGGGAAGTTTAAAAAATATTTTTGTAGGGTTTGGACGAGCCAAAAGTCTTTGAGGGTGTAAATTATAGATAAGGGAGAGTACCCTTTTATAAGAGGGGTGAGTGGCACCTTTGGAAATGTCAGAAATAATATTTTTTTAATAAATTCATATTTGGTTTCTAATGGGTCCAAAGATTATTATTTAAAGGTTAAGTTGGGGATGGTTAGAAATATTTTCAACCAAACGATTTAAGACAGGTTTGGGTCACTATATTAACCTTATCATTTATATTTTAGTCTTAGTTAAATAGTTTGACATTTACCATGTATCTTTGTTTTTTCATATTATATAGTTAATAAACATACTGTATACCTACAAGATACCCCCAAGTGGTAAATTAATGATAAAACTATCATTATATAATTCCTTTGGCCAAACCTTAGATTTTTAGGAATAGAATATCAATTAATAATATAATATTTGTTTTAAAAACTCTTTTATGTCAATTTTGACACTATTGGGTATTTTGTTTTTGATAATTTTATAACAACATTATTAATTCCAAAAAAATTTATATAACCAATCCTAATATGTCATATTAACCTATGTATTATTTAAATTCATAAAAAGTCTCAAATTACATTTATTTTTATATTTATAATATCAATTATTTTAAAAAAATTTCAATTAGGTAATTAGTGCATCACCATTGTGTCATAAATAAATTAAATTATTTAATGTCTAAAAATTATAAATAAAATACCATTATGTATGAAATCGTTTTATCTTTTGAATGAATATATATAATAAAATTTATCTTATTTATATCCCTATATCAAAAATGTTTTTGTTATTAAACATTGATTTTATCACTTTTAACTCTTCATTGAATTAAATAATAATAAATGTCCTAATCTAATTCAAGTGGACCTAGATGATAATATTTTTTTACTAAGGTTTTTTTGGTCGAGATACACTTGTACAATAGAATTAGGAAATGAGTTAGTGTAATATTAATATCATGTTTACCCTAAATTACCATATTTACTTTAACCATGGAAAAAAAGTAAAAAGTTACTATTCACCAAAATTTATTTAAATCTCATTGAACCACATTTTATTCATTGATATTAACATTTTATCTCAGATTTTTGAAATTCCACTCACATAAGTGGTACAATTATGTTTTATGTGAATTTCCAAATTCTCCTAGGAGGTGGGTAAAAGCTGGTGAAAAGTTCAATAAAATTTTTATATATCTAAAATTATTATTAACTAACCCCAATGAATTAAATTGAAATTATATAGGTATTATGTATCTATTTTGAACTTAATTTAATTTAAATAAAATAAATAATTATTTAAATAAAAATTTGGTTTTCAACTATAACTCAGTGTTTTTCACTATTCATCAAAAATTGAAAGATTTCAGAATAATACCAAATATTCACCCTAATCTAATTTAAATATTCTGAATCCAAAAATTATATCCATTTTGAAAGATAAAATTGATTAAATTTAAAAAAGTGGGTATTACTATTCATAATAGCTACTTTGATTGATCGTGGTGTATTAGAATCTTGAATTTGCATACAATTCAAGCTATTGCATTATTCAATGGGAAACGTACCATGGAAGCTTGGGGTGTTATATTCTCCCCTCCATCAATAAATTGCATCCTCAAAATTTTTATAATTGGCCATGGGAATATAACGGAAAGTCCCACATCAGAAGAAGAGTCAATAAAACAATCTCTTTAAAGGAAAGAAATATAAGTACAGAGGTCACCCAAGATAACCCATACTAGGATACCATTTTCAAAAACATGGATATGGAAGATAAACTAAGTTTAATGTTCTGATGGAGAGGGATAGAAAACATGATCAGGAGAATGTCAACAATAAGAAAACCACAAACCTGTGATGGGACAAACAGTCATTAGTTTCCCATTTGGAAAGGTAAACGGACAATATTTTTGAAAGTTACATTACATAAAGATGATGAATTTATTAATGAGAATGACTAAGAGGATAATGTGATATAATTACTTTTTAAGTAGAGTTTCATTCATTAATAAATTTCTACCACTAACTCATTTTTTAAACGATGAGTCTTCAAGAAGACTTGGTCACATTTTATGAGCTAGAACAAACTTCTATAAAATCACATGATCCATAAAGGATAGAATATATATTTACCATGTAATTAGAGATTAATCCAAACCAAAACGGTTATTACAAGATCTAATGATCCCCCAAAAATACATTCCTTTAGAGAAAGAAAAACTAATCTTAATATCTAAAATTAAACCAACAATACCCCCAAGTTAAATAAATACCATTCAATAAAAAATTTCCCATAAAATCCATAAATATAATCCAAACTAATATTGAAACCCAAAACCTAGAAGAATTTGGTTATGTTGTCTTCCACGTTAAATTGTATCTCCAAATGACATCAAACAATATTAAAATCACATACTTAAAAGAAATTAACCTAATCAAATATTCTCTATTATAGGTTAATCATTTCCATTAATAACCCAAATCACTATAAATCCTCAATAAAAACGCAGATAAAAATCCACCATTACTCCCCAAATGAAATCCCATAATTTTCTATTTTCCTTGGGCATATAGTGTACCCAACAAAGCGAACATGTTCCAAAATAACATTTATCACATAATCAATAAATCATTTTCCTATATTAAGGGTATTAATTTTATAATACATAAGAAACCAAATCAACTTATTATTGATCAATAAAATTATTTTGCTAAAAATAATTAGTCACACTAACCTGGGATTTCACATAGTCTAGTGGTAGGTGATAAATCCCAATCGCACTTTGGTTGTGGGTTCGATTCCCACAACTTTTTCTGACGGGACGGGTTGTCACACGGTCTGCATGTTGTCCTTTTTTCAAAAAATGTATTTTAAAACATTACCAAAATGAGTTAAATTCCTCAAAATAACCATAACATAATTTGACCCCAAATGTTATCTCATAACTTTCATTTTAATACCAAAATAAAATAACTTGTAATTGCCTCAAATTCATTGATCATATAAAATAAAATGGTTATTTATAACTATATACACAATAGAAAAGATAAATCTTCCTCAAATATCATTTTCATATGATAAATTTCAGCATTACACATATAAGAGAAAATTCACCCAATGTAATCTGAACAACAAAGAGCACTAATACCATTAAACATTTTTCCATGAATTTATTTCCACATACGTACCTCCTTGACCAAGAGGATATCCTATAGAATAGGGAATTAACTTTGGTGATTCCAAGGTCTCATAAATTTACGAAAAATGACCGTAATTGGTCTTAGGATCATTTTTATTTTCTTCCATAGTACCCATCATTTTTTCTCGACAATTCTTTACATTATTCCCTTCTTTCCCATGCATAAAGCATTTATCTTTTCCATTGAGGCACTTTCCTGGGTGTCTCATTCCACATTTCCTTCATGATGGAAATTTAGGATTCTTTTCTACATGGTCTCCACTACTGGAACTCTTATCATTCATCCCCTTTCTCTTCTATGTTGAGTCTAGGAGTTGGTTAATATATATGTTCTCGATCATATTTTTGGAAAAGGGATTTTCATGAACATGATATCTTTTACGACTATCAACATTCCATTTTGTTTCTTATTTCCACCACCGTTCCCACATTGTACATCTTTCTCAAAGTTAATATGACTTCCTTGGACTCCATCCATTGACTAAAAACAGAACGCATTGTGTGAGTAACAATATTCATAAAATAATTTAGAGAATATCATGACACCATATTCTCAATTTGAAACACCTTTTGATTAACCAAGGTCATTTATTCTCATGTTATATTAAAATAAATCAGATTGGTTCGCATAGAAAATTTATATTATCCTAATCATATAATCCAGGAGTGTCGTAACCAAGAGTTCAGTAGTGCTCGTTGTCATGCACCAGTTCCAGTTTGAGTCTAGCTCAAAGCGGTGTTTTCGGGTTTTACCCCTAGGTACATATGTGCCAGAGCCTCCACTACCCACTTGTATCCAGACATGGATGTATTGCTTGGAAAACTCACAAAATCTATACAATACTAAAATTCTAGGAATTTCTTCTATACTAATCCTCAAAGTCAATCTTAGGGATATGTGCTCTAATCAGAGATAGTCTAAATCTAGTTTCCAAGGATTGTACTAAACTTCCTCTGACATCAACTGTAACTCCCTGACCCATGTTACCCAGAGTTGGTGCATTATTATATAACTTTGGAATAATCACAAAACATCAAGTCTCGAATGACCGATTAGTGTAGTAGTCTTGGAAACAGTAGATATATTTATAAATCATACATTACATCATAAAGTAAAAAAACTACAACAAAATCTTGTCTTTATATCCCCTCTTAATGTCCTTGAATATCATGTAAAAATTACTTCTTCACATATTGGGAAAATAAAACATTGAAATGGGTGACCTCAGATGATCAGTAAGGATAACAATATAGTGGAAACATTCATAGATAAGCAAAAAAATTTAAAGAAATGTATAACTAAAACAAATTCCTTTTAAACTTTAACTTGATCATAATATGGCAAAGATAAAATGAAATAATTCCATTTACTTATTCACAAGGATATTCTACTAGTCTAATAACCACATGCAATATCAATATCCACTTTCATAATGATGGAATGTGTAATGCCAGACTATCATAACCACATAGTCAAAGCCTCATTCCTAGACTACTAATAAGAATTTTTCAAGACCTTGGGCCAAGACACTAGTTTGTCTAATGATACCTACTGATGCATCGAGGAGCTATAGCGGGATCCACCCCTCAGTTACTAATTCCAATGCTTTCATCATATGAAAAATTTTGAAACATAACATAAACATTCGTATTAAAACTAGCATACGAAATGTCACTAATTTTAACCACAAACCATGAATGGTATAATAATAGAACATTCACGGTCAAACATAACTCATTAGATACAATATAGAAGTTTTTATTGTATCAGATTAACCTCAATCGATAATAATAAAGGATATTGACATAGATTAAAATAATAATCAAACTATTGAGAGAAATATCCCACTTTTTCCTGAAATCATTTAAAAGTCACACTCTTTGTCAAGAATCCATTTAATAAAAGATTTTTGAATCAAAGTTTCACATTCCACTTCTAAACATTTAAAAGGAATTTTGATTTGGAATTTTTAATGTCCATATATATAAATCCTTAAAACTATTTTTAAAATATGGACATTAATGATAGTGATTTGGAATAATAAATATTTAAAACATTTAAAATGATATTTTAGTTACAGTTACTAACAAAAAGAGTGAAAATTCAATACAAATAATTGAGGTATTACAAACACTGTTATATCATGATAATAAATAGATTCATGATATACTATGTCAATGTACATTATATACACCATATAAAAGTGATTTGGTGTATAACAACAAATAAGTCTCAATGGAATATAAATTGAGATTAAATCTTTTATAAAGACCATAACCTTATGTTAAGGATAAATCAATGACATAATTATGTGTGACAAATATAAATACACTCAATATGATTGGATATTCTGCATAAAACAATCAAAGGATATTCACACATAATCTGTAAAAACAACACCAATGAATTGGATGTTTAACTCAACAAATGGAGATTGAGTAAAAATTACTCTTATCAAATTCATACCGATGACTTGGGAATTTATCAATGGATTTATTATTTGTATCAAAAGTATCTCCACATAAATAGTAGTGAAAATAATGAAATAAGAAAATTAATCGTGATTCCACACATAATCTTGGAGTAAAATAATCCATGAAGTATGCGTAAAGCATAATGAATGGAAATTGAAATTTAAAATTAATTTATTGATTTTCTATCTTACTAAACATGCACCCATGAAATAAGGATCATACACGGATGATGTAAATATGAATTAATTAATTTATATTACACAATGAATACAAACATGGGCAGTACACACCCCACATGCAATAAATAAGTGGTGAACAATGGAAATCTCAAGAAATTAAAAGTGAGATTAGAAACCCCTTACATTGTAATTTTTCCTTGGTCGAGGGTAGGTTATCCTCCTGTATATTGGAGAAATAATTGTTATTTAATTATAAAGCAATCATATGAAATAATATTATATCATATATGATCTTTCAACATTTCTTTTTTATAATATCTTAGTATTATCGTCATTTAGGGTGTTAACTTACTCGTTTTCTTTTATATGTTTTGTTACATAATTCATGTTTGTTATGGGTGGGTTGTATCTTATTCATATATAGAATGATATTAAGTCCTTAAGCATTATTTTTAATCATCAAATGAGAATTATACTTGAATGGATACGATGGGGAATGAATCTCATCGCGTTCGTGGAGACGGTAGGCTGTACGTATGCATGAGCGACAATATCATTCTTTTGATATTAAAATAATATATAATTGGATGGTATATCATATATACAGACTAATTATAATGTTATACTTATTATTTACATGAATTACACATCATTATTATACCCATCCAAATAAAAATGTACTGAATAAAAATTACACCATGACGTGGAGACAGTAGGTGGTACGTACGCACGTTTGGTGACATGTCGTTCAAATGATGGATAGAATACTGAATATGGTTGTAACATATTTATAATAACATCACAGTATATAAAAGATACTGGATTTATTATTTTAGAGTGGAAATAACAAAGAATGAATAAGTTGAAGAAGAAAGGAACTTGATAGAGGGTGGTGAAAACATTACCTCTTCTTCGGGTTATTCCTTTTGATTTGATCAAAAGGTCTCCTTAAGAAGGCTTTCAGATGAAAATAAGGCCTCTAGGTTGATGTGAGAGAAGTTGAGAGAATATTTGGGCAGGGGTTGGCCGATCCAAAAGTCTTTGATGGTGTAAATTAGAGAGAAAGGGAAGTACCCTTTTATAGAGGGGTGATGGGCACCTTTGGAAAAGCTAGAAATATGATTTTATAATAAATTCATATTTGGTTTATAATGGGTCCAAAGTTGATTTTTTAAAGGATAAGATGGGTATGGGTATAAATACTCTCATCCAATAGATTTTCTATAGGTTGGGCTCACTATAATAACCTTATCATTTATATTTAACTCTTAGTTAAATAGTTTGACATTTACCATGTCTCTTTGTATTATGATATTATATAGTTAATAAACATACTATATACATCCAAGATACCCCCATGTGGGCCATTAATGATACAAATATCATTATATAAGTCCTTTTTCCTAACCTTAGATTAATAAGATTATAATATAAATTAATAATATAATATTTGTTTTAAAAAGTCTTTTAAGTCCATTTTGACACTATTTGGTATTATGTTTTTGATAATTTCATAATAGAATTGTTACATAAAAAGAAATTTATATAACCAATTATAATATGACATATTAACCTAAAAAATTAGTGTAATTCATTAAAAGTCTCATATTAAATTTATTTTGATATTTATAATATCAATTGTTTTAATATTTCGTTAATTAGGTAATTACTGCATCACCATTGTGTCATAAATAATTTAAATTATTTAGTGTCTAAAATTTATAAATGAAATACAATAGTTTATGAAATCTTTTTATATTTCTAATGAATATTTATAATCGAATTTACCTTCTGTATAACCCTATATCAAGAATGTTGTAGTTATTAATCTCTGATTTTATCTCTTTTAACTCTTATTTCAATTAAATAATAATAAATGTCCTAATATAATACAAGTGGAACTAAATGATAATATGTTATTCCTGAGGTTGTTTTTGGTCGAGATACACTTGTCCAAAAGAATTAGGACATGTGTTAGGGTAATATTAATATAATTTTTCCCTTAATTACCCTATTTACTTTTAACCATGGTAAATAAAAGTAAAAATTTATCTATTCACCAAAACATATTTTCATCTCATTGAACCACATTTTACTCCTTGATATTAATTGTGTCTCTTGTAATTTTGAAATTGCAGTCACAGAAGCGGTAAAATTATGTTTTATATGATTTTCCAAATTCTCCTAGGAGGTGGGTAAAAGACGGTGAAAAGTTCAATAAAATTTTTATATATCTAAAATTATTATAAACTAAATTCAATGAATTAAATTGAACTTATATAGGTATTATGTATCCATTTTAAACATAATTAAATGTAAATAAAATACATAATTATTTAAATAAAATTCGGTTTTAAACTATAACTCAGGGTTTTCACTATTCATCAAAAATTGAATGTTTTCAAAAAACTACCAAAAATTCACACTAAGATAATTTTGTTATTAAAAATCCAAAAATGAAGTCCATTTTGAAAGATAATGTTTATTAAATTTCAAAAAGTGGGTATAACTATTCAAAATAGGTACTTTGATTGGTCGTGGTGTGTTAGAATCTCAAAGTTGCATACAATGCAAGCTATTGCATTAATTAAAGGGAAAGGTACCGTCGAAGCATGGGGTGTTACAATTATAGTTTCCTATTCTCCTATTCTAGAGAAATGATTAATTCTGAAATACACTTAAGCATGAAACATTTTGTGAAGCTAAGGAATCCTAATTAACAGAATAATCATTTTCATTCCTTGATGTTGAAAATATTAATTCATCTTTATAATTAATAACATTACATGCATCATTTTAAAATTTAATATGATATCCATCATCACATAATTGTGAGATACTAAGAAGAATATAATTTAAGACATTAACAAATAGTACTTTTGAAATTAAAATCGAATCAGAGTTACCAATCTGGCATAAGCCAATGATTTTCTATTTGGAATTGTCACCAAATGTGACATGTCCTCCATCTATGTTTATCAGATTCTTGAAGCATGAGTAGTCTCCTGTCTAGTTCCTTGAACATCCACTGTCCAAGTAGCTTAAATTCTTGCAGGATCTCTTTATGTAGGTTTCCTATAACATGATCAAGAAAATAATGATTTTGGTACCCATACTTTTTTGGGTCCACTAACATTAGTAATAAGTGCTTTAGAAACCCATATTTGTCTCATAGGTTTCCTATAATAATGATGTAATGTATTTGAAAAATAAACTACATTAGGTCCAAAAAAACTTGAAATAGTAGAGTATGTATCATGACTTGATCAAGTTGAGCTGTGTCTAGAGCGGGGAAAAAAACTATATTTCCAAGACTTGGAAACAAAATTCTTTCTACCAAGGTTTATTTTACTAAGTTGATAACCAATGCCAGTATTTTATTTAGGGGAAAATTTTTTTCCTAGCATTTGGGTAAGGGTATTTTTCATATTAGTAAACTTTTCTATGTCACTTTTTATTATCTCATTATACATTTTTAAATCATTTTTTTCTTTGAGAAGTTGATCATTTTTCTCTTTTTCAGTAGTAAGTTCAGATATGACATTTATAGTGATAACATGATATTTCTTTAATGATTTATATTTATCTTTTAATCCATGGAATGTCTCTTCAAGCATGTTGAAATATTCAAACATTTCCTCATTAGTCGTATTTATAGAGCCGCTTTCCTCTTCAGAATAGTATGAATTATTTTCAAAAGAGTGCAGTGTTACCTCAGATGTGTTTTTTATAAAACATATATTTTCCTTATGAGCATCTTCATCATGTGATTTCACTGAGTCGGTTGAACTATCATCAGAGGCAGTCCAAGTTGCATTTATTCCCTTTTTGAACTTCTAATCCTTCTCTGGATACATCTTCTTATAATTGATCTTTGGACAGCCAGCCTTTATATTTCTTTTGTGTTTATATTCATAGCATACAATTTCATTAGTTTTGTCACTTCTTTACCAGTCCTTTTTTCCAGTTTCCTTTTAGATTCTACTTTCCCCTGAAGTTTGGATTTCTGAAAAAGTTATTCTTTTTGTAAAATCATTGAATCTTCTATCCAGTTGATCCATCTACTCATCACTATTACGTGATGATTTTCCGTGGTGGAGCCTTCTATAGAAGCCTCCAGTTTCCCTTTGCCTTTGTGCTTATAGAAAGTGGTCTTGAATGCTACAGATTTCCTCTTTGGTTCATCAACCTCTTCTTTTTTGACATTCATATGTTTCTCATACATCATCAGTTTCCTAATTAGTTCATTTATAGGTAGATTTCTGATGTTACATGATTCTCTAATAGGGACAGAGGTTCCCCTCCATCTGTCAGGTAGACATCTACGGATTCTCATGATCTGTTCTTTGGCAGTGACTTTTTTTCCGAGAGAAATCATTGTGTTGACAATCTCATTGAACCTGAGATACGTGTTAGAAATAGGATCATCAGGTTTCATTTTAAAATTATCATATTTTATAGTATAATTATTAATTCTCATTTCCATTACAGTATATTATCCTTCATGTGAGACAAACAAGGTATCCCAAATTTCATGAGTAGTTTTACCATCAGAAATCCTACTAAATTCTTCATCTCTTAAATAACAGTACATAGAATTCATGGCATTGCAATTTTTATTGTAAGCATGTTTTTTAGTTTCATCCCACGTAATTCTCTCAGTCATAGGAAGTTTGTATTCATCTATGATGGGTGACCAAATTTCAAAGCTCATACTCTCTGGATGCATTTTAATTTTAATTTTCCATTGAGCATAATTGGTTCCATTAAATAATGGTGGTCTGTTGGTTGCAACACCTTCCAATATATTATCCATACTAACGAATTACTTTAAAAAAGATAGAAATTTATAATTGACATAAATTCAATGATCATTACTGTAAAACTACAATCAAAATTGATTAATATTACACAGAGTCCTAATAAAGAAACCTATGGTACCAAATATTTTTCGAAGTAGATTACTCAAGAGGGAGGGGTGAATTTAGTAACTATAAAAATTTCTATTACAAAAATATTATTATTTATAAAATGGATTTCCGAAAAAATATATACATCCCAGTTAATCATGGTTATACTATTATGATAGTTTGACTGTTTAAACAAACTTTAGAAGATTGATTAATTCTCAGTAATCTTAATTTGTATTATTAATATTACCTCTGAAGATATACTACTATGACAAATCAGTTATAAATTTTTTCCAAGACTAACTATAAAAGTAAAATTAGTGATTTCTAGATTATGCAACAAAGCAGAAAAATAGAGAAAACTAAATTTATATAGCACAATGTATATGAAACAATTGGTTCAGTCTCAAGCCGAGTCCCAATCCACTCCACTTGGTGATCACCTGCCACCAAGCAGTTTATATAAAAATACATTGATCCACACCCTAGATCAGGGTTAACAATAGTACAAAGACTATCCAGGTCACCCATGTACCTATTCCATATTTTTAGTGGGTAAACAAAAATAATAACCAGGCCACACAGGGACCTTTTCCACAGTGGTCATGTGTAAACAAAAGTATAAAGGGTTTGGTGTAATGATTTATAAATACATCAGTTTATCACATGAGTCAGTGTGTGTAAGAAATATACAGAGTACACAAACTGCTCAAAAGTAAGTAAAATAATCACTGATATAGAGTAGATATGAGTTTATAATACTCGAGTGATTCTATGTTTAGCTATGTACTCCATTGATTAAACAGAAATGCTTCTGAGTCCTTATCTGGGTTTTTTTATTAAAAATAGAGTGTCATGATTCATCTTGTGTTATTCAAAAGTTCTGATAATGTGAAGATGTTCTATGGCTTCCAGTGTACTTTGAATGTTCTTTAGCAGAGTCGTATTGCATGCATGTGAAAATGCTTTCATTGAAAATCTTGCAATGTGTTCTTCGTGGTCATTCTCACGCGCTTGTTTTCTGTTCAGTATCACATTGTATTGTTGTGGGATACTCTTCCCTATTTATCTTTGAATGCATGAGTTTCATCCGATATTTTCCATGTGATTTGTACCTCGTGCCTTGTACTATGTATACAAAGAAACATTAATTATGTTTGTGAATTAAAGGCATCAAATATGACCATTATACATTAAATTCAAAGATGACAAAATAGTTTAAGAAACGGTGTCATAGTAAGTTATGAAAACAATGTCTCCTTCACGGTGTCTAAATTTCACGGTGTCTGAGTGTCATGGTGTCTGACTGTCACAGTGTCTTCTTCACGGTGTCTGGCTTCATGGTGTCTTGCTTCATGGTGTCTTAATTCACGGTGTCTAGCTTACAGTGTCTGGATTACGGTGTCTCGCTTCACGATGTCTAGCTTACTATGCCTGGATTAGGTGTGTAGCTTACAGTGTTATGCTTACGGTGTCTAGCTTCACGGTGTCTGGCTTCACAGTGTCTAGCTTAACGGTGTCTAGCTTACTATGCCTGGCTTACGGTGTCTAGCTTCACGGTGTCTAGCTACACCGATGATCATGTGTTCTTTAAATAACAACAAAATAAGTGGTCCATTTAGCAGGAAAAGGGGAAGAATTCATCAAAGAATCCTGGAGGTAAGAAAACTAAATATCTATCTTGTTATATGTGTGTTAAAAAGCATACCGTTTAATTTTTATCAATGTTTGTAAAGTGATTCTGGTGTGGTACGTCCGGTCATATTGCTCGTAACTGTATGGAATATGATCAAGCAGGCAATGAAAATCCATCAGTAAGATGTATTAAGTGTAATAAAATGTGTCATTATGAAAATGAGTGTCTATAAAATAACTCAACTGAGGGAAAGAAGTCGTATGACAAGTGTAATGGGGTGGTGAAATCCTTTTAAACTACTTCATCTGATGTTGGGCCATCGAACTGAGTAGTATCGGGTACACTGCTTGTTTGTTCAGATTAATCTAATGTGTTGGTTGATTTAGGGTCAACACACTCATACATTTTTGATAAATTTCTAGTAAATTAGGAATTACATCCCACGATATGAATATAGAAATTACGGTAAAAACACCTGGAGGAAATTTTGGGACAAAAATAAAACATAAGAACATTCATGTCCTTGTGTGTGGAAAGAATCTACCTTCAAATCTTATAGTTTTGCCTCAAGTAGAGATTAATGTTAATTTGGGCATGGATTTTATTTTTTTTATCATTCTAAGATTGACTTCAGAGATAAAGATGTATCTTTTTAGAATGATTTATAGTTTTTGTACAAGAATGAACCCTTGATTTTGATAACATCTCAGGAAGTAGAGAAACTAGAAAAAATGGAAATGAACGTTACCTTGCACATATTGTGGAATATAAAGGAACTGTTCAGATTAATGATGTGCCAGTGGTAAATGAGTATCTTGATTTTTTCCCTGATGAGTTTCCTGGCATTATACCTGATCCAGAAGTTGAATTTACGGTTTACATAGTTCGTGATGCAAAGCCAACATCAGAACCCCCTTATCGAATGGATCAAATTTTACTTTTAAAGTAAAAGAAGTAATTACATGAGTTACTAGATGACAGTTTCATTCGACCTAGCGCATCACCTTGGGATTCTCCTGTCTTGTTTGTTAAAAAGAAAAATGGTTTATTGAGACTTTGCATTGATTCTAGAGCATTGAATAACATTAATATTAAGAACAAGTATCTGTTTCCTCATATTGATGATTTGTTTGATCATCTCCAGGGAGCTCAGTATTTTTCAAATATTGAATTGAGGTCGGGGTACCATCAGTTGAAAGTAAAGGAAGTAGGTGTTCTGAAGACAACATTTCATACTAGATATGGCAATTATTAATTTCTAATTATGCCTTTTGCGTTAACCAATTCACCTGTTATATTCATGGATATTATAAACAGAATTTTCCGGGTGTTCTTGGATAAGTTTTTCGTTGTGTTCATTGATGATATTTTGGTTTATTCCAAAAGTAAGTATGAACATGAAAGTCATTTAAGAGTTGTATTTCAAACCATAAAATACAAAAACTTTTTGGGAAATTCATCATTTGTGAGTTTTGGTTGTAAGAAATTTCATTCCATGGTCACATTATTTCAAAAAAATGGCATAACTGTTGAACCTGATAATACAAAAGTTATTGAAGAATGGCCAAGACCCAAGAATATAATCGAGATTCATATTTTTCATGGTTTGGAAGGTTATTATCGGAGGTTTGGTGAAAATTTTGAACGGTTATTTAGTCCAATGACTATGTTAACTCAAAAAAGTGTTATGTTCATCAGGAAAAAAGAATTCGATGGTTGTTTTCATAAATTGAACAAATGATTGGTGAATGCTCTAGTTTTGGCACTACCATACAGAAATGGTGAGTTTTTTATCTACAGTGATGCTTCATTGAATGGATTGGGTTGTTTCCTAATGCTAAATAATCAGGTAATTGCTTATGATTCACATCAGTTGAAACCCAATGAGTTAAATTAAAATATACATGATTTGGAATTATCTGCTGTTGTTTTTTCTTTAAAAATTTAGTGGAATCATTTGTATGTAGTGAAGTATGAAATATATACTGATCCAAATAGTTTAAAGTATATATTCACTCAAAATGAATTGAACATGAGACAGAGTAGATGGTTGGAATTAATCGAGGATTACGATTGCACGATCCATTACCATCTGGGAAAAGAAAATAAAGTAGCTGATGCTTTGAGTCGAAAATGTAATACTTAATTAACCATGTTATGTTTGGAACGAGATCCGTTGGTTTTTGATTTGATGAAATTTGTCATAGAAGTTGTTGGTGCAGGAAATTATTCTGTTTTGTTTAAGGTGTCAGTGAAATTATCTATATCAGACAGAATAAAGAAAGCATAGAAAGAACACAGTGTGTTATAGAAAAAGGTAGAGTTGGTTCAGAAGGGTATGTTTCCTAAATTTAACATTGATAATGATTTTGTTTTGAGGTTTGGAAAGAGATTATGTGTGCCTTGTCATTCATAGTTAAAGAAAGAGTTATTATGTGAAGATCATAGTTCTCCTTTTTCTGTTCATCCCGGTAGTACTATGATGTACCGAGATATTCTGGACTATTATTGGTGGGATGGATTGAAAAGTGATATTGCTGATTTTACTGTTAAGTGTTTGACTTGTCAGTAGGTTAAAGCAGTGTGATAGTTTCCAAAAGGAATGCTTCAGCCTTTACCGGTGCCAGAGTGGAAATGGGAAAATATATCTATGGACTTTGTTGTGGGATTACCAAAGACATCTCATGGTTATAGTGCAATATGGGTAATTGTTGATCGATTGAAGAAATCTTCTTATTTCCTTCCTATTTGAGATGATTTGTCTGTTGGTCAACTTTCTCAATTGTATGTTAACGATATAGTAATGTTTCATGGAGTTCCCCTCTACATTGTATCTGGTCATGATCTGATGATTACTTATAACATTTGGAAAGGCCTTTAGTAGTCATTGGTTTCTGAATTAAATTTTAGTATAGATTTTCAACCTCAATCAGATTGGTAGTCAAAATGAACAATTCAAACCTTGGAGGATATGTTACGTGCTAGTTCACTGGATTATCAGGGAAGTTGGGACTAACATCTTTCTTTGGTTGAAATTTCTTATAATAACAGTTTTCATTCTAGTATACAGATGGCTCTATTTGAGGATTTATATTTAAAGAGTTGTAGAACTCACGCTTTTTGGGATGAAGTTGGGGAAATGAAGCTTATGGGACCAGAATTGGTAGAAGAGATGGCATAGAAAGTTTAGTTGATTCATAAGCACATGAGAACAGCTCAGAGCTGTCAGAAAAGATATGCAGATAACCAGAGGATGAATCTTTCTTTTGAGTTAGGTGATCATTTCTTTCTCAAGGGTTGTCCATGGAAAAGTGTGATGCATTTTGGTAAGAAAGGAAAGTTGAGTACGAGGTTAATTGGAGCTAATTAAATTCTGGAGAATGTAGGATCAGTTGCGTAAAGAGTGGATTTACCTCCATGTTTATACCATGTACACAATGTTTTTAATGTTTCGATGTTGAGAATGTGTATTCCAGATCCATCTCATGTTTTGAGCCCAGAGGTAGTTCAGTTGAAAGAGAATCTCTCTTATGAAGAACAACCGGTTCAAATTCATGACCATAGAGAGCATGTGTTGAGGAATAAGGCAATTCACCAGGTTATGGTTTATTGGAAAAACTATATGGTTGAAGAGGCCATGTGGGAATATAAAAATGCTATGTGGTATAAATACCCCCACTTATCTAGATAAGTGAATGAAAATTGTGAGGACACAATTTACAAATGGGAGGAAGGATGTAACATCTCAATTAAATGAAGAATAAGATATTTTAATACATATTAATATTTGCAAATTAAATATTAATTTTACTGGAAAAGGGTTGCTATTTTCGATAGCGTACCTAATATGAAACAACAAGTTTCATTGAAATCTTACGTTCCACACTAATAATATAATATTATTATGTTAAATGGTTGTTAACTCCTAGCCATTGTATTGGCGGGAATGAACAAAAATAACTAAAATATGATTATACATGTTTGTTAAATGTATTTAAATTTATCCAATAAAAGTTAGAGGCTTAAAGTGTGGATGAATCTAATTTTAAGCATAATTTACATTAAAAGGACGATTTACCACCTTTTAATGGAAAACCCTCTTTAAATATAGTTTTGGACATATTAAAACATTATAATTGACCAAATAATATCCTTATTTATAATGGGTACATAAAATTTTACTTTGGGTAATTTTTTGGTATTTTTTCGAGAAAGTTCATTTTTTAATGAATAGTGAAAAATATTGTATATTTATTCCAAACTGCGTTTGAATATAATTTATTTATATGGTTAGATTATATTTTTAATTTGTTTTAAAGTGTAATTATAATATACTTTTACTATTTAATCCAATGTTGGTCATCAGAATTAATTTCACTTTGAGAGTGGACATAAACAATTGTCAATCTTTTGATAGTTATTGTTTTTTAAAAACATGCTATTTGTTTTAACAACGAGAATTAATTTTTAATTAATTAATACCATTTTAATGATTTGAATTTGTAAAAATAAAAATAATTTTTGAATTCGGAATATCAATTAATTATTAGGCTGAATTTTTTGTATTTTTCTGAAAAACATCAATTTTTGATGAATAGTGAAACCACTTGGTAGTAGTTAAAAAACTGAATTTTTCATTTAATTGATAATTCACAACATCTGTGAATTGAAATTCAAAAATCCGACATACATGGTTGTTATTAGGTAGTAAAATATGGTTCAATAAGATGAAAATAATTTTTGGTGAATACTATCTTTTGACTTTTATTTACTGTGGTTAAAGATAAATAAAGTAACTCAAGGTAAAAAGAATATTATAATTATTCACAATTACCTTAACAAGTGTCTTAAACTTATTGGATGAGTAATACCTGACAAATTCCATCGTTGGGTCGATTTTTTTACCCTATATAACCACTTGGGAGTGATACTGACAGTTTATATTAATTAATTTAATGTAAAGGCAAAAATGACATAAAAAAATATTTTAGTAAATTAATTTTTATATGGTGTCATATATATTGTATTTTATAGTATAAATATTAATTGGAAATATAAAAATATTTCCCACATCATGATATATTTTAAATAATTTTTAAACATCATATAAATTAAATTATATATGACACAATAATGATGTAGTATTTACCTCATTAATAAATGATTTAACTAAATAACATTATAATGACAAAAATGTTATCCAAAACATGTCCTATTCTGATTGGATGATTTTATTTTGACCATTAGACATCATATCTTCGACTATAAATATTTTTGGTCCTTTAGAAACCTAATATCATTATATAATAAAATAATATTTTCACAATTTCCTAAAGAGCCCCTCCTCCCCCTTAAAAAAGGACACCATTTCTAACCAATTACTCACACCTATCAAGACCTTTTTCTCCTCCAAAATCGGACCAATTAAGCTCCCTACATCTCCCTACTTCTCTTAGAATCCCTACCGTAGGAATAAGGCACTTCATGAAGTCCTTTGGTTCAAACCAAAGGGAGTTACCCAAATTAAAGGTAACATTTTTTCTTAAATTGTTTTATTTTATATTACTTATCCAACCCCTAACCTCTTTTTATTCCATTATTTTGTAACAAAAACAATATCCCCAATATACTAGTATGATTTTATGAGAATTATTATAACTATACATACACACACCTCTATCTAATGGATGAAAAAAATTATATATCTCTGGATGGAAAACTAATGTCTCACGAAATGATGATTGTTCAAATATCTTCAACAGCCTCTCATGGTGGCCATTATGATGGAACTGTATTTATATATGATATATATTATTTTTATGTTTTCTTTATGCTCTGTAATTTACATTTATATCATACCTTTATGGTTACCATTATCAGTGAACGCGATAATCTTATTATATGAAGTGTGGACTACCGCCCCCTCAAAGTGATATGACTTATTCATACCATATGTGGTACATATAAAGGATAAATTTAATGATATTATATATGATAAAATACTTGAATTATAATATTACTATGTATCATTGTGTTTTAATTCCATTAAATATGAAATAGAAAAGGAAGTAGCGTTCATGCGTAAGTACGACTTACCATCTCCATGAACAGTGCATTTCATTTCTTACCTCTACATGTTATGTACTATTATAAATAAATGTATATACTGGATATATATATTATAAATTATATCTAAACCATGAATTACATTCTATATATAATAGACTATTGACCACATGAACAACATGTAATTATAAGAGGTCCATTTTTTTCTCAAGTACCAAATATCGAAAAAATGAGCATTATTAACTTAAATGATTACATAATGTTTATAACATGGTATAAAGTGATATAAAAGTAATAATAAACATGAAAAAGTTTATTTATCAGGAATAAATTAACTTCATTTTGTTATTCAGGATATTAGAAAATGAATGGGACAAGTCGGACACGAGGTAAGGGACTTCGTCTCAATCTCATTTCATTGAGAGATATTTCCATTTATACACAACATTCATTAATACGGTGTATAATACCCTTTGAATTTTACTTTTATTAATAAGGTATCTTTTTCTACGAATCATTTTACTAAATGAAAAAAAATTCCTTTTAATGTAAGCAGTGAAAACAACCAATTCCGACGCCGCTAGTATTATTTGATCTTTGGCTTCCTCAACAAGCCATAATGTTTTTAAAAGAATATAAATACCATATACTATTTTTTGTATTTTGTTATTGAATATGTTTTTGATAATGGATTTGTTATGTCAATATATTAATGTGATATTTTGTGATTAAATTTTGGAAATGTTTTCTTTTAATTATAATTGTTTTATGTGTTATAATTTTATAATGGTACATGGACATTTGATGGGTGGTTACATGACAAACCAAATGACGGGTGGTGTCGTGAATACCTGGATAGGTGGTTATGTTATAACCTCCAATGCATTGGGTATGGAATTCGTCTATATGGATATACTATTTCGTGATATGTGTGGATGTCGACCATAGGGTTATTCCATTTAAGTATGTTTATGTTCCATGGTACCTTTATATGTTATGTTTTCTTTGTATGGGTTTTATGGTAATATTTTGGTTAAAAAATGGTATGTAATGATCTTTTATTCAGTGAATAGTATTTACAAATTCATAAATGTGAAAATCATTAATTATGATAAAGTATTCAAGGTTTACCTATTTTTTTGAATAACTAATAGTTTTCCTACATTGTGTAACCCTTACTGAGCTTTTTATTCTCCTCCAATGTTTTGAAATGTTTTCACAGATCATAAAGATGAATATTGTGGAGGATGGGATCATGAAAAAGTTATTCTGTCTAAAACATGGTACTAGACATGACTCTTTTTTTTCAATATTTTTCATTTTATGAAAAAAATTGAAACTGTGTAGAAGTGTTTACTTTGAAATCTTTTGAGATGTAATAATTATTTCCTGATTCTCTAAAACTCTAAACATGAATAGATCCTCAATGTGAATTTTTAATTTAATTAAATATTATTTAATGTTTAAGGCCAGTTCGTTATATAGTAAATCTTAACGTTTATCTCCAAATATAATCGACTACTCTTATAATCTCATACTGAAGTGTTATTAACCAAATCACATATTCTCTATGATTGGATAGTGATTTCCTTAAATAACCCAGATATCCATATTTCCAAAATAAAACATAAATTCTTCTGAAAATAAGATTTCAACCATTACCCTATAAATTAAATCCTAGAGTATTCCTTTTTCAATAGGTATGTATTTTTTCCCCAAATAGAGAAATTATTTCAAAATCAATTTTATCACTTAGTCACCCAATCATTTTATTATACAAAGGATATCCATTTGATAAAACCTAATATCACAAATCAACTTATTCTTGATCAATAAAATCATTTACCTAAAAAGAATAAGTTATAATAACCAGGGACTTCATGTAGTATAGTGGTAGGTGACAAATACCAATGGCACATTGGTTATGGGTTCGATTCCCGCAGCTTTGTCTGACGCGACAGGTTGTCACAGAGTCTTCGTGCTGTTTTTTTATAAAACTCAAAAATAACAATAACATGTTTTAAAAAAAATAGTGTCTTTATAACTCTCATTTTCATCCCAAATCATTATGATCTCCACATCTTAATTCTTGATGACTTATATATATTGTCATTTTTTTAATTTCACCAACATATGAAAAAATGAAACGATCCCCTGATCAAAGTACATCATACCTTGATCATGGTGTCTACTTGGTTTCATCATTATTTTTCTCACGTAGGTCGAAGTTCCATGCATTGCAACAATGATTTTGAGATCCTTCAAAATCATTTTCTTCCTTCATCCAAATACACCTTCTTCATCCTGGTTCGTATGGGTGTTCACAGAAAAATATTTTTTGAAAATAATCATTTATGACATATAATTTCAAAACATCTGATAAAATAGGATTTCTATAAAATATTCTAACCGAATTTTATTGGAAAAATTCAATTTATGGTCCTTTTAGAATACCATAAGTATGTTCTGAGACACTATATTGTAAAAGAAAATATAAATATGTTGCGCAAGGGTATCTTTCTTCAGCACATTTTTCAAAATCATAATATTCTTCAAAATCATGTGATGAAGTAAAATATTTGAAAATTCCTTGAAAGTATTTAACATTCATGAAAATAAAAGAATATTGTTAAAATTGGATTTAATTAAATACAACCCATCATCCACGATGATATCGAGGTATAGTGGAGTTGGTAGATATCTCAAACAATTTCTTTCAAGTGATTTTTATGGTAGAAAACGTTTCAAAATCATCCAAAAATGACTTTGCAATAATTATTGCATGAAAGTCATCATGAAGAGATAATAATATTGTTTGAGATCTTCCTCCTTCAATTTATAACATAATTTCCTTGATCTGAAAAAATTTATAAAATAAAGATTTAATTGAAATAATAGATATAGGGACTAACAATGTGTTTACCGAAAACTACCAATCCCTATAGTTGTCTAAACCGACATCTAATACCAAATATAAGGACCCGACCTTAAAACATTACATAATTGTAAATTAAATGGATAATTAACAATGAGGTTCCATTCAGGTTTAGTGTCTTATAGAATTAGGTAATATCATTTACATAACTACATGAATATTACATGTAGTCAATTATACTTATTATCCATTTATTTCATAAAATAAATACTCTTGATAAAACGCATCATGTCTAGTTCCATGTTTTAGACAACATGAATTTTCGTTGATCCCATCCTTGACCCATATTTATCATTATGTCATGTGAAAAACATCTCAAAAACATTGGATGAGCATAAATAATCATTAAGGTATATAAAATAAGAATTAAAAACATTACCCCATCAATAAATACAAAACAATGAATCTATACTTTTCAATCATTACATACCTCATGAAATCCAAAGATTTAAGAACGACACATAGAAATCATAAATAATAAATTTAACTTATGGAAGAAATAACATACATACATTGTATCTATCACTCCTAAGAGGTTGTCACATTTGGAATATCCATCATAGTAATTTCCCTAAATCATTTAGGATAAACATTAATGTTTACCTCCGTCAAGTTACCCAATTCATTGGAGATCTATTAAGGGCCCACCATCCCTAGGATTATCACGAAACCACCCGTATAAGTAAACAATGCCCAATAGCCATAACATATTCATAACTGATAAAAAAACATAATTGAATTATGACAATGCAATCACAATAAATCATTTCATTATATTGACAAAATCAAATCTTTTATCAAACCATTTTCAAAACCTTTTAAAATATTAAATAAAGTGATTTTTGAATTAATGTGTCCCATACCACATTAAAGCTTTTCAAAGAAATTTAAATTTAAAATCATAAATGTGCATATGAATAAATCCTTAAAACCATTTTTAAAACATGGAAATTAATGTGAAATATTTAGAATAATAATCCTTTAAAACATTTAAAAAAATATTTTAGTTAAAGAGTTTTTAACAAAATGATAGACCCTATAATACAAATAATTGAGGAATAAAATTTAATCTGAACATAATAATATCATGGGAATAAAGGTATTATGATATAATATGGAAAATGACAGTATATAAACCATATAATAGTGGATTTGTGAGTATCAACAATGATGTCTTAATGGAAATTTTGATTGAGAAGAAATCCCTTATATGGACAGTATCCTCAAATTAAGGATAATTCAATTACATAATTATGTGTGACATGTAAAAATACACCCAGTGTAAGTGAATATTATGTGTAAAATAATCAGAGGTTATTCACACATATTTATAGCATGACATAATCAAGAACTAGATGTTTAACCCAAAAATTGATATTTGGTTAACAAGTTTTCTTACAGAATATCGACAGTCTAACGACGTCACTTTAAAATTCAGAAAATAAGTTAACGAGAGATAAAAGGATATCTCAAAACATGGACATACAATTTACATAAATAAGGATATATAATAACATATTCCAACAAAATAATATATAAATTAAAAGACATAACAAAGATAAGTCTTTTAAAAAGAGGAGGGTGAAAGGTTCCATCACTGATTTGGTAACATACAAAAAATGCAGCCCATGAGAGACAGATCAAACAATGAATATGTAAATCCCCATAAATTAACTTATATTACACAAAGAATACAATCATGGTCAGTACATACACAACACAAAATGAACTAGTGGATAATATAACATGAATCTCACGGGAATAAAAAGTGTGATGAAAAACCCTTACCACGTTGTTATCAATCAAGTCATATGAGAAAAGTTAATAACCACCAAATGAATCACCGAATTCCATGAATATAAATAGAATCATTATAATATATTAAAAATGGTAGTAAAAAATAAACCACATGCAATAAATAAGTGGAGAACAATAGAAATATCACGGAATTAAAAGTGAGATAAGAAAACCCTTACCTCATATCCAACTTGACTCGTATGTTCCTTGTTCTTCCGGAATAATATACATAAGTTAATTTCTACTTGATTAATAATATTTTTAAGTTTTATTATTGCTTTCATATCCATTATTACCTTTCAATAATAGTTAGTTAATTATTTGAGTTCATATCGGACATTTTTTCGATGTTTAGATTTTGAGTTAAAAATGAACTTATTATAATTCCAATTTGTCCATGTGGTCAAAACTCAATTATCCACAGAATGATATTAATAATTTAGATTTCATATATATATATATATATATATATAGTTTATATATATATATATTATAAGTCCCCGACCTTATTCCTTACTTAATATTGAATTAAATGAATAATTCACATTGAGGATCTTTTCACGGTTTAGAGTTTTAGAGAATTATGACATAATTATTACATCTAAAAAAATTACAAAGTAGAAACTACTACTAAGTTTCCATAAAATACAAACTCTTAAAAGGAAACATGTCTAGTTCCATGTTTTAGATATCATGACTTTCCCTTGATCCCATCCTTGAGCCTATTCCACATTAAGTCCTGTGAAAAACATTTAAAAAAACATGGGGTGAGCATAAAAAGCTATGTAAGGGATACACAATGAATGAAAACTGTTAGTTTTTCAAAACAAAAAGTAAACCATTTATACATTACCAATGTAATACTTTTCAACTTTATGAAGTAGTAAAAAATCTTCAATAAATAAAAGATCATTACTTACCCTTTTGTAACCAAAAGATTACCATAAATCCCATATAAAGATCACATAACATATAAAGGTAACTTGGGACATAAACATACTTAAATTGAATAACCATACGGTCGACTTCCACACATATCACTTAATGGAATAGCCATACGGCCGACTTCCATACCCAATGCATTGGAGGTTATAACGTAACCACCTGTCCTGGTATTCACGGCACCACCTGCCATATGGTTTATCACGTAACCACCTGTCAAATTTCCAAGTACCATTATAAAATCATAAAACATAAAACAAATATAATGGAAAGAAAAAATTTCAACACTTTGATCACAATATATCACATAAATATATTGAAATGAAAAATACATTATAAAAACCATGCTCAATAGAAAAATATAAAGAGTATATGGTATTTATTTCATTTTAAAAGCATTACGGCTTGTTGACGAAGCCAAAGACCAAATAATACTCGCAGCGGCAGAGAAGTCGTTGTCGCCGCATACGTATAACAAAAACATTCCCTTTTGTTGTTTAGTAAAATGGTTCATATAAAAATATACCTTTTTAATAAACGTAAAATTAAAAGTGGTTTATAAACCGTATTAAAGAATTTGGTGTATAAAACAAAAATATGCCCCAATGAAAGGAGATTGAGACGAAGTCCCTTACCTCGGGTCCGACTTTACTCGATCGTTCTTTAACGTCCTGAATAATAAACTTGAGTTAATTTATACTTGATTGAGAACCTTTTTCAAGTTCATTATTCCTTTTATATCACTTATTACCATGTTATGAACATTATGTAGTCATTAAAGTTGAAAAAGTTAGTTTGTTGATATTTGGTACTTGAGTCAAAAGTGAACTTCTTAAAATTACATGTTGTTCGTGTGGTCAATGGTTCGATATATCCAGAATGATATTCATGATTTGTATATCATATATGTCTTATATATCCAGCATATACATGTATTTATAATATTACATAATCATTTAGAGGTAAGAAATGAAATGCACCGTTCATGGAGTCGGTAAGCTGTACGTACGCATGAACGCTAATTTTATTTCTTTGTCATATTAATGGAATAAAAACTAAATGAGAGGTATGTATATTTTAATTCCAGAATTATATTCATAATTTATATTTAACATAAACCATATATAATAACTTTAAATCCATCCTTTATACATCCCACATATGGCATTAACGAATCAAATCACTTTGAGGGGGCGGTAGTCCGCACTTCCTAAAATGAAGATATCGCGTATACTCATAATGGAATCCATGAAGGTGTGCCGTAAATGAAAAATACAGAATCTTAAGGAAGTCATAAACATATTATATATCATATATAAATATAGTGACATCTTAATGGACACATTTTAAGGTGTTGGAAGAATATAGAACAATCATCGTTTCGTGAGGCAGAAATTCACCATCCACAGAAACATAATGTTCCTTAACCATTATATGTAGGTGTGTGTAAGTGTAGCTCGAAATATTATTATAAAAACATCCTAGTATATTTAAGATACTATATTTGTTACAAAATAAATGAATAAAAAGAGTTTAGGGGGTTGGAAAAGCAAAATAAAACAAAAGGACACAAGTGAAAACATTACCTTAAAATCGGGTAACTCTCTTAGATTTGAGCTCAAAGGCTTCTTTGGGAAGACTTCTGCCCAAAGTGATGCTTATAAGAGTTATAAAGGGATTTTTAGAGACAACATGGGTAGGGTTTGGCCATGCCAAAGGCTTTGTAAGTGTGGGTAAGGTGGTAGAGGTGGGGTCCTTTTATAAGAGGAGAGGAGGGTCACTCTTGGAATGTAAAGAAATGTTACTTTAATTTAAAATGCATTTAGGATTTAAAAGGTCCCACATTGATATGATTCTAGGATAAGGTTATAAGGGTTATAAATATACCCAAACAATAGGTTTTTGACAAGTTTTTCTCTTATATTTTACATTATATTTTCATTTTATTTAAATCATTAAATAATTAGGTAATCGTTGCATCATCATGGTGAAATAAATCATTTAATTTATTTAATGTCTAAAAATTATAAAACAAATATCATGATGTAGGAAATATTTTTATCTTTCTTATGAATATTTATAATCAAAAAAATGACTTTTATAACCCAATTTCAAATTTTTTTTAAGTAAAACAACTCTTATTTGTGACATTTTTACTTTAACATTAACTAAAAATATATTAATGTAATTTTCCTTCCAAAGTAGCTCCATGGGGTCCCCAAGTTGACCCATAGATTTTATAGGTCATAAAGGACACATCCAATAATGGTAGGACATGTTTTATGCTCATATCATATTATTAAAACATTATTTTTACCTTAAACTACACTAATTACCTCTAATCGTGATTAAAAACATAAAAGTTACCATTCACCAAAAAATTATTTTAATCCCATTGAACCACATTTTACTTAGTAATGACAACCATGTATGTCGAATTTTTGAAAATAAAATCACAGATATGGTAAAATTTCATTTAAACGAAAAATCAGTTATTATAAGTACCACTTAGTGGTTTCACTATTCAGCAAAAATTGACGTTTTTCAGAAAAATAAAAAAACATCACCCTAAGCTATATTTGATATTCAGAACTCAAACAATGAAGTCCATTTTAAAAAATTCAAAACATATAAGTTTCATTTATTAATTTAATAATTAATTCTCTATATCAGAGCAAATAGTGTGTTTTTATGAAATAATAAGTATCAAAAGATTGACACTAGTTTAAGTCCGATTTCAATGTGAAATTAATTCCAATGACCACTATTGGATTAAATGGTAAAATATATTCTAATTTCACTTTAAAACCAATTAAATAGATAATCTAATCATATAAATAAATTAGATTAAAAATAGGTTTTGAATTAAAAGACAACATTTTTCACGATTCATTAAAAATGAACTTTATCGGAAAAATACCAAAAATTTACACAAATTGAATTTTGATGTCCCCATTCTTAAGAAGAGTTTGATTTTGTCCATTAGAATGTATAAGAGTGAAAAAAACTTTATTTAATTACAGTTCGCCATCAAAAGGCGACAAGTGAACCTTTAGTGAAAATTAGGGTATATATGGCTAAAATTGAATTCTTTCCGTATTTTAAGCCTTTATCTTTTATTCGATAAATGTAAAAACATTTAAAAACATATATAATCATATTTTTGTTATTTATATCCATTCCTGCCAATACAATGGATATGTGTTTAGTACCATTTAAAATAATATTATTATATTACTACTGTGCAACGTAATATTTCAAAGAAACTCATTGTTGAGTATCGGGTATGCTATCGAACATAGAAACCCCTTTAAAGTAAAATTAATATTTAATCAATAAATATTAATTAAAATGAAAATGATTTATTCTTTATTTACCTGGGGTGTTACATCCTTCCCCCCATTTTGGAATTGCATCCTCACAATTTTATTCACTTATCAAAATAAGTTGGGGTATTTATCCCTCATCGCATTTTTAGATTCCCACGTTGACTCTTCAACCATATGGTTTTTCCAAAAACACATTACCTAGTGAATTACCTTGTTTCGTAACACTTTCTCCCTATGGTCAATAATCAGGACCGACTGTTCTTTATAAGATAGGTTCTCTTCCAGCTGAACTACCTCTGGACTCATAAACATGAGATGGATCTGGCAGATACTTTCCCAACATCGAAACATGAAAAACATTGTGTACCTGAGATAAACTCGGAGGCAATGTCACTCTGTATGCAACTGATCCAACTCTCTCCAGAATTTCATATGGTCCAATTAACCTTGGACTCAGCTTTCCTTTCTTACCAAATCGCATCACACTTTTCCATGGAGAAATTTTGAGAAAAACATGATCTCCTACCTCAAATGATAGATCCCTCCTCCGGTTATCTGCAAAACTTTTCGGTCTTCTCTGAGCTATTCTCATGTGCTTCTGAATCAACTATACTTTTTCTGCCATCTATTCTACCAATTCTGGTCCCATCAGCTTCCTTTCACCCACTTCATCCCAAAAAGCTGGTGTTCGACACCGCTTCCCATATAATGCCTCAAATGGTTCCATCTGTATACTGGAATGAAAACTATTATTATAAGAAAACTCAACCAAAGAAAGATGTTGGTCCCAACTTCCCTGATAATCCATAGAACAAGCTCGTAGCATATCCTCCAAGGTCTGAATTGTTTGTTCTGACTTCCCATCTGATTGCGGATGAAAAGCTGTACGAAAATTTAGTTCAATACCCAATGACTTCTAAAGGCCTTTCCAAAAGTTAGAACTAAACCTGGGATCACGGTCAGATACAACGGAGAGAGGAAATCAATGTAACCTAAATATCTCTTTAAGATACAAACGCGAAATTTGATCTAGGGAAAAATTTTCTCGTATGGCAAGGAAATGAGAAGATTTAGTCAAGCGATAAACAATAACCCAGATTGCATTATTACCTCGAGGTGTATTTCGCAATCCCACAACGATGTCCATGGATATATTCTCACATTTCCACTCTGGCACTGGTAAAGGCTGAAGCATCCCATTCGGTAACTGCCACTCTTCTTTAACCTGTTTACATGTCAAACACTTCACAGTAAAATCAGCAATATCTCTTTTCATTCCATCCCACTAGTAATACTCCCGCAGATCCATGTAAATCTTAGTACCTCCAATAAGAACTTAAAACGGGGAACTATGAGCCTCACATAACAACTCATTCTTCAACTGTGAATCACCCGGGACACATAATCTCTTCCCAAACCTCAAAACACAATCATTATCAATGTTGAAGTCAGGATGATTACCCTTCTAAACCATCTATACCTTTTTCTGCAACTCACTGTCTTCCCTCTATGCTTGCTTAATTTTGTTTGATAGGGATGATCTCACAGATACCTGAAACTAAACAAAATAACTTCCTGTACCAAAAACTTCTATGCCGAAGTTCATCAAATCAAAAACCAAAGGATCTCGTTCCAAACGTAGAATGGTAAATGAAGAATTACTTTTTCGACTAAAAGCATCGTCCACTTTATTTTCTTTTCTTGGATGGTAATGAATTGTACAATCATAATCATTGATTAATTCCAGCCATCTCCTCTTTCTCATGTTCAATTCTTTATGAGTGATTATATACTTTAAACTTTTCTGATCAGTATATATTTCACACATTACTCTATAAAAATGATGCCTCCAATTTTTCAGAGCAAAAACAAAAGAAGCTAATTCCAAGTCATGTGTAGGATAATTTACCTCATGAGTTTTCAACTGACGTGAAGCATATGCAATTACCTTAACATTCTGCATAAGGACACAACCAAGTCCCTTCAACGAAGCATCACTGTAGATAACAAACTCACCATTCCTGGAAGGAAGTGCCAAAACTGGAGCATTCACCAATCTTCATTTCAGTTCCTGAAAACAATCATCACATTGTTTGGTCCAAATAAACTTAACACCCTTCCGAGTTAGCTTAGTCATTGGACCAGATAATTGTGAAAAAATTTCAACAAACCTTCGGTAGTAACCTACCAAACCAAGGAAACTACGGATCTTGGTTACATTTGTGGGTCTTGGCCATTCTTCAACAACTTTCGTTTTATCCTGATCAATAGTTATGCCATTTTTTGAAACAATGTGACCTAGGAAAGAGATTTGTTGTAACCAAAACTCACACTTTCTGAATTTTCCATACAAATTATTTTTTTAGGTTTCCAAGATAACACTTAAATGACTTTCATGAACCTCTTTAGTTATAGAAAACACAAAAATATCATCAATGAAAACAACCACAAACTTATCCAAGAACTCATGGAAAATTCTTTTCATAAGGTCCATGAATACAACAGGTGCATTAGTTAACCCAAAAGGCATTACAACAAATTCATAATGGACATATCTAGTATGGAACACAGTCTTCGGAACGTCTGCTTATTTTTCTTTCAACTGATGGTACCCCGACCACAAGTCAATTTTTGAAAAATACTGAGCTCCCTGGAGCTGATCAAACAAATCATCGATATGAGGCAAAGGATACTTGTTCTTAACAGTATTGTTATTTAAGGCTCTATAATCAATGCAAAGTCTCATTGAGCCATATTTATTTTTAACAAACAAGACAGGAGCACCCCATGGTGATGTGCTAGGTCGAATGAAACCTTTATCTAATAACTCCTACAATTTCTTCTTTAACTCTAAAAGTTTAACTTGAGCCATTCGATAAGGGGGTTTTGAAATTGGCTTAGAATTAGGAACTAAGTCGACAGTAAATTTCACTTCCCGATCATGAATAATACCAGGCAACTCATCAGGAAAAACATCAAGATACTCATTTACCACTGGAACATCAATAATATGAACCGTTCCTTTATTTTCAACAATATGTTCAAGGTAACATTAATTTCCATCTATTACTAGTTTCTCAACTTCCTGATATGTTATCAAAATCAAGGGTTCATTCTTGTACACAAACTGAAAATATTTCTGAAAAGAAACCATTTTAACTCTACAGTCAATCTTAGAATGATAAACAGAAAGCCAATCCATGCCCAAAATAATATCAAACTCTACTAGAGGCAAAACAATAAGGTTTGCTGGCAAATTCTTTCCGCACACAAGGATAGGAAGGTTCTTATAATTCCTTTTTGTCACAAAGTTCCCTCCAGGTTTTTTTACCAAAAGATCAAGATTCATATCCTGAGATATATTTACCAATTTACCAGAAATCTTCTCAGAAATGAAAGAATGGGTAGACCCTAAATCAAAAAACACATTGGCATAATCTGAACAAACAAACAATGTACCTGATACTAATTCATTCGATGGCCCAACATCTGCTGAAGTAGTTTCAACGGATTTCACCGCCTCTTTCTTCTTGTAGTCTGGCTACTTTCCCTCAGTTGAGTTCTTCATTAGACACTCATTTGCATAATGACGCATTTCATTAAACATAAAACATCTTACCGCTGGCTTTTCATTGCCCGCTTTATCATCTTCCTTACAGTTACGAGAAATATGTCCTGACTTACCAGACCGAAAGAACTTTCCAGACTTGGATAAACATTCTCCATGATGCATTTTACCACACTTCTCACTGGATAGTTATTTGGTTTTCTTACCTGCTTGCTTCTTTGATGAATTCTTCCCCATTTCCTGCCAACTGGACCTCTTATTCTACTGTTTGTCAAAGATCTCATGATCATCGGATAACTCCATTTCCACCTTCTCCGCACATCGAACAAGTTTTTCATATCTTTTGAACTCACGAGAAGATAAATATCTTCGATACATTGGATTTAACCCTGAGTAAAAACTGTTTATTTTAATATCAAGATCTCGTATGAGGTTTGGAGCATACCGTTCCAATCGAGTGAACTTTCCTTCATAAGCATCCACTGAGTTATCCTCCTGCCTCAATTCTAGGAACTGTTTTCCATCCTAAGACGAACCACCTTAGTAAAATATTTCTCAAGAAACATACCTTTGAATTCGTACTAGTGAAGATCATCAATCTCATCACTATCCCTGATATTTTTCACCATCGACCACCACTGATCAGCATCACCTTCAGAACGGTAAACAACAAGACTAACCTTTTGATGTTCTGAACACCCCATGACATCAAAAATCTTCTCCAGTGCTTTAATCCACCCTTCAGCTTGCACATGGTCAGATGATCCTCTGAATGATGGGGGATGTTTCCTCATGAAATGTTCCACCACTGACATGTTCCTCTGCGGTTGATCTGACTGATATCGTGTATGGATACCACCACCATTTATATCCTTATTGAACTGTGCCATCACTGCAACAAACTGTTCAGTTCCGATTCCGACCATCTCAAGTTAATAATTTGGAAGGTTGTATTCCTCCTGATGTCATCCCGACATAGCTGCTTTGTTTCCTCTAAGGAAACCCATTCTGAACAGAGAAATATCTTAGGCAAAGCAACATCGTAATATTTAAATGCTATATCATTTCAGTCATACAATAAATTAACTTATAATTTAACAATTTTCTAACTCCTGAGGTTTTCTAAACCGACCTCTAATACCAACTATAAGGCCCCGGCCTTAAACCTTACTTAATATTGAATTAAATGAATAATTCACATTGAGGATCTTTTCACAGTTTATAGTTTTAGAGAATTAGGACATAACTATTACATCTCAAAAGATTACAAAGTATAAACTTCTAATAAGTTTCCATTAAATAAAAACTCTTAAAAAGAAACATGTCTAGTTCCATGTTTTAGATAGCATGACATTCCCTTGATCCCATCCTTGACCCTATTCCACATTATGTCCTGTGAATAACATTTCAAAAAAACATGGGGTGAGCCTAAAAATCTTAGTAAGGGATACACAATGAATGAAAACTGTTAGTTTTTCAAAACAAAAAGTAAACCATGTATACATTATCAAAGTAATACTTTTCACCTTTATGAAGCAGTAAAAACTCTTCACTGAATAAAACATCATTATTTAACCTTTTGGAACCAAAATATTACCATAAACCCATATGAAGATCACATAACATATAAAGGTAACTTGGGACATAAACATACTTAAATGGAATAGCCATACGGTCGACTTCCACACATATCCCTTAATGGAATAGCCATACGACCGACTTCCACACCAAATGCATTGGAGGTTATAAAGTAACCACCTATCCCGGTATTCACGGCAGCACCCGTTATATGGTTTATCACGTAACCACCCATAAAATTTCCAATTACCATTATAAAATCATAAAACATAAAACAAATATAATGGAAATAAAACATTTCCACACTTTGATCACAATATATCACATAAATATATTGACATAACAAATCCATTATAAAAACCATTTTCAATACCAAAATATAAAAGAGTATATGGTATTTATTTCATTTTAAAAACATTAAGTCTTGTTGAGGAAGCCGAAGACCAAATAATACTCATGGCGGTGGAGAAGTCATTGTCACCGCATACGTACGACAAAAACATTCCCTTTTGTCATTTAGTAAAATGATTCGTATAAAAAGATTCCATTTGAATAAACATAAAAGTCAAAGGCGTTTATACACTGTATTAATGAAAGTGGTGTATAAAACTAAAATATGCCTCAATGAAAGGAGATTGAGACGAAGTTCCTTACCTTGGGTCTGACTTGACTCGATCGTTCTTTAACATCCTGAATAATAAACTTAAGTTAATTTCTACTTGATTAAGAACCTTTTTCAAGTTCATTATTCCATTTATATCACTTATTACCATGTTATTAACATTATCTAGACATTTAAGTTGATAGCGGTCATTTGTCGATATTTGGTACTTGAGTCAAAGTTGAACTTCTTACAATTACATGTTGTTCGTGTGGTCAAAGGTTCATTATATCCAGAATGATATTCAAGATTTTTATATCATATATATCATATATATCCAGCATAAACATGTATTTATAATATTACATAATCATTTAGAGGTACGAAATGAAATGCCCAGTTCATGGAGACGGTAAGCCGTACGTACGCATGAACGCTACTTTCATTTCGTTGTCATATTAATGGAAGTAAAACTAAATGAGAGGTATCTATATTTTAATTCCAGAATTATATTCATCATTTATATGTAACATAAATCATATATAATAAATTTAAATCCATCCTTTATACGTCCCACATATGGCATTAACGAATCAAATCACATTGAGGGGGCGGTAGTCCGCACTTCCTAAAATGAAGATATCGCGTATATCCATAATGGATGCCATGAAGGTGTGCCATAAATGAAAAATACAGAAGCTTAAGGAAGACATAAACATATAATATATCATATATGAATATATTGACATCTTAATGGACACCTTTGAAGGTGTTGGAAGAATATTTAACAATCATCGTTTTGTGAGGCATAAATTCACCAACCACGGAAACAGTATGTTCTTTAACCATTAGATGTAGGTGTGTGTAAGTGTTGCTCAAAATATTCTTATAAAAACATCCTATTATATTGAAGATACTGTAGTTGTTACAAAATAAATGAATAAAAAGAGTTTTTGGGGTTGGAGAAGAAAAATAAAACAAAAGGACACAACTGAAGACATTACCTTAAAATCGGGTAACTCTCTTAGATTTGAGCTCAATGGCTTCCTTGGGAACACTTATGCCCAAAGTGAGGCTTCTAAAAGTTATATAGGAATGTGTAGAGACAAAATGGGCAGGGGTTGGCCGAGCCAATGTCTTTGGAAGTGTGGGTAAGGTGGTAGAGGTGGCGGCCTTTTATAAGAGGAGAGGAGGGGCACTCATGGAAAGTAAAGAAATGTTACTTTACTTTAAAACGAGAATCGGATTTAAAAGGTCCCACATTGATATAATTCGAGGATATAGTGATACGGGTTCGAAATATACCCAACAAATAGGTTTTTGATAAGTTTAGGTCTTAGATGTTACATTATCTTTTCATTTTATTAAAATCGTTAAATGATGAGGTAATCGTTGCATCATCATGGTGCCATAAATAATTTAATTCAATTAATGTCTAAAAATTATACAAAAAATATCATTATGTATGAAATAATTTTATCTTTCTAATGAATATTTATAATCAAAACTATGACCTGTATAACCCCATTTAAAAATTGTTTTAGTAAAACAACTCATGTTTGTGACATTTTTACTTTAACATTAAATAAAAATATATTCATGTTATTTTCCTTCCAATGTGGCTCCATGGGGTCCAAAAGTTGACCCATGGATTTTATTGGTCTTCCATGTCACATCCAATAATGGTAGTACATGTTTCAGGCTCATCTCATATTATTAAAACATTATTTTTACCTTAAACTACACTAATTACCTCTAATCGTGATTAAAAACGTAAAAGTTACCATTCACCAAAAAATTATTTTAATCCCATTGAACCAAATTTTAATTTTTAATTACAACCATGTATGTCGGAGTTTTTAAAATAAAATCATAGAAGTGCTAAAATTTCATTTATACGAAAAATCAGTTTTTATAAGTACCACTTAGTGGTTTCACTATTCATCAAAAATTGAAGTTTTTTAGAAAAATACCAAAACATCACCCTAAGTTATATTTGAAATTCTGAACTCAAAAATGAAGTCCATTTTACAAAATTAGAAACATATAAGTTTCATTAATTAATTTAATAATTAATTCCCGCTGTCAGAGCAAATAGCGTGTTTTTATGAAACAATAAGTATCAAAAGATTGACACTAGTTTAAGTCCGATTTCAAAGTGAAATTAATTCCAACGACGACTATTTGATTTAATGGTAAAAATATAATCTAATTTCACTTTAAAACCAATTCAAAAGATAATCTAATCATATAAATAAATTATATTAAAAAAATGTTTTCAATTAAAATACATCATTTTTCACTATTCATTAAAAAAGAACTTTATTGGAAAAATACCAAAAAATTACACAAAGTAAATTTTGATGTCCTGATTATAAAGAAGAGATTTATTTGGTCCAATAGAATGTATAAGAGTGAACAAAACTATATTTAATGAAGGTTCTCCATCAAAAGGCGTTAAGTGAACCTTTAATGAAGATTAGGGTATATATGCCTAAAATTGAATTCTTTCCGTATTTTAAGCCATTATCTATTATTGGATAAATGTAAAAACATTTAAAAACATATATAATCATATTTTAATTATTTATATACATTCCCTCCAATACAACGGCTATGTGTTAACTACCATTTAAAATAATATTATTATATTACTAGTGTCCAACGTAAGATTTCAAAGAAACTCATTGTTGAGTATTGGGTATGCTCTCAAACATAGCAACCCCTTTAAAGTAAAATTAATATTTAATTTATAAATATTAATAAAAATGAAAATAAATTATTCTTTATTTACCTGGGGTGTTACATATATAATTATATTTATAATAATACCTAATATTTGGATATAAGAAATGAAATGCATCGTTCATGGAGATGGTAAGTTGTTTGTATGCATGAATGCTAATTTAAGCTCTATTTAATATTGAATGAAATGAAAAAATAATGATACTTAGGTATATTATAATTCCAATATAATATCATATGATATATATGTTACATAATTTCATTAATAGTTAAGGGTGTGTTTATATCAAACATCCATTTAAAATTGATTCCAATGACCTAAATTTGATTACTAAATATATAATTGAAAAAAATTTACAATAAAACCCATTTATCTAAGAAAACTACCTTTAATCATTCTTTATATTAAAAGAAAATTATCAATAAAAACTAGTAATTTTTATAACTCATTGAAAACTTCACCTTCTTAGAAAAATATGATAAAATAAACCGATTTTTATTTGAAATGTAGCCATCCTAAATAATGTTAATTATTTCAAATAAATGTTATAAAAGTTTCAATAAAATTAATATTATTGCATAAAAGTCATTCATTTATGAAAATATTATTTTTTAAATATCTAAACAAATTTTTAGAAATTAATTAATTTTATTATCAATAGGTTTTATTTATTTTAAACTAACAGAATTAATATTTAATTTTTTTCCTATTTATTCATACAATTTTAATATCTGGGAAATAGTGGTGTCTTTTAAATACAAATATTTACAGATTGTCACGGGTCATTAAAACTTAGGGTTTCATGTAATGAAAGATATCAATAATATTTAAATTACTAGGGAAAAAATATTTCCTAAAATATATAGATGTTAAATTATACACCCATTAAAAATAATTTTTAGCTAAATATTTTTCACTTTGGTACAATCAATTGAGGATAAATTTTTTACATTACCTCCTCTGGTTCTCACATAGCTTCTTCAAGAGGGCTGTATCGCCCGAAAAACATTGACCATGTGAATGGGTTTATTTCATAAAACATTATATTTTTCATCCAAAATGTCAAGCAATTGTTCCTTATAATAAATACCATTCTCTAGCTGTATGATCTTTGAGTTACATATATGTGATAGATCACGTATGTACTTTCTCCAGAGAGATACCTAGAACACATCATAAACCTGAGAGAGGTTCGACGGAAGCACTAATCGATATAGTATAGTCTCAATAAGATCAACAATTAAAAACATGACGATATACCTAGTTATTTGTATTCACTTCTTTATGATTATAATTTCATTATTACAATGGGTTGTTCATAAGAAACACATCTCCCAAACATCAATTTTTAGATCACGTAACTGATCACCAACGTATCATTTCTATCCAATTTTTTATTCTCTTACGTGATACTAAATGGATATAGTCTTCCAATTCACTTCTCTAGCTAGTTATGGTCCTAATATATTTTTTTTTCCAATGTCACTGAATTGGGGATGTGGAATACACTCCTATACATTAGTGGATCCATATAGATCTATCTAAATTGTCCATGAATGCAATTATTGAATGAGAATTAATCTACAGAAATGTGTTGATCCTAACCACCATTCAAATCCTATATACATAATCCCAACATATCCTCTCATGTTTTATTTTTTCTCTCAGAATGACCATCTCATTGATAATTAAACACAATTTAGATACTCAACATTATGTCAATAACTTGATGAAGACTTCACTGGAATGTTGAGGTAGACCATGGATCCAGATAAAACCCAATGGAATGTGGGGATCCATTCACCCGTACAAAATCCTTAATGTATAACATGGTAGGAGGATTCAAATAGCCATATTACGTAATATTTATTAATTGTGATGAACGTTTAACATGATTGACTACAAACTACATGTCATTGTTCCCATTATAATATTTTGGGATTCTGATGAAAAGTCATTTCTGTTGTTTTCCAATTTCTATTATATTATAGGTAATTGGTGTAATATGTTCAAAAATAAATATCACTATCCTTATAATTATGAAATTATACAAATTGATGTACAAATTCTACAATATTTCTCTACTTGTCAGCCCACAAGAAATACACTTTCAAATATCTATATATCTTTATACAACGAGTATGAATAGAGTATAAAGAACTATGTGATTTCTATAATAACTCATTTTTAATATATTTTATGGAAGGAACACATACGTGGTTCATGAATCATAATATTCCATCATAATATTGGTTAATGTTTGTAATATTGATCACCTCCTTCTATATATCTATATATTCCTTTTGGATTTATTTAATCATCACATGGATACTTTTTTATAAAATATTTAAGATAGATATTATTTCTCCTCTTCCATTAGGAATTATATGCCATTCCATTTGAAATATTTAAGTATTGGATCTTCTATTATCCCCATCACAAATATGCATAAAGAATATGTGATTAGTATATATATATGCATAAAGAATATGTGATTAGTATATATATATATGTGTGTGTGTGTGTGTGTGTGTGTGTGTTTTCCTAGTATAGATAATTCTTTTACTTCATTAATGAAACATTTACCATAACTTTCTACAAATCATGAGTTGTGTAATATTTATCCTTAACCTTCATTTTTTGGATATATAAGGTAAAACCATAACACATCCCAATCCATTCATTGATGTATAACTATATGTTGCAAACCCTTATCTACTAACATGTATTGTTAGCATGAGTGCACTATCAAATATTTTCTTTAAGACCATGAAAATGTTCCCTCATTCATCAATCTATTAAAACATGATTCCCTTCTATGTTAACATGTTGAGTAGATATAATACTTTTGATACATTCTCCACAAAACCTCTATAATATCGCTAAAAAAATAAAATATCATATTTCAGTAACAATGGTTGGTTTGGGATAACATTAAACAACTTTTTTCTTTGATAGGTCCACTGATATACCATCTTGTGACATTACATGACCAAAAAAATGAAACCTTTTATTGAAAAAATTCATACATTCTATTTTTTTATAAATTTTATCCTTCTATACATTCTTAAGTACCATTCCATGATGATCTTCATGATTATACTTTACCTTAAACTAAATAAGAATGTAATCCATTATTAATGCCAAAAATTGATCAATTTAATACCCAATTAAATAGGTTTTTAGATATATAAAAATATATTGTGTTAAATATTATTTCCAAATGTAATAACTATATATTCATAGTGTCTATACATTTTATTGATCATGATTTTGTTTAAATCTCAATAGTCATTGAAGAGTAACATTGATCCATAATAATTTATAAAAAATAACATGTGAACATGTCAGTGACAAACATAGATGAATGGATACTTTATAAAGTTTCTCTTATATTTTATTCATTAATTTTTTCTTATCATTTGGGACCATTATGTAGGGATACTTTTAAATTGGATTAACACCATGTATGATTTCTATTTAGAAATATACTTCACGATTTAGGGTAATACTTGGAAAAACATATATAGAGTCATAAAAATTACCCTTAAATTTGGAATATCATCAATTTTGGGATTCTCCAAATAATTCTAAGACAAATTCCCATTTTTATTTTAAATTAGAACCCATAAAGTGGTTCTTATTTACATTCGAGTTTTTTCATCATAATTGGACTGATAGATGAATAGAGGATTGTTTGAAATGTGAAACATGACATACTTTTCTCAAAAATTTATTTGTGATTTATGTTGATAATTATAATACATTACAAATATAACATCAAACTCTTCTATAGGAAGAATAGATTTTTTTTAGAATAAGTATATTCACAAAAAAATAAATCGGATTGGAATAATATAAAAAATCATGTGATCAACACATTTTTTTTCTAATTAAACATCTAATTGTTGAGAATGTATTTTTATACATGGGGAAATTTAATCAAATATAGAAGAATGGTTTCATCAATATTCAAAGAATATATTCACAGTTTAGTAGTGGATGGTTAGTGTGTCTTTCATCAAATGGTTATCAAAAAACTGATCTATAATATTCATCACATGAAATTTCCATTTTCACACATATTATAAGGTTAAAAATATTGATGACTCTCATCAAACCTCTGTTTTGGTCATATTATAAAATAATGACCAAATTATATACATTTGAAATAGTGAAATATGGGAGGTTCATTCGGTGGTGATTTATCTTTATTCTTATAATTTAATAAATTCATCCCATCCCATAAATTATCATCCAATTTATGACCTCCCATTATATATTTAAACAATTAATCATCCACTTACGAAAATTTCTTAATTTTTTCTTCCATACATTAAACAGGATAGAATGGTTATCATATTCTCTTACTTATTTTTAGACTTTCCCTTTATTTGTATATTTTATTTCTTATAAAAAACATTCTATTTAGGGGATAATCAAAAATATATTTCATCCTTTCTAGTAAAGTAAATTATTTATTCATGTGTACTTAAGTCCATTTCGGGTAAAACACTTCATGTGATTTTTTATTCCATTGATGAATCATTTGTCTATATATTCAGGTTGTATGATAATCCTAGTAACGTGTCTCTCTATTATTTTAAACTATTACCCATAGGTATCAATAGATTCATCGTTTTTATACTTTATATCATGGAATCACTTCCTAATATTTATATAAAGAATAAAAGTAATGTAATTAGGAAAAATATTCATTAAAACCCATCCATATCAATGGAGTTAGTTTCATCTTTTTGTCTCATCTTCATGATAATATATACCCCTTAATCTTCTTATATTTTGAAATGATAGATGGAATGATTGAATGCATCATGATATAACACATGGAGAATATAAAATTTCCAATCAGTGGTACTAATCCATTTTGACAGAAGTATTTGGATCAGAAGAACTATAAGGACCTGACCTTAAAAAAATACATAATATTGAGTTAAATAAATAATTCCCATTGAAAACCTTTTGAGGTTTAGAGTTTTAGACAATTAGGTCATAACATTTATATCACAACTTGTATATTACATATAGAGAATTCAACTCAGTATCCATTTTTTTCATAAAATAAAAACTCGTGAAAAAAGAGTTGTGTCTTGTTCCATGTTTTAGATAACATGACATTTCCTTGATCCCATCCTTGTCCCTTATTCCTCTTTATGTCTTATGGAAAAAGTTTCAAAAACATGGGATGAGAATAAACCACTCATTTAGGGATATAAAAAATTTAATGAAAACATTCACCCTTCAATAAATACAAAACAATGGAACCATAATTTTCATTCATAACATACCTCATGAAATGAAAATATTTACGAACAACACATAGAAATAATAAATCATAAAGGTAACTTACTGCATAAATATCATACTTACATTGTAGCTACCACAGAAACAAAGGGAGTCACATTTGGAATACCCATCATAGTATATTCCCTAAATCTATTAGGAGAAACATTAACGTTTACCTCTATCACATTACACAGTGCATTGGAGGGCTATCTCGGGCTCACCCCAAGGTTTATCAAGAAACCACCCATATATGTAAAAAATGACCAACATCCATAACATATTCATAACCCATAATACAAACATAATTGAAATATAACATTGTAATTACAATATATCATTTCAAAATATTGACAAAATAAAAGCTTTTATGAAACCATTTTCAAAACAATTTAAAATATTAAATAAAGATATTTTTGAATCAATGTGTCCCACACCAGTTTGAAGATTTTAAAAGATATATAAAATTCAGAACATTCATGTCCATATGAATAAATCCATAAAACCATTTTTAATACATGGTCATTAATATGAACGATTTAGAAAAATAAACCTTTAAAACATTTAAAATGATATTTTAGTTAAAGAGTTTTTAACAAAATGAGAGACCCTAGAATACATATAATTGAGGAATAACATTTAATCAGAACTTAATAATATAATGAGGATAAAGTTATTCCTTATTTAATATGCCAAAGGATAGTATATACACCATATAAGAGTGTATTGGTTCATTTCAACAAAGAAGTCTCAATAGAAATGTAGATTGAGACGAAATCACTTATAAGGATGGTATCCTAAGATTAATGATAAATCAATTACATAAATATGTGTGAAAAATGTTAATACACCAAATATAAGTGGATATAAAGTGTAAAAGAATCATCAGTTATTCACACATATTTATAAAATGAAATAATAAATAAGTAGATATTTAACCCAAAAAATGAAAATGGGTTCAGAGGTCTTCTTCCAGAAATTTGACAGCCAAACGACTTTACTTTAAAAATCAAAAAATAATTTGATGGGAGAGAAAATTATATCTCGTCACATGGACATAAAATGTTCATCAATAAGGATATATATGAACATATCCCAACATAATAATTTGTAAATTAAAAGACATAACAAAGAGAAGTCTTTTAAAAAGAGGAGGGTGGAAGGTTCCCTTACTGATTTGGTATCTTATGAAACATGCACCCCATGAATGAAATATCACACAATGAATATGAAAATACCCATAAATTAAATTATATTAAACAAAGATTACATTCATTGTCAGTACATCAACCACAAAAAATAAAATAGTGGATAATATAGCATGACTCTCGTGGGAATAAAATGCGAGATGAAAATCCCTTACCACGTAGTAATCAATCGAGTCGTATGAGAAAATTTAATAACCTCTAAATGAATCACAGAATACCATGAATATAAATATAATAATGATAATATATATCATATGTAAGTACACAATAAACCACATTCAATAAATAAGTTGAGAACAATGGAAATGTCACGGAATAAAAATTGAGATAAGAAATCTCGTACCTCGTGTCGAACGTGACTTGTTTGTTCCTTGTTCTTCCCGAATAATAAAACTAATTTAATTTCTACATGATTCACAATCTATTTAATATTTATTATTACTTTTATATCACTTATTACCTTGCAATAATATTTTTCCAATTATTTGAGTTCATATCAGACATTTTGTGGATGTTCGAAAATAGAGTTAAAAATGAATTTGTTATAATTAAAATTTGTCCATGTGGTCAAAACTCCGTATTCTACTTAATGATATTAGTGATTTAGATTTCATATATATCCAATGTATATATATTTATTTATTTATAATATTACATACCATTTGGAGGTATGAAAGGAAATGCACTATTCCTGGAGACGGTAAGCCGTACATACACATGGACGCTACTTTCATTTATATTTAATATTTAATGGAATGAAAATTTAATAATACATAGGAATATTATAATTCCATTATAATTTAATCTGATAAAATTGTTTCATAATTTTATTAGCTTCATCTTTATACATTCCATGTATGTCAATAATGAATTATACCACCTTGAGAGGGCGGTAGTCTGCACTTCATCAAATGAAATTATAATGTTTACACATATTTGAAGGCATAAAGGTATGTTTGTAAATAAAAATTATATAAGAATTTATAAAACAAAAAAATAATATATATAATATATAAATACAGTTTCATCATAAGGGCCACCATGAGAGGTGGTAGAAGATAATTGAACAAACATCACTTCGTAAGACGCTAGTTTGCCATCCATAGAAATAGTATGTTCTTCATCCATTAGATTGAGGTGTGTGTATGTGTAGTTCAAATACTTATAATAAAAAAAATCCTTGTATATATATGATAGTTGTGTCATTATAAAATAAATGAATAAAAAATAGTTAGGGGTTGGAGAAGTAAAGTAAAACAAACGAACATAAGAGAAGATGTAACCTTTAAATCAGGTAACACCCTTTATTTTGAACCAAAATGGATTCATTAAGAGATTTATACCTAATATAAGTCATTTGGATGAATAGAGGTAACTTGGGAGATTATTGGAGAAGAGGTTTCACGAGCCAAAGGCATGATATGTGTGAATAATGGGTTAGAATTGAGTGATTTTTATATGCGAGAGGAGGGGCTCCTTAGAAATGATTCAAATAATTATTTTATTTTAAACACATATTCTGTTTCATAAGGTCAAATAATCACAAAAATAAATGATAAAATGAATCATGGTCTAAATAAAATAATCCAATAACAATTGGACTGGGTATGGATATTTTTCTTAATATTTATAATCTTATTTATTTAAATCTTTTATTAAAAAGGTAAATATTGCATCATTATTGTGTCATACATAATTTAATTTATTTGATGTCCAAAAATTATAGAAAAATACCAGGATGTATTAAATTTATTTCTATTTCCATATAAAATTTATAGTCAAAAATATATCTTATATAGGCCCATATAAAAATTTATTTACTAAAAGATATTTTTTTTATGTCATTCTTTTCTTTATTTTAAACTAATTAATATAAATTGTCATTATTACTCTCATGTGGCTCCATGGGGTCCCATATTCCACCCACATATCCCCATGGTTGGATATGTATCAGACAATAGGAGTAAAACACATGTTAAGGTAATTTTATATTATTATAATATTATATTATACCCGTATTAATTATATTTACACTTTAATCATGGTAAATAAAATATTTACTAAAGTAAATATTTACAATATCTAAAACTAAAAGTTATCTATTTATACAATTTGAACCTAATTTTTCCAAAAAAAGAAAAAATTTCCCCAAATTCAAAACACAGAAGTGGCCGAAATTAATTTAAAATTAATTCCTGCTCTTAAAACAAATTTTGTGTTTTTAATAAATAATAACTATCAAAATATTGACACTTGTTTATGATGAATTTCATAATAAAATTATATATAATGACCAAAATTAGATTAAATGGTAAAAATATATTCTATTTTCTCTTTAAAGTTAATTAAAAATATAATATAACTATATAAATAATTTAGATTAAAATTCACTTTTTTTAATTTAAATAAAGTATTTTTTAATATTCATTACCAAAGGAAAATTATCAAAAAAATAACCAAATTTTACCCATTGTAAATTTTGATATCCCAAATCAAAGGAAGAATTTTATTTTGTCAAATAAAACATATAAAAATGAAAAAACTAGATTTATATAGGGTTTTACATCGAAAGTCGGTAAATCGGCCATTTAGTGAATATTAGAGTATTTTAGATTAAAATTGAATTCTTTACATAATTTTAGCCTCTTACATTTATTGGATAAATGTAAAAATATTCAACAAAAATGTATAATATTATTGTATTTTGATCTCTTCATTCCCACCAATACAACTTCTATACTTTAACTACTATTTAAAATAATAATATTATATTATTAGTGTTGAATGTAAGATTTAAAAGAAACCCATGGTTTCCTATCAGGTACGCCATCAAACATAGCGTCCCCTTTAAATTCGAATTAATATTTAATTCCATTATATTAATTAATATAAAAATTTTCATGTTATTTATTTACTTGGAATGTTACATCCTTCCCCCCTTTTGGTAATTTCATCGTCGCAATTTTAAAACGGGGATTGTAAATTTCATTAAAACTCCCACATTGGAAAAGAGTCAGTAAAACTATCACTTTAATATAATAAAATAGTGGTACAAAGGTTTCCCAAAATTACCCGTACTCGGATTCAATGTAGAAAAAAATCTATATGGAAGAGAGAACAAACGGTCGAGTTCTGATGGAGAGTGGTAGAAAACATGATTATGATAATTTTAACCCCCAGAATGTCATGAAATTATGATGTGTTAAAGGTTTTTGATTTCCAAATAGGAAATGTAAAACAACCACGTATTTTTTTTACATTCCTTTTCTTAATTTTGAGTAATTCATTTACTACATAGTATAAGAACATTATTAAGTATACTTCCCTTCAAGTAGAGTTTCACTATTTAATAAGTATCTACCAAAAAATAATCTTTTTTCCAAACAATGATCATTCAAAAAGACTTGGTCACGTTAAAATCACATGAATTATATTATATAGATTCATATAATCCACTAAAGAAGAACTATATATTTCCATTTTCTTTAAACATCAACTAAAACCATAATGGTTACTAAGAGATCATATAATCACAAAAAGGATAATCCTTTATAAATAAATTTCTACTCTTAATCACCAAAAAACAACAAAAGTACCCAATGTTCAAGAAGGACCATTCAATACCTAATTTTCCGTAAATTGTTTCAAAATAATCCAAACTAAGATTGAAACCCAAAACTCAGAAGAATTTAATCTCATAGTCTTCCATAATATGTAACAAACCAAGTAAATGAAGAATAAGATATTTTTATATATATTAATATTTTTGAATTAAATATTAATTTTATTGGAAAAAGGATTCTATGTTCGATAGCATACCCGATACGCAACAACGAATATTTTTGAAATCTTACGTTGCACACTAATAATATAATATTATTATTTTATATTGTAGTTAATTTGTAGCCATTGTATTGCAGGGAATGAACAAAAATAACGAAAATATGATTATACATGGTTGTTAAATGTATTTACATTTATCCAATAAATGTTAAAGGCTTAAAATGTGGATGAATCTAATTTTAAGCATAGTTTACACTAAAAGGTCGACTTACCGCCTTCTAATGGATATCCAACTTTTAATATAGTTTTGGTCACATTAATAAAATCTAATTGACCAAATAAAATCCTTTTTTAGAATGGGTACATCAAATCTTACTTTGGGTATTTTTTTGGAATTTTTCCGCTAAATATCATTTTTTTAATGAATAGTGAAAAATCATGTATTTTAATTTATAACTACGTTTGAATATAATTTATTTATATGGTTATATTATCTTTTTTAATTTGTTTTGAAGTAAAATTAGAATATATTTTTACCATTTAATCCAATTTTGGTCATTTTAATTAATTTCACTTTGAGAGTGGACATAAACAAGTGTCAATCTTTTGACAGTTATTGTGTCTTAAAAACATGATATTTGTTTTAACATCTGTGAATTGAATTTAAAAAATATTTCATACATGTTTTTTAATTGGTAGTAGAATTTGGTTCAATAATATGAAAATAATTATTGGTGAAGAGTATCTTTTGACATTTATTTATCATGGTTAAATGTAAATAAGATAATTCAATGTAAAAAGAATATTATAATAATTCATATTTACCATGAAAAGTGTCCTAAATTTATTGAATAAGTAATGGCCGACCAAGGGAATTGTTGGGTTGATTTTGGGACCCTATGGAGCCACTAGGGAGTGATATTGAAAATTTATATTAATTAATTTAATGTAAAGGCAAAAATGACATAACAAATATATTTTAGTAAATTAATTTTTATATGGTGTTTTAAAAATTTTATTTTTGACTATAAATATACATTGGAAAGATAAAATAATTTCCTAAATAGTGATATATTTTTTATAAAATTTATACATCAAATAAATTAAATTATTTATGACACAATAATGATTTAGTATTTAGCTCATTAATAAATGATTTAAATAAATAAGATTATAATGATTAAAACATTATCCAAAACATATCCAATTATGATTGGATGATTATATTTATACCATTAGTCACCTTATATTCGAATATAATGATCTTTGGACCTTTAGAAACCGAAAATCTTTATATAATAAAATAATATTTTCACACATTCCTAAAGAGCCACTCCTCCCCCTTATAAAAAAAGACCAATTCTAAACAATTCCTAAAACCTCTAAATCCATTTGGAATGTCCAAAATTAGACCAGTTATGTTGCCTACATCACTCTACTCCTCCTAGAAGCCTTTCCTTATGTAGAAATCACTTCATAAAGTCCTTTGGTTCCAACGAAATGGAGTTACCCAAATTAAAGGTAACATTTTATCTTATATTGTTTTCTTTTATATTACATCTCCAAACCCTAAACACTTTTTATTCCTTTCTTTTGTAACAATAACAGTATCCACAATATACTAGTATACTGTTATGAGAAGTATTGTAACTACACTTACACACACCTCCATCTAATGGATGAAGAACATGAAGTTTCTTTGGATGGAAAACTAACACCTCTTGAAACGATGATTGTTCAAATATCTCCAACCGCCTCTCATGGTGGAAATTTATGATGGAACTGTATTTATTTATGATATATATTATTTTTATGTTTTATTTATGCTTCTATAATTTCTATTTATAGAATACCTTTATAGTTACCATTATGGGTAATCATGATAATATCATTAGAGGAAGTGCAGACTACCGCTCCCTCAAAGTTATATTACTTGTTCATACCAAATGTGGTACATATAAAGGATTGATTTTATGATATTTTATATGATACAATACTGGAATTATAATTCTACTATGTGTCATTATGTTTTTATTCCATTAAATATGAAATAGAAATGGAAGTAGCGTTCATGCGTATGTACGGATTACTGTCTCCATGAACGGTGTATTTCATCTCTTACTTCTAAATGGTATGTACTATTATAAATACATGTATATAATGTATATATATGATATATATTATATGTAAATCATGAATATCATTCTGGATATAATGGACTATTGACTACATGAACAACATGTAATTCTAAGAAGTCCATTTTTGACTCAAGTACCAAATATCGACAAAATGACCATTATTAACTTAAATGATTACATAATTTTTATAAAATTGTAACAAGTGATATAAAAGGAATAATAAACTTGAAAAAGGTTTTTAAGAAAGTAGAAAATAACATTAGTTTATTATTCAAGATATTAATGAATGAACGGGTCAAGTCGGACACGAGGTAAGGGACTTCATCTCAATCTCCTTTCATTGAGGAATATTTCCATTTATACACAACATTATTTAATACGGTGTATAATACACTTTGAATTTTACTTTTATTAAAAAATTATATTTTTCTTCGAAGTATTTTACTAAAAGACAAAAAGAATTATCCTTTTAACGTAAGCGGTGACAACGACCTTTTCCATCGCTGCGAGTATTATTTGATCTTTGTCTTCCTCAATAAGCCGTGATGTTTTTAAAAGAAAATAAATACCATATACAATTTTATGTATTTTTGTGTTGAAAATGGTTTTGATAATGGATTTGTTATTTCAATATATTTTTGTGATATATTGTTATTGAAATATAGAAATGTTTACTTTCCTTTATAATTGTTTTGTGTGTTATGATTTTATAATGGTACTTAGACATCTGACAGGTGGTTACGTGATAAAACAAATGACGGGTGGTGCCGTGAATACTAGGATGGGTGGTTACACTATAACCTCAAATGCATTGGGTATGGAAGTCGGCCGTATGGCTATTCCATTTAGTGATATGTGTGGAAGTCGGCCGTTTGGTTATTCCATTTATGTATGTTTATGTTACAAGTTACCATTATATGTTATGTGTTCTTTATATGGGTTTTATGGTAATCTTCTAGTTACAAAAGGGTATTTAATGATATTTTTTTCTGTGAAGAGTATTTACTAAATCATAAAGGTGAAAAGTATTACTTATGATAACGTAATCATGGTTTACCTATTGTTTTAAAAAACTAACAGTTTTATTTCATTGGGAAACCCTTACTGATCTTTTTATGCTCATCCCATGTTTAGAAATGTTTTCACAGGGCTTAAAGATGATTAGGGTCAAGGATGGGATCAAGGAAAAGATATGATGTCTAAAACATGGAACTAGACATGACTCTATATTTTTCAAGAGTTTTTATTTTATGAAAAAAATTGGAAACTATGTAGAAGTGTTTACTTTGTAATCTTCCGAGATGTAATAGTTATGTAATAATTCTCTAAAACACTAAACCTGAAAATATCCTCAATGTGAATTATTCATTTAATTCAATATTATGTAATGTTTAAGGCCGAGTCCTTTTAGTTAGTATCAGAGGTCTGTTTAGATAACTTTAGGAGTTAGGGTATTGTTAATTAAATGTCCATAAATTAATTAATGGTAATATTGAAATTATATAGAATTTACAGATTACCATGTTGCTTAGCCTAATATATTCCTATTTTTAGAATGGTTTTCTGCATAAGAAACAGGGCAGCTATGTTGGTACAACATCCGGAGGAAGACAACCTTCCAAATCAGAAACCTAAGATGGTTGGAATCGGAACAGAACAGTTTGTTGTAGTAATGGCACAATTAACTCAAGCTATAAATGGTGATGGTATCCATGCACGAGATCAGCCAGATCAACTACAGAGGAACATGTCAGTAGTGGAACATTTCATGAGGCTACCCCCATCATTCAGAGGATCATTTGACCTTGTGCATGCTGAAGGGTGGAATAATGCAATGGAGAAGAATTTTGATGTTATGGGGTGTTCAGAACATCAAATTGTTAGTCTTGCTGTTTACCATTTTGAAGGAGAAGCTGATCAGTGGTGGTCGATGGTGAAAAATATCAGGGATAGTGAGGAGATTTATGCTCTTTAATAGAATGAATTAAAAGGTATTTTTCTAGATAAATATTTTCCTACGGTGGTTCATCTTTGGATGGAAAAAAATTCCTAGAATTGATGCACGAGGATGAATCAGTGACTGCTTATGAAGAAAATTTCACTCGACTGGAAATTTATGCACCAAATTTCATTAGAGATTTTGATAGTAAGATAAATTGATTTTACTCAGGACTGAAGCCACGATATCGAATACTGTTAGCCTCTTGTGAGATAAAAATTTATTAAAAACTTGTTCACTGTCTGGAAAGGTGGAAATGTAGTTTGCCGATTGTTGGTCGAAGTAGATTACTCAAGAGGGGAGGGGTGAATTGAGTAAATATAAAAATATATGTTAGAAAAATATTATTATAAAATAAACGGATTTCCTCAAAAATAGATACAGCCCATTTAATCAAGGTTATACTGTTATAAGTGTTTTATTGTTTAAACATCTTCTACGAAGATTGATTAATTCTCAGTAATCTTAATATTTATTATTAATATTACTTTTGAAGTTATCCTACTAAGACAAATCAGTTATAACTTTTTCAAAGACTTACTATCAAAGTGAAATTACAGTTTTTTGGATTATGCAATAAAGCAGTAAAACAAAGAAGAATAATTATAAATATCACAATGGATATGAAACAAGTGGTTCATTGTCAAGCCGAGACCTAATACACTCCACTTGGTGATCACCCACCACCAAGAAGTTTATATAATTAAACATTGATCCACACCCTAGATTGTGGTTAACAACATTACATAGACTGTCTTGGTCACATAGATACCTCATCCATAGTTTTCGTGGGTAAACAAAAATAATAACCAGGACACACAGGGACCTCTTCCACAGTTGTCATGGGTAAAAAAAGTATAAAGAGTTTGGTGTAAGGATTTAGAAATCCTTCAGTTTAGCATCGGATTCAGTGTGTGTATGGAATATACAGAGTACAAAAACTGCTCAAAAGTAATTAAAAGAATCACTAAGAGAGAGTAGATATGAGTTTATAATGCTTTAGTGATTCGAAGTGCAGCTCTGGACTCCTTTGATTAAACTGAAATGCATCTGAGTCCTTCTCTGGTTTCTTTTATGAAACAGAGTTTCAAGATTCATCTTCTGTTATTCACAAGTTTTGATAATGTAAAGATTTTCTATGGATTCCAGTGTACTTCGTATGTTCTTCAGCAGAGGTGGATTTCATGCATGTGAAAATTCATTCATTGAAAATCCTACAAAGTGTTCAGCGTGGTCGTGCTCAACTGCTTGTTTTCTGTTCACTATCGTATCGTATTGTTGTGGGGGACTCTTCACTATTTACCTTTGAATGCATGAGTTTTAGCCGACAGGTTCCATGTATTTCGTACCTCATACCTCTTACTATGTCTACAAAGAAAAATTAATTAGGTCAGTGATTTAAAGGAATCAAATATGGTCGTTAAACATTAAATTAAAAGATGAAAATATTATTTAAGAAACTGTGTCACACTAAGTTATGAAAACGGTGTCTCCTTCATAGTGTCTGAATGTCATGGTGTCTGAGTGTCACGGTGTCTGAGTGTCACGGTGTCTGAGTGTCATGATGTTTGAGTGTCATGGTGTCTTCTTCATGGTGTTTGGCTTCATGGTGTCTTGATTCATGGGGTCTTCATTCACGGTGTCTGTCTTACAGTGTCTGGCATACAGTTTCTGGCATACTATATCTGGCTTCACGGTGTCTGGCTTACTGTGCCTATCTTACGGTGTCTGGCTTATGGTGTCAGGCATACGGTGTCTGACTTCACGGTGTCTGCCTTCATGGTGTCTGGCTTACTGTGTCTTGTACTTAGGAAAATAATTGTATTCAGTCCAAAATAGTAACATGAACGAAATGGATTGAGCATAACCATTATAAAAAATGAGAGAACTTGAAACATAAATACACATGATTGGTTATAATTTATAGGATTTAACTGGGTTGAATTAGATTTGTGATCATTAATGAGATTTTTGATCATTAAAATATTTATAATACATGAGGAGTCCAACAATATTTTCCTTTTTGATTATCACAAATCATGCACAGTTAACGTGTAAAGTAGTTGAAACTATAGAGAAAATAACATATAGAATCTTCCCCCCATTTTGGGAATATCAAAAATTTGAAATAGGAGAGGAAAAATAGTTCACATACCATTAAGAGTAAGCATAGGGTAGTATAGAATAAATGAGAATTAAAAAACAGTAATGAAATCTGCATCAAAAAGGAGTAAGCAATGGTCTTCTTCAAGGATTAGCCTTCTCTTTGCCTTTATCAGTTGCAGAAAAAGAATCCATAGGGGAAGTGGTTGATGTTGAAGAAGGAATAGATATGGGAGATAAAGAGGGTAAAGGGAGACCTTCAAAGACTGGGAAAGCCAAGGTAGGAGCAGCCGAAGATCTAGGCAGTTGCAGATCAAGAATCGTAGGCCTGATCTGACTGAGATCTTGGCCAACAGACATGGTAGTTGAGGCTAAGGAAGAGGTGAAGGCAGGAAGCCCATGTCTGAGAGGTGCAGCTATTGTAGAAACAATTACAGCACTCTAGACATGAAGATATGGTCGCAGAAGTTTGATGAAGTTTGCAATAATCTCTCCACCATACTGCATGATGTTATCAAATTCATCATTGTTTTCCTTGAACTTGTCCAACAATTGGGTAAACTCGGTTATCTTATGGAATTGGTTTTTTAAGGCGTGAGTTATAGGAGGAATTCGTAGATTCTATCGAAGGCATTTGAAGTGGTTGGATGTATTAGTCTTCGAGAATACTCAGTTGAAATAGAAATCTACTTTAATAGAAATCTCTTACTGGGCATCATTTACAATCCTGTAATGAATTTGAACAAGGTCAAGAACTCTATCATTGATCTTGATATCTTCACATAAAGAAGACACATTGAAGCCAATTAAAGCATTATAAAGCTCTTAATAGACTATATATCTGAGCAATGTACTATCCACGGTAGGTGTATAGGATTCAACAGACGTATTAGAGGCTTTGACGGCTGTTGTCAGAGATTTTATCAGATTTAGTATCATTTGAAGACAACCAGTGTACTCATTTGTGAGTATATTAAGGTTCACCACAATCTCTATCATTTCCTTTAAAATATGTTTGTGCCTTTGCGCAATCTTTTCATCGAATGATTACAAATAAGGGTGAATCTGAGACACAACATCTCAAGATATTGGAGAAACAGTGGATGCTAGAGGAGATGTACCAGGCTCTGATCTCGAATGCAGCACTTGTTGCATGTCTTCAACCATTCTTCTCAAGGTTGTGACTTCATTACTGAGAAACATATTATCAACTCATACTTCTTGAATTTCATGGAGCATCGTTGGTTGGATTTTCAAGATAATTTTATCCAAAAGTAGTGATGCATCTCTATCACTTTGATTTTATCACAGGACGAGGTTGGCAGTTCATAAGCTTCTCAACTCCAGATAAGGGAGTATCTCAAAAATCCTTTAAATCATTCTTATTGTCAAAGGAAATATGTTCAGGTAATGCTTCAAGTGTAGGAATTGGCACAGTGGCAGGTTCAGGTTCAGGTTCCATCTCAGGTGAAATGTTTGTGATTGATTTCAACTGAAATAGGGACGAGAGGTCAAGCCCGGTTACAGTAACCTACTGAGACTCATTCACATCATAAAAACTAGTAAATTTGAACTATGTTTCCAAATTACATGACTCAATTGGATGTGATGCTTCATCAGGATCAAGATTTTGGGATTCCTCCCTCTCAACAGGTGCTTCCTTATAAGGACTGAGAGGCTTAAGAGCCTGGTCAAAATCCAAATTTTCATTTTTATGTTCCGAATTCATCTCTTGTCTAGCTATCTAAAAGGTTATCCTCCACCTATCTTCTGCAGAGGGTATTATTTCATGAACATATTGTTCCACAGAGAATTCTTCCATATATTCATCTTACACAACAGGGAGTTCTTCCAGATTTTCTTCTTGCATAACAGGGAGTTCTTCTACTATAGGCTCTCCCATGGTTTGCTGCTCAGATTCTGTCACCACTGATTCTCTTTCGGCTTCGGGTTGGATTTCTATATTTTCATCATCTCTAGAGGCAGGAACTTCTTCTTCATGAACAACGAGAGGAAGACCAATCCTTTCCTCCTCAATAATAACTACTTTCATATCTGGTACTTTAGCTTCTTTTTCTTCTTCTAATGAATACTCACCAAGTTTATCTGGTTCCAAACCAGGATCAGAAATTTATTTCGGACTTGGTGGATAATCCACAGGATGAAAATTCCCATAAACCTTATCCTTGTATTCCTTCCATTTCCTTTTTACCAGGATTCTAGTTTACTACATTCTCCTGATAGCGGATTTAGTGATACAGTACTCACCATCCATAATCACTTCTTCATTAGGTCCAACTACACCTTTTTCAACAAGCATGGCTGATATTAGCTGAGAGTAGAACATAGAGGTGGACTTGGATGTAAGCTTGATCAACTCACACATATGGTTAACAATGTACATTCACAGGTTAATCTTGTCTCCATTCTTCATAATATTAATCAAAAACACATCTTGATACTTTAACAGAGAAAAATCACCTTTTATTGGACTAACCATATTTTGAACAAATTTAAACAACAGCCTTGTTTCTCCATCAAGTTCAGTAACGATGGACCTTCTTTTGATGCCCCTTCCAGTTAGGATTTTTAGAACATCATCAATATCAAAGAAATCTGATGTAAGAGAAGTTTCTCTCTGATAATCATCACATATTCCTTCATGAGGTATCCAAAGTCATACATCCCATAACCATGACAAGAAGGAGCATCTTTGTCTATTAACCCAACTCCTCACAACATAACCTTCACTAGAGTCAAAAGATAATTACACATTCAGGTAGAACTAAGCTATTAACCTAGGATGAATTGGTCTATTCTCCCTTAAGAACCATTATAACTATCCTTGTTCTTTTAACAAATTCAAGACTATAGATTTTCTAGATAAAATCCATTCGGGGAATATTTAATTCTCTGGTACAACACTATGATTTACCAGGTTCGGATTTAACGGTCCTTCGGGAGTCAGCTTAGGTGATATTTCTTCTTATTTGAGCGGCGCTTATTAGGTGGGAATGAAGGCGGACGTTTCATTATTGGAATCCACTAAAGGTTCGAGAGAGAAAGATATAAGGGGTTGTAAGGTTGAAAGGGATCGAAATGAGAGAATGCCTGAGTGAAGAACCTAGTGAAAATTCGTGTTTTATCATTTGGGAATGCCAATCATCATGAAAATAAAAACACGGGAAAGTAAAATAAGGGAAATAATAATTACCGCGATACAGGTTTAAATAAAATCATAATGAATTCTCATGGTGAGACTGTGAATGGTTGTTATGTTGAGACAATGATCAGTTGTCACGACGTGACAGTAAGTGGTCATCACAGTGAGACTGTGAGCGATCTTTACGGTGAGACAGTGAGTGAACATCAGTGAGAATTATGGTGAGAGAGTAAATGTCAGACTTTGGGTAGAAAGTGCTAACAGTGAGACCGTAAACACGAGAGACAGTAACTGAGAAACCGTAATCATGAAATAGAAATGTAAAACATAGTAAAATGTTGAACAGTAAGACAATTAGGATATCTATTTGAGATTTATCATACCATGATCATGTATGATGTAGTCTATTCTCTCAGAATTTAATGGTTTAGTCAATATAACAGCAAGTTGATATTCAGAACCAATGAATTCCAAGGTGATATCACCTTTTTGATAATGATATCTCAAAAAGTGATGTCTTACATCAATATGTTTTTTCCTAGAATTTGAAAAAGAATTTTTTGAGACGTTAATAGCACTTGTGTTGTCACAATTTATTGGTACATGTCTGAATTGAGATCCATAATCTAGTAATGTGTGTTTCATCCACAAAATATGTGCACGAAAACTGCCAGCAGCTATGTATTCAGCTTCTGCTGTAGATAATGCAAAAAAAATTTGTTTCTTACTACAACAAGATACAAGTGACTTGCCTAAAAGGTGACATGTTCCAGAGGTTCTCTTTCTATGATACTTACATCCATCAAATCCATCATTAGAATAACTAACGAGTTCATATGATTGTCCTTTAGTCTATATCATTCCTAGATTGGGTGTATTATTGAGGTATTTGAAATTTCTCTTTACTGCATTTAAATGAGACTCTATAGGATTTTCTTGAAAATGAGAACAAATACACACACTAAACATAATGTCTGGACTACTAGTAGTTTAGTAGAGTAAACATCCAATAATTCCTATATATGTTTTTTGATTAACATATTTTCCATCATTATCAAGAACCAACTTACAGGTGGTACTCATAAGAGTGTCACTACTTTTAGTGCTATCCAATCCAAAACGTTTTAGAAAATCTCTAGTGTATTTACATTGGGTTAAAACAATTACCTCACTATTTTGAATGATTTGAAATCCAAGAAAAGATTTTAGTTCCCCCATTAAACTCATTTCAAATTCGTTTTGCATTATTTTAGAAATATCAATACATAAATAATTTTTTGATGATCCAAAAATAATATCATCTACATAGATTTGAAAAGCCAATATATAATTATAAATTAGTTTTATAAAGTGGGTAGGATCAGCTATTCCTTTTGTAAAACCTTTGGAAATATGAATAGTACTCAATCTGTAATACCACGATCTTGGAGCTTGTTTTAAAAAATATAAAGATTTTGATATTTTGAAAATATGATTGGGAAAATGAGGATTTGTAAATCCATGGGGTTGTTCAATAAATACATCCTCATCTATATACCCATTTAAGAATGAACTCTTAAGATCCATTAGATATAGTTTAAAATTCAGATGTGCAATATAAGAAAGTAGGATTCTGATGACTTCACATCTGGCTACTGGAGAAAAGGTATACTTATAGTCAATTCCTTCTTCTTGACTATATCCTTGTGCAACTAGTCTAGCCTTGTTCCTAACTCTATTTCTAGCTTCATCTACCTTATTTTTAGACCCCATTTAGAGCCTATGATGAATGTGTCATTGGTTCATTCAACAATATTCCAAACATTTTTTCTTTCAAACGGATTATGTTCTTTTTGCAAATCCATTACCCAAAATTCATCATTGATGGAATCATCAATGTTTTTAGGTTCACGTTTTGATAAGAAACATTGATGTTCAACCAGATTTCTAAGAGAAGATCTAGTTTGTGTTCCTTTCACTATGTCTCGTACTACAACATCTAAGGGATGTGTTTTAATGATTCTAAACATTCTAGAAAAAGAGGTACTTGTGCTTTCAGGTTCATCAACAGATTTTGGTCCATTACGACTTGATTGAGGGAATTTCCATAATTAGATGTTTTCACAGATTCATTCACAGATGAATTTGAGGATTTTTAGTTCATGTTCATATTTGATACATCATACTCCAGATTTTCTAGTATGGTTCTAGGCTCCTGAGGATCTGCTTCATCAAACCTGATATGAACATATTCTTCCTCACATTTAGTTCAATTATTGAATACTCTATAATCTTTACATAAAATTGAGTAACCTAGGAAAATTCCTTCATCACTTTTGGATGCAAATTTGTCAAGATTATCCTTAGTGTTGAGAATAAAGACTTCTGAATCAAAAACAATAAATAAATTAACCTTAGTCTTCATATTTTTCCAGAGTTCATACGCAGTCTTTTTGAGAAATAGTCTAATCAAGACTCTATTGATTATGTAGAAAGATGTATTAACAGCTTCAGCCCATATGTAAATTGGTAAGTCATATTCACTAAGCATTGTTCTAGAAATTTCTTACAGGGTTCTATTTCTTCTTTATATAACACCATTTTGCAGAGGTGTTCTAGGGGTAGAGAAATTGTGACTATAACCATTTTGTGAGAAAAATGATTCAAACTCTTGATTTTCAATCTCACGACCATGATCAATTATTAAAGATTTAATTTTAAGGCCACTAAAATTTTCTGCAGACTTGGCATACTTAGTAAAATAAAAGAAGGCTTCACTTTTCTGAGCCATGAAGAAGGTCCACGTATATCTAGAAAAATCGTCTACTAGAACATGAACATAGTGATTCCCATTTAAACTAAAAACAATAGATGGTCCAAACAAATCCATGTGAACTAATTCAAGAGGTTGAGAAGTGGAATCTTATTTCATTTTTTTGAAGGAGATTTTGTGTTTATTCCATTTTGACAAAGATTACACACTTTTTCATGTGGAAACTCAAGTTTGGGTAAGTCTTTAATTAGGCCTTTTATAGTTAGCATTCTAAGGGAGTTAACATTACTGGACGCCCCAACCGAAGTTACCTAGAGTCAGTGCATTATTAAATAACATTGGAATGTTCACAAAAGATCAAGTCTCGAAAGATTGATTTGTTTATTAGTCTTGGAAACACTATACATATTCAAAAGTCTTACATTACATAATAAAGTAAAAAAACTATAAGAATATCTTTTCTTATATACCCTCATACTATCCCTCCCGGTCATGTATAAATTCCATCTTCACATCCTAGGAAAATAAAACATTAAAAGGGGTGAGCTCAGATGCTCAGTAAGGATAACAACATAGCAGAAACATTCATAGATAAGCATAATCATTTAATGCAATGTATAACTAAAACAAAAGCCTTTTAAACATGAATTTGAGCATAATTGGAATAGATAAAATGAAATAATGCCATTTACTTATTCTCAGGGATACTATACTAGTTGAATAACCATATAAAATATCTATAACCACTTTCATAATGATGGAATTCATAATGCCAGACTATCATAACCACATAGTCAAGGCCTCATTCCAAGACTACTAGTATGATTTTTTCAAGGCCTTTTCACAAGACACTAGTTTGTCTCATGAGACCTACCGATGCATCGATGAGCTATAGTGGGATCCACCCATCAGTTACTAATTCCAATGCATTCCTCATATGAAAAGTTTTAAACATAACATAAACATTCGTATTAAAACTAGCATAAGGAATCTTAATACGTTTGACCACAAACCATGAATGGTATAAAAATAGCACATCCACAATCAAACATAACTCATTTTTTAAAATATGGAAGATTGTATTGTATCAGATTAACCTCAATCGAGAATAATTAAGGATGTTGACATAGATTAAAATAATGATCAAACTATTGAGAGAAATATCCCCCTTTTTTTGAAATCATTTAAAAGTCACACTATTTGTCAACAAGCCATTTAAAAATAGATTTTTGAATCAATGTGTCCCATACCACATTGAAACTTTTAAAAGGAATTTTTATTTTAAAACTTTATTTTCCATATAAATAAATCCATAGAACTATTTTTAAAACATGGACATTAATGATGATTATTTGGAATAACAAATCTTTAAAACATTTAAAATGATATTTTAGTTAGAGTTCATAACCAAAAGAGTGACACAAGAATACAAATAATTGAGGTAATAAAAACATTTTAATATCATGAGAATAAATAGATTCATGATATACTATGACAAATTACATTATATACACCATAAAAAAGTGATTTGGTGTATAACAACAAAGAAGTCTCAATGGAATGTAAATTGAGATGAAATCTCATATAAACACCATATCCTTTGGTTAAGGATAAATCAACGGCATAATTAAGTGTGAAAAATAAAAATACACTCAATATGATTGGATATTCAGTGTAAAACAATCAAAGGACATTCACACATAATCTTGTAAAAACAAGACCAATGAATTGGATATTTAACTCAACAAAAGGAGATTGAGTAAATATTAATGTTATCAAATTAATACTGATGACATGAGAATTTATCAATAGACTTATTATGTGTATCATAATTATATACACATAAGGGGGAGTGGAAATTGTGACATAAGAAAATGGATAGTGATTCCACACATAATCTTGGAGTAAAATAATCAGTGAAGTATGCGTAAAGGTGAATGAGTGGAAATTGAAATTTCAAATTCCCTTATTGATTTGGTAACATACGAAACATACAACCATGAAAGAAGGAATATACAAGGATGATATAAATATCCATGAATTATACTGTATTTCAAAATTAATACAAACATGGGCAGTACACACCCTACATGCAATAAATAAGTGGTGAACAATGGAAATCTCATGAAATTAAAAGTGAGATAAGAAACCCCTTACTTTGTACTTTTTCCCTGGTTGAGGGTAGGTTATCCTCCTTTATAATGGTGAAATAATTTTTATTGAATTATAAAATGATCATATACATTAATATGATATCATATATGATCTTTTAACATTTATTTGTTAATAATATCTTAGTATTATCGTCATTTCGGGTGTTAACTTATTCGTTTTTTTATATGTTTTGTTACATAAGTAGTGTTTTTTATGGGTATGTTGTATCTTATTCATGTGATGAATTATATGAAGTCCTTAAACATTATTTTTAATAATAAAATAAGAATTATACTTGAATGGGTATGATGGGAATTGAATCTCATCGGGTTCCTAGAGACGGTTGGCCGTACGTACGCACGAGCTACAATATCATTCTTTTGATATTAAAATAATATATGATTGGATGGTATATCATATATACAGAATAATCATCATGTTATTCTTATTATTTATAGGAATTAAACATCATTATTATACCCATCCAAATAATAATGTATTGAATAACAATTACACCATGATGTGGAGACGGTAGGTTGTACGTACGCACGTTTGGTGACATGTCACTCGAAGGATGGATAGAATACTGAATATGGTTGTACCATATATATAATAACCTAAAAGTATATAAAAGATACCTGATTTTTTATTTTAGAATGTAAATAAAAAATATATAACAAGTTGAAGAAGAAAGGAACTTGAAAAAGGGTGGTGAAAACATTACATCTTCATTGGGTTCTTCCTTTTGATTTGATCAAAAGGGCTCTATAGGATTGATTTCTGATCAGAATAACGACTCTATGTTGAAGTTAGGGAATTTTAAAGAATAGTTGGGCAGGGGTTGGCCGAGAAAAAAGGCTTTGAAGGTTTAAATTAGAGAGAAGGGGGAGTACCCTTTTATAAGAGGGTGAGGGGCACCATTGGAAAAGCTAGAAATAATATTTTTTAATATATTCATATTCGGTTTTTAAGGGTCCTAAGTGGATTATTTAATGGTTAAGGTGGGGATGGGTCGAAATAAATTCACCCAATATATTTTAGATAGGTTTGGGTCACTATATTAACCTTATCATTTATATTTAACTCTTAGTTAAACAGTTTGACATTTACCATATCTCTTTGTATTTTCATATTATAAAGTTAATAAACTTACTGTATACCTCCAAGAGACCCCCAAGTGGTCAATTAATGATACACCTATCATTATATAATTCTTTTTTCTGAACCGTATATATTTAAGAATATAATATCAATTAATAATGTAATATTTGTTTTAAAAACTCTTTTATGTCAATTTTGACACTATTGGGTATTTTGTTTTTGATAATTTCATAACAGCATTATTACATCAAAAAATATTTATATAACCAATCCTAATATTTCATATTAACCTAAAAATTAGTGTAATTCATAAAAAGTCCCATATTACATTTATATTGATATTTATAATATCTATTATTTTAATATGTCCTTAATTAGGTAATTACGACATCAACATTGTGTCATAAATAAATTAAATTATTTAATGTCTAAAAATTATAAATAAAATACCATTATGTATGAAATATTGTTATCTTTATAATGAATATTTATAAACAAATTTATATTATGTATAACCCTATATCAAGAATGTTTTAGTTATTAATCTTTGATTTTATCTCTTTTAACTCTTATTTGAATTAAATAATAATAAATGTCCTAACCTAATAGAAGTGGACCTAAATTATAATATTTTATTCATAAGGTTGTTTTCGGTAGGGATACACTTTTCCAATTGAATTAGGACATGTGTTAGGGTAATATTAATATCATTTTACCCTTAATTACCCTATGTACTTTTAACTGTGGTAAATAAAAGTAAAAAGTTACTATTCACCAAAAATTATTTTTGTAACACCCCAGGTAAATAAATAATATGACATTTTTATATTTATCCTAAATTGTGAATAAAATGTTAATATTAATTTAAAGGTAACTCTATGCTTGATGGCTTACCCAATACAAAACAACGAGTTCCTCTGAAATCTTACGTTGCACTCTAATAATAAAATAATTTTATTTTAACTGTTAGTTAACACCTAGCCGTTGTAATGACGAGAATGAACAGAACTAACTAAAAAATGATTATATATATATTTCAAATATTTTTAGTTTTTACAATAAATTTTAGAGGATTAAAAAAGTAAAAGAATCCGATTTTAAGCGTAAACATTCTAATATTCTTTAAAAGGTCGATTAACCGCCTTTTGATGGCGGAACTCTTTTAAAATCTACTTTTTGACAATTTTATGTGTTATATTTGAAAAAATAAAATTCTTCTTTAGAAGCGGGACATCAAAATTTACATTGTGTAAATTTGTGGTATTTTTCCGATAAAGTTCATTTTTTAATGAATAGTTAAAAATGTTGTATTTTAATTCAAAACCTCTTTTTAATCTAATTTATTTATATGATTATATTTTCTTTTTAATTTGTTTTTAATGTGAAGTTAGAATATATTTTTACCATTTAATATAATGGTGATCATTGGAATTAATATCACATTGAGATTGTACATAAATGAGTGTCAATCTTTTGATAGATATTGTTTCTTAAAAACATGCTATTTGATTTGACAGCGGGACTTAATTATAAAATTAATTAATGAAAGTTCTATGATATTAATTTGGTAAAATAGAAATAATTTTTGATTTCGGAATATCAACTATATCTTATGGTGTATTTTTGGTATTTTTCTGAAAAACCATAATTTTTTATGAATAGTGAAACCAAAAAGTGGTAGTTACAAAAACTGATTTTTCGTTTAAATGAAACATTACCACTTTTGTGATTTGAATTTAAAAAATCCAATATAAACAATTTTCATTATTAAGTAAAATTTAGTTCAATGGGATGAAAATAATTTTTGATGAAAAGTAACTTTTAAGTTTTATTAATCGCGATTAAAGGTAATTAGTTTGATTTAAGGTAAAAATGATATTATAATAAAATGAAAATATCTTTACAATTATAATAAACCTATTGGATGAGTCATAGCCGACCAAGACAACCCATGTGTCGATTTTTGGGACCACATGGAGCCACATGGGAAAGATAATGACATTTATGCCTTTTATTTAAAGTAAAAGTAAAAATGACACAAACATGTATTATTTTACTAAACTAATTTTCACATGGAGTTATACAAGTCATATTTTTTACTATAAATAGTAATTGGAATGATGAAAAGATTTCCTACATCATAGTATCTTTTTTATAATTTTTAGTCATTAAATAAATTAATTTATTTATGACATCATGATGACGCAGCGGTTACCTCAATATTTAACGATTTAAATTAAATGGAATGATAATGTAAAATCTAAGACCTACACATGTAAAAAATTACTTTTATGGGTGGATTTAGAACCCTTACCACCTTATCCTCGAAACACACTAATTTGGGACCATTAAAATCCAAAACACAGTAGAAAATAAAGTAACATTTTATACCTTTCCCAGAGTGCCCCTCCTCTCCTCTTATAAAAGGCCCCCACCTCTACCACCTTACCCACACCTCTCAAGCATTTTGCTCGGCCAATATATGATCATTTTGTCTCTCCACATCCCTCTACTCATCCTAGAATCCTTACCTTATGCAGGAATCTCTTCATGAAACCCTTTTGGTTCAAACAAAATGCAGTTACCCGATTTTAAGGTAACGTCTTTACTCGTGCTCTTTTGTTTAATTTCGCTTCTCCAACCCCCTAAAATATTTTTTTTCAATTCTTCTGTAACAAAACCATTATCTTACATATAATAGGATGTTGTTATAATAAGTAGTCTAGATACACTTACACACACCTTCATCTAATGGTTAATGAACATACTGTTTCTGTGGATGGTGAATTTCTGCCTCACAAAACGATGATTGTTCCATATTCTTTTAACGCCTTCAAAGGTGGCGGTTAAGATGTCACTATATTTATATATGATATATAATATTTTTATGTTTTCCTTAAGATTATGTATTTATCATTTATGAAATAGCTTTATGATTTCCATTATGGCTAAATGCGATATCTTTATTTTACGAAGTGCGGACTCCCGCCCCCTCAAAGTGATTTGATTCGTTAAATACCATATGTGGTAAATATAAAGGATATATTTAATGATATTATATATGATACCATACTGTAATTATAATACTATAATTTCTCATTATGTTTTAATTCCATTAAATATCAAATAGAAATGGAAGTAGCGCTCATGCGTACGTACGGCTTATCATCTCCATGAATGGTGCATTTCATTTCATACCTCTAAATGATATGTAATATTGTAAATTCATGTATATAATTGATTTATATGATATATATGATATCTACATAATGAATATAATTATGGATATAATGGATATTTTACCCCATGAACAGACTTGTAATTATAAAGAGTTTTGTTTTTGACTCAAGTAGCAATGATCGAAAAAACGATCATTATTAATTTAAATTATTACATAGTGTTCATAATATCGTACTAAGTGATATAAAAGGAATAATTAACTTTAAAAATGTTCTTAAGAAAGTATAAATTAACTCATGTTTATTATTCCAGAGGTTAAAGAACGATCGAGTCAAGTCGGACCCGAGTTAAGGGATCGTACCCCTCTCTTTCTTTTTAAGTACTCTCTCTTTTATGTCATTCCTTTTAAGCTCATATTTCTTATGATTGGGATGTTATTTTATATTAATCTTACTGTAGTTTTTATTTTAATATTATGAGAGACCCTATTTTCTCTCATCAATCCATTTTGGATGTTTTGATGGGCGCCGTTAGGATGCCGAATTTTCGTAAGAGATCCAACCTCTCTCTTTCTTTTTAAGTACTCTCATTTATGTCACTTCTTTTAAGATCCTCATTTCTATGATGGGGGATGTTCTTTTATGTTCCTATTGATTTAAATTTTATTTTAATATGATTAGTGACCCTATTTGATCTCATCAATCCATTTTTTGAAGTTTTAAGTGGCACCGTTAGGCTGCCGAGTTTTCGTAAGGGATTTTTCGTCTCACTTTTATTATCGTGATATTTATGCTAAATTTTCCACCATTTCCTTTGAGTGGTCTATTTACTTCCCATTATTATACTCCTTGTGTAATATAATTTCTTTTATGAGTATTTACATCAATGATTTATTGTCCTTCTTTCATGGGGTGTATGTTTCGAATGATGCCCAAGTCGGTAAGGGAACCTTTCACCCTCCCCTTTTAAAAGACTTCTTTTGTTGGGTCTTTTAATTTAAATATTTTAATGTTGTGATATGTTCTTATATATACTTATTGATCTAAATTTTATGTCCAATTTATGAGATACCTTTTTTATCTCTCATCAACACATTTTCGGAATTTTGAGGTGACACTGTCAGGCTGTTGAATTTTTGCAAGGGAACTTCTTAACCCAATTTTGATTCTTTGTGATAAACTTATACTCCTTGAATATATAGTTCAATGAATGTGTGTGAATGAACTATGATTTTATTACACCCAATATCCACTTATATTTGGTTTATTTGTTTGTCACACATAATTATGTAATTGATTTATCCTTAATCCAATGATACCATCTTTGTAAGGGACTACATATCAATATCCTTTCATTGAGGAATATTTCTTTTTATAAACAACTTTATTTTATACGGTGTATAAACCCCTTTTAATTTTATTTTTATACAGAAGGAATATTTTTCAACGAAGCGTTTTACTAAACGACAAAAAAGAATGTTTCTTTTAACGTACGCGGTGACAACGACCATTCTCCGTCGCCACGAGTATTATTTGTTCTTTGGCTTCCTCAATAAGACGTAATGTTTTTAAAATGAAATAAATACCATATACTCTTTTATGTATTTTGGAATTGAAAATGGTTTTTATAATATATTTTTTATTTCAATATATTTAAGTGATATATTGTGATCAAAGTGTGGAAATCTTTTCATTCCATTATATTTGTTTTTTGTCTTATGATTTTATAATGGTACATGGACATTTGACGGGTGGTTATGTGATAAAACATTTGACGGGTGGTGCCGTAAATACCAGGATGGGTGGTTACGAAATATCCTCTGATGCATTGGGTATGGATGTCGGCTATATGGCTATTCCATTAAGTGATATGTGTGGAAGTCAACCGTATGATTATTCCATTTAAGTTTTTTTATGTCCCATGTTACCTTTACATGTTAAGTATATGGGTTTTATGGTAATCTTTTGGTTAAAAAAGGGTAAATAATGATATTTTATTCATTGAAGTGTTTTTACTACTTCATAAAGGTTAAAAGTATTACTTTGATCAAGTATACATTGTTTACTGGTTGTTTTGAAAAACTAATGGTTTTCATTATTTGTGTATCCCTTGCTGAGCTTTTTATGATCATCCCATGTTTTTTTTTGAAATGTTTATCACGGCTCTTAATGTAATGTAGGGTCAAGGATGGGATCAATGGAACGTCATCCTATATAAAACATGGATCTAGACATGTTTCTTTTTAAGAGTTTTTATTTTATGGAAACTTAGTAGAAATATCTACTTTGTAATCTTTTGAGATGTAATAGTTATGACCTAATTCTCTAAAACCCTAAACCTGAAAAGATCCTCTATGTGAATTATTCATTTAATTCATGATTATGTAATGTTTAAGGTCGGGGCCTTATAGTTGGTATCAGAGGTCTGTTTAGACAACTTTAGGGATTATGAGTTTTCGTTAAACACATGGTTAGTCCCTAGTTCTATTATTTCAGTTATATCATTGTTTTCTATCTTTTTCAGATCAATGAATGTTAGTTACAAATGGGAGGAGGAGGATCTCAAACAACATTCCTATCTATTCCTGATGACATGCTTGAAATAATTATTGCAAACTCATGTTTGGATGATTGTTAAACTTTTTTTACCATAAAACACACTTGAAAATAGTTGTTTGAGATATCAAACACCCCCACTATACCTCGATATCATCGTAGATGATGGGTTGTATTTAATAAAATCCTATTTTCACAATATTCTCATATTTTCAAGAAAGGTAAATATTATCAAGGAATTTTTAAATATTTTACCACATCACAAGATTTTGGGGCATATTATGATTTTAAAAATGGTGCTGAATAAGGAGACCCTTGTGCAACCTATTTATATTTTCTTTTGAAATATATTCTTTCAGCATATACCTATTGTATTTTAAAAGGTCCATTAATTGTATGTTTCAACTCAATTTCGGTCCGACTATTTTATAGAAATCATGTTTTATCAGATGTTTTGAAATTATATGTCATAAATGATTATTTTTCAAAACTTTTTTTCTGTGAACACCCATATGACCCATATTGTACAAGGTGTATTTGGATGAAGGAAGAAAATTATTTTTACAGATCTCTAAATCATTGATGCGATGCATGGACCTTCTACCTACGTGAACAAGATGACGATGAAACCCAATGGACACCATGATCAAGGCATGGTGTTCTTCATTTTGGGGATGGATTTATTTTATCTTATGATGGTGAAGTAAGACTTAAACAAATAAGATGATGGGATCATAATGAATTTGGATGAAAATGAGTGGTATAAGGAAACCATTGAGGTTAAAACATGTTAGGTTTTTTTTTAGTTTTATAAAAAGGACAAAACGCAGACCGTGTGACAACCCGTAGTGTCGGACAAAACTGTGGGAATCGAACCCACAACCAAAGTGCGACTAGTATTTATCACCTACCACTAGACTACGTGAAGTCCCTGTTTAGTATGACTAATTATTTTTAGTTATATAATTTTTTGAATTAAGAGTAAGTTTATTTTGGGTTATCTATGGAAATTATTAACCTATCATGGAGGATATGTGATTAGGTTAATTACTTTTCAATACGAGACGTTAAGAGAAACTGCTGTTTTTTGGAGATAAATGTTACGATTTAAATTGGAAGACTATGTGATTAAATCCTTAAAATATTTGGGTTTCAATCATAATTTGGTTTACTTTTGGTCTCCGTTGAACTTTGGGTATTGTCGGACAAATTTTGGAGATTAAGAATATATTTCCTTTTTATAAAGGATTATCATTTTTGGGTATTATCTGATCCCATACTAACCTTTTTTGTTTTAGTTTTGGTTAAGGTGTAAAGAAAAGGGAAGTATACAGTTATCTTTTCTTGATTAGGTGATTCTTTAGAAGTTTATTATATCTCTCTTAATGTAAAAAAGTCATCCTAAATACTCATCTTTTGGAGAAAATATGAGTTCGTGTAATAAATCTAGTAAATGTTTAAAGTCAATATGACAATTAAGTGTGTTTCCTTATGTTTTATTTAAACTCAAAAATAAATTCCTCAATGAAATGTAACTAAAGAAAATGTTGTATGTTAACTTTTCCTACTGGGGAATCCAATACCGTTTAACCCATCACATGTTTGTGATTTTCTGGTGGTTAACTTTCTCCTAAAAATGATTTCTATCACACTCCCTCAGAACATGAACCTTTGTTTTTTCTTCCATATCCATGATTTCTTACATGGAATCCGAGTATGGGTTATCATGGGTGACATCTGTACTTATCTTTATTTCTTTTAAAGTGATTGTTTTTTTGACTCTTGTTCCGATGTGGGACTTTCAATGATGTTTCCGAGCCGAATTTTAAAATTGCGAGGAAACAATTCCCAAAAGTGGTGAAGGATGTAACACCCTAGGTAAATAAAGAATATTACATTTATATATTTATCCTTATTTGTGAATAAAATGTAAATATTAATTTAAAGGGAACACTATGCTCGATGTCTTACCCAAAACGTAACAACGAGTTCCTTTGAAATATTACGTTGCACTCTAATAATAAAATAATTTTATTTTAAATGGTAGTTAACACCTAGCCATTGTAATGACGGGAATGAACCGAACTAACTATAAAATGAATATATAGGTTTTTCAAAAAAAATTAATTTTTACAATAAATGATATAGGATTAAAAATGTGAATGAATCTAATTTTAAGCGTAAACATTCTAATATTCTTTAAAAGGTCGATTAACCACCTTTTGATGGCGAACCTCTTTTAAAATCCACTTTTGACAATTTTATGTGTTATATTTGAAAAAATAAAATTCTTCTTTAGAATCAGGACATCAAAATTTACATTGTGTAAATTTTTGGTATTTCTCCGATAAAGTTCATTTTTAATGAATAGTGAAAAATGTAGTATTTTAATTCAAAACTTATTTTTAATCTAATTTATTTATATGATTATATTGTCTGTTAAATTGGTTTTAAATTGAAATTAGAATATATTTTTACCATTTAATACAATTTTGGTCATTGAAATTAATATCACTTTGAGATTGGACATAAACGAGTGTTAATCTTTTGATAGATATTGTTTCTTAAAAACACGCTATTTGATTTGACAACGGGTTTAATTATATAAATAATTAATGCAACTTTTATGTTATGAATTTGGTAAAATAGACATCATTTTTGAATTCGGAATATCAAATCTAGCTTAGGGTGAATTTTTGGTATTTTTATGAAAAACCATAATTTTTTATGAATAGTGAAACCACAAAGTGGAAGTTACAGAAACTGATTTTTCGTTTCAATGGAACTTTACCACTTCTGTGATTTGAATTTCAGAAATCCAATATAAATTATTTTCTGTATTATGTAAAATTTGGTTCAATGGGATGAAAATATTTTTTTGATGAAAAGTATCTTTTAAGTTTTATTAATCGCGATTAAAGGTAATTAGTGCCATTTAAGGTAAAAATGATATTATAATAAAATGAAAATATAATGAAACTTTTTATAACCCTATTGGATGAGTCATGTCTAACCCATAAAACCCATGGGTCTATTCTTGGGACCCCATGGAGCCACTTGGGTAAGAAAATGACATTTATGCCTTTTATTTAAAGTAAAAGTAAAAATGGCACAAACATGTATTGTTTCAGTAAAATATTGTTTACACGGGGTTATACAAGTCATATTTTTGACTATAAATATTAATTGGAAATATAAAAAAAATTACGTCATTGTGTTTTTATTTATAATTTTTAGACATTAACTAAATTAAATTATTTATGACATCATGATGATGTAGTAGTTACCTCATTATTTAACGATTTAAATAAAATGGAAAGATAATGTAAAATATAAGACCTACACACGTAAAAAACATATTGTATGGGTGGATTTCTAACCCTTATCATCTTATCCTCGAAACACAACAATGTGGGACCATTAAAATCCGAAACTCTTTTGAAAATAATGTAACATTTTATACCTTTCCAAGAGTGCCCCTCCTCTCCTCTTATACAAGGCACCCACCTCTACCACCTTACCCACACCTCTCAGGAATTTGGCTCGGCCAATCTCTGATAATTATCTCTCTACACATCCCTATACTCATCCTAGAAGCCTTAACTTAGGCAGGAAGCTCTTCACAAAACCCTTTTGGTTCAAACCATTGGGAGTTACCTGATTTTAAGCTAACGTCTTCACTCGTGCTCTTTTGTTTTATTTTTCTTCTCCAAACCCCCTAAACTCTTTTTAATAATTTCTTCTATAGAAACACCAGTATCTTCCATATACTATGATGTTGTTATAATAAGGATTCTAGCTACACTTAAACACACCTACATCTAATGGTTAAAGTTCATACTATTTCTGTGGATGGTAAATTTCTGCCTCACGAAACGACGATTGTTCAATATTCTTTTAACACCTTCAAAGGTGGCCATTAAGATTTCACTATATTTATATATGATATATAATATTTTTATATTTTATTTAATCTTCGGTATTTTTCATTTATGGTATACCTTTATGGTTTCCATTATGGCTAAATGCGATATCTTCATTTTAGGAAGTGCGAACTACCGCCCCCTCAAATTGATTTGATTCGTTAAATACCATATGTGGTACGTATAAAGGATATATTTAATGATATTATATATGATAACATACTGAAATTATAATAATATTATGTATAATTATGTTTTAATTCCATTAAATATGAAATATAAATGGAAGTAGTGTTCATGCGTACGTACAGCTTACCGCCTCCATGAACGGTGCATTTCATTTCTTATCTCTAAATGTTATGTAATATTATAAATGAATGTATATAATTGATATATATTATATATATGATATCTAAATAATGAATATAATTCATGATATAATGGTTATTTTACCCCATGAACAAACTTGTAATTATAAAGAGTTTATTTTTTACTCAAGTAGCAATGATCGACAAAACGACCATTATTAACTTAAATAATTACATAGTGTTTATAACATGGTAATAAGTGATATAAAAGGAATAATGAACTTTAAATAAGTTCTTAAGCATGTAGAAATTAACTCATGTTTATTATTCAGGAGGTTAAACAATGATCGAGTCAATTCAGACCCGCGGTAAGGGATCCTACCCCTCTCTTTCGTTTTAAGTACTCCCTCTTTTATTTCATTCCCTTTAAGCTCATCGTTCTTATGATTGGGATGTTATTTTATATTAATATTACATTACTTTTTATGTTCATATGATAAGATACCCTATTTTTTCTCATCAATCCATTTTGGATGTTTTGATTGGCGCCGTTAGGCTGCCGAATTTTCGTAAGACATCCAACCCCTCTCATTCTTTTTAAGTACTCTCCTTTATGTCACTTCGTTTAATCTCTTATTTGTTATGATAGGGGATGTTATTTTATATTCCTCTCGATGTAAATTTTATGTTAATATGATTTGAGACCCTATTGATCTCATAAATCCATGTTTTTGATGTATTAAGTGGCGCCGTTAGGCTGGCGAGTTTTCGTAAGGGATTTTTCATCTCACTTTTATTCCCTTGAGATTTATGCAACAATTTCAACCATTCTCTATAAGTGGTATATGTACTTCCCATTATTCTAATATTTGTGTAATATAATTTCGTTTATGATTATTTACATCAATGGTTTATTGTCCTTCTTTCATGGGGTGTATGTTTCGAAAGATACCCAAGTCGGTAAGGGAACCTTTCACCTTTCTCTTTTTAAAAGACTTCTTTTGTTGGGTCATTTAATTTACATATTTTAATGTAAGGATATGTTGTTCTATATCCTTATCGATTTAAATTTTATGTCCAAGTGATGAGATACCCTTTTTATCTCTCATCAAATCATTTTTTGAATTTTGAGGTGACGCCGGTAGGCTGTCAAATTTTTGCAAGGAAACTTCTTAACCCTAATTTGATTATTTGGGATAAACTTGTACTCCTTGAATATGTCGTTCTATGAATGTGTGTGAATGACCTATGATTGTTTTACACTTAATATCCAGTTATATTTGGTGTATTTGTTTTTCACACATAATTATGTGATTGATTTATCCTTAATCCAATGATACCATCTTTGTAAGGGACTTCGTCTCAATCCCCGTTCATTGAGGCATATTTTGTTTTATGCACAACTTTCTTTTATGTGGTGTATAAACCCCTTTGACTTTTACTTTTATAAAAAAGGATTATTTTTCTACGAACAGTTTTACTAAATGAAAAAAAGGAATGTTTCTTTTAACGTACGTGGTGACAATGACCCTTTTCCGCTGCCGCAAGTATTATTTGGTCTTTGGATTCCACAATAAGACATAATGTTTTTAAAATGAAATAAATACCATATACTCTTTTATGTATTTTGGTATTTAAAATGGGTTTTATAATGGATTTTTTATGTCAATATATTTAAGTGATATATTTTGATCAAAGTGTGGAAATATTTTCTTTCCATTATATTTGTTTTATGACTTATGATTTTATAATGGTACTTGGACATTTGACGGGTGGTTACGTGATAAACCATATGACAGGTGGTGTCGTGAATACCAGGACGGGTGGTTACGTTATAACCTCCAATGCATTGGGTATGAAAGTCAGTCGTATGGCTATTCCATTAAGTGATATGTGTGGAAGTAGACCGTATGGTTATTCCATTTATGTATGTTTATGTCCCAAGTTACCTTTAAATGTTATGTATATAGGTTTTATGGTAATGTTTATGTTACAAAGGGGTATGTAATGATCTTTTATTCATTGAAGAGTTTTTACTACTTCATAAATTTGAAAAGTATTACATTAATCTAGTATACATTGTTTACTTATTGTTTTGAAAAACTAACGGTTTTCATTCTTTGTGCATCCCTTTCCTAGCTTGTTATGCTCATCCCAGGTTTGTTTGGAAATGTTTTTCACAGGTCTTAATGTGTAGTAGGGTCAAAGATGGGATCAAGGGAAATTCATGCTATATATAACATGGAGGTAGACATGTTTATTTCTAAGATCCTTCATTTTATGGAAACTTAGAAGAAGTATCTACTTTTTAATCTTTTTAGATATAATAGTTAGGACCTAATTCTCTAAAACTCTAAACCTGAAAAGATCCTCTATGTGAATTATTCATTTAATTCATGATTAAGTAATTTTTATGGTCGGGGCCTTATAATTTTCATACCATTGAACCAAATTTTATTCCTTGATATTAACTCTGTCTCTTGGATTTTTAAAATTCCACTCACAGAAGCGGTACAATTATTTTTTATGTGAATTTCCAAATTCTCGTAGGAGGTGGGTAAAAGCCGGTGAAAAGTTCAATAAAATTTTTATATATCTAAAATTATTCTAAACTAACTCCAATTAATTAAATTTAACATATATAGGTATTATATATCTAATTTTAAATTAATTAAATCTAAATAAAATAAATAATTATTTAAATAAAAATTCGATTCTAAACTGTAACTCGGTGTTTTTTTACTATTCATCAAAAATTGTAAGTTTTTAGAAAAATACGAACAATTCACCCTAGGCTAATTTCGATATTCCAAATCCAAAAATGAAATCCATTTTGAATGATAAAATTTATTAAATTCCAAAAAGTGGGTGTTACTATTCATAACATCTACTTTGATTGGTCATGGTGTGTTAGAATCTCAAAGTTGCATACAATTCAAGCTATTACATTATTCAAAGGGAAACGTACCATGGATGCTTGGGGTGTTACATTCTCCCCTCCTTCAAAATATTGGGTCAATGAAATTTTTAAAATTGGGCTTGGGAATATAATTGAATGTCCCACATCGGAAAAAAGAGTTAATAAAACTATCACTTTAAAGGAAAGAAATAGAAGTACAAAGGTCACCCAAGATAAGCCAAAATAGGATACCATGTTGGAAAACAAGGATATGTAAGATAAACAAAGTGTCTAGTTATAATGGATAGGGATAGAAAAAATGACCAGGAGAAAGTTAACAACAAGAAAACCACAAACATGGGATGGGAAAAATAGTCATTAGTTTCCCATTAGGAAAATAAACAGACAATATTTTATTTAAGTTACATTACATATTGATGATAAATTTTTTAATGAGACTGAATAAGAACATAATGTGATATACTTAATTTTTTTTAGAGTTTCATTCATTAATAAGTTTCTACCACTAACTCATTTTTTTAAACGATGAGTATTAAAGAAGACTTGGTCACATTTTATTAGCTAGAACAAACTTCTATAGAATCACATGATCCACGAAGGATAATATATATATTTACCTTGTCTTTAGAGATTAATCAAAACCAAAATGGTTAGTATAAGATTCGATGATCCCCCAAAAATACATTCCATTAGAGAAAGAAACACTAATATTAATATCTAAATTTAAACCAACAATACCCAAAAGTTAAATAAATATCATTCAATAAAAAATTGTCCTTAAAATACATAAATATAATCCAAACTAATATTGAAACCCAAAACATTGAAGAATTTGGTTATGTAGTCTTCCACGTTAAATTGTATCTCCAAATGACATCTACTACTATTAAAGTCACATACTTAAATGTAATTAAACTAATCGCATATTCTCTATTGTAGGTTAATAATTTCCATTAATAACCCAAATCACTTTATATCCTCAATAAAAATTTATATGAAAATCCACCATTACTCCTCAAATGAAATCCCATAGTTTTCTATTTTCCTCAGGCATATAGTGTTCCCAACAAAGCGAACATCTTCCAAAATAACATTTATCACATAATCACCAAATCATTTTCCTACACTAAGGGTATTAATTTGATAAGACATAAGAACCAAAATAAACTTATTATTGATCAATAAAATCATTTTACTAAAAATAATTTGTCTCACTAACCAGGGACATCAGGTAGTCCAGTGGTAGGAGATAAATCCCAATCGCACTTTGGTTGTGGGTTTGATTCCGATAACTTTGTCCGATGAGACGAGTCGTCACACGGTCTGCATGTTGTCCATCTTCAAAAACTATATTTTATAACATTACCAAAATGAGATAAATTCCTCAAAATAACCATAACATAATTTAACCACAAATGTTATCTTATACCATGAATTTTCATACCAAAATAAAATAACTTGTAATTGCCTCAAATTCACTGATCATATAAAATCAAATGGTTATTTATAACTATATCAATAAGAGAAAAGATAATTCTTCCTCAAATTTCATTTCTCTTGATAAATTTTAGGATTACACATATAAGAGAAAATTCACCCAATGTCATCTCAACAACGAAGAGCACTAATACCATTAAACATTTTTCCATTAATTTATTTCCACATAGGTTCTTCCTTGACCAAGAGGTTATCCTATTGAATAGGGAATTGACTTGGGTGATGCCAAGGTCCATTACATTTACGACAAATGACCATAATTGGAATATTAGGATCATTTTTATTTTCTTCTATAGTACCAATCATTTTTCCAAGACAAATCTTTACTTTATTCGCTTCTTTCCCACACATAAATCATTTCTTTGTTCCATTTAGACACTTTTATGGGTGTCTCATTCAACATTTATTGCATGATGGAAATTTAGGATTCTTTTCTATATGGTCTTCACTACTGGAGCTCTTATCATTCATCACCTTTCTCTTCATTGTTTAGTCCAGGAGTTGGTTAAAATATATGTTGTTGATCATATTTTTGGAAAACAGATTTTTCATGAACACGATATCTATGACCCCTATCAATATTCCATTTTGTTTCTCATTTCCACCACCGTTACCACCTTCTACATCATACTCAAAGACAATATGACTTCCCTGGACTCCAACCATTGACTAAAACCAGAACGCATTGTGTGAGTAACAGTAGTCATAAAATCATTTAGAGAATATCATGACCCCATATTCTCAATTTGAAACACTTTAGGATTAACCAAGGTAATTTATTATAATCTATTATTAAATTAATTCAAATTGGTTTGTATATAAATTGTTTATTATTCTAATCATATCCCATGAGAGTGACGTAACCAAGAGTGCAGCAATGCCTATTGTCATGCACCAGTTCCTGTTTGAGTCTAGTCAAAGCACTGTTTTCGGGTTTTACCCCTAGGTACATCTGTGCCAGAGCCACCTCTACCTACTCGTATCCAGACAAGGATGTATTTCTTGGAAAAATCCCAAAATCTATACAATACTAAAATTATATGAATTTCTTCTATACTAATCCACAAATCTATCTTAGGGCTATGTGATCTAATCAGAGTTTGTCTAAATCTAGTTTCCAAGGTTTGTACTAATCTTCCTATGATAAATAATGTAACTCTTTGACCCCAGTTACCCAGGGTCAGTGCATTATTATATATCTTTGTCAGGATCACAAAATATCATGTCTCGATAGACCGATTTGTTTAGTAGTCTTGGAAACACTGGATATATTCATAAGTCTTACATTACATCATAAAGTAAAAAAACTACAACAAAATATTTTGTTTATATCCCCTCATACTATCCCTACAGGTCATGTATAAATTACTTATTCCCATATTGTGAAAATAAAACATTGAAAGGGGTGAGCTGAGATGCTCAGTAAGGATTACAATATAGTGGAAACCTTGCAAGATAAGCATAAATATTTAAGGAAATGTATAACTTAAAAAAATGCCTTTTAAACTTGAACTTGAGAATAATATGGAAAAGATAAAATGAAATAATTACATTTACTTACTCATATGGATATTATACTAGTCGAATAAACACATGCCATATCAATAAGCACTTTCATAATGATGGAATGCATAATTCCAGACTATCATAACTACATAGTCAAGGCCTCGTGCCAAGACTACTAATAAGATTTTTTAAAGACCTTGTGCCAAGACACTAGTTTGTCTAATGAGACCTACCGATGCATCGAGGAGAAATAGTGGGATCCACACCTCACTTACAAAGTTAAATGCATTCCTCATATGAAATTTTTTGAAACATAACACAAACATTCATATTAAAACTAGCATATGGAATGTCAATAATTATTACCACAAACCATGAATGGTATAAAAATAGCACATCCATAGTCAAAAATAACTCATTCAATACAATATAGAAGATTGTATTGTACTATATTAACCTCAATCAAGAATAATGAAGGATATTGACAAAAATTTTAATAATCATCAAACTATTGAGAGAAATATCACCCTTTTTCTTGAAATCATTTAAGAGTCACATTATTTGTCAACAAGCCATTTAAAAATTGATTTTTGAATCAAAGTTCCTCATACCACTTTGAAAAATTTAAAAGGAATTTTGATTTGGAAACATTAATGTGCATATAAATAAATCCTTATAACTATTTTTAAAACATGGACATTAATGATAATGATTTGGAAAAATAAATCTTTAAAACATTTAAAATGATATTTTAGTTAGAGTTCCTAACCTAAAGAGTGACAGTTGAATACAAATAATTGAGGTAATAAAAACATTGTAACATCATGAGAATAAAGAGATTCATTATATACTATGTCAAAGTACATTATATACACCATATAAAAGTGATTTGGTGTATAACAACAAAGAAGTCTCAATGGAATATAAATTGAGATGAAATATCTTATAGAGACCATATCCTTAGGATAAGGATAAATCAACGACATAATTATTTGCGAAAAATATAAATACACTCAATATAATTTGATATTCAGTGTAAAACAATCAAAGGACATTCACACATAATCTTGTAAAAACAACACAAATGAATTGGATGTTTAACTCAACAAATGGAGATTGAGGGGAAATTACTCTTATCAAATTCATACCGATGACTTGAGAATTTATGAATGGAGTGATTATTTGTATTAAAAGTATATCCACAGAAATGGGAGTGTAAATAATGACATAAGAAAATGAATAGTGATTCCACACATAATCGTGTAGTAAAATAATCAATGAAGTATGTGTAAATCCTAATGAATGGAAATTGAAATTTCAAATTCTTTTATTGATTTGGTATCTTACGAAACATACACCCATGAGAGAAGGATCACACACAGATGATGTAAATATCCATGAATTAAATTATATTAAAAATGAATAAAACCATGGGTATTACACACCCAACATGCAATAAATAAGTGGTGAACAATGGAAATCTCACGATATTAAATGTGAGATAAGAAACCCCTTACTTTGTACTTTTTATTTGGTCAAGGGTAGGTTATCCTCCTTTATAATGGTGAAATAATTGTAATTGAATTATAAAAGTATCATATACATTACTATGATATCATATATGATCTGGTAACATTGATTTGTTGATAATATCTTAGTATTATCATCGTTTTGGGTGTTAACTTACTCATTTTGTATTATATGTTTTGTTACAAAAGTCATTTTTGTTATGGGTAGGTTGTATCTTATTCATATACAGAATGAAATCAAGCCCTTAAAAATTATTTTTAATCATCAAATGAGAATTAGACTTGAATGGATATGATGGGGAATGAATCTCATCACGTTCGTGGAGACGGTAGTCCGTACGTACGGAAGAGTGAAAATATCATTTTTTGATATTAAAATAATATATAATTTGATGGTATATCATATATACAGAATAATTATAATGTTATACTAATTATTTCCATGAAATACACATCATTATTATACCCATCCAAATAAAAATGTATTGAATAACAATTATGCCACGATGTGGAGACAGTAGGTCGTACATACGCTCGTTTAGTGACATGTCATTCAAAGGATGGATAGAATACTAAATATGGTTGTACCATATTTATAATAACATAAAAGTGTATAAAAGATACTGTATTTATTATTTTAAAATGTAAGTAACAATGAAAAAATAAATTGAAGAAGAAAGGAACATGAAAGAGGGTGGTGAAAACATTACCTCTTCTTCGGGTAATTCTTTTTAATCTGATCAAAAGGGCTCCATAGGTTGGATTTATTATCAAAATAAGTCCTCTAGGTTAATTTGATGGATGTTTAGAGAATATTTGGTCAGGGTTTGGCCGAGCCCAATGGCTTTCATCGAGAAAATTAGAGATAAGGGGGAGTACCTTTTATAAGAGGGGTGAGGGGAACCTTTGGAAAAGCTAGAAATATTATTTTATAATTAATTCATATTTGGTTTCTAATGGGTCCAAAGTGGATTATTTAAAGTTTAAGGTGGGGATGGGTCGAAATATACTCAAGAAATATATTTTAGATAGGTTTGGATCACTATATTAACCATATCATTTATATTTTACTATTTGTTAAATAGTTTGAAATTTACCATGTCTATTTTTATTATGATATTATATTGTTAATGAACATACTATATAACTCCAAGATACCCCCATGTTGTCCATTAATGATACGCATATCATTATATAAGTCTTTTTTCCTAAACTTATATTCTTAGAAATAGAATATAAATTTATAATATAATATTTGTTTTAAAAACCCTTTTTTGTCAATTTTTACACTATTGGGTATTTTGTTTTTGATAATTTCATAATAGTATTATTACTAAAAAAAATTTATATAAAAAATACTAATATGTGATATTAACCTAAATAATTATTTTAATTCATTAAAAGTATCATAATACATTTATTTTGATATTTATAATATCAATTATTTTAATATTTCATTAATTTGGTGACTACTACATCACCATTGTGTCATAAATAAATTAAATTATTTAATGTCTAAAAATTATAAACAAAATACCATTATTTATGAAATATTTTTATCTTTCTAATGAATATTTATAATCTAATTTATCATATGTATAACCTTATATCAAGAATGTTTTAGTTATTAATCATTGATTTTATCTCTATTAACTCTTCTTTGAATTAAATAATAATAAATGTCCTAATCGAATCCAAGTTGACCTAAATGATAATATGTTATTCCTAAGGTATTTTTTGGTCGAGAAACACTTGTCTAACAGAATTAGAACATGTTTTAGGGTAATATTAATATAATTTTTACCCTCAATTACCCTATTTACTTTTAACCGTGGTAAATAAAAGTAAAATGTTACTATTCAGCATTAATTATTTTAATCTCATTGAACCACATTTTACTCCTTGATATTAAAAATGTCTCTTGGATTTTAGAATTTGCAGTCACAGAAGCGGTAAAACTATGTTTTATGTGAACTTCCAAAATCACCTAGGAGGTGGGTAAAATGCGGTGAAAAGTTCAATAAAATTTTTATATATTTAAAATTATTCTAAATGACCTACAATGAATTAAATTGAACTAATGTAGGTATTATGTATATATTTTGGGATTAATTAATTTTAAATAAAATACATTATTATTTAATTAATAATTCGGTTTTAAACTATATCTCAGTGGTTTTCACTATTCATAAAAAATGAATTTTTTCAGAAAAATTCCAAAAAATCACCCTAAGATAATTTCAATATTACGAATCCAAAAATGAAGTCCATTTTGAAAGATAAAATTTATTAAATTTTAAAAATTGGGTATTACTATTCATAACAACTACTTTGATTGGTCGTGGTGTGTAAGAATCTCAAAGTTGTGTACAATTCAAGCTATTGAATTATTAAAAGGGAAAGGTACCATCGAAGATTTGGGTGTTACAATTATAGTGTACTAGTCTCCTATTCTAAAGAAAATATTCTTTATGAAATACACTTAAGCATGAAACATTTTGAGAGGCTAAGGAATCTAAATTAACAGAATAAACGTTCTCATCATTTATGATGAAAATACTAATTCATCTTTAGAATTAATAACATTAAAGGCATCATTTTCAAATTTAAAATGATATCAATCATCACATAATTGTGAGTTACTAAGTAGAATATATTTTAAGACATTAAAAAATAATACTTTTTACATTAAAATCAAATCAGAGTTACCAATCTGGCCTAAGCCAGTGATTTTCCATTTGGCATTGTCACAAGATGTGACATGTACTCCATCTACTTTTATCAGATTCTTGAAGAATGAGTAGTATCCTGTCTAGTGCCTTGAACTTCCACTGTCCAAGTAGCATAGATTCTTGCATGATCTCTTTATTCAGGTTTCCTATAACATGATCATGTAATGAATTATTTTGGTACCCATACTTGTTTGGGTCCAGTAACATTAGTAATAAGTGCTTTAGTATCCCATATTTGTCTCATAGGTTCCCTATAAGAATGATGTAATGTATTTGAAAAACATTTTTACTTGGTCCACAAAAACATGAAATAGTAGAGTATGTATCATGACTTGATCTAGTTGAGTTGTGTCCAGAGCTGGGAAAAAAATATATGTCCTAGAGTTGGAAACAAAATTTGTTCTACCATGGTTTCTTTTACTAGGTTGATAACCAATGTCGATATTTTATTTAGGGGAAATTTGTTTTCCTAGAATTTGGGTAAGGGTAATTTTACCATTATTAAACATTTCTAAGTCACTTTTATTTTCTCATTAGACATTTTTAATTCATTGTTTTCTTTGAGAAGTTGATAATTTTTCTCTTTTTAGTAGTAAGTTCAGATTTTACATTTATATTGATAACATGCTATTTCTTTATTGATTTATATTTATCTTTTAATTCATTGCATGTCTCTTCAAGTATGTTGGAATATTCAAACATTTCCTCATTAGTCATATTTATAGAGTCGCTTTCCTCTTCAGAATAATATGAATTTTGATCATAAGAGTTCAGTGTTACCTCAGATGTGTTTTTCATAAAACATATATTGTATTTATTATCTTTTTCATCATGTGATGTCTTTGAGATGCTTGAACTATCCTCATAGGCACTCCAAGTTGCCTTTATTTTCTTTTTTTACTTCTTATCCTTGTCCTCATACTTATTCTTATAATTGGGCTTTTGATAGTCATCCTTTATATTTCCTTTGCATTTACATTCATAGAATACAATTTAATCAGTTTTGTCACTTCTTTACCAGTTCTTTTTCTAGTTTCCTTTTAGATCCTATGTTCCCTTCAAGTTAAGATTTCTGAAAAAGTTCTTCTTTTTGTAAAATCTTTGAATCTTCTAACCAGTTGAGCCATCTCCTCATCACTATTATGTGATGATTTTTCACTGGTGGATCTTTCTATAGAAGCCTCTAGATTCCCTATTCCTTTGTTCTTAGAGAAGGCGGTCGTGAATGCTACAGATTTCTTCTTTGGTTCATCATCCTCTTCTTTGTTGAATTTTATCTCTTTATCATACATCATCAGTTTCCTAATGATTTATTCTATAGGTACATTACTGATGTTACCCGATTCTTTAATAGAGACAGAGGTTCCCCTCCATCTGTCAGGTAGACATCTAAGGATTCTCATTATCTATTATTTGGCAGTGACTTTTGTTCCTTGAGAAATCATTGTTTTGACAATCTCATTGAACCTGAGATACATGTAAGAAATCGGATCATCTAGATTCATTTTAAAGTTATCATATTTTATAGTATAATTATTAAGTCTCATTTCCATTACACTATATGTGCTTTCATGTGAGATAGAAAAGGTATCCCAAATTTCATGAGCAGTTTTACAATTGGAAATCATATTAAATTCATCATCTCCTAAAGAACAGTATAGATAATTCATGTCATTGCAATTGTTATTATAAGAATGTTTTGTAGGTTCATCCCATGTAATTCTATCAGTCATAGGAATTTTGTAATCGTCTATGATGGATGAACAAATTTCAAAGCTCATACTCTCTAGATGCATTTTAATTTTAATTTTCCATTGAGCATAACAGGTTCCATTAAATAATGGTGGTCAGTTGGTTGCAACACCATCCAATCTATTATCCAAACAAATAAACTAATTTAAAAGAGATAGAAATTTATAATTGACATAAATTCAAATATCATTAATGTAAAACTACAATCATAGTTGAGTAATATTACACAGAGTCCTAATAAAGAAACCTATGATACCAAATGTTGGTCACAGAATATTACTCAAGAGGGGAGGGGTAAATTTTGTAACTATAAAAATTTCTGTTAGAAAAATATTATTATTAAAAAAATGGGTTTCCCAAAAAAATAGATACATCCCAGTTAATCAAGGTTATTCTGTTATAAGAGTTTCACTGTTTAAATAACTTTTTAGAAGATTTATTAATTCTCAGTAATCATAATATGTATTATTAATATTACCTTTGAAGTTATCCTACTAAGAAAAATCAGTTATAACTTCTTTCTAAGACTAACTATCAAAGTGAAATTCGTTTTTTCTAAATTATTCAACAAAGTATCAAAAAAAGATAAAACTAAATTTAAATAGCACAACAGATATGAAACAAGTGGTTTAGTCTCAAGCCGAGTCCTAATCCACTCTACTTGGTGATCACCTGCCACAGAGTAGTTTATATAAATATACTTTGATCCACACCCTAGATTGGGGTTAACAATAGTACAAAGACTGTCCAGGTCACACAAGAACCTCCTCCATTGTTTTCGTGGGTAAACAAAAATTATAACGAGGCCACACAGGGACCTCTTCCACGGTTTTCGTGTGTAAGAAAAAGTATAAAGGGTTTGGTGTAATGATTTAGAAATACGTCAGTTTAGAACATGATTCAGTGTGTTTATAAAATATACAGAGTACACACACTTCCCAAAAGTATGTAAAATAATCATTGATATAGAGTAGATGTGATTTTATATTTATCTAGTGATTCTATGTTAATCTTTGTACTCCTTTGTTTAAACAGATGTTTTTCATGAGTCCTTATCTAGTTTTTTTCTTGAAAATAGAGTGTCGTGATTTAGCTTCTGTTCTTCAAATGTTTTGATAAGGTGAATATGTTCTATGGATTCCAGTGTACTTCGAATGTTCTTCAACAGTGTCGGATTGCATGCATGTGAAAATGCTTTCTATGAAAATCTTGCAATGTGTTCTTCGTGGTCGTGCTGAAGCTCTTGTTTTCTCTTCAGTATCACACTATATTGTTGTGGGGTACTCTTCAATATTTATCTTCGAATGCATGAGTTTCATCCCATAGTTTCCATATGTTTTGTACCTCGTACCTTTTACTATGTCTACAAAGAAACATTAATTATGTCATTGCATTAAAGGCATCAAATATGACCATTATACATTAAATTAAAAGATGAAAAAATTGTTTAAGAAACAGTGTCACAGTAAGTTATGAAAATGATGTATCCTTCAGAGTGTCTAAATGTCATGGTGTCTGAGTTTCACGGTGTCTGAGTGTCACATTGTCTGAGTGTCGCGTTGTCTTCTTCAAGGTGTCTGGCTTCATGTTGTGTTGCTTCAGGGTGTCTAAATTCACGGTGTCTGGATTACAGTGTCTGGCTTACAATGTCTGGATTCACGGTGTCAGGCTTACTGTGTCCAGCTTAGGTGTCTGGCTTACTGTGTTAGGCTTATGGTGCCTGGCTTCACGGTTTCAGGCTTCACAGTTTCTGGTTTACTATGTATTCTTCTTAGGAAAATAACTATATTCAGACTTAAATAGTAATATGCATGAAATGGATTGAGCTTAACCATTATAAATCTTGAGAGAACATAAAAAAAAATTCACATGATTGGATTTAATTTATATGACATAACTAGGTTTAATGAGATTTGTGATCATTAAAACATGATTAATACTTGAGGAGTCCAACACCAATTATAATGTGTTCTTTAAAAAACAACAGAATAAGGGGTCCAGTTAGCAGGCAAAGGGGAATAGTTCCTCAAAGAACCCTAGTGGTAAGAAAACTAAATATCAATCTTGTGAGAAGTGTGGTAAAAACCATCCTGGATAATGTTTATCTAAGTTTGGAAGGTGTTTCTGGTGTGGTAAGTCGGGTCATATTGCTCGTAACTGTAAGGAATATGATCAAGCATGAAATGAAAAGCCATCGGTAAGATGTCTTAAGTGTAATTAAATTGGTCATTATGCAAATGAGTGTCTAGAGAAGAACTCAACTGAGTGAAACAGCTAGAAGACAAGCATAATGGGGTGGTGAAATCCTTTGCAACTACTTCATCTGATGTTGGGCCATCGAACGAAGTTGTATCAGGTAAACTGTTTGTTTGTTCAGATTTTGCCAATGTGTAGATTGATTTAGGGTCTACACGCTCATTCAATTCTGATAATTTTTCTAATAAATTGGGAATTACATCCCAAGATATGAATACAGAACATACGGTAAAAACACCTAGATGAAATGTTGAGACAAAAAGAAAACATATGAATATTCCTGTCCCTGTTTGTGGAACGAATCCACCTACAATCCTTATTATTTTTCCTCAAGTAGAGATTGATGTTATTTTGGGCATGGATTGGATTTATGTTTATCATTCTTAGATTGACTTCTGAGCTAAATAGTTTTCTTTTCAAAATGATTTACAGTTTTTGTACAAAAATAAACCCTGGTTTTTTATAACATATCAGGAAGCTGTGAAACATGTAAAAAATTGAAATGAATGTCACCTGGAACATATTGTTGAATATAAAGGAACTGTTTAGATTAATGATGTGCCAGTGGTAAATGATTATCTTGATGTTTTTTCTGATGAGTTTCCTAGCATTATTCCTGATCGGGAAGTTGAATTTACTGTTGACTTAGTTCATGATGCTAATCCAATTTCAGAACCCCCTTATTGAATGGATCAAATTGTACATTTAAAGTAACAGAAGCAATTAAATGAGTTATTAGATAAAGTTTTCATTCGACCTAGAGCATCACCTTAGGGTGATCCTTTCTTGTTTGTTAAAAAGAGAGACGAGTCAATGAGACTTTGCATTGATTATAGAGCATTGAATAACATTGCTATTAAGAAAAAGTATCATTTTCCTCATATTGATTATTTGTTTGATCAGCTCTACGGAGCTCATTATTTTTCAAAGATTGACTTGAGGTCGGGGTACCATCAGTTGAAATTAAAGGAAGTAGGCGTTCTCAAGTCATCATATCGTACTAGATATGGCCATTATGAAATTCTAGTTATTACTTTTGGGTTAACCCATGCACCTGTTATATTCATGGATCTTATGAATATAAATTTCCATGAGTTCTTGGATATGTTTTTGGTTGTGCTCATTGATGATATTTTTCTTTATTCCAAAAGTAATGAGGAATATTAAATTCATTTAAGAGTTGTATATAAAACCATAAAAGAAAAGAAACTATTTGGTAAATTCATCATTTGTGAGTTTTGGTTGTAAAATATTTCATTCCTTGGTCACATTTTTTGAAAAAATGGAATAACTGTTGATCCTGCTAATCCAAAAGTTGTTGAATAATGTCCAAGACCCAAAAATATATCTGGGATTCGTATTTTTCTTGGTTTGGCAGGTTATTATCCATGGTTTTATGAAAATTTTTAATGGTTATCTAGTCCAATGACTATGTTAACTCGAAAAGGTGTTATCTTAATCAGGAAAAAAGAATTCAATTGTAGTTTTCAGGAATTGAAAAGAACATTGGTGAATGCTCCAGTTTTGGCACTGCCATTTAGAAATGGTGAATTTGTTATCTACAGTGATGCTTCTTTGAATGGATGGGGTTGTGTCCTAATTCAGAATGATCATGTAATTTCTTATGTTTCATGTCAGTTGAAACCCAATAAGTTAAATTACCCTATACATGATTTAGAATTATCTGATGTTGTTTTTTCTTTAAACATTTTGAGGCATAATTTTCTATGTAGTGAAGTGTGAAATATATATTGATCCCATAAGTTTAAAGTATATATTCACTCATAAATAATTGAACATGAGATAGAGTAGATGGTTGGAATTAATCAAGGATTATGATTGCACGAACTATTACCATCCGTGAAAATAAAATAAAGTTGTTGATGCTTTGAGTCGAAAAAGTAATACATCATTAACCATGTTATGTTTGGAATGAGATCCGTTGGTTTTTTCTTCGATGAACTTTGTTATAGAAGTTTTTGGTGTAGGAAATTATTCGGTTTTGTTTATGGTGTTAGTAAAATTTTCTCTATCAGACAGAATAAGGCAAGCGCTGAAAGAAGACAGTGAGTTACAGAAAAAGGTAGAGTTCGTTCAGAAGGGTAAGTTTCCTAAATTTAACGTTGATAATGATTGTGTTTTGAGGTTTGTAAGGAGATTATGTGTGCCTTTTCATTCATAGTTGAATAATGAGCTGTTATGTGAGGCTCATAGTTCTCCTTTTTCTGTTCATCCTTGCAGTACTAAGATGTGCAGATATATTCAGGAATATTTTTGGTGAAATGGATTGAAAAGTGATATTGTTGATTTTACTGTTTAGTGTTTAACTTGTCAACATGTTAAAGCAGATTGACAGTTACCAAGAGGAATGATTCAGCCTTTACTGGTGCTAGAGTGGAAATGGAAAAATATATCAATGGAATTTCCTGTGGGATGACCAATGACATCTCGTGGTAATATTGCAATCTATGTTATTGTTGATCGATTGACTAAATCATCTCATTTCCTTCCTATTCGAGATAATTTGTCTGTAGATAAACATTCTCGATTGATGTTAAATATACAGTTAGGTTTCATGGATTTCCCCTCTACATTGTTTCTGATCATGATCTGATGTATACTTCTAACTTTTGGAAAGGACTTCCGAAGTCATTGGGTACTGAATTAAATTTTAGAACAGCTTTTCAACCTCAATCAGATTGGCAGTCAGAATAAACAATTCAAACCTTGGAGGATATGTTATGTGCTTGTTCACTGAATTATCAGGGATGTTGGGAATGCCATCTTTCTTTGGTTCAAATTTATTATAATTACAGTTTTTATTCCTGTATACAGATGGCTCTATTTGAGAATTTATATGGAATGAGTTGTCGAACTCAATATTTTTGTGATAAAGTAGGTGAAAGGAAGCTTATGGGACCAGAATTGGTAAAAGAGATAGCATAGAAAGTTTAGGTGATTCAGAAGCACATGAGAACATCTCAGAGCAGTATGAAAAGATATATAGATAACTAGGGGACGAATCTTTCTTTTGATGTAGGTGATCATGTCTTTCTCAAGGTCTCCCCAGGGAAAAGTGTGATGTGTTTTGTTAAGAAAGGAAAGTTGAGTACGAGGTTCATTAGACCTTATGAAATTTTGGAGAAGGATGGATGGGTTGCATACAGAGTGGCTTTACCTCCATGATTATCCCAGGTACACAATGTATTTCATGTTTCGATGATGAGAATATACATGCCAGATCTATCTCGTGTTTTGAGCCCAGAGGTAGTTCAGTTGAAAGAAAATCTCTCTTATGAAGAACAACAAGTTCAGATTCTTGACCATAGAGATAATGTGTTGAGGAATAAGGAAATTCACCAAGTAATGGTTTTGTGGAAAAACCTATATGGTTGAAGAGGCCACATGGAAATCTGTAAATACTATGTGGTATAAATACCCCCACATATTTTGATAAGTGAATAAAAATTGCGAGGACGCAATTTCCAAAAGGGGGGAAGGATGTAACATCTCAAGTAAATGAAGAATAATACATTTTGATACATATTAATATTTGTGAATTAAATATTAATTTTACTTGAAATGTGATGCTATGTTCGATAGCATACCCGATACGCAACAACATGTTTCATTGAAATCTTACATTGCACACTAATAATATAATATTATTATTTTAAATGGTTGTTAACTTCTAGCCATTGTATTGGTGGGAATGAACAAAACTGACTAAAATATGATTATACATGTTTGTTAAATGTATTTACATTTATTCAATAAAATATAGAGGTTTAAAATGTGGATGAATCTAATTTTAAGCATAATTTACATTAAAAGGATGATTTATCGCCTTTTAATGGAAAACCCTCTTTAAATATTGTTTTGGTCGCTTTAAAACATTATAATTGACCTAATAAAATCCTTCTCTACAATGGGGACATAAAATATTACTTTGGGTAATTTTTTGGTATTTTTTCGATAAAGTTCATTTTTTTAATGAATAGTGAAAAATATTGTATATTAACTCAAAACTATGTTTGAATATAATATATTTATATGGTTAGATTATATTTTTAATTGGTTTTAAAGTTTAATTATAATATATTTTTACATATTAATCCAATTTTGGTCATTGTAATTAATTTCACTTTGAGAGTGGACATAAACAAGTGTCAATCTTTTGACAGTTATTGTTTTTTAAAAACACGCTATTTGTTTTAACAACAGGAATTAATTTTAAATTAATTAATTCCATTTATATGTTTTGAATTTTAAAAAATAGAAATAATTTTTGAATTCGGAATATCAAATAATTCCTAGGCTGAATTTTTTTTATTTTTCTGAAAAACTTCAATTTTTGATGAATAGTGAAACCACTTGGTAATAGTTAAAAAAACTGACTTTTTCATTTAAATGAAATTTTACCACATTTGTGAATTGAAATTCAAAAATCCTACATACATGGTTGTTATTAGGTAGTGAAATATGGTTCAATAACATGAAAATAATTTTTGTTGAATAGAATCTTTTGACTTTTATTTACCGCGATTAAAGATAAATAAGGTAACTCAAAGTCAAAAGAATATTATAATAATTCAAAATTACCTTAACAATTTTCCTAACCTTATTTGATGAGTAATAGCTGAGAAAGTGCATCGTTAGGTCGATTTTGGTACCCTATGGAACCACTTTGGAGTGATATTGACACTTTGGATTAATTAATTTAATGTAAAGGAAAAAATGACATAACAAAAATCATTTAGTAAATTAATTATTATATGGTGTCATATATAATGTATATTAGAGTATAAATATTAACTGGAAAGATAAAAATATTTCCCACATCATGATATATTTTTATTAATTATAGACATCAAATAAATTAAATTATTCATAACACAATAATGATGCATTATTTACCTCATTAATCAATCATTTAAATAAATAACATTATAATGACTAAAATATTATCCAAAACATGTCCAATTATGATTGGATGATTTTTTTTGACTATTAATCATCTTATGTTCGACTATAAAATTTTTTTTCCTTTAGAAATAGAATACAATTATATAACAAATTAATATTTTCACACTTTCCTAAAGAGCCTCACCTCCCCCTTAAAAAAAGAGACCATTTCTAACAAATTCCTCACACCTATCAAGCCTTTTAGCTCATCCAAACTCGGCCCAATTAATCTCCCTACATCTCCCTCATTCTCTTAGAAGCACTACCTTAGGCAGAAGGCACTTCAAGAAGTCATTTGGTTCAATCCAAAGGGAGTTACCCAAATTAAAGGTTACAGTGTCTCTTAAATTGTTTTCTTTTATTTTACTTTTCCAACCCCTAAAATCTTTTTATTCCATTATTTTGCAACAAAAATAGTATCCCCAATATACTAGTATGTTGTTACGATATGTATTCTAACTACACTTCCACACACCTCCATCTTATGGATGAAGAATATAATGTATCTATGGATGTCAAACTAATGCCTCACGAAACGATGATTGTTCAAATATCTCCAACCGCCTCTCATGATAGCCATTGAGATGGAACTGTGTTTATATATGATACATATATTTTTTATTTTTTTTATGATTCTATAATTTAAATTTATATCATACCTTATGGTAACCATTATGGGTAAACGTGATAATCACATTATAGGAAGTGTGGACTACCTCCCACTCAATGTGATATGACTCATTCATGCCATATGTGGTACATATAAAGGATAGTTTTAATGATATTATATATGATAAAATACTGGAATTATAATACAACTAGGTATCATTATTTTTTAATTTAATCAAATATGAAATAAAAAAGGAAGTAGCATTCATTCGTAAGTACGACTTACCATCTCTATGAACGGTGAATTTCATTTATTACCTCTAAATGTTATGTACTATTATAAATACATGTATATATGGGATATATATGATATATATTATATCTAAATCATGAATATAATTCTATATATAATGGACTATTGACCACATGAACAACATGTAATTTTAGAACTCCATTTTTGACTCAAGTACCAAATATCGACAAACCGAACATTATTAACATAAATGATTACATAATGCTTATAACTTGGTAAAAAGTGATATAAAAGGAATAAAATACTTGAACAAGGTTCTTAATCGGGTTTAAATTAACTTTATTTTATTATTCAGGTTATTAAAGAACGAACGGGACAAGTCGGACACGAGGTAAGGGACTTCATGACAATCTCCTTTCATTGAGGCATATTTCCATTTATACAAAACATTCTTTAATACGGTGTATAATAGACTTTGAATTTTAATTTTATTTAAAAGGTATCCTTTTCTACGAAGCATTTTACTAAATGATAAAAAGAATTTTCCTTTTAATGTAAGCGGTGAAAACAACCTTTTCCGCCGCCACTAGTATTATTTGATCTTTAGCTTTCTCAACAAGAAATAATGTATTTAAAAGAAAATAAATACTATATAATCTTTTATGGATTTTGGTATTGAAATGTTTTTGATAATGGATTTTTTATTTCAATATATTTATGTGATATATTTTTATTAAAATTTGGAAATTTTTTCGTTCCATTATAATTGTTTTATGTGTTATAATTTTATAATGGTACTTGAACACTTGATGGGTGGTTACATGACACACCAAATGATGAGTGGTGACATGAATACCAGGACAGGTGGTTATGTTATAACCTCCAATTCATTGGGTATGGAAGTCGGTCGTATGGCTATACCATTTAGTGATATGTGTGGAAGTCAACCGTATGTTTATTCCATTTAAGTATGTTTATGTTCAATGTTACCTTTATATGTTATGTGTTATTTGAATGGGTTTTATGGTAATATTTTGGTTACAAAAGGGTATTTAATGAACTTTTATTCAGTGAATAGTATTTACTAACTCAAAAATGTGAAAATCATTACATATGATAAAGTATTCATGGTTTATATTTTTTTTGAATAAATAACAATTTTCCTACTTGTTCGAACCCTTAGTGAGATTTTTATGCTCCTCTCATGTTTTTAAATGTTTTCATAGGACATAAAGATGAATAGATACGAGGATGGGATCAAGGAAAAGTTATGCTGTCTAAAACTTGGTACTGGACATGACTCTTTTTTTCAAGATTTTTCATTTTATGAAAAAATTGGAAACTGTGTAGAAGTGTTTACTTTGAAATCTTTTGATATGTAATAGTTATGTCCTAATTCTCTAAAACACTAAACCTGAAAATATCCTCAATGTGAATTTTTAATTTAATTCAATATTATGTAATGTATAAAGATGGGTCCTTATATAGTAAATCTTTATATTTATCTCCAAATAGAATCAATTACTCTTATAACCTCATACTGAAGTGTAATTAACCAAATCAAATATTCTCTATAATAGGATAGTCATTTCCATAAATAACCCAGATATCCATATTTCTAAAATAAAACATAAATTCTTATGAAAATAAGATTTCAACCATTACCCCAAAAATTAAATCCCAGATTATTCCTTTTTCAATAGGTATGTATTTTTCCCCCAAAGAGATAAAATCTTGTGAAATCAATTTTATCACTTAATCACCAAATAATTTTATTATAATAAGGATATCAATTTGATAAAACCTAAGATCACAAATGAAATTATTATTGATAAATAAAATCATTTAACTAAAAAGAATAAGTCATACTGACCTGGGACATTATATAGTATAGTGGTAGGCTATAAATCCTAATGGCACTTTGGTTATGCATTCTATTCCCGCAGCTTTGTCCGACGCGACAGGTTTTTACACAATCTTCATGTTGTTCTTCTTATAAAACTCAAAAATATCCATAACATATTTTAACCTAAATGGTTTCTTTTTACCTCTCATTTTTATCCCAAATCATTATGATCTCCATATATTAGTTCTTGATGTCTTATATATATTGTAATTTTTAAAATTTCACCAACATATAATAAAATGAAATGATCCCCTGAATAAAGAACATCATACCTTGATCATGGTGTCAACATGGTTTCATCATTATCTTGTTCACATAGGTAGAAGATCCATTCATTGCAAAAATGATTTTGAGATCCTTCAAAATAATTTTATTCCTTCATCCAAATACACCTTCTACAACATGGGTCATATGGGTGTTCACAAAAAAATAGTTTTGGAAAATAATCATGTATGCCATATAAGTTCAAAACATCTGATAAAACAGGGTTTCTACAAAATAGTCTAACCAAATTTGATTGGAAACATTCAATTAATGGTCCTTTTAGAATACCATAAGTATGTTCTGAGACTCTATATTGTAAAAGAAAATATAAATTTTTTTGTGCAAGGGTCTTTTTCTTTTGAACCCTTTTCAAAATCATAATATTCTTCAAAATCATGTGATAATGTAAAATATTTGAAAATTCCTTGAAAATTTTTAACTTTCATGAAAATATAAGAATATTGTGAAAATAAGATTTCATTAAATACAAACTATCAGCCACGATGATATTGAGGTATAGAGGAGGAGGTTGATATCTCAAAAAATTTCTTTCAAGAGAGTTTTATGTTAGAAAACGTTTCACAAACATCCAAACATGACTTTGCAATAATTATTGCATGCTAGTCCTCAGGAAGAGATATGAATGTCTTTTGAGATCTTCCTCCTTCAATTTTTAACATACTTTCCTTGATCTGAAAAAATTTATAAAACATTCATTTAACTAAAATAATAGATATAGGGACTAACCATGTGTTTAATGAAAACTACCAATCCCTATAGTTGTCTAAACTGACCTCGGATACCAACTATAAGGACCCAACCTTAAAACATTACATAATCTTAAATTAAATGGATAATTCACATTAAAAATCTTTTCAGGTTTAGTGTTTTATAGAATTAGGTCATATCATTTACATAAATACATGAATATTACATGTAGACAATTCTACACAGTATCCATTTATTTCATAAAATAAATACTATTGAAAAAAAAGAGTCATTTATAGTTCCATGTTTTAGACAACATGCCTTTGTGTTGATCCCATCCTTGACCCTTATTCATATTTAAGTCATGTGGAAAACATTTAAAAAAAATGGGATGAGCATAAAAAGATCATTAAGGGATATAAAATAATAATTGAAAACAATAACACATCAATAAATACAAAACAATGAAACTGTACTTTTCAATCATAACATACCTCATGAAATCATAATATTTATGAACGACATATAGAAATCATAAATCATAAATTTAACTTATGGAAGAAATAACACACATACATTGTAGCTATCACTGATAAAGAGGGAGTCACATTTGGAATGCCCATCATAGTTTATTCCCTAAATCATTTATGAGAACCATTAATGTTTACCTCCGTCAGGTTACCCAATTCATTAGAGAGCTATTTCGGGCTCACAATCCCTAGGTTTATCACGAAACCACCCGTATAATTAAATAATTCCCACTAGCCAAAACATATTCATAACCAATAAAAAACATAATGGAATGATCACATTGCAATCACAATATATCATTTCATTATATTGACAAAATCAAAGCTTTTATTAAACCATTTCAAAACCATTTAAAATATTAAATAATGTGATTTTTGAATTTATGTGTCCCATACCACATTTAAGAATTTCAAAGAAATTTAAATTTGAAATCATACATGTTCATATGAATAAATCCTTAAAACCATTTTTAAATCATGGAAATTAATGTGAAATATTTAGAATAATAAACCTTTAAAATATTTAAAAAGATATTTTAGTTAAAGAGTTTTTAACAAAATGATACACACTAGAATACAAATAATCGAGGAATAAAATTTAATCAGAACTTAATAATATCATGAGAATAATGGTATTCATGATATTATATGCCAAATGACAGTATATACCCCTTATAAGAGTGGATTGGTGCATAACAACAATGATGTCTTAATGTAAATGATTTTTGAGATGAAAATCCTTATAAGGACGGTATCATTAAATTAAGGATAAATCAATTACATAATTATGTGTGACATATAGAAATACACCCACTATAAGTGGATATTATGTGTAAAATAATCATAGGTTATTCACACATATTTATTTCATGACATAATCAATAAGTAGTTGTTTAACCCAAAAATTGATATTTGGTTAAGAAGTTTTCTTACAAAAATTCGACAGTCTAAAGACGTCACATTAAAATTCAGAAATTAAGTTAACGAGAGATAAAAGGATATCTCATAACATGGACATACAATTTACATCAATAAGGATATATAAGAACATATCCCAACAAAAGAAGATGTAAATTAAAATACATAACAAAGATAAGTCTTTTAAAAAGAGGTGGGTGAAGGTTCCATCACAGATTTGGTAACATTCAAAAAATGCACCCCATGAAAGACAGATCAATCAATGAATATGTAAATACCCAAAAATTAAATTATATTACACAAAGAATACAATAATGGTCAGTACATCCACCGAACAAAATGAACTAGTGGATAATATAACATGAATCTCACGGGAATAAAAAATGAGATGAAAAACCCTTACCATGTAGTTATCAATCGAGTCGTATGAGAAACGTTAATAACCAAAAAATGAATCAAAAAATTCCATGAATATAAATATAATCATGATAATATATTTCAAATGGTAGTACACAATAAACCACATGCAATATATAAGTGGAGAACAATGGAATTCTCACATAATTAAAAGTGAGATAAAAAATCCCTTACCTCGTGTCCAACTTGACTCGTATGTTAGTTGTTCTTGCTGAATAATAAACTTAAGTTATTTTCTACATTATTAATAAAATTTTTAATTTTTATTATTTCTTTTATATCCCTTATTACATTTCAATAAGAGTAAGTTTATTATTTGAGTTCATCTCGGACATTTTTTCGATGTTCGGATTTTGAGAAAAAATTGAACTTATTATAATTACAATTTGTCCATGTGGTCAAAAATACATTATCCACAGAATGATATTAATGATTTAGATATAATATATATCATATATATCCAGTTTATATATATATATAATTATAATTATAATAGTACATAATATATGGATATAAGAAATGAAATGCATTGTTCATGGAGATGGTAAGTTTTACGTACGCAAGAACACTACTTTAAAATATATTTAATATTTAATGGAATGGAAACATAATGATAATTATGAATATTATAATTCCAGTATAATATCATATGATATATATGTTACATAATTTCATGAACTCTATCTTTATATGAGCCATGTATGTCAAGAATAAATCATATCACCTTGAAGGGGCAGTAGTCTGCACTTCCTCAAATTAAATTATCATGTTTACACATATTAGAAGGCATAATGGTAGTCTTGTAAAATAAAAAATACATAAGTATATAGAAAAAACCTAATATATTTCATATATAAATACAATTTCATCATAATGGCCTCAATGAGATGTAGTAGAAGATAAATGAACAATCATAGTTTCGTGAGGCGTTAGTTTTCCATCCACAGAAACTATATGTTCTTCAACCATTAGATAGAGGTGTGTGTAAGTGTAGTTCAGATATTTCTCATTAAGACATCCTAGTATATTGAGGATACTTGTTTTGTTATAAAATAAAGGATTACAAAGATTTTAGGGGTTGGAGAAGTAAAATAAAACAAAAGAACACAAGAGAAGATGTGACCTTTAAATCGGGTAACTCCTTTTGGATTGAACCAAAAGGGTTTCATGAAGTGCTTTATTCCAAAGTTAAGGATTTTAGGATGAATAGAGGGATCTTGTGAGATTATTGCAGCAGAGGCTGTACGATCCAAATGATTTAGAATTGTGACGAATCAGTTATATGTGGCGGCTTTTGATAAGGGAGAGGAGCGACTCTTTAGGAAAGTTTGAAACAATTATTTGATTTTAAACTCATCTCGAGTTTCAAAAGGTCAAATAATCATTAAAATCAATGTAATGATAACTCATGGTTGAAATAAAATAATCCAATTAAAATTGGACTAGTTTTGGATATTGTTTTAATATTTATATTCTAATTTAATTAAATCATTAATCAATGAGTTAAATATTGCATCATTATTGTGTCATACATATTTTAATTTATTTGATGTACCAAAATTATAAAAACATACAATTATGTATGAAATATTATTATCTTTACAACGAATATATAAAGTCGAAATGATATCTTATACAACCCTATGTAATTTTTTTTTACTAAAAGATATTTGATTATGTCATTTTTTCTTTATTTTAAATTAATTAACATAAAGTGTTGTTATTACTCCCATGTGGCACAATGGGGTCCCAAATTCGACCCAAGGATTCCCATGGTCGGATATGTATCATCCAATAGGATTTAGACACATTTTAGAGTATTGCACATTTATTATAATATTATATTTTACCCTTATTTATTATATTTACCCTTTAATCATGCTAAATAAAATATTTACTAGACTAAATATTTAAAATGTCTACAAATAAAATTTACCTATTTAAAAAAATTATACCTATTGATTCCAAATATGGCATCCATTTTTCAAAATTCAAAACACATAAGTGGGAGAAATTAATTTAAAATTAATTCTCGCTGTTAAAACAATTTGCTTGTTTTTAGAAAATAAAAAATATAAAAAATTGACACTTGTTTCTGTCAAATTTCAAAATTAAATTACTTAAAATAACCAACATTAGATTAAATGGTCAAATATATTATAATTGAACATTAAAACTAATTAAAAAGATAATATAAAAATATAACTAAATTATATTAAAATGAACTTTTGAATTAAAATACAGTATTATTAATTATTCACTAAAAAATGAACTTTATTAGAAAAAGACCAAAAATTTACCCAAAGAAAATTCTGATGTCCCGAATCTAAAGAAGAATTTTATTTTGTCAAATATAACATATAAAAATGAGAGAAACTATATTTAAAAAGGGGTTTCCCTTAAAAGGTTTTAAATCGGCCCTTTAGTGAATATTATAGTATTTATGCGTATAATGGAGTTTTTTACTTATTTTATGCCTCTAAATTTTATTGGATAAATGTAAAAATATTCAATAAAAAGGTACAATAATATTGTATTTAGTTCTATTCATTCCCACCAATACAACGTCTAGGCGTAAACTGCCATTTAAAATATATATATTATATTATTAGTGTGAAACATAAGATTTCAAAGAATCGTATTGTTGCGTATCAGGTATGTCATCGAACATAGCATCCCCATTAAAGTATAATTAATATTTAATTCACCAATATTAATAAAAATGAAAATTTTCATGTTCTTTATTTACCTGGGATGTTATAAGAACAACTAAAATATAGTGGATATTACATCATGAAGGACTCAAATAATCAATGTTCCATATTTTTTATCATTCAAAAGATTATCATTATTCATAGTTTGATAATGTTTTGTCAACATAGAAAAAATAATTTTCATTCTATATCTAATAACATATGTCTAGACATATTAAAAATAACTTTATTTTCTGTTACATTTAGTATTACCATGGTTCCTTCAGGATCCAACCATTAACTAAAACTAAAAAACCCAATGTTAACAATACTAATAATATTAGAAACCATATAGTCATTAAAACAATCTACATTATATCTAAATCTTAGATCTATATGTTAAATACATAATTCATATTGTTTAAATATGTTTATTTATTTTCATAATTTATTTAAATTGTTCATGATGGTTTATAATGAAAATAAACAGAGTGTATTCCCTATGAGTTTCAAACTTAGTGCATAGTGAGGATCAGGCTCATTTACCAGGTAATAATCAATTCAATCAAAAAGAAATATTTTTATAATTTTTACCACTGGTTATATATGTTCTATAACCATTTCCACATTTAGTATCCATCCAAGGTTGTATTTCTTAGTAATCCATATAATCTATTCCTTATAAAAACATTAGGATATTATCATTTACTGTGTACTATCCTATTAGTTCTCACTAATGTTTTTCATAACATTTTTCAATGTATAATAATGTATATCCACTAATACAAACAATAATATCTTTGGATTTTCATATACATATTTCACATCTTTTTCCCTGAATATTTATTAAATTATAGACAAAAATGATCATAATGTTATAGTGACATTGGAATCATGGAATCAATGACAACTATTTCATAAGAATTATTCATCATCACACACATTGTTCTTCATTACTATCACCAGTAAAAGATATATCACACATGACACATATAATATTATGTTGGGAAAGAAAAAATTGGAATGGGTGTGAACATATTATCTATAAGGGTAAACATGGGAAATGTGTAGACATACTATGAGCATAATGGTTTGAGAACATGATCATAACATATGAATACCATACCCTAAATATCAAATAAAAAAATATTAATTCTCGGTATATATATTGGCATTTCATTATACATGAATTATAAAATAAATAATAAACATTATGCATAAAGTAATAAAATAAGTATTAGACTTGGAGTTGGGGAATACATATAATCATATAAATCCTTAAATAATTGATACCCACCAAGATATTCATAATTCATAGGCTTGGGATATCCACCCATGTACTTACATTGTGATTGGGATAACATACTATGTACACACTTTTTGAGCCTGTTATAACTTTTCATGTACCCTATTTTTAGGCTTGTGATATCCTCTATTCTACACTTTAATCTCATTAATCATTACAAAATTCATTATAGAGTGATTTATGTACCACATGTCATATAATCAATATATGTTTCTTAAAAAATATTATAATAAATTTATCATATCAGAACCCTGTAAATGTAATGGGTTTTATAAATAATTCATTATATCATATCCTAAAGTAATGAAATAGGTTTCAGGAAAAAAAATTCATCATAAACATAACTCATCTAGAGAACGACTATGAATAGTATTATCAAATCAGGTCCCTATTAATGTGTATTTTTCATCAAAGGAAGTCATATTAAATGCAATATTAATTAAAAAATAGACTAGGAAAATTCATTGAGGAAAATTACATTAATTTAAAAAGAAATTTTTAAAACAAAAAACTCATAAGAAAATTGGGAAATATTTTTCATTGAAACTAAATATGAAAATATTTATTGTATATTATAATCCTTTGAGTGGTTATGATGGAAGGAAATTCAATACACGATAATACAATAATTCTTTCACATTTTTGGAAAAATTCAAATGGGAATTACTTTGAAAAGGATATGATAATTCATTTTAAAACATTTTATAAAACATAAAATATGATATAAATGAATTTAAAATACTAATATATCTGTTAATTTTTTTGAAAAAGTATTAAAAATTGATATTGATGAAAACTGGGTTATCAATCAAAGTGATAAATAAATTTAGTTTTTAAAAAACATTTTTTTGAATAATTAGTACATAAACAGGTGAAAATAAAATTAAAAAATTATTCTCAATATATAATTATATGATAATATTTTAAATTAGTTTATGGAGATACATATCATAATATTTCATCATTATATTCATAATAATGAACAATCCCAATAAATGATCATATTTTATTTGAAAAGATGACCACTATCGTTCTTTTGAATAGTAATACCCATGAAGGAATTATATTATATTAAAATTATAATATCATGAGGATAAATAAATTCATGATGATATATATCAAATGTATGTGTGCACACCTCTTAATATATTTTAGGTTCATAACATAACATATGTCCCAAAGAAGACAAAATGACATAGAAATCGCATACCTTCAGTCTTGACTTCCTTCATTCAAATTGGAACCTCATGTATAATAAATAAAAGATTATTTTGAATATATTACAGAACCATTTTATAAATATCATATTATATATAATTTAATAATTACATTTTATAACAATTTTTTATCAATTACCTGTTAATATAACATTTCCAGCAATAACTACTTTGTTATTTATTTTTGTTGGTATTTTTTTTACGGTCCCTTACATTGATCATGATTCCATCATCTATATAAGATTAAAAATTATATAAGTCTCATTAATTTTAAATATATTTGTAGATAAATTAATACGTAAATATTTTATATAAAATGAAATAAACCATTTATAGAGATGATAAGTTATACGTATGGGGAAATGTTGATTGTATTTAATCAATAGAGAATGAAAATAAATGTAAATATTATATTCGATATATATAATAAATGTTACTTTATATATATATATATAATATATTATTAAATTTTATCTTAATTAAATTCATGAAAAGCATTAGTAAAAAATGAATTACATCTATTTATGTGGTATTAATATATCACACACTGGAACAATGTCACAATATTCCCCATAGAATAGAATGTATCAATGTATATATGATGTGATAAATAAATAAGTAAAATTATGATAAAAAAATCATATATATTAATTTATTAAATCCTTATTTTTACTCATTCAAATCATAACCAAAAAACTCATCACATCTATTCACGAGGTTTTATCCCACAATACACACGAGCTTCGTTACTGTTTAAAAATTAGTTAATGTTGAGATGGATGTTGGTTATGTTATTTATATATTAAAATATTGTTATATAGGGAAATATTTTATATATTCATATTTTTTATTGATTTCAGTGAGGTTTAATAAGAAATAAAAAAAATACACACATTTAAGAATTTTATATCTTCTTCGGAGAGCCTCTATCGGTTTGTATATTAAACATTATTATGAATGATTACTAATCTACATGAAAATATTGGTTTTTGGGAGGAAATCAAGGAATATATTTATTATGGTCTTGGATGTAATAAATTTTTTTACGTGTGAAAATTATAAGATAGGGGTGTCATTTTATAAATGTGGGAGATGACAGACAACAAATTTATGAAAGGATAATGTTATACCAAAATTTTTGTCCTAAAAAACCTCAAAATTGGTATTTATAGGTTGTTATAGGTGAGAAGGTCTATATATGGATAAAAAATTGTATTGGACATGTATTAGATCAATTTTAACTTTTATATTCTATGTGTAACCCCTGTTATTCCAATTTTTTACTTTGACAATGATAACTAATTTTTATTAATTTCACTATTAATTTCTACCAAAAATTTATCTACACATAGTATTTAATTTAAATTATTATAATTATAAATATTGAATACACATTACAAAATTACATTAAAGAATATTAATGTTTAAATTTACAATTAAACCCACTAATGAGACGATAAAGCTGTTTTCTGAAGGGAAAAGTTTGTTAATGTTTAATGAAATTATATAAAAAGTATTTTTTAAATTTATTGAAATGAAATTTATTGGACTAATAAATATATATTTTAACTAATTTTCCTTGTAAAAACAATTTAAAAAAAATTACAAATATTCATTCTTTAAATGAAAAGGTCGATTTCACTAAAAAACATGTATTTTCAATATTCATCGAAATATTCTAATTTTTTTAAAAAAACCCCAAATTTAATCTCCATGATTATTTTGGTATATATATTTCAAAAATAATTTTTATTTCGTGAAATAAATTTTTTAATGGTATGAAAAATAACTTTTATTATTTATTCATGAAATGTTTTTTAAGATAAAAAATATTTTTAAAACATATAATGACTTTTTTAAACAATATCTACTTTAATATCCATTTTTTCTCGAAATTACAATTATTTAAACAAAATAAAAAAAATTATTCCAATTAATACATTCAAGATTAATGGTAATGTAATAATAGTCATGTTTAAATATTAATATTAATCATGTTCGATGGATTGTTAAAACACATTATTGTGTGTACTACAAGATATTGAAGAATAAAATTTATTCAGAATCATATTTCATAAAATATCAAGCTATTATAACCTAGGTTAAGGATAAGTAAGAAAAGAGGATAATTAGAAAATAAATCACTAAAAAGGAACTAATCCTACTAAGAAAAACACTATTGGTATCCTGAATGAATGAATAGTTGTGTGAATAATCAGATTTCCAATACACTAAACGAAATATTTCATCGGTTTAAAATCCAAAAAAAACTTATTCACCTAATGAATTTTTCTTTCACATAATTAATGGGTTTCTTGTATAGAAATATGATTCATATATTCTTCTGGGAATCTATTCATGTATAATAATATACATCCACTGAGAAATTTCCTTCATTGAACATCCCTGTAAATATTAAAATAATTTAATTACATACTTAAGACAAGATAAAGCCAAAAAAGTTCCATATGTTGATATTAATTGTGATAATAATCCCCCATAAAATAAATAATAATTCTCGATAAGTATCTCAAGAAGTCTCCTCATATAATTTTGACTACCCTACTAGAATGTATACTCTCCACTAACATGTATCTTCTTGAATCCGTCTATGATTCCATAGAACCCATATGTATTGAATCGTATTTCCCCACATCACATTATCTATTTGGTCCACCAGATTATTATTTATCCACACAATAGATTCTTGTGGTTCAAGCTCAACATCATAATATTCGAGTTGATGTCTTGGATCAGTCTCAGACTTTTGAATATGAGTCACCTGGAATACATTATGTAAACCATGATAAAATTGATGAAGCTATAACTGATATGTTACCTTCGTGATGAATTCGATGATATTTAAATAAACTAAAAATGATGAATCCAATTTGAAATTCCTCCCAATATATCTATGCCCCAATTGAGGGATCACCCACAAGAAAACCATTTCACCAACCAAAAATCACATGGGTCATCACAATTGGTTAATATAATTCTTATACCTATATTGAATCATAACCACCCATTTTGTAATAAAATTATAATTCTATGAGGATTCATATACCATAATATTCCTAATAATAGTGTAGTCCCCTAACTCATCCCCAGAAATACATGATCAATGTACCCCCTATGAAGAGCCACAAATGAACTAATCTGAAATGAAGACTGAAAGATGTTATTATGGGAAAACTCTAAAAATGAATATTTATCATCCCAATAAGCTCTAAAATCCACAATAAACACTCAAAAATATCCTCAAATGTTAGGATTATTATTTTTAAATATATGTCTGTCTAGTGTTGAATGACAATGATCAACATTAAAAGGGTAGTGATTGCCTTGTCTTAGCCATTCCAAATTTGTGATGTAAAAGATACATCACTCTAAGAAAAGAAATCAGATTGAAACATCATGAAGATACATAATATGAAAAAAAAATCAACCCTTTGTCATCAAGTAATTTCATCTCTCGTATTGGTATGAAGTGAGCTAACTCAGTAAACTAATCCACAGCCACCCAAATTATGTCTTCACCACACAGGGTACTTGATAACCATATCGTGGTTTTTTAAATCAACGTAAACAAAATCAAAAAATCCACTACATATGGATTGAGTAATGGTCTAGTCATTTGATGCTCATTATTTATATTTTAATAAATATGAAAATTAAAAATAAATCGGTAAATTTCTCTCTTCATGTCAGTGGACCGTAACTGCTACTTGACATCATGATACATCTTCATCAATCCTAGGTTCCCTTCCCAATGAAAATAATATGATTCCCTCATTATCTCATCCCTCTTAGAATATGAATCCATTTCACAACCATGTAATAGATGTAATTCATGTCTATCAAGAGTTGAAACTAAATTATAACCAATTAAATTCGACCTATCATGCATCACGACACACTTTAGACCACTATCTTTACTTTGTACATTATATATGCGAATGATTGGGTGATAAAAAAGTGTCCAAAAACAAGTAACCCTATATCCTCATTTACACCCAAATTTCATTCTACCAAAAAGCTCATGTTCTTCAATCCAACTTTTGACAATATTTTTCGAACATTATGTTTTTATATTTATAAATCATCGAAAACCACATTGCCCTTTTCAAAAGAATATATCATATTTATGTTGAACTTCTAAAAGTACCTTACCCTATTCCTCAAATAATTATTCATGAAACACAAGGATAAATTATAATTGATACTGTTATAGTATATATATATATATATATATTAAAAATCAAAAAAAAGTAACGAATCCAATATTTCATCAAATGAGACATATCCAATCACTCTATGTCATGAGTAGTGTAGGTTCCTTATGGTATTCCAGTTTATGAATCTCATAAGTGACAACCTAATCTCCCTTTATCGGAATAACTCCAAAACTATTATCATACATGTAAAAATACTCTACATAAATATTTGTATACTAAGGAATAGTTGAGACCAGATCCCACATCAACATTCACTTAATGTATATGAATATATCCTCAAACTGTTCTATCAAATCGAACTTGAAACCCTTCTATGTAATCAAGATCATGCGAACCACCGGGAAATAATAAACATGATATAATATCATATAGTACAAATCCAATCGAATAAAAATCTAGTTCTAAAATAAATTATGTGGACCTTTTGAGGTTATACCTAAAAATTCTTTATTCGGATCAACCTATTTCCCTTATTAAGAAACCATGTACCCATGAAATACCCATTTATATATCCAAAATTTAAACATAGAGTACTTATAATTAATGTTTTGTGCCGATATAATACTCACCATGATCTCAATGTATTTAACATCAGGGAATATATAAGGATTTTGTCAATTAACAAAACAAAAAAGGAATACAAGTATGGGTGATGGAATTTTTTAGGTTATCTATAAACACTGATAGAGAATTAATCCCTCTAATGATTATAAAAATATTCTCATACAACTAGTAACTACTAATAAATGATATATTATAGATGTATTTCCCTATGAAATGAAGCTGATGGTATCCAGAATCAAAATCAATCCTAGATAACAACAAATATCCCCTCAAATAATCAATCAAGCCATCTATTCTTGAAAAACGATTTTTTTTAGTATATCGATTCAACTTATGGTGTACAACACATAATTTATGAAAACCATACACCTTATTGGAGAATGAAAATAGACTAACTCAAGGGGAAGTACTCATTATGGTGAATTATTTACCTTATATATCATCATGATACTTGTTATTCAATTTTAAATCATCTGGTTCCTTGCAATAAAGTTCAATCGATATCTAGAGCACACCAACCATCAACACATTATCAAATTCCACAACATTGTGTTGTAGAAACCTAGATAAATTTTATGTAAATTCATATAGGTACAATTCAACCACCAATAAATAATATTGGAGTCACCCTTGGATTCACTATGAGAATCATGCATGCCACCAAAACTAAAATGGATTATCGCCTAAGAAATTTCTAGTCCAACTCTATCAAACTCAAAATCCCATTATTGGACAACATGAAAATTTAACATTTAAGAGATAAATAGTTTTCAAATATATAATAACAATTGATTTGGTGATAATAAATTTTCATCCAGTCAATGCCAATGACCACATTTAGAATTTTTATCTCCATATAAGAAAAAATATAAATATTCCCAGTCTCAGAAACCACTATTAGACAATAGAGACAGATATGAAGATGAAGGGTATTTCATTCCAGGGTGTATCAACAGATAGAAACGTAGAGGATAATTAATATAGTTTGTCTAACCCAAAAACTAAATGATCAAAGAAAAACAGATGGGATGATAATATATCATACAAAGAAGTAGGGAGAGTACAAGAGATCGAGATTGTGCCACAAACTATGGAGGGACTCCCTCCTCCACCAGAAAAATCCTTATCGACCACATATTCATTAACAAATGCCTAACAATGACACATATAGGCTCATGAGTAAAAAAACATCAGCAATCATTGTGGGGGTATGGACATGTTTTTGAGTACATAATACCACACCTTGACCTTATTAGTCGTGCGAAACTATGAAAACATGTAACATAGTCACATTATATGTGTTGTATAGAAACAAAAATTACATGTCTTGAGTGAAATAGGATAGTCCATGAGAATGTATCATTTCCCCATTCAATTATATCACTATATGTAGTATCTTCGCAAAAAAGGATTATATGAATCTTGACTTGTATGTGACTAATAACCAAAAACCTAGCATCAAACTTTTTAATTCCACATCGTCCTATAAGAATTAAAAATTGGGACTATTTTGGATATGTAAAATTTCATTCCACATAGAAGGGGGAAGAAGCCCAGTAACTCTGTCCTCCCTAATTTCCCTATGTATTATTAGTTCATTACAAAGAAGTATAGTATACTTGGTCCCATAAAAATTCATAACACGCCATATAAACTTTTGTAATGGACAATATTGAACTCATTATATTTACGAACTCCATTTCATAAAATAAGTGGTTGAAAGAGGATAAAATATATAAATCATTATGAATATTCATAAACCATACATTACTCTTACTGGAGAACCATTAAATATTGATAATGGTCCAAGTTTAGTTCATCAAGGAATAACACCTCCAAGATGTGGTCCATGAGGGTCACCCCTACTACGGCATCCATTCTCTCTGCTTGTAGCATGAAATCCCAAAATATATCAGCTTCTTCTTGGAGAATAATGGGTACACGATTAACCTTTTGATAATAATGGGTCTTTACAAAGTCAAGAATCTCTCAATAACTTATATACAGTCCTATGCATCCTAAGGAACTTCAGTTCCCTAAAAATAAGTAATGAAAAAGATAAAATTCATGAAAAAATTAAACTATTAGTGGGATACACTAATGGAATCATATACACTAATGAAGAACTAGCTATGTGATTCTTGATTAGGCATGACCTTTTTTAACCACTTTAGTAGTAATTATTTATTCTAAATTTCATCCTCTCAATCAATAATTATTGACAATAGATATGAATGTTATCTATGTTGAGACATTTCCCAAAAACCTATAAAAACATTAATTAATTCCAATAGGTTAATAAAAATTCCTATAAATATATGGCTAATAATATTTCATAGGAAAACACAAGGGTTTTAAATGTATTTATACCATAGAGGAAACCAACAATAATAAGGAATTACCCCCTGATCCCTACCGCAAATCCAATTCAACCCTCTAGTACCTTCACGATTTTATGAACCAAAAATATACACTCATTCATATAATAAAATTATATCAAAAAATTTATGGCGTGAAATTATATGCAAATAAAAAAACCATAATTTTAGTAGAGATATTTTATTTATGATCAATATAATGCAAGGGACAAAAATATATTGCATGTGAACAAACATTCATAGAATGATGATTGAATGCACGCCAAATATCATAAATTAATATACAAACATCATTTCAATTATTGAATGTGTATTTAATTATTGTAAATAGGAACTAAAAAAATGAAATTCTAAATTAATGGAATCTCATAGGTCAACTATAGAGTGTTATCTATGTACTGATATAGTTCCCCTAAAATATTTCGACAATCTTATGTTTAATATAACATATTCCAAATCATGTCCAATAGAATAAATATTTTTGTGAACATGGTCCCTTAATAACATTTTGTAACTCCCTAACATAAATCAGCATGACCAATTTAGGGGTTCCAAATGACCTCATACAAGCCTCCTAATATTTTAGAGGTTTCCAACTAGCTATGAGGGCCCATGGAATAGCATGGGGAGACAATACCCTCAATACCATGATATTCGAGAGTGTAGTACTAGAAAATATTAAAATAATGTGATAAATAATTAAAATTTAATATCAATCAGTCTAATAATAATAATAACAAAACCCAACCCATGTAGTATAAGTATTGAATGTCTTGGAAAATAATCTAAAATATATAAAAAGGATCCAGAGTATGAATAACACGAACATTAAAGCATCAAAATCCATATCAATGACCGTCTATAATTTTCAACATCATTATTATAACCTTTTAATTCATAAATCATTAGTTTATTTCCTTCACCAGATCCCTATGAAAAATATATAAAAGTGCAGTGGAATTCTATAATAGAGATTGACGAAAACACTAGGTATGACACCACCAACAATCCATAAAATATGTGGATAATTGATATAGGGGAATTACATGAATGTACATAGTATACACATATAAAAAAAATATATCACATAACTAAAATATATATTTTGGGTCCTTGGAGATTGGATATACCTACATTAGCGCCATTACATAAGGAATTATGATCAGTCAGATGACACATTCCCATTTATTGCATTTTCCCAAAACATGACTGGAATATCCACCGGGAAGGGGTATCCAAAATCATCTAAATCAGTTTATTATACATTCCCCCCGATGGGAATAGTCCACGAGGATCAACAGTCACACTCCACATCAAAATAGAAGAACAAAAAAATACGGTAAAATATTTAAAAATTAGACCAAACATCACATAAATTAGAAAATCATAAAAACCATAATAATTCACATGACATAAACACAAGAATATGTCTCACATTGATACAAACAGACACCACATTTTATAAATCTTCTAACATTATTCATTAGGGCTATAGTCACATGGAAATAATTTATATAAAACATTAACTAATGTAATGGTATTCTCACCATGAGTGAAATAATGATGATCATGGAAAAGAACAAATTACATGTCTGTAATCACCCCTAAATCCTAGAACTATTCTAAATTTCAAATATTTATAACTATAGGATTGATTTATTTGAGTAACCACACTGAAAAAATGTGATTATATGATAAAATCATTAAGGAAGATATGATTCTGTTATTAGTCTTATTCCATGTATTGTGTTAAATACAAATCCATGAATCGAAATGTCAATTAATTTTATTATCATTAAAACCATCATTAAATAAATTTGGAACCCTTAAATATGAACAATAACAGAATTATATAAATCATTCTAATCAAGGAGAAGATAAGATAATTAATAATGATCAAATAAGAACTTATTGGATAAAATATGCCAGATCAATCAACTGTTTGGGAATTGAAGTGAGGAGTTATAAGGGGATGGTAGAGAACAAACTCAACGGGACAGAGCCAGTTTTTCAAAGTAGAATTAATGTAGGAGTGTAGAAAAATAATTGATACATCAATGAATTAAATCATTTAGGAGTGACTATAATCAGGGACTAAATTAAAAAATTCATATCGTGGACTATCATATTTCCAAATACACAAAAATTCAGAGACTGGGATTAAAATAAATAACCCCACATTTCTATTGATTTTTTATTTTATTCAAAGTTTTTTTATCAAATAATAAATTAAATTCCTGGATTTGGTCTTGAATCCATTCATACCGTGAGTATCCACTCCGAGAGTGATCAAATCCTATAGCCAAATTTCCATCATTTGATCCATTTTATTTTAAAAAACCCCCTTACAATAATAAAATCATTTAATTAATACAGTAATACAGGAAAAAATATAAAAATAGGGTACCTTTAGATAAAGGATCTTACATCTGTATTGGATCTTAATTAATTTTATCTTAATTCAATGTTTTTTACTCATAATATTATTAAAATGAAAAAATGTAAAATTATTATTTAATGACAGAATGGTCAAGGTTAAAAAACATTTTTAAATATTATATTATATATAATATATCATTATTCATTATGTTTTAATATATAATGATTTAGTATTATGCTTATTTATTTTTCTTCATTTCTCAATGCATTATAAACCACATGGAACCCGTTATAGAACGACCCATCACAAAAATTTGGATTTAATTTTTTCAAAAAAATATAGATTTAACTTCAAAAGGATATTACATAATTATTGAATGGTTTCTAGATGTTTTAAAAGGAGTTACAAAAATTTATTCTATATAAAATTATTCGCGTTGTTACAACATTTATCACACTATGACTAGAACTTCATAAGGCATATTAAAAAAACATCATAAGGTCCATTCACACCATGAGCATTATGTCATGAATGGGTATCATTGGAACACATAATTTGTGATATTAGATGTTTAATTTTATATATTATAATTAAATAATAATGAAATGAATGTGGTTATCGTTTATTGTAGTGGAACATTCCATCTTAAGGATGCATCATGGTAGGATGAACCACTCTTTAACAATCCAATTTTAAAAATTTATGTTTCATGTGTAAAATTGATCATTCTCTTATATAAAGGTTCAACATAAAATTGATTAAACTTATATTTTAGTGGTTTGGTCTAGGTGAGGATCATGTACTGAATAATTGGGTTGTTTCATGATTACATTAAGGATCAAAGTTGATTCAGAAACCCATGAGATAATATTTATATAATTAATTATCATATATTGATTTTATTTAATGGATATTGTTTTTTAGAAATACGTGTTTTCACAAACCATGACATTATATTAATAATTATGACATTCTTGACCACTGGGAATCTATAATTGTAGTTAAAATTATATATTAGCATGAATTTATTGGCGTTGAATCATCTTAAAATTCATGATATGTTTCCATTCAAAATATTTTTGCACGTATAAAAATCACATAGTTGTTTATAATAGTGAATTAGTCCTAAATAATAGAATAACGGTCGAATTCTATTGAGAATAGAAAACATATTGTACTTTTTCTTTAAATATATCCTCATCATTAGAAGAATGAGATTTTAGATAAAAATAGTGAATTTCACATATAAATGGAAAGAGATAATATGAATTCTAGACACTCACTAGATATGTGAATAAGGATAAGATGTTTTTACTATGGGATTTTATAGTAGAGATTTTTTGAAGTTATTAAAGCCAAAAAAGGTAGTGAAAATTGATCCCACATCATTATTGTTACTTCATTATGTGATTATGGAATAAGAACATAAAATTAATTTGGTGATAATGGATATAATTTTATTTTTGAATATAAAAATATTTAAATTATTGTTGTTATAAACTAATAGGTCCAGTGTGACTGATCTCAACATGTAACAAAGTTGTGGGAATTATTATTTTAGGTGAATCAAGTCATTTCATTTGCATTCTCCTTATATTAGGCTTCATATGGTGAACTGGAAAAATTATCATGTTTTCCACATTATATTTCATTTAATTATATCATCTTCAATCAAGAATTAAATATTATATATAATTATGGAATAAGAACAATTGAAACAGATGACATATGAATTGAAATACATTTATTTACACTCCCTCCACAATCTATAATCCATTTGGATACTAACTATTGGTATCAAAGATAAATTTTTATCATGATGTTTTATTATCAAGGAATATATGGAAATTATTTTTAATCATATAGGAATTCATCATTTGGATAGAAAATACTACATTATAAAATCCAATTGCAACCCTATTTTAAATCATTAGGGATGAATATGTATAGAACTGCTATAATTAAAATAATTGATCATAAATATATTGTATATTTATATGGAAGAAAACATATAGAGTTAGATTATAACTATAAGGTGATTTATTAATGAGGTAGTTCTATAGACGAACATACCTATACAAATTTGAAACCAGGGAAATCATATCATTATATGTGGGAGAAAATTGTTAACAATTTAAAACGTGATTAAAAAGATTCATAAAAGGATATTGGAATTTCATAATATGTTTTAGGATCTAATGATGAGATGGAATGATATAAATGATTTTATGTTTTTGTATGTGATGATTAGAATGTATTATGGAATGGAAATTGGAGATATCATTGTTGATGCAAAGAATAAAAAAAGAAACGTCATAAGATAGAAAACATTTTTAATATATTTTTTGGTACATGAAGATAAATATCCAAAGGAATTAATGTTAGACCACATTAGTAGAAATCATACTATATAAAAGATAATTAATATTGAAAATGATTTGGGGTAAAAGAATAATTCTTAGTATATAACATTCAATCTAATAAAAAAATTTATTTAATGAAGATCATGATGAATAACAAGCGGATGATGAAATTTATTCCCTCTCCTCCAATATTAATAGAGGAAAAGATAAATTCAATGGAAATATTCCAATAACATACATTCGGTGTTTCCATGATATGAATATTATATATATGTTTCCTAAGAATATTCATGTTGAAAATGACTATTAAATCCCCATAAAAAACTATTCAATAGTGAATATTATTATAGAATTACATTATATAAATTATTCAACAAGAATATCATACATCCATGAGAAGAGAAGAAAAAAGAGGATACATATGTTGAGGTTTTTAATGACTATGGATACGACAATAATGGATTTATTGTTTAGGATATAGGTACTACACTAGTGGAAGAATGTGACGATGAAGGTGTTAAAGTGGAGGGAAGGGTTGACCTAGAATATGAACATTTGGCTAAAATTTATTAAATTTACATTTATTGGGACAAAATAAAGAATGAAAATAGAATATAATGACACTAAAAAGTCTATATAAAAAAATAAGAGGATAAGTTTCATTTGAATGAAATTATTAAATGATTCCGAATTATAAAATTCAAAAACTAAATGAAGGGAGTTGATTTTTGACTAACTATTTGACAAATAAGACTAAATTATTGATGGAATTGATTACTTATTGAAATATTGGATTAAAATAATGTTATAAATTGATGTTTAAGTGTTGATGTATCAATTTATATGCGATTATCTAGAAAAAACCTTACTACTTGAATGAAAATAGGTACACAATTGAAAACCATAAATATAGTCTTAATATTATATAACGATAGAGAAAACAAAATATGTGTTCTCCATAGAATACATATAATTTATATAGTGATTAAAAAAGTATGAAAATACATTCATACTCATTAATTGAAATTTATTGTTACTTATTTTTTGTATAATGATTTTAGACACAATGAAATAATGTGGGCTTAAATGTAGAAATGAATTATTCTAATGGAGACTCCATGAAAGACTGAAAACTACATGTATAAATCATAAATAAAGATAATAAATAAATAATAGAAATTTTTTCTTGTAAGATGAGGAAGAATAAATTCAGTTGGATGTGGTAAAATTATATTAACCACCAAAGGAAACTATATAGAGTATATGGGATAATAATGTCAAATATTAGGAATAAAATTTCATTGAAGATTCCATAAAAGTAATAGATAGATCCAATATGAGGATCTCACATAGTTTTACTTCCAAAATTATTGGAATTCAATATCTTATAAAATGGATTAAAATGAAAAATATATAGTAGTCCGACTTGAAAATGATGACCAGATTAGTGTCTTTGGATTTGAGATACTAAAACAATTAAATTTAGAGAGATAAGGAACACAAAGGTATTATAAGATAAATTTCATGGGAATAATAAAAATTGTGTGAGTAAATTATGTTTCATAGGACATGAAGGGGTGTCCAATAATAAGACATGTCTTATCAATGGAAGATATTGGAGAACCTGTTTGTTCGCATAGTAAAAAAATAGAAATTCCTACCACACTGATGAATAAGATAGATTATTTGTTTCAATGGTGTATGGAAAAAATTGACATAAAAATAAAATTTATTTTAGTGAATAAATTATTTTTTATCTTGGTTAAGAAATATGGTTCCCGAGTCACTCTTAATTTCACATGTGACCACAATCATATGTGGGATGCTTACAAAAAATAAAATTTGTTTTGAAAGGCCATCTAGCTGATGAAATAAAAATCAATATCTTTTCTAATGGAAGAATATGTGGATGTTTTTTCACCCATGACAACCAATTACATGGATAAGAAAATATATTATTCTATGTGTATTGATGATTATAGTAGGATGGTAAAGATAACAGTCATTTCTCACAATTATTATATATTCAAATGCATTATTTGTAATCGTAGGTTAGGGAATTATATAATTATGATAAAAATAGAGAGTCTATATACTGATAAAGTTAATGGATACACTAATAACATGGTAGAATAGTACCTTCAAAATAATATCATTAGACATCATGTTTCATGGGAGAATACTTCACAATGAAACGAATTCATTGATTGAAGGAACCAAATTACAAAAAACATTGCAACAGAAAAGTATCATATTAAATATTTTCCTTGAATAATATAGGACAAAATTGGTTATTATATAATTAAACATATTTAAAAAGGATTTATTATAACTCTATAAGAATATTATACACATTATGAAATGTGGTATGAATAGAATATGACTCTAAAATATTTTCAAGTAGTGAAAATAAAATTTATTTCTTGTAAAAAATGAAAAGATATATAAATTTACAAACAAGTGGATGATGTTATTTTCAATTTATATAAATTCAAAAAATAGGTGATAAAATTTATATAATTATTGTCTTGGGAAAATCAATGAAAAATAAGATATATCAATTAATCAGAATGATTAGACTTTGAAAAACAAGTAGTAAATGTCATTGTACCACTGTGAATATTTGATGAAGAATGTGGTGCTAAAGTGAATTATTTTGGGGTAGTATACATGGGTATAAGAAACTTTTAATTAGAAACTATGGATGATAAAAATAATATTTATTCATATTCTATAATCTTGGGGAAAATTTGGAATGAAATCATTATTGAAACGTAATTTGGATAACAGATAGCACTAGATGAAACATGATGTGTTGAGGATCAAGAATATAGAAAATTATTTCACATTTAGTGGATAAATTTATTGAATAAACATAAACATATGATAATTGGGAGAATTTATTTTTGATGTATATAAAAAATTTAAATTAATCATACATGGGAAGTTGATTCATTGTTGGATATAAAGAACACTATCATAACCAATTGAGTGTCTGAAATAATCTCAATAAGGATGGAAGAGTATCATTATGAAAAAAATGGATATTCTGTAAGGGGTTTTGGAAATTATTATCATTTCTATGTTTCAAAATGATTCTCATATGAACTTGTTGGAGAATATGCTAATATTATTAAATATGGTATTGAAAATAAAATCAAAATTCCGTCAAATAGACATTAATTTAGCCTTACTAAATTGATTAATTGTGTTGGGAGGCTATATTTTAGAATCACATTATTTTATTATTGATAAATGTTAAGATATATTTTTATGTTAATGAAGGAATTGTATAACAATAAACTATGATAATATTGGGTTACAATCATCTTGATTAATGTCAAAAGAAACATTGATTTTAAAGAGGATGAGTTGATCATATACATTACATCATGTATGAAACAGATTAGTGTATGTTGGTTCTCATCTTGGCTTAATATCTTTGATCCTTGAATGATGTACAATGTAAATTGTTTTGCAAAAATATGTGGTGTGTGTTAAATATTTCCATGTTTTGAAAATTAAAATTTTTATTTTGATCAAAGGTGATCGAATGAATGGATGATAAATTACTTCTAAAACAAATTATGCATTTGAATTTCTAAAAATGATTTAAATTTAGGATTCTCAGATTTTAAAAAATATGGAATCAACCAAGAAAAAGATATTGAAGGATGATGGTGTTATTTCAGTTGATTTAATTGAGTATTTATATATTTTTATGAGTTCATTTTATCTTATAATGTTTAGAAATATTAGGGTATTTTTCACTCATAATGCTTTCAGTTTCATTGTATCCCCATTGCATGTCAATAGATAAAGATTAATAAAATAATATGATTCATAAATTACATAGTAATTTTTTCTTTTTTGAACAAAATAATAGGATCTATTGGGATTTATGGCAGAAGAATGGGTAGGTATGACTGATTTTCTATGTAAACATAAATTGGTTCTTTCTATCATTGAATGTTTCTACATTTAATTTTTGATAAATAAGTAATACTACATTTCCATATACTCCATGGTGGCTTATTACGTTTGGTATAATCATTCTTGTACTTTATTAATTTTGATGAAATTATTTCTTAAGGATATTTGTAAAGACCCGTAAATTTCAAGGAATTTTTTTTCTTAATTTTCTTTGGAATTTTACAAGAACGCAGTTTCTGACGGTGCCTGATTCCGAGGCCGGGTGTGCCCGGAATCATTTTCTGAAGTTTGGCTCGGGTACGTTCAGTGAACGGACGAGCGGGTTTTTCTAACTTTTGAACCGGTGCCCGGAATCGAATTCTGAGGGCACCGATGAAATTGCAGCGCCGGTATTCGCTTAGAAACGCCTCTTCCAGAGTTGCGTTTGCTCGGGTGTGGTTTTTAATTTTCGGGCTTAAAGTTAAGAAATAAAATAATTTTGCGACAACTTTATTTTATTTCACTTAAGCCACTTGGAAGCCACTTGAAGCCACTTAAAGGCGGCTTGAACTGAGTTGAACTGGATAGGATGCTATCCGGAAATATCCTACCCCCTTGGTAGGATATTTGTGAGGTGGGGCCCGCACGAGCCCCGCCGTTTCTTTCCACTAAGAAACGCACCCGTGAAAACCCGTCTTAATGAAAGTCAACCAACGCGTTTTCTAAATTCTTAACAGACCATTTAATTGGGCGGTTTATTTCGTGAATTAAATGGGCTGTTTCTTTCGTGAATTAAATGGGTCGTTTCTTTCGTTGAATTAATTCAACGAATTGATGGATCGTTTCTTAACCAGTTTTTCAAATTCGTTGGCGTAATAATAAAATAAGACCAATGCTTAACCTCTGGTTATTTGCACTTAAGAAGATTTGGGAGAACCCTCGCAACTTCTTCTCCCTCGCGAAGAACGCGAAGAACGCGAAGAACTCCGAACCCGGAAATCGACGACGCCTTCGCCCGAGACGTTCTTCCGATCTCCGATCTCTGATCTCCGATCACCGACCATTCGAGGTGAGTGCTTTCGGATTTCCTCTCAAGTTCTTTTCTTTGGTTTTAAACGAAACACAGATTTAAATATTAATAATTTAAATCTGTTGTTCTTGGTTCGTTGAGCTCGCCGACTCAACGCCGGAATCCGCGACGACGCGTCGCCTCCCCGCGACGACGCGACGATCGATCTCTTCCGCGACGATCTCTTCCGCGAAGAACGCCCGCGCACGACGATCATCAAGGTAGGGATTTTTTTTTGGAAAATTACCCCCTTTTTAATTTTTTCTCGTGAACGTTCTTCGAAAATTAAAAATCCGGTTTCAATGAACAATTTTTATTTTTAATTAAAATTGTTGGATCATGTGTTGATCATTTTTCTCCCGGTTTTTTTATTTCTAACGCGGAGGGTGCGGGCCAAACGAACACGGCCCGACGACCCTCCGCCGTTCTTCGTTTTTTGCGGATTTGGCAGGCGACGACGGAACGTGCTGCAACGGGTGTTTGATGATCCCGCAGTAAAGAACGGAACCCGGGAGGAACAACGGCGCAGACGGGAAGGAAAACGGGTCACCGGAGCGACTCCGGCGGCCCGCGGAAGCCGGAGGTGGCGCGGGTCGCCGGCGCGGCAGCACCGGCGGCCGGAGGCGGCGGCACCCCGCGGGTGTCCAGCGCGACACCCCGCGGGTGCCGCGGGTGTCCAGCGCGACACCCCGCGGGTGTCCAGCGCGACACCCCGCGGGTGTCCAGCGGCACCCCGCGGGTGTCCAGCGCGACACCCCGCGGTTGTCCAGCGGCACCCCGCGGGTGTCCAGCGCGACACCCCGCGGGTGTCCAGCGGCACCCCGCGGGTGTCCAGCGCGACACCCCGCGGGTGTCTGGCCGACACCCCGCGGGTGCCGCGGGGGTGTCACGCGGGGCGGCGGCTTTCCCCCGCGTCGGCCGCTCGGCCGCTCGGCCGAGCCGAGCCGGACCAGCCCTGGACGGGCCGGGCCGGGCCAACCGAGTCGGACCCGACCCGGTTCGGGCCAACCAGGGGGGGTCGGGCCGGGTCGGGCCGGGCCCGGACCCCCCGTCTTCGGACGGACTTCGTTCAAATGGCCGTATCTTGAGCTTCGGGCCTCCAAACGACCCGCCGTCGGCGGCAACGCGATCCTTGGATCGAGACGGTCGTTTCGGTTTATCGCACTCAAGTTTCGGAATACTTGGGGTTCGGCCGGGTTGGTTCGTACACGAAACCAACCGGGCCCTCGGAGCGGAAACGCTCATATCTTGAGCTACGGACGTCCGATTGACGTGCCGTCAGCTTGGTTGATTTCCTCTAAGTGAGACGGATCTTTTGGCATAATCCGCCCGAGGTTTGGATGCAGGTGGAGTGCGGTCTGGTTGGTTTTGCCTTAAAAAACCAACCGGGCCCCTGGGACGAAAATGCCAATATCTCTCAGACCGGGCGTCTGATTGACGCGCCGTCTGCGACGTTGAGTTCCTGTTGACGATACGGAACTTTTGGATACATCAACTTCGGACTTCGTGTCAGTTGATGTATCAGCCTCTCGGCTCGTGGAGCGGACCCTCCCGAACGAGCTTGCTGTGTGCGGGAACCCTAGGTTGGCTGCGACTGCTACTTCGACATCGATGACCGTGCAGAGATCCTCAGAGGACTGCGGCGACGACTGTGCAGAGATCCTCCGTGGACTGCGGCGATGACTGTGCAGAGATCCTCCGTGGACTCCGACGACGACCGTGCAGAGATCCTCAGTGGACTGCGGCGACGACCGTGCAGAGATCCTCAGCGGACTGCGACGACTACTGCACTCAGCGATCCTACGTGGATCAGGGCTTCAGGTCCTGCGTGGGCCCGATCCTGTGTGGGCCCGATCCTGTGTGGGTCACTGCAGAGATTAGTTACCTATCGATCCTTCGTGGGTCCGACGACTTATATGGATCAGGGATCATCTTTATCGTCATCCGAAGAAGTATACCTGTGTGAGCTGAATCTTCTGTTTTACTCGATAGAGGTGGTGCGCTTGGTTGTAGCGGCAGACCCGCGATACTGGAGACGAGCGTACGGAGTACGGAGACCGTGTAGCCGGCTGAGACCTGAAGACTGCTCGACCGACTCGACTTGGAGTGAGTCGACTAGCCCAGTGGACGGAGCGCCCAGTATTTGGCGGCAGACCCACGGCGGACGGAGCGCCTGGTAGTTGGCAGCAGACCCGTGGTACTCGACTGGAGGAGTACCTCTGTAGGCTATTTGGGTGAGCGCCCGGTATTTGGCAGCAGACCCTCAGCGGACGGAGCGCCCGGTACTTGGCAGCAGACCCGCGGTACTCGATAGGAGGAGTACCTCAGCAGTCTTAGGTTAGTGAGAAGTACCTCGGAGTCGTGACAGGACCACTGTACACTTCAGAGATGGGGCTCTTCAGCAGTTACGTTTTTGATAATGAAAATCCTGGTTTGAGCTGAATCTTATGTTACTCTCCTTTGTGGAAATGTGTTGAACTATTCTATGTGGATTTACTGTTTACTCTCCTTGTGGATTTGAGTCTTGCTTTCCTGCGTGGATTGAGTTGTTCTTGAGCTCGTAAGCAGAGCTAGAATTGGGGACTTAGGTATATGTATGGGCATATACCTAAGTCGAGTCTGATGTTACTTCTTGATTGCATCTTTCTTTTGTGCTATATCCTATGTGGATTTCGGGAGACCTTCAGGGGTCTCGGGGTCCTTACTGAGTAGCTTATACTCACCCCTGCACGGGCTATGCCCGCACCTTGTTGTGTTGGTTGCAGACGACGGACAGCGCTGATCTCGGTTGGGGCGTGGAGCAGGACGGTACCTGGAGGTGGACCACTGGGCGGGACGTGCTCGGAGCGGACGTGGGACCCGAGGAGCCTGGAGGCTATCTGTACCCACCCTTTAGGTGGGATTTCCAGTGGACGACACGAGGCCGCCGTCTTTTCTTCAGTTGCTGTTCTCTTTACTTTTCCAGTTGTACTTTCAGTTTGGCTTGTATTCCGGCCCCCTTTACTTTTCTGCACTTTGTAGTTACTTTTCGCTTGCTGACTCTGTGGTGCTTGTTTACTTTTCAAAGGCAATGCCTTCCCTTTTTGTTGGGATTTACGCCTTGGTGCTAGTCTCCAGCCCCTGGCCTATGGAAGGCGGGCTTGGGGTAGTCACGGCACGGGCCCCAAGGACGGGTCGTGACAATATTGGAGTTTATTTTTTATCACATTTAGAAATAATATGTGATAACTAAAGTGCTATATATTTTTGTAAAAATACCAACCATCATTCCTAGATAAGACACATCAAGATAAAATAATATTTGATCAGTGATAACATTTAAAAATCATCTTAGACAATATGATAATACGATGCCAAATTTTGGATATAATGATAAATGAACTACCAAAGGAAGATTTTTGAAAGGAAATCAATTGGAACATGAAATAAAACTAAAAAATATACCTAGATAAACAATTAATAATACCCTAACTCTTGATGGGAATTTCAATCGACATGTTGTTTGGTTTTAAATCATAAATTAAATTCATGAATTTTTTTACCATAATTGGTGAGAAACTATATATGTTTTCTATAGAATTATTAAAACTCATGGAGAAAGTGTTTATATATAAAACTGAAATATATGGCTATAAGGTGTTCCTCCCAATTAACAAATGGGGGAAATGATTTTTTTTAAGAAGGGATAGAATATATACATTATTATTCTAATGGTGTAATGGTATGAAACAAGGTTGTTAATATCATAAAAATCATGAGTGTTTTCATAAGGAAAATTCCATGTAACTTCTATAGATGTTTATGTGATGATAAAAGATAATATTGGGGTTATGAAAGAAGATAATGTAGTTCAGTCTATAAAACATGAGTCACCAAATGACTACTTATATCTCTACATGACTAAAAATCCAATAGGTTCATAGAAGAATCATAATATGGTTTAATTTCACCAAAGCATGTGAATCACCCCACGATTGGCTTTTTAAGGTTCCATCATTTTTTGAGATTTTTTGTTTAATAGTTGATGAGTTAACTTAATTTTCATTCTATAATTGTGGTTGAAGTGTATTTTAGTGCTATTATCTATATGACATTATCATTATTAAAGTTATTATATGAGTCAAGAGTCAAAGTGTTTAACCTAGTGTTTCTGGTTTATATACAATCATGCTGAAAGATAAGAACTCACATTTGGAACGAATCCTGATATATTTTGTGGGTTTTATTAAGGAATGTAATGTTCGAGGAATAAACGTGTCATAATATGAATTTTTTAGGATCAAATTAAATTTTATCCTCCACATTTTTTTATTTATAGAATTTTTCAATGAACTACTCATTTATAAATTAAATTATATTTTGAGTGAATAATTTCCAAATTATGTAATATAGTTATAGAAATCACATGCACTAATTGGGTCATTTTAAACTGGTATATCCTGATAGATTTAAAATAACATTAGTAATATGGACTGTTTATAATATGGCTATTATACGGTGAATGTTAAGATTAGTATATATCAATGGTTATAGTAAAGTTCAATTAACATAGAAAAATGAAGTGGTGTCCTTAACCAGTGGGATCATACCCGATAAATATCATATTCTAGAGATTGGAAGGGAGATGGAATCACTGGTATTTTCCCTTGAACAAGCCCAATCTAAGAATCAAAAATTGAATCATGGGTGGAACCATTAATTCAAGAATATGAATATTATAGAGATCATATATAAAATAATGTTCTTTGAACCACCCTAAGAAAGAACAACATTCACACAACATACCCTTAAAGAGTACACAAGTGGAGTTTGTGGCTATGTATATAGACCGTATTAATATATGTTTTTATATTTTTAATAAAATAATGATTATATTTATCCATTTCTATTATTACATTATCAATGATTGCATAATGTGTTTGATGAAAATTATAGTTTTGACCAAATAAATTGAAATTATATTTGGGTTAAATATATAATTACAATATTGAAACACAAATGTTAAATTTAATACTATTTTAGATAAATTATATTTTAATACAATATTATTATTATATAATAATTATTAAAACATTAAAGATATTATAATTTCATGAATTCTAATTTTATTTTTTTAATGTTTATAAAGTGGTTGATATCGTTAAAAAATATGACTTTTCAATAAATTGGGATATATATTAAAAATTAAAAATTAAAATATTTTGAAAATTATTTTGTTTAGAAAAGTATTATTCGAGAAATCATCAAATAAAAATTATCCAATGGAATATTTTTCGATATTTTATGAAACATACAAATTTTTGTGTAAAAATTAAAACTTGTATAAATATACGGATTGTATTATGATATAGTAATGGCCAATTTTCATTTAATAAATTATCTACAACGCATACAAGAAAAATATTTAATTTCCCTTTTAATTTTTTTAATGTTATACTTTTTACTTTTTAATCAATTAATTAATACTCTAAAACATGAATTTTATTTTGTCGTTTTCAAATCAATTATTTGTAAATAAGGCTTACATTAACATCATCGTAGGTATAATATAATATACTTGTTTCTTGTACCTATAATATTTTTTTTAAATACATATTTTTATAAATTCTATGACCCTGTGATTATATAAGATAGTTCCGTATAAATAAATATAACTCATTTAATATATATTGTTATATAGAACACTGAGCTTAAATAAACTGTGATATAATATTAAAATATTATTATTTAATGTGACTATATTCCATTAGATTTTGGATTTGGGGTTATGAATTTTTTTATAAAAATTATGTTTTAAATATAAATAAAATTAATTCATCGGTTATTAATGAAATTAAAATAAAAGTTTTAAAATAAAAGTCTTGTTACTCTAAAAAATATTATATATACGTAAAATGATTTTTTATCCAAACCAATTGAAATAATTAATATAGTTGATTTTTTTATTGAAATTTATTTTCTATAAACTTATTTAATTTTTTCATAATTTATATATTTATTTTCTACACATCGGATAACAATAAATCCTTTTTATGCTTCAAATTTATTTTTCAAAAAGTAGTTATTTTAAATTTTTTTGTGCTTATTTTATAATTAATCTCCTCCATATTTAGAAATTTAAAATGAAAAATTGGTATTTAGATTTTTAATCTTCATGTTAACTTTTGGTCAATATGTCCCTTTTATCTTTAGTATTTTATAATATAAATGTATTAAAATTTATCACCTCGATAAATGGTAAACCTGTATAACCTATTTTCAGAAAAGTGATTATGACAAAATTTATAATCCTAATTGTTTTTTAATGAATCTATATTTTCATTACATTGGGATAAAAATTTAATCTTTTAAGGAACACATGTCTTTAAAAATTTCCTATAAAATATTTATATCAATGAAGGTTATATAGTGTAACTCTATTAATTTTAAATATCTATTATGTGTTCAAATAGGGGAAAATAGTGTTTTTAAAGAATTTAAAATTTAAATTTTAAATTAAATAATTTATTTTAATTATATAAATTTGATGAAAATATTATGTAACTATTCAATTTTCAAAGATTCTAATGAAATTTCGATGCAGTAATTCTTCAACTAATAGAAAAAACTTATTTAAAAATATTAAAAGCAATATATTAAATGAGCTATGATGATCCTAGATTTTTATTGAATAAAATGATATATTGGTTTTTTTAAAAAGAATATATTTTATTATCAAATTTAAATTTATATATTTCAATTGACTTTATATGATTAACTCCAAAATTTTCATTAATTTAATTTTATCAAAATAAAATTTAATTAGAAATATAAAAAATATTCAAATAGGATATTTTGGATAATATATGGTGTAAAAGATCTCCCCCTTGAAATTTATGACACTATTTCACCCTTTTATGTAAAATTATTAACATTTAAGTGTGAAACTTATGTTACTGCATTAAGACCACCACATATAACTGGACTATATGGTTCAGAACACCACATGAAACTATACAAATTTAATTGTTTAAGGGAAATTAAACTATATATGAATTTTATAATGATACCTATAACATTTTAGTAATTTGGGATATATAATGACTTTATTATATTTTAATATTTTTAGAAATTCTAATAGTTATCCTTCCCTCAATTTTGAAATGGAACCTTTCTTTTCTCATGATCATTCCACATTGAGAATTTTATATCCACTAAAACCTTACAAATTTTTTTATAAATTTTTTTTTCAAAATTATAGATTCATGTTTCTTCCCAAATTACCAAAACTTGTTTCCATGTGAGGATATTTAGAGGATTTTTTTTTGTGAATATGCAATCACCTTAATCGATTACTTTATTGTAACACCGCAAGAATTTACAAAAAAGATTTATTATAGAATGGATGAATCACTGAGTCTCTACAAACACCACAATTTTATATCCTAGCCATGTAAACACAATTTTTCAACGTCGATAATGTTAAATTCAAAAATATAACATACACGGTTGAAATGGGTATGTTATTTGGAGTCTAATATGAAAAACATTATATTTAAAGAATAGTAACCTACCCTTATGAATAGTAACCCACCATTATAATAATTATATACCCTAATGAATATTAAACATATAAATGATAGTATAAGAATTAATTTTTTTATTACAATCAAAATACTTTTGATTAAAAGTGAGAAGCCCGAATCTGAATTACAAACTATATGAACCCTAAAACCTAGACCAAACGATAGTGACCGCCCCTCCCTAGATAATACAAGAAGAAGAAAAACTCTCACCATCACCTTACCACTCAGCAAGCTGTCATGTACACTAGTGCATGGACCAAAAACATATGGCATAGCCATACCCTCTCATGCTTCCAAAATGACATGCACTAATAAATATTTAAGCTCTGATCCCCATCTAGAGTAAGCCCCTTAGAATGGTGGTATAACGCCTCCAAGCAGCCATAAAAAACAAACAACATAATCTCCAAAATCCACAGAACCCAAACTAATATGCTTCCCAATCACTTAACATATTCCACCAATTAAATAATTATCATTGAAATATTGTTTTATATTACCATTAACTATTTCCCTAAACAACTTCAAATAGTTAAAGGATACCTGGATACTTGGAGCATATGACATCAAATTTTCAATTTTAGAAGCCAGCTGATCTGAGGTCTGACTGTACTCCACATGGTTGATCTTCCCTTTATTGAATCCCCACACAAGAATAAGGTCTTTTTTTATCAACCTAGTAGTATTGTTCCTTGTTGAGTGTCACCTTTAAAGGCCTCCCCAACATCTTAGCTTCTTCCTCTTCAGGTGCATTCAAAAAAATACATGGTTGACACCCTCTTCTTTAGAGGATAACTATAATTCTAGAGACTTCTTATCCACATCCATTGATTCTGATTTTTTGGAATTTATTTTCATGGAAGACTCAGTCTCTAAGGGAGGAGGTAATGTGGGGTAATATTTTCTATTTTTCTTCCTCTTATTAGTCATGTTACTCCTCAGACATGCACCTTCCACATCTAAGATATCATGATCAGTTCCATTTCATTCTACATCGTGTTCCCTGTCAACATCGATCAAGAATATGATCTCAGAACCCAAACAATCCTCTGAAATAACAGAAAAGTTATTGTTCCTCTTAATTGGGTAGAGGGTCCTTGAAAAATTTCCCCTATCTTCCTAGCATTGACAAAATTGTATTGTTACTTCCTTCCCTTACCAGAAACAACCTTTAACTACCTTAGAACCTCTACGTAGCAATCAACCGCCTCATCTACCTCTGCCCTTGCCCTATGTTAGATACCATTTTCACTCACACCCAATCGTCTTGCTCATGAACAACCTCGTACTGAGCCAAACCATCCCCTACTTTAACACCCTCAAAAAGAATCACCTACTTGCCACAAGTAAATAAATGTATTAAAATTAATTGTTTATAATAATTTTTTACTTTAATAGAATATTATATTTATCATATTTAGAAAGATATTTTTTAAAAATGGACTTAATTTTCTAATTCTAAATGAAAAAAATCGGTAGGGGTGAATTTTTGGGAATTTTCTAAAATTAATGAATTTTTTATGAGTAGTGAAATACTGTAAAATACCGCATATACAAATCATCAGTTAAATACACTATTTATGAAACCATAAGTGATTTAAGCCCACTTGTTTCAAACTCACATACATTTATTACAATTATTGGTCCAGAGATCATCACTATTTTTAGTCATGAGGGAAATTAATAAACTAATGATTAAAAAATTATGATAACTCTCCTCTCCTCCACTATAAAAATTCCCATCACTCCATCTTCTATTCATGACTATAAGTCTTGAATAAATTTAATGTTTCTTCCAATTAACCTTCCTTAGTCAATCCCCACATATAATAATCTCTTAGTATTTCCAAAATAACTAGACCCCATCCCAAAAGTAGGTTCTTTAGGAGGTTATATCAAGAGGAAAAGCACCCTTCTTTTTTATTTAGTTTCATTTAAATTTCACTTATTTTATTACCCTCTCCCTACCACCATTGTAAAAATTTCCATGAAAATTCCAGTATCATCTATATACTGGAATTATATCATTTAATGGACTAAGTATCATCAATATTCTTTCTCTCTCCCTTTTAATTTTATAAATGAAATCATCATTCATGAGGTTCTAATTTTTATCCTTCATGGACATCGAATTTTTGTTCATCTATTTTTCGTTAATTACTATACATGACACCATATATATGGTTGAACCAGACTATAATATGTGTATAATAACCTAATTAATATTCAGGATCCAAAATACATACATATTATTACATCGAATGACCAAACTAGTCCATAATAATCAAAATACGGCAAAATAATCTAAGTGAATGTCATAAATATGTCACCAATATATTCATCCTATTTCCGTGAAATAAAATGATATAATTTAATATTTAAACATTTTAATGTTTATAAATAATATTTAATTTTAATTATGGGGATTTACATCCATTCCACATGAAATCCATTACATAAGAACAAGTGATCCGATTATGAAAATAATGAAAATAAACACTCCAGAATGATGGAATTCAATATAATAACATATCATTAAGGAAATAAATGAACTAAAAATAACTATGATAAAATAAATACACTTATAATAGGTTTTGACATAGGTTATTAATATGTAATATTTCATATTCGAGGATCATAATTTCAAGAGCAGAACACATTCTAACTTTTTGGTAAGGGGATCATTCATCTCACATCCATTTTTGTGAGATTTTTCTTCTTCAGTTACACTACTTTTATATAGCGTGTGTATACATCCCATTGATGATTCATATCATGAATCATTTTATTTCATGATATTAAATTTTCCATTTTATGCTTATTAATTTTTGTTCATACGATTCTATTTATTATGAGGTTTTAAATATTTTCCACCCAAACATCCATTTTCAATCGAGTTACTTTTATTATCTACATACCTCAATTAAATTATTATTTATTCATATGTAGTCCTCATATATTATATGAGAATTTTAAATATATATTCACAATCCAGAATCATAATTTCTTTTATGGGTATTTATATGATTAAAAAGATCTTTACCATATTCTTCCAAAAATACATGTTCGATTCTAGGAATCTCTCAAATTCATAAATATTTTGAAGTTCACTATATAATCTATTGTATTCCATATTTATCATTCTAAAATGACACATCTTAACATGAGAAATATAATTTGGATCATTTCTAGTTTTATAAATGCAAACATGTCTTAGTTATTTAAAATCCTTTAATGTTTTCCTCAAGCATCACTAAAATGATTTATTTCTAATGTTTCTTTTCAAAATAATTTCCTAATGTTTAAACCTAAATTAGACATTATTTAAGACTAAAATATTATTTAAAATAAATTACCATTTTTCTTTTATTTACATGTTTACAATAAGATTTCGTTGAAAATAAAATTGATTTTCAAAAATAACTCTTCGTTTCAAAGAAAAAATGATATTCCTCATCTCAAAATAACTTTATGGAGATATATGCCTTGTTCACCACATATTTAATTGTTGTGGTGTATTAAAATTCCTTTGTAATATTTTATAAAGAGTATTTTTATTCTGATGATATTTTAGAGGATTAATATTTGAATTTTTCATGGTGGTATGGGACACTTTGGAATGCTTAATGATTAATTCCTATGATATCATATACCATATATAAATGAATGTTTTATGGTTAGTTTATTTTTGGATGATCTATCTTAAAACCATTGGCCAATTTACACATTATGCATTACCTCATTATGAAAATTGTATTGATGGTTCTTGTGGTTATTCTTCTAGTATAATACCAAAGGTTATGTTTTATTGTGGAATTAATTACACTTCTCTTATTCCTACCATAATGTGTTCATGATTTTGTTAAAGGCTTATGTTTTATTTATTCAACATGCCCAATGTTTATATATCTTCCATAGTATTTCATACCCTTACTGAGCATTTTATCTCACCCCTTTCATATATTTCATTTTCTCAAGACATGAAATATTTTATTATGAATAAAATTATGAAATAACCTAGGATTTATAGATGTTTTCTAAGAATTTCCTATGATGTATTTATTTTCATGTTGTAAAGTTGAACTCATGTTTATATCCTGCATCCAATATTACAAAACTACATGGAAATTTGAGATTCATATTACTTGTTATTTTTACAATGTAATCAATTAAGGCACTGACTTCTGGAAACATGGGTTTGGGTACCTTCAATTGTTATCAGAGGATGTTTATTAGAAAACATGGAAACTATATTAGAAAATTTAGATTATGGAATAAATCCCTAAGGTTATATTTGAGGAAAAACATACATAAATGTCCTGGAATCATGGTATTGAATAGGTTATGTTGATATATCTATAAAAGAAATCATTTTCTACATACCAACAAGTAGATGTGGCTCTGGAACAGATGTACCTATGTGTGAAAACTCCAACAAAGAGATTCGGGCATGACCTGGGGTATCTTGGAACATGAAAATGGGCCTTGTCTCACTCTTGGTATTGTCACTACTGAGTGATATGCATAAGATATATGCCATTTTATTTACCCTACATTATGAAGGATTTATTCTCCCAGAGTAATCAAATAATATGGTTATATTATTTATGATTTAAAAATTTAAGCTATATTCAATACCATTTTTAGACTCATAGACAGTCCACAATGTTACAAGATAATATCTAATATATGGAATTGATCAAAAATGGTCCCTTTATGATGATATTATAACTTCACCAATGCATGAGATGCGAATAGTAATAAGGTTCATATCTCTGATGGTATTAAGCCATCATTTCAAAGTAAGATTGTCTCCCATATATCCTCAACATATGAGGAAATAGTATCATGTGTTATAAAGTTATGTAACGACTTCTCGGAGCCCTAAAGAATTTATGGGAATAAAAATAAGAATAGGGTGGCATGGAAAAAATGGATAAAGGGAAAATTTGAATGATGTATTTTCCCACATGTGATAATTGTGGGAGGTAATACCTTGGTATATTCTTGAGAATAAAATGACTTTTCTTTAAGTTTGTAGAAATATGACACCATTCTCATAATTTCATGACTAGTAATTAATTTCCCTATATTCAATGCTTCAAATATAAGTACACGGGAAACTATGTGAATCAATGTCCCATGAATTAAAGGAATATACGGAAAATGATGATTTTTGTTAATGATCAAGTTTTGATTCTACCACAAATGAAGTAGAATTATTAATATTTCTGATCAAGAATCATTCCATTTAATTTTTTTTACTAATTTACCAGTTGTAAGTATTATTAGATATATATGGATTGTACTACAGTACTTTTTCATTATGTATTTGAGGTCACATGATGAATGGTACAAAGTAATAGTGATTCAGTATAATGTTAAATGTTTTAGAAAACACATGATTGAGAGAAAGACAACCATTAATATATATATCATATTGAGATAATCGTGAAGAAATGATAGATTCAGATAAGTACGAACTACCATGGAACTGATTTTTGACTTGTCGATAAGTGGCATATGCTATCATCAATAGAGTTTAAAACACTTTTGGAATTGAATAATATATCCAATAACTTGTATCTTATATATTGAATATAGAGGAATCCTTGTTTCCAATATGGTTATTATTGTAATTCAATTTATTACCATATTTCAAGAGGATACATGATGTTGTAATTCACATGGTTGGAATGTGAATTTTAGAGATACTTCTTCTTGATTAAAGGTTAATGATAATTTCATCTTGAATGTTCATAGGAATTCATTATAATGTGGTGAATCATTATATTTTGTATGTTTTAACAATTTAAAAAATGGTTTATGTTGATCATTGTATGGGTTTTAGAGTTTAATGTCGCTACATGATGGTTTGTTTATTATTCCTTGACCATGTTTTCCAAATAGAATGTGTTGTTTTGTAGTAACCAATTAATTTCACATTCCTCTTTTTCATAGAATATTTTATCAATATTTTTAATGTGGTTTTCCCACAGGAAAATTTTCATGTATCATCTATTTACTTTTGAGTACCAATTTCAAATATGTTGGATTAAAATTTTGTTAATAGGGGATAATATAACACCCCATAAATTTAAAAATAGATTTATTATAGAATTAATGTATCAATAAGTCTTTACAAATGAAACTTTTTTAAAACCTTTCCATGTAAACATAATTTTTCCACTTATGTGATGTGAATTTACAAAATACGACATACAAAGTTGTGATGAGTATGTTATTTGGAGTTTGATAAGAAAAACATAATTTCTTGTCAATAGTAACCGACCATATTAACAGTAACATAACCTTTTTAATAGTGATATTCTCTAATTAATAGTAATCATACATATGATAGTATATAAATAATATTCAAGTGGAAGTACGATATAACTATGTTTTGGAATAAGTAAATAAATGTTTTAAAAATATTTTTTAGAATAAATTATGATTTAATTAATTATCAAATTAATCATATTTTTAAAAAATTATTTTTAAAAAATGGACTTCATTTTTTAATTTTAATCATCAAAAAATTGTATGGGGAAATTTTGTGATTTTTCTGAAATTCATGAATTTCTTATGAGTATTAAAATAAGGTAAAATACCATATATATAAATTGTCAGATATATACAGTATTTATGACATAATAAGTGATGTAATCCCACTTGACTCGAACTCATGTGAATTTATTACTATTATTGGTTATGTAATCATTACTATTTATGGTCTTTAGGGAAATTAATAAACTAATGATTAAAATATTATGAATACCCTCATCTCCTCCACAATAAAACCTTCCCTTACTCACTCATATCTTCACTCCTGTAAGCCTTGATGATCATTAATTTTCTTCAAAATTACCCTTACATAGTCACCCCCCAATTATAATAAGCTCTTGGTTTTTCCAAAATAAAAAAATCCCTTCCCTTAAGGAGGTTCTCAAGGAGGTTATTTTTATAGGTAAAGCACCCTTCTTTTTAACTTGGTTTCATTTCAATTTATATTATTTTGCTCCCATATTCCCACATACTCTATCCAAATGACCATTATAAATCTATTATCAACTATATATATGAATTATATAATTTTAATGGAATAAAAATCATCAATATTCTTTCCCTCTTCCTTTTTATTTTATATACAAAATCAACGTCCATGAGGTTCCAATTAATAATCTTCATGGACGACGAAGTTTCATCCTTAAATTTATCCTTCATTACAGGTCATGAAACCATATTGATGGTTTAAATAGACCATAATATAAGTGTTATAACCTAATTAATATTTATCAACTAGTATACATACATATTATTAAATCGTATGACCAAACTAGTTAATAATATTAAAAATACCTCTAAAATAATCTATGTAAATGTCATAAATATTTCATCTAATAAGTAATCCACATTCCATATAATCAAATTATATAAATTTATATAAAAATTATGATGTTTATAAATAATATTTAAAATTAATTGTGGAGATTTACATCAATTCCACACGAACTATATTACTTATGAAGAAGTGAACAAATTATGAAAATAAAGAAAACGAACACTCTGGAACGAAAGAATTCAACATAATAACATATAATTAAGGAAAAAATGAACTAAAAAGAATTAAAATAAATTAAGTAAATATATAAAAGGTTCTTAAACAGTTTATTAATAAGTCTAATTTCATATTCTATGATCTTAAGTTCATGAGAAGAACACATTCGGACTTAACGTAATGGTTTTCATCATCTCACCTCCATTTTTGTAAGATATTGCGTATTCACTACTACTACTCATGTATGGTGTATGTATACTGCTCATTGATGTTTCATATCATTAATATATTCATATCAAAATATGAAATGGATCATATGTTGATTATTAATTTTGGTTCATACGATTCAATTGATTACAAGGTATTAAATATTTTCACTCAAAACTCCATTTTCATCCAGGTTACTTTTAATATCTACTTATCTCAATTAAATTAATATTTATTAATATTTAATCCTCATATATTTTATGATAATATTAAATTTAAATGTAAAAATCACAATCCTACTTTCACATATGTTTATATATATTTTATAAATGGATCTTTAAAAATTTCTTCTTGAAATACATGTTTGGTTCGTGGAACTTCTCAAATTCTTACCAATTTTGATGTTCACTATATAATTGGTTTTATGACAAATTTATCTATATAAAATTACTTTTTTATCATTATAAAGATATTTTATTTCATTTTTGGTTTTATGAAAGTAAACATTCCATTGTGCTTTAAAATCATTTCATATTTTTCATTAAACCGCACTAAAATGTTTTATTTTCAATGCTTCTGTAAAAAAAACTTTTTGTAAAGATTTCACATAAATATTAATTTATTTAAGCATAATATATAATTACAATTACATTACCTTTTATTTTCTAGGATTTACATGTTTAAAGTATGATTTCATGACAAAAAAATGATTTTTCAAAAGAACCCATATTTCCAAAGTAATAATGATTTTTCTCATCCCACATTAACTTTGTTGATATATATATTCCATGTTCACCACATATTTTTTTTCTTGTGGTGTATCTAATTCCCTTTCATATATTATAAAAATACTATATGTATTATCATGATATTCTATGGTATTAGTTTTAAAATATTTCAAGAGGGTATGGAACACTTTGCATCGACTAAAGATTATTTCTTCAATGATTTTTTAATGGTATCATTTAAAACTATTATCACCTATGTCACCATTCACTGAGGAATATTTTACTTCATTGATGTTTTCCTCCTATGATATCATATAAAATATTTAACTGAATATATTATTATTAGTTTGATTGTGGATGTTCTATCTCAAAACCATTTACCAATTTACTCTGGTTGGTTTGTGTTTTTTCTTAATGTTTAAGGAATGTTTTTTAAATTTAATACATTTGTTTGAATATGATTGTATATGTTGTTTATATTTATAACCGTTCATACGAGGAATGCATTGGAAATAGAATGTTTCAGTTGGGTCATGATATAGTCCCCTGGTGCATAAGTCAATCTCTGTAGTGAAACTACGATCTTGGCATAAGGCCTTGAAAAAAGTATTATTTGTGGTCTTAGAAAAAGGCCTGACGGTATGGTGATGATATCCCACCTTATTAATTACCTCATTATGAAAATAGTATTGATTGATAATGTGGTTATTTGACTAGTAGAACACTGATGATTATGCTTTATTATAGAATTACATACTCATCTCTTATTCCTGCCATAATGTGTTCATGTTTTTGTTAAAGACATATGTTTTCATTATTAAACATGCCTATTGTTTACATATCTTCTCTTGTATTTCATACCCCTAATGATCATTTGAGCTCACCACATTGTAATGTTTCATTTTGTCAAGACATGAAGAATTTTATTATGAATGACATGATGAAATAACCTAGGAGTTATAGATGTAGTCTGAGGAGTATATATGTTGTATTTGTTTTCATGTTATAATGTTGAACTTATGTTGGTATCTATTTTCCCATAATTATAAAATACTCAGTCCTTCATGATTCATAATCCTTATTTTTTACTCTAATGTTATCAAAAAAGGAACTAGCTCTAGAAAATTGGGTTCGGGTCCTTACATTTATTTTTAATTCTTATTTTAACACTTATAAATATATTATTTTCTTAATTAATTAGAAATTAAATATTCTAAATATAATAATATTTTATTAGGTTTGTGGAACCACCTATATTCACTATCTTTTCCATTAAATGGAATGTGAAATTATTTCTCGAGCGTACGGATGGCTAACTGTCCCCGCGTAGTGATGCAATTTATTTTTTATCAACATTTTTTAGAGAGGATTGGATTAATAATTATATATCATATTTATGATCAAGTTATTTTTCTTTAATAATAATATCATATATAATTTATTACATTCTAAATCATTGGGAAATAATAATGTTAATCGTGTGTACGTGCGGACAACAACCTCCACAAAGCCATCTAATTTATTTCTCATGTACTATTAACATTGATGGTATCAAAGATATATTTTATGAGTATATATGATTTTAAAATTATTCGTCAAATTTGAATTATCATTTTCCTTTATTTCTTATCATCTATGAAATAGTCAAAATATCGTTCATGCATACGAACAACATACTGTCTTCATGAATAGTGTAATTAATTTTTGTATGTATATATTTTATGTATGAATTTAAATATATATATATATAAAGAATATATATGTTATTAATATCATGATTTAAATTATAAATATTGTGGGACCATTATCAATGTACAATGACAAATACCATTGAAAAAAAATGCATGAAAAACAACAATATTATCACCCATAACAGTGATTTTCTTAACTTGCTACTAATAAATAGTTGATAAGATTTTAGATATAAATAATACATGGTATGATATATATTGGAATTTTACATAATATATTTATTATAAATTAATATTTTTTTTATAGGTGGTTATAAATCATACAATGAAACGAGTTGCCTATGGTATAGGATTTATGGGTCGATTATATATTAATCAGGATTTGTTATATTGAAATTTCCATTGAGAAAATAATACGATCCTTAACTAATGAACACATTAAATTTTTTCCATGTGTTTATTCCATCATAAAATATATTTTCCTATAATTTTCATCACATTAATTATTTATGATATCTAAATATTTTTTATATGGAAAATGAACTTTATTTTACTCTTTAGTGTAAAATAACTTTTCACCAATATCCAAATGTTCATAAAATATTTTAAAGAATGTTTTTAAGACGATACATGGAATTTTAAAAATAATTTTTTACCAATATGTTTTTTTATATTATTTGAAATTAATCTTCTAATAATTTTCAAATTGAGGTAATTTTGACTTTTTCTTAAAAAATATTAAAAGAATATTTTATTTTAACTTAAATGACATGAAAAAAATTTCTCAATGTAATTTCCAATTTAGACACATAGTTTACATTATTTTTTTCCACATTTATATTCATATTATGTGTTCAAAATAATGTTTTAAATAATTTATTTCAAAATGGATATTTTATATATCTCTAGAGTGTTTTAGTAGTATTTTTATTTATAAAAAATAACAAAATTTTAGTTTCTTGTGGTTTACTAGGGATATGATCCAATTATAACATCATCATTATTTTTTAGTATATTTTATGATTATATTGACGTGTAGTTTTGGATACCATTTTATTTTCCATGGGTTATACTATTATGATAATATGAATTGTTTATAGAAATCATATTCCTTTCATTGGATTGATATAATGTATTTTTAAATATTTATCATACTGTGGAAAACATATGCACCATTTTTATTATATTATGTTTGGCCAAAAAAATTATATCTATCCCATTAATTTCATATATTATTAATTTCTCATCATATTTTTAAGGGAAACAAGTTTATTCTCCTGATCAATTACTAAAAATAAAAAATTTGTTGACCTATTATAGGAAATAAGTTGGGGTCCCTAATCCACTATAGGAAACAAATACTTATCCATAATCTATTATGATATTATAGTATTTTTAGATGACCTTAACATATAAAATGTCTTCATTATATATGATGGTTTCTCACTATTAATATATGAACATATTGTACATGATTGATTTGTGATGATTTTATACTCTTATTAATGATGTCTATTGAAATGATAATGACATTTACCCTGACTCGGGTTTATTGTATTTGAAATATTGGGTATGCAATATGCATTTCATGGTCATGATGCCATAAAATTATGATCATATTATGATTTTTTTTATCATTTATTGATATATTAAAATTTTACCCTTACTAATAATACGAGCACACAATTTATTAAGCCAATTTTTCACAGGTTATAAAGAATGGTTGGAAGAATGGTGTACATATGAAGTGCTCTAGTGGGATGATCCTATTAAGAGATGTTGAAGATATATAATGTATTAATATTTGTGTGTTTCCAATTTTTAAAAACAATAGGCCATTATAAACCATGGGAATGAGTTTTCAAAATGCATGAACAATAATATAAAAAGATGTAATATTCTCGCACAAAAATATTTAGCCTTTATAATTTGTATTAGAGTAATGTTTAACTATACTATGGGAAATATGATGAGAAAACATTAGTTAGATCCCATAGGATAAGTATAAATATAGTATAATATTTTAATTTTTTGGTAATGAACATGGATATCATAGGAAAAAACTAAATTTTCATTAATTCAGAAGATGGTTTTTTGATTTATACATCCCTAAAATGATTCAATGAATTATTTTGTTTCCTATTATGATTAATTTTTCAGTAAATTCACCTTATTGATTTTACTCAATGTGTATTACCATAAGAAATCATGAAAAAATGAATATGATGGAAAATGAAATGATTTTCCAACTAAGTAACCAAATAATACAATATATGGAATATAGACTATTTTTTAAATTCAAATGAAACCCAATATATGTATAAATTATACATAGTATCCAAAATATATCAATTGAAGTAAAACATTATACTTAATATTTTTTGAGGAAACATAAAATTTATTTTATTGGATAGATGAATGAATTTGTTTCTGAGAGATGGATTAAAATCATTATGATAATATTTTATTTTCCCTTATTTTCATAACATGAAAAGGTAATACTGTATATTTATTATTTATATGGAAACATAGATAAATGGTGGAATCTTATTAATAACCATAGTCTAGAAGAAGAAATTGTCTCAGTGAAATGGAAATATTTTAAAAAAAATATTTTTTTTGTAATTGTACCCTATTATTCTAAATAAAAGTTTTAATATGTAATTTCATGCGATGGATTATAATTATTATGAATCTAATTGAACCAATGCTAAACGTTTTACAATAATTTCATGGTTTTTCACATGTTTAATCATTATCCCTTAAAATAAAAAATTATTGATTCTTTTGTGGAAGAAATCTAAGCATATGGAATGGGTTATCTATAAGAGACATTATTATCTAAAAACAAATCCTTTAATGTTCACTCATGGTAGAAATAGAAATCAAATATTCCAAAAATTCGTAGAGTTTTGATATGAAAATGAAGATAGTGTCTCATGCAAACTCTAATTGGCCACATGGTGTATAAAAAATCCATCATAACAAATACCATAAAAAATTTACCCAAATCCTATAAATTTTAACATTTAATTATCATTAAAATTATTATTATATTTGTTCCTTGTTCTTTTTCCATTATAAATTATTATGTAATTAGTATGTTATGAATTATATTTTGATATGATTAAAAACAAATTTTATTTTTTAGTGATTCAAAATTTCAATCAAGAAATTATTTTTAATGAAATAATAGATTTGTGAAATATATTTTATTTTAATATAATATTATTATTACAATTTTATTTATCAATATAATTTATAATATAATATTTATGATGTGAAATGTAACTTTAATTATAGTTTGAGAAATTTTTTTGTCCATAAAGCATCATTTCTCAATAAATGTCAATTTTATATTATAAGTGAATAATAATGTCCGTTTTTAAAAAAATTATAATGTAGAAATTATTTTTGGAATCATAAATTCAAAATTATCCAATTTTTTTCACCATCAACCATAAATGTTGATTTTTTGGGTAAAAATTAAATTCGAAAAAAATATATGGTGCATATTATGACCTCATAATGACCCAAAAGTGTTTCATTAAATGTTATAAGAGGGACACAAGACCAAATATATTTTCACCCTACAAAATAATTTCATTTTATGTTTATTTTATTAATTATATATATTATTTTTGAATCCTTCAAAACAATTATCAGATTTTATGGTTCTAGAATCATTTCTTAAGAACATGAATCCCTTGCACATCCGAATGGGAAATATTTTAAACATGTCATACAATGGAGTTATTAAATGTCTAAAAAATATATTATTGGAAGAAAATATTTGGAAAAATATGGTATGGTTTTTGGTTTTGATTTTTTTATTGTATAGATCTGGAAACCTATGTTTTTTTAATAATAAATAATTCCCTCTATTTTCCTATATAAACACACACAATCCACCATTCATATTAACTAGAAACCATGTATGAAATTTTTAATCAAAAATACCGTCTCTACAATCCTCCCATAGTGCCAAAATGCTCTCAAGGATCTCTTCCCAATCTTTTGGAATCACCATCTCAACGTAAGGGATCTCCCACTCTTTTTTTTTCAAGATCGTATTTTATACTATTCTCATTAATGTCCATTTTATCCAATTATAAAATATTTTTAAATATCCTCATTAAATTTAATTTTATTTATAATTTATGAGATATCACTTTCACTTCTATTATTCCCTCCTATTATCATTTATATACACCAGTTTCCATGATAAAATTTAGTAAGGGATATCCCTTTATTCTTTTTATTCAAGCTCATATTTTAAATTATGCCTCAAAATTTCCATTTTTTCATGTTGTTATATATTAATCCATGTCTTCCATAATTTTGTTCGGAATAATAAATTTGGAGTAACCCCATTCACTCTAATTCAGATTTCCGGTGATCATTTTTGTATACATTTTACCATGCTAAAATTTAATTAGAGATATCCCTCTATTGTTTTTATTCTATAACCTCTATTTTATTATAACACTTAATTTCCATTTGTGAATGTTGGGATATGTTATTACATATCCCAATTACATTAAATTTTATATATAAATGATGATATTCCCATTTCACTCTCATTAATACCTCCCATAAACCATTATGTACACCGATTACCATGCAAAAATTTTGGACGAGATCTCTTTCACCTATCTATTCAAGAACCAATTTTATATTATGCCTCTTAATTATTATTTTCATTGTAGGGATATTTTATTACATATTTCAATTACCTTCAATTATATGTTTAAATGATTATATACCACATTCACTCCCATTAATCTCACCCATGATCTTTTATTCACACACATTACGTTGCCAAAATTTGTTAAGGGATCACCCACTCTTCTTTTTATTCAATAAACTCTTTTATATTATACCTATTGATTTACATTTTTTCATATTGGGATGTTTTCTTCCATATACACCTTATTATCCATATTTTTCTAAATGATGATATACCCCTTTCACTCTTATTAATCCCTATATTTAACTTTTATGCACACCTATTACCATGATTAAATTTACTAAGGGATCCTCTCCTTCCACTCATTATTCAAGAATTTTTATTAAGTTATACATTTTATCACCATTTTTTAATGTATGAATATGTTTTATAATATTCTCAGTACTACTCCTATGTTGTTTGAATGATGAAAAACCCCTTTAACACATATTTGTCACTTCCAAATATTTATTTTGCCCTATTCTGCTACCGAAATGTCACTACGATTTCTAGTTCAAACCAATAGTGTAGTGAATACCAATACCTATTTACAATAATGTTTTTACATATTTATGTTCTTATACATATTTTTATTGGTATTCCATGTATTTATTCCATAATAATTAATCATCGAACCCAGTCGTATGAAAGTGGATCCCAAGTAGTATGATCTGTGTGGTACACTTATAAATATGAATGAAATTAAAGTGACTCGTGTGACCAGAATCATATAGTCCTCAACGTAATGTCTAATGATTTAGTGTCATGACACATAATTCATGTTAATATGGATTGAACCAAAACTATCATAATAATTTTTCCCTCATGATTTTCTATGTGGCTTTTCCTGGACCTATGATTATGATTCGATGTTTAAATTTATTTAGATATTTCCAATAATATTTTTTGTTATCTAGTTATATCATGCCTCATTGATAATTTATAGGACACAAAACCCTTTTACTTACCATTAAAATGAGTATTGTATAACATGTAATAATTCTATCATTTTATTCTTTTTTTACCATTCTGTAATTTTTAGATCACCCGTTTCTATGTTTGTCCTCAGGTTAGCCCATCCAATTTTAAAAGATATGTAATATTAGAAGAATGGTAAGGAATATTTCAATAATTTTGTTGTATAACATGTAAATGGTGTTATTATTTGTACCTAATTCCCAAAGACACTATACTTCAAAATCATAGGGGTTATATTATGTGTAATCTTATATAATAAACCATGAATTGATTTGTAATAAAAAAATTGGTTGTTACAAATCATCATATCATAAGTATTTAGTATTAAACCCATTCTATGAATGTTACATGTATATGGTGATACTTTTTGAAATATTACACACTAGTTTTAATATATTTTCTACATAAACCTGAGTTATTATTCATATTATATATATATATATATATTATGTTGAGTAGTGTCGAATGATATAGTGTAAAGGTTCAATTAACAAAATTGTTCGAAATTATTTGATTGGATGTATCAATATAGGTTTCTAGAAAAAATCCTATTAATAGAGGAAATAAATATTTCAAATAATATTACTTTAAGAAATAATATATTTTTATTATATTTTTATTCAATACATTTGATTTTGGCACATGATATTATAACATGACATATATAGAGTTGATTGGTCTAAATATTTTATAAAATTTTATGTTATGAAATCATAGTTTGTATTAATTTTAATGATTAAATTTCATAGATTTTTAATATTATGATATTAATTGGATTTATCATTCTTTTGTTTTTTATGATTATATTTAAGTGGTAATATATTGTACAGTAAAATATCTTCTGTTTTCTTCTAAATGTTGGGGCCCCCGAATCACTTTTCTAGTAATGAAGTGGAAAATGTTTCCAACTATAAAAGATACTATTGATAATATTTAAACCATTCAATTAATTGTATTTTGTGTCATGATAGGAGTCCTAAACACTGATGTTTTGTATTATTTTGATTATTGTATCTATTGGATAATATTGAAATCAAATGAATGTCTATTTTAGTTATTGGAAATAGTGGTTTTTGGATAAATAATTTTTATAGATATGAATTATACTTTTTGAATCATTTATAGAATCATTATATATAGTTTTTAGTGATTGTTTTGGAGTTTAAATTTTCTTAAAAGAGAAACATTTTATTATTATAATTGTTAATAAATTTCAATTTAATATTTATTTTTCTATATTATTGAATTTTGTTCGGTAGGATTTAATAAACTATTATTTTTATATATTAATTTTTAAATGTCAAAATTTTGAATGTAGTTATATTTTGGTAATGAATGATTTATATACATGGATTTATATATTTTTATGAATATAATTTTTTTTCATATTTGATGATAAATTGTTAAAAAGATATCATACTGTAATTATTATATTTTTCTCCAAATTATGGTTATTATTGTACATCATGTTTTGAATTCATTTCAGTTTAATTTGAATCATTGAATCCCATATTAATTAAATAATTATTTGTTTATCGTTGACATAAACTCCATATGGAGTTTTTAATGACATTGATTTTTTTAATAAATATAAGAAACTATAATTCCACACATACTGAAATATAAAATTGAGAAATACAATTGATTATTAGTCAGGTTTTTTATATTTATTGAGTCAATCCATTTCATATATACATGGAAATTAATAGTATAACAATTCTATGTTATGAACTATACTATAGAGTGTTCTTAAATCCTCTATATCTACTAGATCATTACCATCCACTATGCAAGGGGAAGAGATAACAATAATTACAGAACCACATAAAGGAACCCGCTGTCATCCAAGATGACAATAATTCCCCACAAAAATCACATCACAACACAACCCAAAATAAAAAACTAATATTGTGAAAACATTACACCAAAAACAAACCTATGATAAAGGGGGTGAACTAACGTCAGATAAAAAAATCATACTCCAAAAGACAAGGATCAATGAAAATAACATATAAGATGATAGATATCAAAAAATGACACTTGAATCAAGTAAGGATCACGATAAATTATGGAAATACAGGGGAAATAGGTAGTGATCCTATTTTATTAGGATGGAAAACATAAGACAACAACACAATCTTATAGAAAATGGTGAAATTGATGGGATTTTCTCAAAACCATAGTGTAACATGGTCATTCATATCACATTAGGATTAGGGAAAGTGTATATGAAAATATCATGCGGAATATCCTCTATTAAAAACTAAGTCAACCCTCATTATTGATATATTTAAGGAAAGGACATTGTGTAATATAAATCTCTATAGCGTATCATCATAACTCACAAATCCATCAATGAAATAGTTATTCCAAAATGAAATAAAAATCCAAAATCATTAATTAATATCTACAAATCATAGTGATGGGTTTTATATCACAAACCAGACCTCCCCTTCTTCATCCAAATCATCCCCAGTTGACATCCATAGTATAATTGATGTTTCATGGTTGAGGGAACAATAAAATGGAAGAACCCCCAAAATAGAAATCCTCAATTTTCTTCCACTTAATTAATCTTTCATGGATTCATTATCATGTGAAACCAACCTCCTAGGAAAAAACACATACTTCCACACTGCAAAACCATACACAATCAAACCTCTTTCTCACATCTAAAACACTCAAAAATAGAATTTAATAGTTCATGAATGCTTCTGTCATTTCATAATATAACAAAAAATTATTTTCATCCACTATATTATAACTAAACCAATATTGAAAAACACATACACCCCAACCATGAACCCCAAGGGAGATACCTCTCGAATGTGATGATGTTATCAGTTATTCATAATAATAATAGAAAAGTGAAATTCAAATAATAATATATGAATTAAATAATTACATACCAAATGAAATTAATTATTTAAGGATAATTGGATGATGATAATGTATCTTCAACTGTCATTCCCTTTTTATACTCCAGACCACCTTTACTCCATAAAAGACATATTAATGGGATAAAATATGCATGGATTACATTCTATCAGTGATCACAAATATCAACTTGATACAGAAAACACACCACAACATACTAAAAATCCAAATCTCCAAATAAATTTAATGTGGTTCATCATGAATATATTAAAAATGATGTGATACAAGATAGAATTCCTCAATTGGTAAAACGTTTAATGATGTTCAAACTGATACACACCTATTAAATATTCTAGAACACAACAAAATGGCAAAGAAATTAGGTATATGGCTTCTACATATGTCTAAAATCAAATTTATGTATTTAGTAAAGCCCCATATAAGAATATGATCCACAACATCAAACTCCATGACCACCTTCTCTGACCTGTTTATGCTTTTTTATGGTCTTACAGTACTCATATCCACATTTGAAGAATTTTATTATTCTCAATCACTATAAAACCCATATGGTCAAAGGATTTATGCCTCCCCATCCTTTATCTATAATAAAAGATATCAAAAACTCCATACATAAATTTTTATATGTGGGTATATTTCTCTGGATGTGTTTAATTTATTTTTATAAGAAAATATAACCAAGGTAATATGATTCATCCATGATACACTAAAATTTTGACCAAAAGCTTGTAAAATATATTCTAATGTCTAGAAGGTCAAATCAGTCTACCAGTTCATCAGAGTATGGAAAGAAATTTTATGGTACAACTAGAATAAAAAATCATTAAGAAACCATGTCTATATGCATGAGGTAAATGCATTATCGTGGTATGAAAATATATTATTTAGTGTTGTAGGAAACCAAAGTACCTAATCCATGTATCACCTATCCAAAACCTTCATAGTAGTCATCTTTTTTTATCACTAATAAGTAAGTTGGATTCATCAAAAAAATTCACAAACACCAATAATTAATCATTTCTACTATGGGAACATGGTAAAGTAAGGAAGATATTCATCGATATGTACTCTCTATTTCCATCCAGGATATCCAATGGGTTTAACTGACCACCTAGAATATGTGATATAACATTACCAATTTAAATTCCAATAAATATAACAAAAACTGTATTACTGAACACTTCATTCCAAAACACTATTGTCTCCCCATTTAGTTCCATGACCCGTCCCCCCTGGGCTTATGTTGTGACAAACCCAATCCCACCTTCCATCTTCCAGAGGATATAGACAAGCAAAGAATAAGAATATCTCAAAAAGGGAACGAATTTTCTTTTAAACCTATATGCACACACATCAAAAACTGTGTAAAGGTAAACACTAAGTAAAAAAAACTGTAACTGGAAAACTACTAAAATTATTCTAAAACTATAAAGTAAAAGGTTCCAGAATACAATCTCAAATCTACAAGAAAAGTATAGCTTCCACGGTCCATCTACTCAATACCTATCTGGATGGTAGGAGGATATTTTTATTCTATATTTGTAGATGTATTTCCCATTCATCCTGTCTCACTCGGCACCACCTAGTCATATACCTCCAAGGTCTCTGTCAAAGCATTGATCACCTACACAAGACATGGCATGTGCGAGCGACGCCTTTGCAGGGGTGAGTAACATAATTATACCCACTAGTCTCTTGGATAGATGGATCACTTAGACCCACTAGTCTCTTGGATAGATGGATCACTTTGACTCGATCACCTCTGGGCCTGCTGGAACACTAAGACCTCATCCTTTAATGGTCAGTAGGATCACAAATACCTGCTTGTCTCTCTAGTAATTGGATCACTAGGACCCAATCATCTATGGGCCAACTGGATCACTAAGACCCACTCTTCTCTTGGCCTACTAGATCACTATGACTCGATCTTCCATTGGCTAGATGGATCACTAAAACATATTCGTCTCTTGGACAAATAGATCCCTAATACCCTATCTACATATAATTTTTTGTCACATCATTCTGTAATATTCCTACAGGTAGTGCTCTTGATTCTGAGAGAATCTAATCCTTATGTCCTCAGTCACATCTGAATTACCAAAAAAACTCTCGGGGAGTATACCCAATGTACTTCATTATTCATGGGTCCAAAGGAAACTGGGGGAGCATCAATCAAACGAATGATCAAAAACATATTGGATGTTTAGTATAAAGGATCCGGTTTGGTCTCGGCCAGGCCCAACCATGGCAGCTCGACCCAACAATACTGGCTCAGGAGTCCCACATGACCCGACCCAGTACTATCGACCCAACCAGATACATTTTTGGATGTGCTAGCCCAGGGTGGCCTACCCCATGGGCCATGTACATTTGGACTTGCTAGAACCGGCCTAGTTCGGGTGTGGGACTTTCTTACTAGGTCTCCAAATGACCTAGTTTCCTTCAGCCCGACCCACAACTATAAAATTGGTTCTTTCCCATCCTAGGTCACCGAGCATCATGGTTTTTCCCACCAGCCTGGACCACATAGGCAGACCGAAATTTATCTATCCATGGATTCCATGAATTACAGTTCGCACCTCTAACCCAACCCTTAGGGCAGGCCTGTCCCTGATTTTCTTAGATGCCAACTGGGCACCCGGTTTGCACCACACGGGTTGCAGACACCCTCTGTAGCCCTCTATCATGGGAAGCTCATCCAATACGGGGCATGTGCAGTGCCACCCTTCTATATCGGTCTACTCACAGATACTGGTTTTCCCATATGGAACATGGATTTGTTGCAGGTCCATCTTTTCACCACAGTATACGGACCACAACTATGCACGGTGTGTGCCTACGATGTGGCATCATGGCTGCGTCCGCCTACCACAAACTACCGTCCTCCATGCCGGTGGTTCCTGTCACCGCTGCGGTGAACTGCCAGTGCACTGCCTTCCGCCTATCACTGCAGCTATGGTGTTGTAGACTAGTACCACCACCGATTCTTGGTGCCACTGATGTGGCCATGTATTGCTTTCGTGGCTGGGTGCTGCAGCCGTGTGCCACCATCTCAGCCTAGGGACGCGGTCTCTCACAGGTGTCGCAACTAGGCCGACCATGACCCTTCTGATAGGTGTATCTATAGCTAATGTGTCATCATCAATTATGTCATTATCAACAGGGAGAGTGAGATAAAGGGGACCACACAGTACACCCAAATAAATAACCATCATTTTTTCCTATTGGTCCGAAATTGTGGGTGTTAGTGAGATAACGAAGTATAAATTTTTAATCACTATGTTTTAATCCTGATATGACCCCACAATTATATTCTTCCAACCCCGTAAGGAAAATCCATCCATGGATTAACTTGTTAGATATTTTATCCATGTTTTTTTAGAGGGGGAGAACGGGGAAAACGAATTCACTAGGAATTTAAACCCCTACTTCCTTGGAGTTTGATAACAGAAATAATCTTTCGCTAATGGTGAGCTGTCTATGAATTCCAACATTCATTAATTGATATAGGGAACTCTCAAAGATGATGGGGAGTTCTCATGTCGTTGGAAATCATCATTCTTCAATGGAGATCCTCCACAGCTTCAAATATTTTCTCTCAATATATCTATGACGCACCCCTAGTTAAATTATTATAGGAGGAAACCCTTTTTTGTTACCATTTCTTTGAAATTCCATTACACAGTTCCACTTATGAAATAGTGTATTGGTTTCATTGCATTAAAACATAGTTTCAATGTAGAAATTTTGAATGTTAACAATAAAAATAAAATAATTTTGTTTAATTTATTTTAATTTTACTTAAAAATTCAGAAAACTATCTCTCACCCATGACATTTTCCAGTCGAGGTTAAGATTTACATAAGGGAAACACACCCTCACTAGCTCAATGTTACTATTGGAGTTCAAATCTGAGCTTCAATTTAGGAGATATATGGATATGAAAATAATATAATTGTTACATAATTAATTTACATAACCCCTGAAACTAACATCCATTTTTAGCCCGCTCGGGCCAATGATAAGCCTTTTCATGGTAGATTCTGATGCATTTGGTTCAATGGAGCCCTATGATTTTTTATATAGGCACTAGTATAAATGTATGAAAAATCTACACACATGATTATTTAATGATCCACAAAAATAGTTAAAAAATCCATTTCGGCCACTTTGGGCCTCAAAATAACATGACATCTCAGACCCTGGTCTCGAAATAATACTATTTAATTTTTAAAAATAATACATGGAAGTATGGGGTATTACATTACTCCTCCATTTATGGATTTACATCCTTGTAAGAAAAAATAAAGGCTTGTAAAAAAAAAGTGGGTACTGAGCATGAATATGAGCCTCATTCTCCAACGTGCTCTCCTAGTGATTCTCGTGCTGCCAATGTACATGCACAATAGGATTCAACCCTTTATGAAGGATCCTCTCCTATCAAAACTATATCACCATCACATAATCCGCGAATGGAACCCTGTTGAAAATATCGACGTCACTCTGGTCAATGATGTGAAAAGGGTCATGCATGTATCTCCTTAGTTGGGATACAGAGAAGCCCTCTTGAACCCTCTCTTACTACAGCTATAGAGCCAAGCATTATCCCACCTCTCTCACTCTATGCAGTATCAGGAATGGTAAGATGAACCTCAGATACAACTTACCGCCCTAACCAAATCTATATATCCCTCATCAAAGAGTGAATCATAGGCATACGTGGCCCCTCCTCAAACCCCAAGGGTCTCTATAACCTATCAGCATATGACATTTGTTGGCTCAATGAAATCTTTATCTTATCTCGGATGACCATCACATTCTCATTGGTAACATGTTCCATGTTTGGACCCAGCAGTGCGGACTCCCCTGGGTCTATCTTGCATAATGGTAACCTACATGGATGTCCATATAATTCCACAAACAGTGCTATACGAATGGTGAATTTGTAACTATTATTGTACATAAACTCCACCAGTGGTAGGTGGTCATCCCAACTATGACCAAAATTATGGAAGCATGTGGGATGCATGTCTTCCATTTTATGTATTGTTCACTCTATCTCATCATTAGTGTGTCCGTGAAAGGCTGTGATCAAGTGTAGGTGAGTCCCAAAATACTCCCAAAATCCCTTCCACTACTGGTAAGTAATGTGTGTATCACAATATGAGACTATAGTTTATGGGAATCAATGAAGTTGAACTATCTCATGTACATATAGGCATCCCAATCCCTCCTCTAAACCCTTTTCATGAATGAGTAGGATATGGGAAAACATGGTGAGTCAGTCTACAGTCTCCTAAATGGTATTGTGCCCCTTGGACAAACATGGTATGCCAGTCCTGAATTCGATCGATATTTCATCCCACTTCCACTCTAGTACCTAGATGGGTTGTTTCCACCATTTTGAAACTTTGCCCTCAGCCTTGACATTCTGACAACTGTGTAATCTCTAGACAAACACAGCTAGTGCCTTCTTCTTCCCCCACCACCAATACCGAAAATGGAGGACCTGGTATATATTCACCAGACCTTGATGTACCACCATAGGGGATGTATGTAACTCCCTAAAATCCTCCTCCAGCAACACCACAGGTACTATTGTGTGTTCTACAAAAAGTATGATGTTCTCCCAGCTTTATCATTATCCAACAGGGGCATACCATGTCGACATCTTGGCATGTGATGCCTCAAAAATGGAATATCTAAGTTGCACTTCTGGGACTCATTATATGATTGGAGGGGAAATACCATAGAAAAATGATATATTGCCTCAACTCTATTAATAGTTTATTTATGAAGTGAGGAAAACTACACTAAGGCCTCATTCAATATATTTGATCTCGATCTCTGATTGTGAGAATCTACACCACATTCCCCTTCTAAAGTGTATTGACTAACATGATATCATAGTCCTAGAGGAACTCCAAACAACATCGTTATATCATATTCAAATTTTTTATGAAAAAATATACTTGATACTCTTTTGGTCAGAGTAGATGAGGGATAATTAACCCATAAGAGAGTGTCACCACATCTTCCGTGTGAAGACTACCGCTGCCCACTCAGGTTCATGAGTCGCATTTTTCTAATCATGTGGTAAAAATAGTCACTATCCATAAGCAATTACTACTTTCCCCTACATCAATACTCATCCATGACCAGCTCCTCATGCGTCACAGTTCACCATGTAGTTTTCTCCCACCTTTGGAAGTCTCTCAATAGATGCACTTGTGAAGATCTTCATTAGTTGTTGAAAGCTCTATTAGAAACTGCATGTCCACATTTGTCAATTCTAACATGGGTGAAGCTTCTCAGGAGAAGTAATTTACAAGAGTTAGATAGTACCTAGACTACCAAAGCAAACTCAACACCTCAGTAATGATCTTGGGTTAATCAAAAGCAAGAACCACCTCTATCTTCAATGGATCTAATAAATATACAGATTTTGAGATGACATGTACCAGGAAGTGGACCTTTTTTATCCAGATCTTAAACATCTTGATCATACCATAATTTTGGTGCTCTAGTAGTGTGTCTAGAACCATCCTCATGTGAATCATGTGCTCCACTTCTGATACTGAATAAACTAAGATGTAATCAATAAAGACCACTAAAAAAGAGTTTATGTAAGGCTTGAATATACTGATCATGATTCCCATGGACATATATTCAAGTTCGTCAGCCCAAACAGCATCACTACGTACATGTAGTTGCTATAGCAACATCTGAAATCCATTTTTGGGATGTCCTCATCTCGCACTCAAAGCAGGTGATACCCTAATCTGAGGTCTATCTTTGAGAGACATATTACTTCATTTAGTAGTTCAAAGATGTCATCAACACTCAGTATAGGATACTTGTTCTTCATGGTCACCTCATTTAGGTGATGAAAGTCCATTCATAACCACAATCTTCTCTCTTCCTTCTTCGTAAACAATACTTAGGCTGCCCATGGTTAATATTGGGCCTTACAAAACCCTTCTTCAGTATATCATGCAACATTACCCGAATATCCCTAATCACTACAAGATCCATTCGATATGAAAGAGTGGATATCAATGTCATCCAGAGGAAAAAATCAATACATATTTCTACCCCTCTATGAGGCTGCAGTCCTATAACATCCCCTAAAAAGGCATATTCGTAATCATCCACCACTACAAGAAATAATGGATTCATCTCATCAAATACAAAAAGGTTCATTCTAGGGCACTAATTAGTTATCGGCCACACCCTTCTATTTGTGAGTTCGTCCTATGCTTCTACATTTTCCTTCTCACCGAAAAAGGAAAACTGGTTCTTATCTCTACAGACACACCGCACTGTGCATCTAAAACAATCGAACTTAGGATGGACTGTTGACCACTAATCCGAATTCAGAATGATTTTGAAATACCTCGACACGACTACTATAAAATTCCAATAGAATATCTCGCTTCCATTATTATTATCACAATATAGGCACCATTTTGTAATATTTGAGTCCCTTCCTGTAGGAGTCTCCAATCGTAAGGATCGAGCTAGTGGCTCGATCTGAATCTCCGAGCTCCAAACAAGATATGTGGAATAGAATGTGTGATTGGAAACTTTGTCTATATGAACTACAACTATAGTGTATAATACACATATTTTACCTATAATCATCTTTATAACTCTGTATTCCTTGGCCTCTATCACCTAAAGCTGTTTTTCCATGTCTACCAGCTTCCGGAGCCCATCGTGGACCACCTGGGACTAGTGGTGGTACCACCTTCAGTAATGACTTGGACTTTTCATGAAATTTTTATAATTATATGGAATTATTTCGAGACTGAGAAGTATGATGGTGCATAATTATGAGGCCCAGAGTGCCCAAAATGATCCGTTGAAAAATTTTATGTTTAAAATTGCATGTCTGAGTGGTTTGCATGAAAAAGAGTAATAACTCTTAAATGGGTTCCTAGATAAAAACTCTGAGGTCACTTTTTCATTCATGATGGTAGGTTTACCCTAGGTGAAACTTAAGTATAGTTGGTACATTCCCCCAGTGGGAAGACACCAAAATGTCATAAACATAAATAAAATAATTATATAACATTTTTTTATTTTTTTCAAATGCATATAACTCGTGAATGGCGACTCAGATTTAAAAAATAAAACGAATAATAATATTGTGAGGGTATTCTATTATAAGGATGTTACTTACATTGGACTATGATGGTCACCAGGTTCAGTTATTTTTTGGTCGTAAATAAAATAATTAAGTGAAAATTATTTTATTGTAAAATCCATAACTTCTTAATGGAAACTCATATTGAAAATCTGAGAGTAATGTTGATATCGTAAGGAAATTTTCCCATGAAGTGGAGCCAAGCCATGATGGGTGCAGCTCAAGGGTGACTGTTAATAATATTCGGGTCTTTTTTCGGTTATGTTTAGAAAACACGTGATTGGCATTTTCGATATTTTTACTCGTTGCTCAGTTAATAAATCTGAGAGCACCATTGAATCCTCAGAACCCGGATTCTCCTAAGGGAGGCTTCACTTGGACCATTGTTAGTCAGGAAAAGAAGATAGTTTTTGGAAATTTTTAATGAATAATAGAATAAAAATTTTATGTCATTTTATTTATTTCCTTCTCTCCATCAGATGAGCGGTGGTTGGATGAGAGGAAACATGTCAAGACATTAATTAACTTGAATCCTCCTTGTTTGTAACCGTGCAATTGGAATTTGGGATGTTCATTAATTAAATGAACCTCATAAATTCCTCGGGACATTATCCACCACACCACCCTCTTATTTATATGGAGCTCGGGGAGGGGTGTTGACACACTACTCCAAGAAAAGATGTTCTAGAAAAGTACCATGATTCCCACCACTTGTAGGACGAGACCGATTCCAATGAGCGGTGATGAGCACCACCGAATCATGAACTGATGACAATGATGATGGAGGTTCTTTCGATCATTCTCAGTAGATGTCTAATCACGGTATGGGGTTTATTTTGAAGTTGTATTTGATATATTTAATTCTTTACCTCTTGTGATCTTGTATCGCAGTGGGCATCAACCAAACAAACAAGGCCCATACCCTCTATCGCTCCATTCCAGATATTAAATTGGGGGAACAATTTCCATCTCGATGGAAACACGAAATAGTGGGTCACGCTATGTTGACCCCTTCATGGGAGGCCCCTAGGTGATGAAAAGAGTTAAAATGGAGCTCCTTAGGACCATAGGAGCCCCTGATAATTATTTGTTTCTATGACGGTGTTGACAACCGTGGTCAGCAAGCGATAGTGGTGGCAGATGACGGTTGGTCGCGGTAGTAGCAGGATGCGTGCTATCGCGTGACCCAAATTGGGGCCACAACATCAGGTTGTGGTAGTTGGAGGAAGCGTCTGACAGCTCGGATAACCATGGTGGTGGAGGTAGCATGTCGTCGAGTGCCGCGTTGAAGTGGGACACGACGTTATGTCATGAAATAGAAGGGGGACCTGCATCCCGTGGGTCCCGCGAACAACGTTGCGGTGATGACTGTAGGGAGGTCGAACATTTGACGTCTTTCGGTAGGTGGACCATGTGCCCCGCATAGGGAACGATAATTGGTGGACAGTGGGCAAGCTGAATTGGTTGGATCCGCCCAGCGGGCCGGACCCGCGGGCTAGAGTGAGTGGGTCGAGCCCCACCCGTCGGGCTTGGAGAACCGTAGCCCGGGCCCGCGAAGTAGTCAGGCTGACCCCAACGGGCTAGACCTAGTGAACTAGGCTATCCCATAATGGTCCGGACCGAGGTGGGGTAAAGTTGACCCTAGGACCTGTTGTTTCGGGCTAGACGGATTGAGTCGGGCCGATCCCAGACCCTACTGGCCCCCGAATAAAGAATCACACATAACTAATGAAATGGGGGTCCGTTTGACATGCCGTCAGTGGTGTTGGGACCCTTTTTGGGAAGTGGTATTTTTTTCATATTCTCTAGGGCTCGACCAAGGTGGTCCAAACCGATGTGTGATCACCCCCATTTCAAGGAAAAAGGGGTGTAACTAATAGATCAGGCATTCGATTGATGGGTCATTTGTGGCATAAGGACCCTTGTGACAAGGCGAACCTTTGTAGATACTCTATGTGAGTTTTGATGGAATTTTATATGTGACCTGGGTTGGATCATACATGAATCCAACATGTCCCTTTTTACAAAAGTCCCCATGCCTCACAGACTGGGCATCCGATCGATGAGCCATCTGTCACTTTAGGACCCCTATGTTGGGGCGGTCCCTTGGGTATGCCTTTTGCGGGACTTCGTATCGGTTGAAAAATGACTGAAGGCTTGAGGAGTGGTTCTCCCAAAATCATGTGTGTGGAGAGGGAATCATGTGGCAGGCTGTGACGTGAAGAAGTAGAACGACAAATGCGGGTCAGCACCGTAATCTCGAGAATGGGACGATCTATGTGTATGAATATTCGTCCCTACCTCTGTACTATCAACCCTATGTGAATCTGCATCATAGAAACCCAGATTGGATCATCATCTTGGAGACCCTGTTTAGATCAACAACATATCGACCCTATGTGGATCAACATCATATAGGCCCTCTGTAGATCAACATCATAGCAACGTTGTGAGGATCAACATCATAGTGAATCTATGTGGATCAGTCTCATAGAAAACCTATGTGGATCATCATCAAAATGTCCCTTTTTGGATATGCATCATAGAGACTCTATGTGGATCAGCATCACAGTGTCCCTGTTTGGATCATAATTTTAGAGACCCTATGTGGATCCACAGTAGTGTGACCCGATGAAGACCCACTTTACGATGGCCCATCATGGAACAACAACATATGTCTAAGAGTGGATCGATATTAAAACAACTTATTTTTGGATCAATTGTGGGAATTTTAAATGGAATAAGATTATATAAACTATGAATAATCAACTATATTATTGATCTATGAGTTGTATACCTTGTGTGTGTTGACAGTTTCATCATGCTTTGTGGTTGAGGTATTTTATTGTGGTTTTTCCTTTGTGGAACTCTGGATACATTGTGGATCTCAGGGTCCCTACTGAGTATTGTTATACCCAACCCAGACCAGGCTTCACTGGTACCTTGTTGTGTCTTGGGTAGATGATGAGCATCTGGGATGAGACTTGAGGGTGCCAGGACTAAGTGGTACACAGAGAAGATGGGCTGACGTAGAGTGTCATGGAGATGATATGTACCTACCCTTTAGGTAGGATCCATGGTGTATGATGCATGAGATTATTTCTATTTTTAGTTTTACATGTACTTTTTAGTTGGGATTATATTCCGGACCATTTAGTTTCAATGCACTTTTTAATAGAACAGTTACTTGTGGTTTCTTCATATTGTGTTCTCTGATTTTGTGATCGTAAAGGTTTAAAGTAAATTCCTTCCTGTGATAGGGATACACCTTTTTGGTATTAGTAACCATCCCATGTCATATGGATGGCGATTGTGGGGTAGTCATGACATGGGCCCAGGGGTACGGGTTGTGACGAATTCGTATCAGAGGAGTCAGTTCTATCGAAGAACTAGGATTCTGATCATTCCAATGGACCAATAGTTTTATGTGTTTGGAGGGTTCTATTTTGATTGGAGAGTCCATTGTTGGAGCGGCGGCTGATGTATATATACACCAGGATCCCGAATTATGATTTCTGACTTGGAGTACGAAAACACTGATTGCGTGTGTTATGGAAATATTTTAGATTTGATACCTTTTGAGTATGCTCACCAGGTATAACTAATTGACCATGGGAAATATATTTATTATAGGATTCCTCCACAAAGACAACCGTCTAGTATTATAGTTTGAGATTGTGACAGTGGCCCACTGAGCGAAGAGGCGTCAGTTTAGGGACCGCTCATAGAGACGACGCATTCGAGTGGTTTACCAGCATAACCACTACCCATTGAGTAGCAGATTCTACAAGTGTGTCATGCACGTCATCTAATCACGTTTCATGACTTTCATAGGCATATTACCTTGAGTATTCAGGGAGATATAGTTCCCTATGCAGTAGAGGAATTTCATGAGGCTGTTTCACAGGTCTTTCGTTTAGTAGAGACACCCACCAAGAAAATGGAGATCTTGGCTGCAAGCCATTTTCAGGGCATTGCAGGAAGATGGTGGAGCATGACATTCTAAGTGAATTAGGTGACAACCCTCACCTGGCAATACATTTAGAGCCCTTTTAGGGCGGGGTTCATGTCAGCGAAACTATGCTCGGTGCGCATTCAGGAGTTGCTGCATCTGCAGCATGGAAGATAGAATGTGGCCAAGTAGTCGATGAGTTTTATTGACTTCTCCTGATACTCCACCAAATTGGTACGAGACCCTTAATTCATGGACCCAACCTTGGAGCAGTGGCTCTGGTGAAAGATCATATCTACAATGGTTTCTCTCAGCATTCTGACATAGTCTATGGTGCTAGAGAGAGCTTTGTTGATGGAGAGCTTCTTTGTTGATCAGGAACCAACAGTGAGAGACCCTACTAGACGACATACATCATACTCATCTACATCTCATAGTAGGAATATGATGCAAAATCCCATGTGGATAAGACCTTCTTGAGGGCAACCCTAGGATTCAGGGTCAGAGGTGATGTGATTGAGAGGCCAAAAGAGACACTAGTGAGGCTTGATCTATTTTTCCTCCTTGGGAATTGGTCACATAGCTCATGACTATCCACATACCCACACAGATGATCATAAGATGGTGGAGGGACAACTGAGGTAGTGATAGCGATAGGAGCATGAGCGTTAGCCATGCAGAGAATGAGGTAGGGGAACAGGATGTGCAACGAGAAGTGTTCGGGGTCACCAGGTACAGTGGCCACCACCCCCAAGTGGTCCACCTCGAGCTCAAGGAGCTAGTGGATGGGAACCTGTACAGCTTCTAGCAATATAGGCTCAATATCCTAACATCCTAGAGATGTTACGAGGTACGATATGTATCTTCTCTACATTAGGATTTGTGCTTATTAACACCGGTTCATGCAATTACTTCCTAGACATAGACATAGTTCAAGAATCTTAGATATTGACATAGATTTTATCCCGACCATTTCATTTTGATTCTCCTACATGAGGATATTAAGAGGTAACACACTGATGAAGACAGTGTGGTCTTACTCTTAGTGAATAGTGTTTTTGATGGAATCTTCTAATAGTGGCATTGAAGCACTACGAAATCATTTCAGGCATGAACTAGCTACCAACTATTCACACACAGATTGAATGCTTGATATGTATAGTGTGACATATGAATAATGATGGAGGCCAATTTTCCTTTTTGATGATAAGGAAAATTGAGCAGCACGAGATGGACTTGTGCTTAGGAGGGTGCAACCAATTATATATCATATGGATTTTAGGACCTTCGACACGGTGGATGAGGCAAGTCCACAGTTCCCAGTGGTGGTGGATGAGTACGAGGAAGTCTTTTTAGATTATTTTACAGGACTACCACCTTGTAGACAGGTAGACTTACCCTTTGACTGGTACCCAGGAATAATAGCAGTTATATGGGAAACTCATGATGTGTGAGTTCCGGATACCGAAGGTCCACTTATTGGGGCATGTCATCTCAGAGGCTAGAGTTGCAGTGGATACAGAAAATATCAAGGCAGTGCATTCTTGGGAGAAACCCAGGAGTATTACTAAGTTAAAGAGCTTCCTGGGATTATCAGGATACTATCAGAGTTTGGTACCCGATTTCCCTAAAATAGAAGCACCTATAACTTCTTTAACGAAGAAATGTCAACCTTTCCTGTGGTCAAAGATATGTTATCCAAGCTTTCTATTGGTTTGGAAAATCTTGAACAACACTCCCATCCAATGGTTGCAGGAGGAGGTAAATGAATACATGGTTTGCTGTGATACATCACAATCCAGAATCAGTTGTTTCATAATGCATGATGATGTAGTGATTGCTTACGACTCATGAAAAATGAGTGCTCATGAGAATAATTTTGTGACTCTTGACTTGGAGTTGGCAGCATTAGTCTTCTTACTAAAGTTGTGCATACACTACCTGATAAGAGAGAGATTCATTGTTTACTCACACCACAAGAGACTCAGATATATAATCACAAAGAATGATCTAAATCTGAGATATAAATGTTGGAATGAGTTCCACAATGTCTATGACTTGATATGGTATATAATCCTGGGAAATGGAATGTAGTGGAAGATGAACTTAGCCGGGGATCGAGCACACATCTATAGAATGAGGCTTCAATGAAGTTAGCCTTACTTCAGATATCCTATGTGGATAGAGATGAGACAGTCTACCTCTAGTCAATTGTAGTTTCCCCTACACTATTTTAGCAAGTTAGGGTGGCACATCATGGAAATAAAAGTTGTGAGTGTACACGTGGATAGATATCCTCAAGCGATGAACCTGATGGATATTCTGATGGTGGGGAGAGAGATATCCTTTTCAGAGGATGCACAGTTGTCCCAGTGGAACTACGAGAGAAGGTTCAGGTCATCCCATAGAAGATAAATACTGCACATAGCTGATAGATTTCTTTTGCTGATAGGAAATGAAGACCACTTTAGTCCTAGGAGGGGGAACACATATTGTAGCAATTCTGTCCCTGATAAGTACTATAGAGTATTGGATGAGGTGAAAAACTCTAACAGAGGTTTATCGGACCATTCCTGATACATAGGAGGATTGGATAGGTGGAGTACCACTTGGAACATCCACTGGAGTTAGAGAGGGTGCACGAAATCTTCCACATATCCCAACTGAAGAGATACGTGCATGATCAATCGCATGTTATCGACTTGCGCGATTTGGAATATGATGATGTGGTGACTCTTATAGAGTTCTGGATGAAGATAGACTATCAGCAAGAGTGAGACCATTGTGGAAGGTGTATATTTCTAGTGCAAGTTCGGTAGCAGCACAAGAACCTCTATGAGAGGACATGGGAGAGGGAGGGTAAAATTAGTTCTCAGTACCCTCTTTTGTTTTGTTTTCATTGTTTTGGATTTTGGGGACATAATGCACCAAGGTGGGGAAAATTTAAAGACCCATATTTTATATGTAATTTTTTAAATTATATATAATTATTTAGGGATCGAAAAATTTGACGGTGCGTAATTCTGAGGCCCGGAATGCCCGGAATGATCCGTTGAAAAATTTTATGTTTAAAATAGTGTGTTTGAGTGGTTTTCATTAAAAAGAAAAATAACTCTTAAATGGGGTATCAGATCTAAAATCTGAGAGGTTATGATGGTGGGAACCACCCGAACTAACCTCCCATGAGAGGTTATGGTAGTGGGGACCACCCGAGGCATAAACCCCCTTGAACTCCCCTCTTAATGGAGGAGAAACCTTTAAACCGCCTCTTTAACATGGAGGAGCCTCTTGAGCTTCCTCTACATTAATTGTGCCAATTCCATACATTAATTTTTCCAACATGTGTGTGTGTGGCAAGATAATATATTCTTATGTTAAATTATATTGGAAACACATTTCCTTTTGGTTGGAAAAGGAGATAGCTCTTAGAGGATTACATTATTCCAAAGCAGAACATCTTCTTTGAATGAAGAATTCCAATGAAGAACTTATTATCCGAATGAAGAACTTAATCATATAAAGTTCATCAGAATCAACAAAGAGGATATGCACGAACCGAAAATTGAGGAAAATGTCGAGGACACCAATGTTCGTCTTTTCCCAAAAATTCATCTTCTTCCTCGTGAAGTCGTCGATGTCATCAAGAAAACGAGGCAGGGGTTTATTTCTATATGATTATCACATCCCATTAATACTTTTCTATTTCATTTGTGGTTTTGGGAATAAAGACTGATGGGGGTAGTGGGGATTGATGTTTTTTAAATATTGTCCATACTCATACATGATTAATGATTATGGTGAGCCTCTTATTACTGATCTAAGGAGGAGAGTGTGGGCCGAAAAAATATGGCCCATCCTCTCCTCAATTATTGAGATGATATGTGGAGATCATTGTGAAGAAGGTAACCGTGCAATGGTGCCGCCCCACGGCCACCGCCGCTCAGCGACCTCCGCACCCTGCGGCGCTGCTGCCTGTGGCCTCTGCGCCACCTCGTGGCCGAACCAATGCACTGCGGCCGGGTTGCCGCTCCATGGACAAACCCCACGGCTGAGCTATCACCCCACAATCAGGCCGTCGTCCGTGGGCGAAGTGCCTGTGGCCCCACTGCCAATGTCCGAGCTGCCTCCATCCAAGTCTCCGCTGTTCGAGCTGAGTCACTGCCCCAATCTGAGCCACCACCGCCATACGTGCCTAGTCATCGCTGCTATCTGAGCCGCAACCACCGTTGTCTAGGTCGACCCACTGTCGATCCACTGCATCTGGGTTGAGCTGCCGTCCGAGCTACTACCACCGTTTGAGACGAGTCACCGCCGCCCTTTCTACCAAACTGCCCCGGCAGAGCCACCCCGCGGCCACACACCGTCGAAACACCCTCTGATGCCTCATGGCCACCCGTGGCCCTCCGCGGCCCCTCGTGGCCTGTCGGGCTGGACCAGCGTGTCCGATTGGGTTGACCGGGTTGGTTTGATCAGGTCAGACTAGACCGAGGCCCACTTCGACCTATTTACATTATTTTGACCACAAATTTGGCACCATACGTCTGTTTGATGAACTGTCAGTGGAACTAGAAATAATTGACCGAGAGGGTCAGTTTTATTATACCCCACTAGAATTTTGGATTATGATGGGGTATGATCAGGTTGGATCTAGCATGAATCCAACCGGGCCCCTGGGACTAAAAGTTTAATAACTCACTGATATGGCATCTGATTGGGGCATCGTCGGTTGAGTTGAGACCCCTAGGACATGGCGAACATTTGATATACTTTTTCATGGGAAATCTTGTTAGTTGATAAATCGTTCGGTTGATTGGGGAGTGGACTGTCCCAGAGATTTCCAAGCCCTGAGTGTAAACCCAGTAGCTTGCTGTGGTTAGAAGAGTGCTCTCCCAGGGATCCGGTTAGGGTCCTCTCCTAGAGATCCTATGTGGGTCATCTCCTAGTGATACTTTGTGGGTTTGATACTTGAAATACTCTATGGGTGAGCTCCAACGATCCTGTGTGGGTCTGTTCCTAGCGATCATGTGTGGGTGATCTCCTAGCGACCCTATGTGGGTCATCTCCTAGCGACCCCTTGTGGGTTAGCTATAGCGATCCTGTGTGGGCCAGCAACTAACGATCCTATGTGGTTCAGCTCTTATAGGTACTTTGTGGGTAAGCTCAAAGAGATCATGTGTGGATCAGCTCCATTGATCCAATGTGGGTCAGCTCCTAGAGATCCTGTGTGGGTCAGCGCCTAGTGATTATAGGAAGGACAGCAGCTGATTCACTTAACATAGTAAGATGATTCAATAGATATAACTAATCATTTCTAATACCATACCAATGTTATACTTGCTTTGAAATAAGTTAGAACCTCTATGTTTTTTCTTGTATGAGATGGATTATTGGATAACTTAGGTAAATGTATGGGCATATACCTAAGTAGGGTTATTTGTTTTTTCATTGTTTGTGGATTATTCTTTATGGATTTTGTGAGACCTTGAGGGTCTTGGGGTCCTTACTGAGTATCGTTATACACACCCCTATACATGATATGCCTCCACCATGTATTTTTGGATGCTGATGATGGACAACGCTGACTGAGGCTGAGAGTACCAGGACTGGTTGGTACCAAGAGGTAGACCATAAGGCGTGTCAGTATGCAGAGGAGACGGGTGGGCGTGGAGTATTGAGGAGGCGATCTATACCTACCCTTCAGGAAGGATTCTCAAAGGATGATCCGGTAGCTTTATTTATCTTTCTTTATTTATATTGTATTTCAGATTACCTTGTACATTCTAGTTTGTCTTGTATTGTGGCCCATTTTTTTTACTCTACTCACTCAATTTACTATTCAGTTTACATGAGTTTGTATCATTATGTGTGCATGGTTTTGTGTTTACATGTTATAAAGGCAATTCCTTCCCAATTTTTGGGATTACACCTTTTGGTGCTAGTCGACTTCCCCTGGCATATGTAATATAGGATGGTGTAGTCAAGGCATGGGCCTCGGGGGACGGGTCATGGAAAATTGGTTTCAGAGGAGTTGGTTATACTATAGAACATAATAATATAATATTTCATTTAATGGAAATAGTTTCATGTTTAGTGAGTGTGGTTATCATGTTTTGGGAATCCATTTTTTGTGCGGTGGTCGACGTATCCTTGCACAATGACCCTGACTTCTAATTTCTGACTCAGTTCCTCAAAACACTGATTATGAGTGTGTTTCCATGAGTTTAAGTTATGATCGCTTACGTAATCTTGCTAGGTTTATCTTATTGACCATGGCACACTTGTTTGTTTTCAGGATGCCTCCACACAGACAGCCAGCTATTGTTCTGAGAGTATCACACACTGAAAAACCATTGTGCAACGAGGCCTCCTTGTGGGGTCCTTTTCTAGTATAGGCACCAGAAAAGGATCTACCGGTACCAATACCCATTTGGACACAAATACCACTAGCCCTAGAAACAGAGGGTGCACGCCACTTGAGCGCATTGCACGAGTTTTAGCTCATGTAGCCACCAAGGTTCTAGGGAGATATGGACCCACAGGTAGTTGAGGATTGGCTGGAGGATGTGGTGAGTGTCCTCTGACTCGTATGGACACTAGTCGATTTCATGGTGATCCTTGCTTTAATAATTATACATGCAGCTGCAGGCAGATGATGGAGCATGATTCTCCAGGTTCACGACTAGGTGAAGCTTCTCTGGGAAGACTTCGAGATCCTGTTTCGGGTAGAGTTTTTTCCAGTGACTCTTCACATAGTACGCATACATGAGCTTCTTCATCTGGAGCATGACAGTATGACTGTAGCTCAGTACTCAGCGAGGTTCACTGACATCTCATGTTACTATATAGATATGGTGTGAGACCCATTATTTAGGGCCCAAACCTTCGATCAGGAACTCAGGTGGGAGATTAGGGCTTTGATGATCTCACTCAGCATCCAATGTAGGTGGGGGTGTTTGAGAGAACCATCCTAGTGGAGTGTTTCCTTGCTGAGAAGTCACCAGTAGAGAGACCCACCACTAGTCATCACATTGTAGAGTCTTATGCATCTATCAGTAGATAGATGATGCAGAGGTCTAAGGGGAGCAGACCTACTAGTAGACGATCGTATTATTCATGATTGGTTGTGAGGGGAACCCGAGGTGGAGGCAGTCATACAAGGAGAGGGACTGTTACACATGAATTGGAAAAGGTCACATGGATCATTCCAACCCGCCGTATGGATGATTAGCAGTCAGTCGATGGACCGCCTAGGCAGAGACAGAGGTTGAACTGAGGAGGTCCACAGGGAGCAGGCAGACATGGGGAAGGAGCCGGTCATGTACCTGGTGGTGGGCGACAATTTGAGATTTTACTGCCACCAACACTAGGAGGTCAACCCCGACTGCAGGGATTAGGTGGACATGGGAGAGCTCTGCTCCAGGTATCTGAGGCCTACAATCACGGTGCTCTAGAGATGATACGATGTTCGATATGTGTCTAATACACCATAGCTACAATTATAATAGACACAGGTTCTAGTCATCCTTTTATTTCCACTTCCCTCGTTCGGAGATCAGAAATTCCAACAGAGTCGTTGGCTTGATCATTACAGCTATTGACTCTTACGAGAAAGGATTCAACGATTAAGAACTAGTTCCGGAAGTGTGAGATTACTCTAGGAGGTGAGATCTTCAGCAGGGATATCCTAGTAGCAGCGTCGAGGACTTACCATTCCATCATGGGTATGGACTGGTTATCTAAATTACATGTTCAGATTGACTGTATTCGGCGAAAAGAGCAGTGTGTCTGCAAGGATGAGACCAGGTTTACCTTCACAGGCAGGAAGGGAGCCTTTTCCGTGTAGGATGGACCTACCCGGGGGAGGGTGCAACCAATTACACATCAGTTGTCTTGACTTACCCTCGGAGTGGTTGATGTATAGAGTCTGATCTATACACTAGTTGTGGACTAGTATGAGGATGTCATTATTGATGATGTTCTGGGTCAACCTCCATGCAGAAATGTGGACTTTTACATTTACCTATACCGCGAGATGACACTGATTTCTACACTGGCGTATCTGATTACTACCATGGAGCTTCGTGAGCTGCAGGTACAGCTAGAGGACTTGAAGCGGAAGAGATTCATCTGGCCTTGTGTTTCTCATTGGGCAACCCCGATTCTGTTCGCCAAGAAGGTTGATGGGAGATTGAGGCTTTGTGTTGATTATCGGCACCTGAACTAGGTGACCGTGATGAACAAGGACCCACTCCCGATGATTGATGAACTCCTTGATCAGATGAAGAGAGCACGATGGTTCTCTAAGATAGACCTCAGATCAGGCTACCTCCAACTCAGAGGATGAGATGAGGATGTGCAGAAGAAGGCCTTAAAATTTCGGTATATCCATTATGAGTTCTTTGATATGCCATTCAGTTTAACCAACACTCTAGTAGTGTTCATGGGACTCATAAACAATATATTTCATTCATACCTTGATCTCCTTTTATAATATTTGTTGATGACATTATGTTCTACTCGGCTGCTGAGGAGGAGCATGCCTATCATTTGCAGGCAGTACTGGACAAACTCTGAGAGAACCAGCTTTATGGTAATCTCTTGAAGTGTCATTTTTGGATCCAAGTGGTTCACTTTCTTGGACATGTCATATAGGAGGTTGGAGTTGCAGTGGATCCTGCAATGATTAAGGCGGTACTTCCTTGGGATCCACCCTGGGGTGTGACGGAGGTATGATGTTTCCTAGGTTTGGTTGGATAGTACAGGAGGTTTTTACCATACTTCTCCAGAGTTGTAGCACCACTATCATCATTGATGAAGAAGGGGAAACCGTTCATTTGGTCAAAGATATGCCATCAGAGTTTTCAAGAGATGAGGCAGTGGCTGACTAGTACCCCCCATTTTAAGGCTTTCTGAGATGGGCGTATGGTATGTAGTCTTCTGTGATGCATCAGGGACCGGACTAGTATGTGTCCTGATGCAGGAGAGAGTAGTTATGACATATGGTTCTCGATATCTAAGACAACATGAGCATAACTATGCTTCCCATGACCTGGAGTTATCAGTAGTGTTCTTCACCTTAAAGATGTGGCAGCACTATCTGATTGACGAACGTTTTACAGTGTACTATGATCATAAGAATCTCAGGTATATCTTCTAACAGAAGGACCTGAACCAGAGAAATCAACGTTGGAATGACTTACTCCAGAACTATGACTTCGAGATAATATATACTCCTAGGAAGGGGAACATTGTTGCATATGCACTTAGTAGGAGGTCTGGTATACAGCTGCTCGGTGAGGCAACTGAGAAGCTAACTGCTTTTTAAATATCCATTGTGGATAGAGATGTAGCATCTTTCCATCTTTCTCTTATAGTCACTCCAATTTTCTTTAGTGAGTTAGGGATGCACAGTGCGGGGACGCGGACTGCGAGGCTCGACGTGCTCAGATATCCACAGGGTAGGCACATGATAAATTTTTTTTGAATGTGGGGGGCACATCATCCTCTTTAAAGGATGTAGCATTATAGAAGAGTCTCTACAGGAGGAGGTAATGAGGGAGTTCCACACATTACCTCTAGCGGTACATCCAATAGTGGAGAAGTTGTACCATGATTTCCGATGGAAGCACTGGTGGCTGGGAATGAATAAAACAGTAATATGGTTTTTATATGTTCCTCGTTTTTTAGTAAGTTATGGCAGAGCATCATGTACCATGAGGCATGGTTTAGGATTTAGAGGTCCCAGAGTAGAAGTGGGATGGGATATACCTGGACTTCATTATAGTACTTCCACACACATCCAAACTTCATGACCCTATATGGGTGATCTTTGAATAACTCAATAATTCACCCCAAATCCTACCTATTCGAGAGTAGGGTTCAGTAGATAGCATTGGATGCGACTATATGCGGATGATTTTATGGCTACATGGGGTAGCCTCGATGATTGTCTCTAATCCTGATGCTTGTTTTACTTCCCAGCTAAGGAAGAGGTTCCACGAGGCATTCAGGATGCATCTTCCTTTGAGAACCACCTTCCATCCTCAAACGGATAGTCAGAATGAGTAGACCATTCATACCCTCGAGGACATGTTGTGTTCTTGTGTACTTGACTTCGGTCGCACCTTGGAGGATCACATGACTTTGTAGACATTTCATACAAAAATAGTTATTACTCTACCATTGGGATGTCACCTTTCGAGGCATTGTATGGGCGACGTTGCAGCTCGCCCTTGTGCTGGACTGACCCAGGGGAGTCAGCACTAGTGGACCAGAGATGGTATGGGCTACCACTGATAAAGTGCAGATCATCCAAGAGTAGATGAAAACTGCAAAGAGCATCCATAAGTATTATTCAGACAAGATACGGAGACCTATGGAGTTCGAGGATGGTGCCCACGTCTTTCAAAGGGTATCATCTCAACAGGGTTTGTTGAGATTTGGCAGAGGCGGCAAGTTATCTCCATGATTCATTTGAACTTTTCAGTTCATCAGGAGAGTTGGTGAGTTGGAATACCTCTGAGCTCTTCCACCTCAGTTGCACTAGGTGCATGACACCTTCCACATATACCATCTTAGTAGATACGTGCATGACCTTTCTCAAATCATTTACCATAGTGTGCTAGACATCGATGATGGGGAAACTTTTACTGGGATTCAAGTAAAGATTGAGAATCAACATGAGAGATTCCTTTTTGGATGGTAGATAACTTTGGTGTGCATTCACTAGCAGCACAATAACCTTAATGAGAGCACAAGGGAGTGGGAGGCTCAGATATGTGCTCAGTACACCAACTTGTTTACCTAGTTATGAGTTTGGTCTTATAGGGACATAAATCCCTAAGGTGCGGAGAATTTAAAGACCTGAGATTTCCATGTTATTTTTGTTAAATAAATGGGAATTTTATGAGTCTGTGAAAATTTACAGCACGATAATTTGAGGTCCGGATTTCACAGAATGAATTTCAGAACATTTTTTCGAGTACGTTTAGTCAACGTGCGAGTGGGTTTTTCTAACATTTAAAACGGTGCTCAGAATTGAAATCTAAGGGAACTATTAAACTCGTAGAGCATGTGTTAGCTTAAAGAGACCTTCACCTCCACCGTAGTAGGTCTAGGGTAGATGTTATCTTTGCACATATTCGTGAAATAATAAAATCAAAATAAAATTTTATAGCTTTTATTTTCAATTTTATTTCATATGGTGGTTGAGAAGTGGGGACTTCCTGACCTAAACCTCACATCAGAGGTTTTGATGGTGGGGACCAACAGAACTGACCTCTCATGAGAGGTTATAGTAGTGGGGACCACCCATGGAATAAATTCTTTTGAACTCCCTTATTAATGAGGTAGAAACCTCTCAACTCCCTCTTTAATGTGGAGGAGCCTCTTGAGATTCCCCCACATTAATTATGGAAACACTATAATTTAATTATTCCATCTTGTGTGTGTATGTGAAAACTTAATTTCTTCTTAAGCTAAATTATATTGGCACCATTTTCCTTTGGGTTGGAAAAGGAAAGAGCTCTTAGAGGATTACTTTCTACCAACGAATAACTTCTTCTCTGAATGAAGAACGCCAACAAAGAAATTTTTTTTCAGAATGAAGAACCCCATCAAAGAATGTTCTTTGGAATCAAACAAGAGGGAGACGCATGAACCATCAATCGAGGAAAACTACGACAACACCAACTGTAACACCCCATGCTTCCACAGTATGCTTTTCTTTGAATAATACAATAGCGTGTGTTGTACGCAACTTCGATTTCTAACACAGACCACAACCAATCAAACTAGTCGTTCTGAAGAGTAATACCCAATTTTTGAAATTTTATAAATTTTATCTTTCAAAATGGCCTTCATTTTTTGATTCAAAATATCGAAATTATCCTGGGGTGAAATTTTGGTATTTTCCTAAAAACATTCAATTTTTGATGAATTGTTAAAACACACAGAGAAAATGTTAAAAAATAGTTTTTATTTAAATAATTATTTATTTTATTTAAAATTAATTAAGGTAAAAATAGATACATAAAATTTATATAAAATCAATGTAATTCATTGGAGTTATTTTAGAATAATTTTAGATATATAAAAAATTTCTTGAACTTTTCACCGTCTTTTACCCACCTCCTATGAGAATTTATAAATTCACATAAAACATAATTTTACAGCTTTTGTGAGTGGAATTTCAAAAATCCGAGAGACATAGTTAATATTAAGTATTAAAATGTGGTTCAATGAGATTAAAATAATTTTTGGTGAATAGTAATTTTTTACTTTTATTTACAACAGTTAAAAGTAAGTAGGGTAAATAAGTTTACAAATGATATTAATATTACCCTAACACAAGTACTAATTATATTAGACAAGTGTATCTCGACCAAAAACCACCTTAGGAATCAAATATTATCATTTAGGTCCACATGGATTAGATTAGGACATTTATTTTTATTTAATTCAAAGAAGAGTTAAAAGAGTTAAAATCAAAGTTTAATTACTAAAACATTTTTAATATAGGTTTATACATATGATAAATTTGATTATAAATATTCAATATAAAGTTGAAAATATTTCCTACATAATTGTAGTATATTTATAATTTTTATACATTAAATAATTTAATTTATTTATGACATAATGGTGATGCAGTAATTACCTAAGTAATGAAAAATTAGAATAATTGATATTATAAATATCAAAATAAATGAAATTTTACCTTTTTCTGAATTTCACTAATTTTATAGGTTAATATGACATATTAGGACTGTTTATATTAATTTGGTTCTATGTAATAATGTTGTTATGAATTTATCAATAAGAAAATACCCAATAGTGTCAAAATTGACATAAAAGTGTTTATAAAACAAATATTATATTATTAATTGATATTCTATTCCTATAAATCTAAGGATCGGCCAAATGACTTATATCATGATAGGTGTATTAGTAATTGACCACATGGGGGTCTCTTGGATGTATATAGTATGTTTATTTACTATATAATATAAAAATACAGTGTGACATGGTTAATGCCAATATAATAAACGAAGAGTTAAAACTAAAAGATATGGTTAATATATCGACCCAAACCTGTCTAAAATCTATTTGTTGAAAGTATTTGGACTCATACCCACCTTAGTCTTTGAATACTCCACTATGGATCTATTAGAAACCGAATATTAATTTATTATAAAATAATACATTAAGTTTTTCCTAAAGACCCCTCCTCCCCCTCATAAAAGGACACCACTTCTAATTAATTATTCACACCTTCAAAGCCATTTGGCACGGCCAAAACCTATCCAAATATTCTATCAACTTCCCTAAATACAACCTAGAGGCCATATTTTGATCATAAAGCCAAACTATGGATCCCTTTTGATCAAATCAAAAGGAATAACCCGAAGAAGATGTAATGTTTTCACCGCACTGTTTCAAGTTCCTTTCTTCTTCAACTTCTTATTTCTTTGTTATTTTTATTTTAAATAATAACTCCAGTATATTATATATACTGTGATGTTATTATAAATATGGAACAACCAAATTCATTGTTCTATCCATCCCTTGAATAACATGTCACCATACGTGCATACGTACGGCCTACCGTCTCCACGTCATGGTGTAATTGTTATTCAATATATTATTATTTAGATGGGTATGATAATGATGTGTAATTGTAGTAAATAACAAATATAACATTATGATGGTTCTTTATATATGTTATATTATCCAATTATAAATTATTTTAATATCAAAAGAATGTTATTGTCGCTCGTGCGTATGTACGGACTACCGTCTCTACGAACGCGATGAGAATCATTCCACATCGTATCCATTCAAGAATAAATTTCATTTTATGATTAAAAATAAGTTTTAGAATCATGATATCATTCTGGATATGAATAATAAACGTCCCATGCATAAAAAATATGGGTCGCATAACAATGAATATAAATGAAAACGAATCCATTAACACCCAAAACGATGATAATACTAAGATATTATTAACAAATCAATGGTAAAATATCATATATGATATCATATTAATGTATATGACTTTGGTATAATTTAATAAAACTTTTTTCACCATTATAACATAGGTTAACCTACTTCCACCAAGGAAAAGTACAAGGTAAGGGTTTATTTCACAATCACTTCATTATCCGAGGTTCTTTATACATAATTATCTAATGGGACCTCTTTATCATCCACATCCATGTTTCTTAAAAATGTATTTGAAATCATTATTACTATTTCACAGACTATGGGTTAAATTAATTTATAACCTTGTTGAATTTTTAAATGAAATTTATAATGAAATTTTTGGACTCCTCATGTGTTAGTCATGTTTTAATGATCACAAGTCTTATTACTATTAATTAAAACAATCCTCGTTGCACATCTTGATAATGCTCTGCAATCTCAATAATAACTACACATCACGTTTTAATGATAACAAATATTCTAATGTTAATTACTCTCTTAATTATTTACATATTTTATGCATAATCATAAATCTCACATATATTATCAAGCCTTTATGTTTATGATTCAAGTTCTCTTACCCTCTAATGATTAAACATAATCCAAATTCTGCATATTTCTGTCTAAGTCCAAATACATATATTTGTCTAAGTATAGACTCACCGTGAAGGACTCACCATGACTCAGACACCGTGAAGGACTCACCGTGACCCAGACACCGTGAATGACTCTCCGTGACCCAGACACCGTGAAGGACTCACCGTGACCCAGACACCCTGAATGACTCACCGTGACCCCAACACCGTGAGCTACATACCGTGAAGCTCATACCGTGAAGACTATTCCGTGATGAATACATTGTTTACTTAATCACTGTGACACTGTTTCTTAACCTTTTGTCAATATTATTTGAATAATGCTAACGGTCATATTTAATGTTTTTAATGCAATTATTTTTATTTAATGATAGTTGTTGGCATGTTAGGAAACTGTATCTCGTACCTAAGAAAAGGGGAATCATTCCTACTGCCATAATTTGAAGAATATAAGAAAGATTGAGATGCAGTACATGGGAAAGCCTGAAAGAACTGGCGTACAAGTGTGAACACACAACGAGAAGAACTTACATACACTTGAGAGCACTTTGCTGAACAAGAAGAACAATCCTAAACACGAAAGAGATTGAAAGACATTCAAAGAACTCTCATGAATGTAATCCAACACCACTGAAGAACACATGATGAATCAAGAGATCATTTTTTTATTCATGTAGAATACAAGCTGAACTACGACACTATGGTTTTCAACAGAAAAACCAGAGAAGGAATCAGAATCATTCCTGCTGAATTCAACGAGTCCAGAGCTGCATTGATAATCACTAGATCTTTCTAAACTCTTATCTGTTCTCTCTAAGTGATTTTGTTATTAACTATCGAGCAGTTTGTTGTACCATGTATTTCTTATACACAAACTGTCTCCTGTACAGAACTGGAGGATATCAAAATCCTCACTCTAAATCTCTTAACTCTTGTTTACCCATGCAAACTGTGGAAGAGGTCCTTGTGTGTCCTAGTCCTTGTTTTGTTTCCCACGAAGAACAGTGGTAGAGGTCCTTGCGTGGCCTGGATAGTTTTGTAAACTGTTGTTAACCCCGATCCAGGGTGTGGATCAAATTTATATAAATTTGAGAGGACTAAGTTTCGGCTTGAGACTATACCTCTTGTTATATATGTTGTACATCTTTAGTTTATGATCAATGTATACTACATATATCTTATTTATTCCACTGTTATTACTTTGCAATAAAAAAATATTATAAAGCTACATTGATAGTTAAATTATCAAGTGTTTACACTTATTGTAAATCAGTAGGTTAGTTTCAAAATAGAGTTTGATCTTGTCGTTAAATTAACTGAGATCTAATCAATTTTTGTGATGCTAACTGAACATTTACAATATGTATAAATTAACTATAGTTTAACTTGTTTTATAAATCGTGGGATTTTAAATAGACAATATTTTAACAGAAATTTTAATTAAGACTCAATTCACCCCCCTCTTGAGTATCCACTCCAACCATCATTTGGTATCAGAGGAATTGTTTTTGTTTATGGATTTTTGAAATACTCTGTTTTTCAAATGTGATTTTAGTTGTATATTTAAATATTGTAAACATCTGTTAGTTCTAAATTTTATCTCTTTAAATTATCTTTCTAAAATCTAGTTATGGACAATATACAAGAGGGTGATGCTACTAACAGGTCGCCTTTCTTCAAAAGTACATACTATTCTCTGTGGAAACTTAAAAAGAAAATTCTTTTAGAAATAATGGGTTTTGATATATGGAATACTATAGAATCACAATATAAAATTCCAGAAACTGAAATAGTGACTTGGGATAAACCTACAAAGACTGCCTACAATAATAATTGTAAAGATATGAATGCCATGTACTGTGATCTAAGAGATGAAGAGTTTAATATAATTTCTGCTTGTAAAACTGATTTTGAAATTTGGGATACTTTGGGTGTTTCTCTTGAAGGAACAACCAATGTTAATGAAATCAGATTAAATACTTATACTATTAAATATGATAATTTTAAAATTATGACTGATGATCCTATTTCTGATATGTATCTCATGTTTAATGAGATATTCAATACAATGAATTCACTCGGAAAGGATGTTCCAGCAAAGGAACAAATTATGAGAATCTTGAGATGTTTACCAAACCGATGGAGAGGCACATCTGTTTCAATCAGAGAGTCACATGACATTGCTGCTCTACATGTAAAAGAACTCATTGGTAAGCTTATGATGTATGAGGAGGAACTCAAGGTGAATAAATAGATGGATGATGAACCTAAGAGAAAATATATGGCTTTCAAGACTATTGCTTCAAAGAGTAAGGACAAAGAAAAAGCTCAAATACAAACTAACTGTTCAACAAGTGAATGTTCAGACTCTGATAGTGATTCTGAAATGGATCAGATAGCCAGAAGGTTTATGATATTTTATAGGAAGAATAAATTTTTTAGAAAATCAAATTACAAAGTAATGTATGACAATAAGGGACACTAGAAAAAGGATTGGAAAAAGATAGATAAAAGTGATGAAGTTGTTTTCTATGAGTGAAAAAGGAAAGGACACATTAAAGAAGACTTCCCAAAGCTAAAATTCAAGAAAAAATATGATTACAAGGATAGTAAGTACAAAAAGGCTATGAAGGCTACCTGGAGTGCTTCTGAAGATAGCACAAGTGAATCTGAAATGTCTGATTTGGAAAGAAATCGTTCCAACATGTGTCCCATGACAAACACATATGAGGTAACCTTAGGTACTCCTGTTTTAAATTATTATTATTCTGGAGATGATGCAGAAACTGATTCTGATTCTAAAAACATGACTAGTGAGGATCTATTTGAATATTTTAATATGCTGTAAGAGACATGAAATGAACTTAAGGATCAATACAAATCATTAAAGAAACAGCATTCTGTCACTACTACTATTAAAACCAAACTTACTATTTAAAAAGAGAAAAATGCTAAACTTTTAAAGGAGAACACTGAACTGAAAATGTCTAATGAGTAACTTAGAAAAGACTTAGAAAAGTTCACAAATGGAAAGGACACAATAACCAAAATTCTATGAATGAAATTTGCGCCAAAATACCCTAATGGATAAGGCTACAAACTTTGATAGAGACAACTTACTAAGAAGAGATTTATTCCTAAATTTGGATAGAATACTAGTAGTTATAATTCTAGACATTCATGTGTTTCAACTAGTTATTCACATAGTTATAAATCAAATAGAGTTTATCTTTCAAAATCATTTGATTCTGTAAATTATATGAGAACCATTAGACAAATTTGGGTACCAAAAGCATTGATTGCTAACCTGTCTCGTCCCAAGAAGATTTGGGAACCAAAATCATTTCCTATATAAATCTGTTTTGTAGGAAACCTGCTTGAAGACTTCCCACAAGAAGACATGGTATTTGGACAGTGGATGTTCAAGACATATTTCTGGGGATTACTCATGCTTCTAGAGTTTAAAAAAGGTTGATGGAGGTCATGTCACCTATCTTGATGATTCTAAATGAAATATCATCGGCCTTGGCCAAATTTGTAACATTGATTCAGTTTTAATTTCTAATATTTTGTTTGTTGAAGGACATAAATATAATCTGTTGAGTATTTCACAAATATGTGATGATGGTTTTAATTTCAAATTTTAAAATGATTCGTCTAATTTTCTTAATTCTAAAAATGTTATATTTTGTTCTGCTCTAAGAAATGAAAATTTTTATGTTGTTGATTTAAATTCCTTAGCTAAGAAAAATGTTACATGTTTAAATGATTTTCATAAAGAGTCCTGGTTATGGCATAGAAGATTAGGATGCTGCAATGTACACTCACTTAGAAAACTAACTAGGATGAACTTTGTTATAGACCTACCTAAACTTGAGTTTCCAAATGAAAAAGTTTTTAATCCCTGTAAAAAGAGAAAGCAACATAATGTTTCTTTTAAATAAAAGAAAGAAGTTTCAACTTCTCATCCTCTCGAGTTGGATCACATGGATTTGTTTGGATCATCTAGATTTTACAGATTAAATGGGAAGCGCTATGTCTATATCCTAGTAGATGAATTTTCTAGATATACTTGGGTATACTTCATAGCTCACAAAAGTGAATCTTGTTTTTACTTTGTTAAATACCTCAAATCTATAGAGAATCTTAGTGGACTTAAGATTAAATCCCTAAGAAGTGATCATGGTCGTGAGTTTGAGAATCATGAATTTGAAACATATTGCTCACATAATGGCTATAGTCATAAATCTTCTTCTCCTAGGACACCTCATCATAATGGTGTAGTAGAAAGAAGAAATAGAACCCTGCAAGAAATTTCTAGAACCATGCTTAATGAATATGACCTGCCTATTTACTTTTGGGATGAAGTTGTGAATACATCTTGCTATACTATTAATAGAGTCTTAATTAGAACTGTTCTTAAGAATACCCCATATGATTTGTGGAACAATAGAATGCCAAAATGTAGTTACATTAGTGTCTTTAGCTGCAATGTTTTTATTCTCAATACAAAAGATAATCTTGATAGGTTTGCTTATAAGAGTGATGAAGGAATATTTTTAGGATATTCTTTAACCAGCAAGGCTTATAGAGTTTTCAAAAAAATAACAAAGTGGGTGGAAGAATCTGTTCAAATCAAGTTTGATGAAACTGATCCACATGAGCCTAAAACCTCTCTTGAAAATCTTGAAGAAGATTTATCTGTTCTGGACCTTAATGACAAATCTAATGAACCTACTATAAAGACAACAAGTTCTGGACTTATTCCAGAATCTCTTCCTAATGAACCTGAACCTAGAGAAGAACCTGAAATTTCTAGTCCTACATTTACTAGATCAACTAGAATTTTAAAGAATCATCCTTTAGATGTTGTTGTGGGAAATATTGATATAGGGACACAAACTAGAGCTTCTATTAGAAATCAGGTTGAATATCAAGCCTTCTTGTCAAATCTTGAACCTAAAAATATTGATGATGCTATTAATGATGAATTTTGGGTAATTTCTATGCATGAAAAACTCAATCAATTTAAAATAAATATAGTTTGAAATCTTGTTGAAAGACCTAAGGACACTTTCACAATAAGAACTAAATGGGTGTTTATAAATAAAGTAGATGAATCTAGAAACATAGTTAGAAATAAATATAGGCTATTTGCACAAGGTTATAGTCACGAAGAAGGTATTGGCTATGAGGAGACTTCTGCTCTAGTAGCCAGATTAAAAGCTATTAGGATCTTACTTGCTTATGCTGCACATCTAAATTTCAAACTATATCAAATGAATGTCAAGATTACATTCTTGAATGGATATATTGTTGAGGATGTTTTTGTTGAACAACAACCTGGATTTTAAAACCCTCATTTTCCAAATCATATTTTCAAATTATCAAAAGCTTTATATGGTTTAAAGCAAGCTCCAAGAGATTTCTATGATATATTAAATACTTTTCAAATTTCTAAAGGTTTTACAAAAGGAATAGCTAACCCTACTATGTTTATAAAACAAATTTCTAAATATGTTTTAGTTGTACAAATTTATGTAGATGATATTATTTTTGGATCTTCAAGAAATTCCCTATGTACTGATTTTTCTAAAATGATGCAAAATGAATTTGAAATGAGTTTAATGGGTGAACATAAATTATTTATTGGATTTCAAATCATTCAAGATGATTATGGAGTTATTTTATCTCAAAGTAAATATACTATAAATATTTTAAATCATTTTGGATTGGATAGCACTAAGAGTAGTGACACTCCCATGAGTACCACCTGTAAGATGAATCTTGATGAAAATGGTAAATCTGTTGATCAAACCACTTATAGAGGAATGATTGGAAGTCTACTCTACCTGACTGCCAGTCGTCCTGATATTATGTTTAGTGTATGTATGTGTGCTCGTTTTCAAGAAAATCATAAAGAGTCACATTTAAATGCTGTAAAAAGAATTTTCAAATACCTAAAACATACTCCCAATTTAGGACTGTTCTATCCTAAAGGACAATAATTTGAATTAGTTAGTTATTCGGATGCTGATTTTACTGGATGTTAGTTAGATAGAAAAAGAACCTCTAGAATGTGTCACCTTTCAGGAAAGCCACTAGTATCATGGTGTAGAAAGAAACAAAATTCTGTTGCATTATCTACTATAGAAGCAGAATACATAGCTGCTAGAAGTTTTTGTGCAGAAATTTTGTGGATGAAACACACATTACTAGACTATGGATATCAATTCAGACATGTCCCAATAAACTGTGACAAAAAAACTACTATTAAAATTTCTAATAATCCTGTTTCTCATTTTAGGACAAAACATATTAATGTAAGACATCACTTTTAGAGGGATCATTATCAAAAAGGAGATATCACTTTGGAATTCATTGGTACTAAATATCAACTTGATGATATATTCACTAAACCATTAAATTAGGAAAGATTAGACTACATCATACATGATCTTGTTATGATTAATAATACGTAAATATCTTACTGGTCTTAATGTTTAATAATTTACTATATTTTACTTTACGATTTCATGGTCACTATTTTTAAGTTACTGTTTTATGCTCATGGTCTCACCATTAAGACTTTATGCTCACAGTCTGTCAACTCACTATCTCACCGTGACTACACAGAATGCTCACTGTCTCACCGTGATGACTTCCAACTGTCTCACCGGGATGACAAGTTTTCATCACACTGTAATGCCTACTCACGGTATCACAATGAAGATTATTTATATTCTTTTTTTAACTCGTATCGTCGTAATTTTTATTTAACCACTATTTGATTTCCCGCGTTTTTGTTTTTATGACGATTGACATTCCCAAATGACAAAACTTATGGGTTTCATTCGATTCCTTACCCAAACTCTCTCCGGAACCTTCTCTTACCTCTCGTCTGATCCTTTAGTGAATTCCAAGGATGGAGCGTCCATCTTCACCCTCGTCTGAGAAGCGCTGCTCTAAGAAACAATAGAGGATACTAAGGATAGCTCCTGAAGGACCACTAAACCCAAACCTAGTAATCCGTAAAGTTGTACCTGAAAAAGAGGTTTTCCTAGAGTGGTTGTTGTCTAAAATATCTTTAGTTTTGAATGTTTTAAGAGAAAAAGGATAGATTGAATGGTTCACTGGAAAAAATAGACCGATTAATCTGAGGCTGGTATATCAATTCTATCAGTATGTGAAGTTTTCCATTGAGTTTGGAGAAAGCTTTATGGTGATAAGCTGGATAAATGGTCAGAAGTGCTCTTTCTCTTCAAGGATGTGGGTTGTATGCCTGGGGATCCCACATGAAGGAGTTTATGAGGATTACCAGAGAGACCCTCCTCCAACAACCGACATCTTTGACCTGGAGAATGCTTTGGAAAACCCGACTGGAAATGGCACCAAGTGAAGGGCCATAGCTGCTGAATTAGATGGGGAGACTAGACGTCTATTCAAGTTTTTTCAGAATTTGATTAGCCCGAGAAAAGGAGATTTTGCTATGATGAATTATCAGGATGTGATCCTGATTCACCTGTTGAAGAATGGCCATAAGGTGAACCATTGTAAGTATGTTATCAACCATATCTATGAGATGATCATAGTCACTTCCAAATCCACCTCCTTATTTTACTCAAAACTGATTTCATTTATGTTAGTTGCAAAAGGGATTGTTGGCCCAAATGAAGAAATGTTATATGGCATTGATTTTTGCCTATTCGTGACTATCATCAGAAGGATGAAGATCAGCTAGAACCCCTAGAAGAAGTAGTGGGTTGAGGATAATGATCAACTCAATAAAAAATTTTATCCTGCTGACTATCCAAGGACTAAAAATCTATCTGATCCTAGTTTGGAACCAGATGAAGTTGCTGAGTATTCAGAAGAAGAAGAAGAAGAGGAAGTAACAGCTGAAGTTTCTCCTAGAGAAGAGGTTGAAATAACACCAATGGAAAAAACTCATGTTCAAAAATAAAGGATTGTTGTCCCTGCTGTTATCCATGCTGAAACACCTCAAGAAGTGGAATATGATGTTAGTTTGAGAGAAGTGGAATCTCCTGCTTATAGTGTGGATGTCAATCCAGAAGCTCATCCCGATGCAGCAAGAAAATTGGTTTTTCCAGATTCAGAACAGTAAGAATCCTTAGAGGAAGATTCTGTTGAAAAGGATCCTTCTTTTGAGAAAGAAGAAAGTCTGGAAGCTCAACTAGTGGAACAATCAGTTCATGAGATAATTCCTTCTGCTAAAGAGAGGATGGAAATTGTCTTTCAGCTAGCAAGGAAAGAGTTTTATAAAGAGATTAGAATTGATCCTGTGGATCTTGATCATGGTGAGCCTATAGTCTCTGAAATGGAAGTACAATTTGAGGGGGAGGAACCTCATAACCTTGAGATTTTAGAAGATGGATCTACTGAAGCTTCCCAACATTTTGTCAGAAACTATGTGCACACCTAATTTGTTTTCCCAGGCTTTTATGAAGTGAATGAGTCAGATCAAGTGTCTAAAAATGGAATGGATCTTTCTTCTCTGTTCCAACTGAAGTCTGTAGCTCATCGAGAACCAAAACCAGAGCCCCAACCTCAATCTGAATCAGAATAAGAGTCTAAAGATGTCTCTGAACCACAACCAGAATCTCAACCACTACCTTTACCTGCACCCTTACCCGAGCATCACTCCTCTATGACTAACGTTGATCTGAAAGTTTTTGAAGAAACTTTTTTAATTGCAGTTGAGAAAATTTTCTCTACTCAACCTCCTCCAGTGACTCAGTTAAGTAAAGAAGATGCTTCAATTCTCTTGGAAAATATTATTTTACATATTCAACCAAAGATGATCAGGGAAATTCAAGAAGTCGGAGTGGAAAATAAGCTGCTGAGTGCTGATGTTGCTAATCTGAAAAATATGGTCGCAAATTTGCAGAATGAGTTATCTTTAAGATCAGTGCCTGCTCCTGTTTCTGCCCATGCACCTGTTTCTACTTCTCCAGGGATATCTTATTCCCTCCTTTCAAGGGAAATTGTGTCTCAAGTTCATCCATATCTACTTTTTTTGATTAAATGATTGGGAAAAGACACACCAAGATGATGGAATGCATGAGGGAGCTTGTAGAAAATCTGAATAAGCTTACAGATGAGTACACTGGATGCCTGGAAATTTTTTTGAAACAGCTCAAAGCTCTAACCGAAGCTGTCAAGGCTTCACCTGCTTCTGTTTAGACCTCCACATCCTCTTTAGATGATTCTGTGCTAAGATCCATAATCAAGGAAGAACATCAAAGTGCCTTCAGTGGCATGGATCTGTCCTCTTTGACAGAAGTGGTTAAGAACAGTGATAGAGCATTGGACTTGGTTAGGATTCATTCTAAGATATCAAATGATGCTCAACAGGAAATCAACAAGAAAATAGATTTCTATCTCTCTCGGATTTTCTATAAATGGGATATGATAGATCAATTTATATATCTTGTGGGAAATTTGAGAATCCCTCCAGTGACTAAAGATTTTAAAACCCATGTTTAGAAACATACAGAGTTTACCAGATTGTTGGACAGATTTATGGAGAATAAGGATGATTTTGAAAAAGGCTATGCAATATAGAGGTGAAATAATTACTAATTTTATCAATATTTTAAAGTTGTATCTTCACGTGCAGAGTACTGCTATTATTGCTCTAGCTGCTTCACACCTTATACATGTTTTACTTGCCATACCCTCAACTACCATGTCAGTCAGCCAAGCTCTTTCCCAGATCCGTCCAGTCATTCTTGACCAACCTCAGCCTAGATCTTCTACTGCTCTAACCTTGGCACTATCTGTTTTTGTAGGTCTACCCTAAACCTCTTTGTCTACTACATCTATGCCTTCTTCTACTTCAGCACCATCTCCTGCTGCTGATAAAGGAGAGGCAAAGATGGATCCCTGAAGAGTCCCGGGATAGTTTTCATTTTGATGGGATTTCATTTCTTGTTTACTATTTGTACATCTACTGTATTTCTCTTCAGAACCCTTTTTAATGAAAAATGCAGTGTTTCATTTCATTTTCTCTACCTTTTGATAATCCCAAAAGGGGGAGAAAACTGCAAGTATAATAGGGGGAGAAAAACTACCAGTGTCAGTACTTATTCTTTTTTCTATTCTAATATGATAGTTTCTTTAATATTATATTTCACTTATATTTTGACTATATCTGATTTTTGATCATCACAAAGGGGGAGATTGTTGGACTCCTCATGTGTTAATCATGTTTTCATTATCACAAATCCTATTACTGTTAATTAATATCAATCATCATTTCACATCTTGCTAATTCTCTTCAATCTCAATAAAAACTACACATCACGATTTAATGATAAAAAATCTTATGATGATAATTAATCTCTTTATTATTTACAAATCTTATTCCTAATCGCAAATCTCACATATATTATCAGGCCTTTATGTTTATGATACAAGTTCTTTTACTCTCTAATGATTAAACTTAATTCATATTCTGTATATTACTGTCTAAGTCCAAATATAGATATTTTCCAAGTATGGACTCACCGTGAAGGACTCACCGTGACCCAGACACCGTGAAGGACTCACCATGACCCAGACACTGTGAAGGACTCACCGGGACCCAGACACCGGGAGCTACATACCTTGAATCTCATACCGTGAAGACTATACCATGAAGAAGACATTGTTTACTTAATCACTTGGACACCATTTCTTAACTTTTTGTCTATATTATTTAAATAATGATAATGGTCATATTTTATGTTTTTAATGTAATAAATTTTGCTTAATGATTGTTGTTGGCATATCAGGAAACCGTATCTCGTACCTATGAAAAGTGTAATCATTCCTACTTCCAGAATTTGAGGAATTTAAGAAATATTATGATGTAGTACACGGGAAATCATGAATGAAGTGGAATACAAGTTTGAATATACCACGAGAAGAACTTACATACACCCGAGAGCACTGTGTTGAACAAGAAGAACAATCCTGAACATGTAGGAAATTGAAAGACTTTCAAAGAACTCTCATGAATGCAATCCAACACCATTGTAGAACACACGATGAATCAAGAGATCATTTTTCATTCCTGTAGAATACAAGCTGAACTACGACACTCTGTTTTTCAACAGAAAAACCAGAGAAGGACTCAAAATCATTCCTGCTAAATTCAACGAGTCTAGAGTTGAATTGATAATCACTAGAAATTTCTAAACTCTTATCTGTTCTCTCTAAGTGATTTATTTATTAACTATCGAGTAGTGTGTTGTACCCTGTATTTAATATACACACTCTCTCTCTTGCACTAAACTGGAAGATATCAAAATCCTCACTCCAAATATCTTAACTCTTGTTTACCCACGTCAACTGTGGAAGAGGTCCTTGTGTGGTCTGGTCTTTGTTTTGTTTCCCACGAAGAATAGTGGTATAGGTCCTTGCGTGGCCTGTAAAGTTTTGTAAACTGTTGTTAACCCCGATCGAGGGTGTGGATCAAATTTATATAAAATTGAGAGGACTAAGCCTCGGCTTCAGACTGAACCTCTTGTTATATCTATTGTTCATCTTTAGTTTAAGCTCAACGTATACTACATGTATATTATTTATTCGGCTATTATTACATTGAAATACAAAACTATTTTAAAGCTACTTTGATAGTTACATTATCAAGTTTTTACACTTATTGTAAATCAGTAGGTTAGTTTCAAAAGTTAGTTTGATCTTGTGGTTAAATTAACTGAGACCTAATAAATATTTGAGAAGCTAAGTTAAAGTTTACAATCTGTATAAATTCACTACAGTTTAAATTGTTTTATAAATCGGGGGATTTCAAATAGAAAATATTTTAACAGAAATTTTAATTGGAACTCAATTTACCCCCCCCCCCCCCCCTCTTGAGTATCCAGTCTGACCAATAGAACTCTTTCTGTCGTTTTACAAACAAGGTCCTTTTTATCCTTTTCGATAGAAATAATGTAAGAATGACTTTTTTAACTTATACGGCAGGTACAACTATTTTCCTCTATTATAAAATCGTCGAAGCTTCCCCTACAATATTATAAGAATATTTTCAAATTAAATGTTTTCTTTTATAATTATGTTACTTTTAAATTATTTCAAAAAATATATATATTTCTCTCAAATAGACTTGATTTCATCTATGTCAACATCTTTTAATGGATTTTAAGCTTATTTGATGATTATTTATTATGAAACACAACATCCATATTATATTGATGTTTTTGTGATATGTCTGACTGTGGATGTGTTATTTTTATACCATTCATGATTTATGAAGAATGTATTGAAATTTCATATGCTAGTTCTAATATGAATGTTTATGTTATATTTAAACCTGTTCATATGAGGAATGAATTGGACATAATATGTGACTAGTGTAGCCCGCTATAGCTCCTTGATGGATCGGTAGGTCTCATGAGACAAGCTAGTGTCTTGGCACAAGGACTTGACAAAATCTTATTTGTAGACTTGTCACGAGGCCTTGACTGTGTGGTTTTGATAGTCTTCCATTATGCATTCTATCATTATGAATGTGGTTATTGATATTGCATGTGATTATTCGACTAGTAGAATATCCATGTGAAAAAGTAAATAGCATTATTTCATTTTATTTCGACCATATTATGTTGAATATCAAGTTTAAAAGGCTTTTGTTTTAGTGATACATTTCCATAAATGTTTATGCTTATTTATAAAAGTTTCCACTATATTGTTATCCTTACTGGGAATTTGATCTCACCCCTTTCAATGTATTTTTTTTTCCAGGATGTGACGAAGTATTTTATGAATGACCTACATGGATAGTATGAGGGGATATGAATGTGGACTATGGAGACAATGTTGTTGTAGTTTTCATTTTATGATGTAATGTAAAAATTATGAATGTATGTATTGATTCCAAGGCTACTAAACTAATCGGTCTTTTGATATTTGATCATTCTTGTGATCATGCCAATGTTATGTAATAACGCATTGACTCTGGGTAACTAGGGTCGGGGCGTTACAGTTGGTATTAGAGAAGTTTAGTAAATACCTTGGAAACTAGATTTAGATAAACTCTAATTAGAGCACATAGGCCTAAGATAGACTTTGAGGAATAATATAGAATAATATCCTAAAATTTTGGTATTGTATAGAATTTTTGAGTTTTCCAAGAAATACATCCCTGTCAGGATACTAGCTAGTAGAAGTGGCTTTGACACCGATGTACCTAGGTGTAAAACCCGAAAACACCGCTTTGAGCTAGAATCGAATGGGAACTGGTACACGACAACTGGCCTTGCTGCACTCTTGGTTATGACACTCTCAGGGGATAAGATTATGATAATTTACATTTTCATTACAAACCAATTTGAAGTATTTGACCATAGTTAATCCTAAGGTGTTTCAAATTGAGAATATGTTGTCATGATATTCTCTAAATTATTTTTTGACTACTTTTACTCACACAATGATTTATGGTTTTAGTCAATGGCTGGAGTCCAAGGAAGTCATAGAAACTTTGAGACTAATGTACAAGGTGGGAATGGTGCTGGAAATGAGAAATAAAATGGAATGTTGATTGGTGTAAAAGATATCGTGTTTCTGGAAAATCAGTTTTCCAAAAACATGATCAACAACAAATATAATAACCAACTCCGGGACTCAAAAAAGAAGAGAAATATGATGAATGATATGAGCCACAATAGTGGAGACTATGGAGAAATGAATCCTAAATTCTCGTCCTACAGAAAATGTTGAAGGAGACACCCAGGAAAGTGTCCCAACGGATGAAAAAAATGCTTTAAATGCGGGAAATAAGGACACAAAGTGAAGAGTTTATGAGGAAAAATGAAGAGTACTATGGAAGAAAATAAAAATTGTCCCATGAATCCATTTACAGTCATTTTCCGAAAATGTAGGGGACCTGGCCCTTACCCAAGTGAATACCCTATTCTATAGGATATTTTCTAGATCAAAGAAGAAGCTATGTGGAAATATATAGTTAGAGAAATGTTTAAAAGTATTAGTGATCCATGTTGGTGGGATTACTTTCGAATAATTTTCTCTTGTATTTGTAACCCCATAGTTTGCCATGTGAGAATGAAATTTGAATAAGACTTATATTTTCCCTTATGGTTATAGTTATAAATAACCATTTGGTTTTATATGATCATTTTGTTTGAGGAAATTACAAGATGTTGTATTTTGGAATGAAAATGCAAGGTATGAGATAACATTTATGGTTAGAATTATGTTATGGGTATTTTGAGGAATTTATCTCATTTTGGTAATGTTATAAAAAATTGTTTTTGAAAAAGGACAACACACAGACCGTGTGACAACCCGTCACATCGGACAAAGCTGTGGGAATCAAACCACAACCAAAGTGTGATTGGGATTTATCGCCTACTACTGGACTACGTGAAGTCCCTGTTTAATGTGACTAATTATTTTTAGTTAAATGATTGTATTGATAAATAATAATTTGATTTGGGTTCTTATGTCTTATTAATCTAATACCCTTAGTATAGTAAAACTATTTGGTTATTAAGTGTTAAATATAATATTTTGTAAGATGTTCAATTTTTTGGGAACACTATATGACCAAGGAAAATAAAATACAATGGGATTTCATTTGAGGAGTAATGGTGGATTTTTATCTATGTTTTTATTGTGTATTTATAGTTATTTGTGTTATTTATGGAAATGATTAACCTATAATAAAGAATATGTGATTAGTTTAATTACTTTTAAGTATGTGACTTTAAGAGTAGTTAATGTCATTTGGAGAGTTAATTTAACATGGAAGACTACATAACCAAATTATTCTATGTTTTCGGCTTCAATATTAGTTTGGATTATATTGAAGGATTTTAAGGACAATTGTTTATTTAATGGTATTTATTTAATGTTGGGGTATTGTTGGTTTAATTATAGATATAATGATTAGTGTTTCGTTCTCTAAAAGATTATCATTTTGGGGGATCATCAGATCATGTACTAACAGTTTTGGTTTTTATTATTCTCTAAAGACGAGGTAAATATAGAGTTTATCCTTTGTGGATCATGTGATTCTATAGAAGTTTATTCTAGCTCTTCTAGTGTGACCAAGTCTTCTTGAATAATCATCATTTAAAAAATGAGTTAGTGGTGGAAATTTATTAAAGATTGAAAATCTACTTAAAAAGTAAGTATATCTCTTTATTTTATTAGTTAATCTCATAAATGAATTCCTCATATTTATGTAAGATAACTCAAAAAAATGTTGACCGTATACTTTTCCTACTGGGAAACTAATGACCATTTGTACCATCACAAGTTTGTGGATTTTTTGTTGTTAACTTTCTCCTGATCATGTTTTCTATCCCTCTCCATCAGAACATGACACTTATTTTATCTTCCACATCCATGTTTTCCTACATGGAATCCTAGTATGAGTTATCTTGTGTAACATTTGTACTTCTCTTTCTTTCTTTTTAGGTGATAGTTTTATTGGATCTTTTTCTGATGTGGGACTTTCCATTATATTCCCATGCCCGATTTTAAAAATTTTGAGGATGAAACTATTTGCAGGAGGGGAGAATGTAACACCCCAAGCTTCCACGGTACGCTTCTCTTTGAATAATACAGTAGCCTGTGTTGTGTGCAACTTCAAGTTCTAACACACACCAAAACAAATCAAACTTGCCTTTATGAATATTAATACCCACTTTTTGAAATTATTTAAATTTTATCTTTCAAAATGGACTTCATTTTTGGATTTGTAATATCGAAATTATCCTAGGGTGAAATTTTGGTATTTTTCTGAAAACATTAAATTTTTTATGAATAGTGAAAAAACATTGAGTTATAGTTTAAAACCAATTTTTTTAATTAATCATTTATTTTATTTATATTTAATTATGGTCAAAATATATACATAAAATCTATATAAACTCAATGTAATTAATTGGAGTAATGTTAGAATAATTTTAGATATATAAAAATATTATTGAACTTTTCACCGTCTTTTACCCACCTGCTAGGAGAATTTGGAAATTCACATAGAACATGATTTTACCGCTTCTGTGAGTGGAATTTAAAAAATATGAGAGAAACTGTTAATATCAATGTGTAAAATGTGGTTCAATGATATGAAAATAATTTTTTGGTGGATAATAACTTTTTACTTTTATTTACCACGGTTAAAAGTAAATATGTTAATTAAGGGTAAAAGTGATATTAATATTACCCTAACAGATGTCCTAATTCTATTGGAAAAGTTTATCTCGACCAAAAATACCCTTAGGAATCAGTTATTATCATTTAGGTTCACTTGGATTAGATTAGGACATTTATTATTATTTAATTCAAAAAGAGTTAAAATCAATGTTTAATTAATAAAACATTTTTAATATATGGTTATACATAAGATAAATTCAATTATAAATATTCATTAGAAATATAAAAAGATTTAATACATAATTTTATTTTATTTATAATTTTTAGACCTTAAATAATTTAATTTATTTTTGACACAATAGTGAAGCAGTAATAACCTAATTAATGAAAAATTAGAATAATTCATATTATAAATATAAAAACATATGTAATTTGAAACTTTTTATGAATTAAACTAATTTTTAGGTTAATATGACATATTAGTACTGGTTATATGAATTTTTTTCTATGTAATAATGCTGTTATGAATGTATCAAAAAACAATACCCATTACTATCAAAATTGACAAAAAAGTGTTTTTATAACAAATATTATATTATTAATTGATATTATATTCTTAAAAATATACGGTTCGGCCAAATGACTAATATCATGATATGTGTATCATTAATGGACCACATGAGGTTATCTTGGATGTATATAGTATGTTTATTAAGTATATAATATAAAAATACAAAGTGACATAGTTAATGTCAATCTAATTAACTAAGAGTTAAAACTAAAATATATGGTTAATATAATGACCCAAACCTCTATAAAATCTATTTTATGAAAGGATTTAGACCATTACCCCCCCCCCCCATACTTTTAATAATACACATTGGATCCATTAAAAAACATATTATGAATTAATTATATTATAAGACTTTATGTTTTTCCTAAAGAGCCCCTCCTCCCACTTATAAAAGGAAACCACTTCTAACCAATTATTAATACCATAAAAGCCAATTGGCATGGCCAAAACCTTCCCAAATATTCTCTAAACTTCCCTCAATACAACCTAGAGGCCTTAGTTTTATCAGAAAGCCAACCTAAGGAGACCTTTTGATCCAATCAAAAGGAAGAACCTGAAGAAGAGGAAATGTTTTCACCACCCTGTTTCAAGTTCTTTTCTTCTTCAACTCTTCTTTATTTGTTATTTCCTTTCAAAAATAATAAATCTAGTATATTATATATACTGTGATGTTATTGGAAATATTGAACAACCAAATTCATTATTCTATCTATCCCTTGAATGACATGTCACCATACGTGTGTACGTACGACCTACCGTCTCCACGTCGTGGTGTAAATGTTATTCAATATATTATTATTTATATGGGTATGATAATGATGTGTAATTGTAGTAAATAATAAATATAAAATTATAATGATTATTTATATATGATATACCATTCAATTATATATTATTTTAATATCAAAAGAATGATATTGTCGCGCGTCTGAACGTACGGACTACCGTCTCCACGAACGGAATGAGATTCATTCCCCATCATATCCATTCAAGAATAAAATTTATTTGATGATTAAAAATAATTTTTACAGACATGAAATCATTCTGGATATGAATAATATACATCCAATACATAACTAATATGGATTACATGACAAATAATATAAAGGAAAATGATTCCATTGACACCCGAAACGATGATAATACCAAGATATTATTAATAAATTAATGTTCAAAGATCATATATGATATCATAATAATGTGTATGATTCTTGTATAATTTAATAACAATTATCCACCATTATAATGGAGGTTAACCTACCCTCAACGAAGGAAAAGAGCAAGGTAAGAGATTATGTTACAATCTCTTCATTATCTAAGGTTGTGTACATGTAATTATCTACTAGGAACTCTTTATCATCCACATCCACGTTTCTTAAAAATGTATTTCAAATCATTCTTTCTATTTTACAGACTATGGGTTAAATTCATTTATACCATTTTTGACTTTTTATAAGATGTTTATAAAGAAATATTTCTGTCATTTTCCAAACAAGGTACTTTTTAACCTTTTCGATAGAATTAAGGTAAGAATGACTTATTTTAACATATACAACATGTGCGGCTATTTTCTGCCACTATAAAATCATCAAAGAATCCCTTACAATCTTATAAGAATATTTTCAAAGTAAATGTTTTCTTTTATAATTATGTGACTTTTATATGATTTCAAAAGAAGATATATCTCTCTCAAATAGTCTTGATTTCATCTATGTCAACATCCTTTGATGAATTTTAAGATTATATTATGTTTATTTATTATGATACAAAACTTTCATATAGTATTGAAGGTTTTGGGATTTTTTATCATTTGTATGTGATATTTTTATACCATTCATGGTTTATGGAGAAAGTATTTACATTTCATATTCTAGTTTTAATAAGAATATTTATGTTATGTTTAAACCAGTCCATATGAGGAATGCGTTGGACTTAATAAGAGATGGGTGGAGCCCACTATAGCTCATCGATGCATCGGTAGGTCTCATGAGACAAACTAATTTCCTGTAACAAGGCCTTGACAAAATATTATTTGTAGTATTCGCACAAGGCCTTGACTATGTGGTTATGATTGTCTGGAATTATGCATTCCATCATTATGAAAGTGGTTATTGATATTTCATGTGATTAATTGATTAGTATAATATCCATGTGAATAATTAAATGTAATTGTTTAATTTTATTTCTTCCATATTATGATGAAGTTCAAGTTTAATAGGATTTTTTTTTAGTTATATATTTCCTTAAATGTTTATGCTTATTTATGAATGTTTCTGCTATATTGTTATCCTTACTGGGAATTTGAGCTCACACCTTTAATTGTTTTATTTTTCCCAGGACGAGAAAAAGTATTTTATGAATGACCTACAAGGATAGTATGAGGGGATATGAGTGTGGAATATGGATTCTATGTTGTTGTAGTTTTCATTTATTCTTGTAACGTAAACTTTATGAATGTAACTAGTGATTCCAAGGCTACTACACTAATCAGTCTTTCGAGATTTGATATTTCTTGTGATCGTGCCAATGTTATTTACTAATGCACCAACTTTGGGTAACTGGGGTCAGGGTATTACACCAACATCTGTATTTTCCCAATGATTCATCTTCTTCCTCACAACCTCTTCAGCGTCATCAAGAGAATGAGGTATGGGATTATTTCTATATGATTATAACTTCCCATGTACTCCCCTAGTAATTATTTTGTGGGTTTGATAATTGGGATTGGAAAGGGTTGTGGGGAATGATTTTTTTTGAATATCTTCCACACTCGTTCATGATTCATGATTACATTGACCCGCTTGCTACCGCTCTAATACGGAGAGTGCGAGAAAAACAATCATGTCCCATTCTCTCTACAATTATTTTGATGATATGTTGTGTTATTTTGGATCAGGCGATGGTGCAACAGAGCCACCCCGCGGCCTCTCCACCCCACTGCCCCACCTCCTGCGACCTCCATGCCGCCCCCCAGTAGGGCCACTACAGGCAGCCGAGTCGCCGCCGCCGTCTGACCCACCATCGTCATGGCCGAGTCGCTGCCATCGTTTCATCCACCACCACCGTCTAGGCTGAGCATCCGCCATCGGGCCGAGAAATTTCCATCGTCCAGGCCAAGCAGACGCCTAAGTTTCCATCGCACTTACGGCCTAATCTCCCCAGTCGAGCCGCCCCGTGGCCTCGCGCCCTCGCGACCCCCTCTGCGGCCTTTCCGCCCTACATGGCCTTCCTCGGAACCTCGCGGCTTGTAGGACCACCCAACGGGCCGAGCCAAGGCAAACTGGGTTGGCGTAGGCCCGGTCAGGTTGGGTCAGTTCGACCGGGTCAGACCGGACCCGATCCCACTACGACCCATTTATATTCTTTTGACCATAACTTTGGCCCCAAACGTCCATTTGACGAACCATCAGCGGTGCTAGAAATCATGGAGCAAGATGATCCCTTTGAGTATACCCCAGAAGAGGTTTGGATTATTAGGGGATATCATAAGGTTGGATCGAGCATTAATCAAACTGTGCCCTCGAGACTAAAAGGCTAATAACTCAAAGATCGGGCATCCGATTTACAAACTGTCTATTGCGTTGAGATGCCTATAAAGTGGCGAACCTTTGAGGTACTTATTTTTGGTACATAGTGCTATTTGTTGAATCGACTAGTGGCTTGGGGAGTAGACTCTCCTTAAGATGATCAAGCCTAGAGTGGAAACCTAGTAGCTGGCTGTGAAGATAAGAGTTCCCTCCTAGCGATCCTGTGTTGGTCAGCTCCTATAAATCCTATGTGGGTCAGCTCCTGGTGAACATGTTTGGGGAAGCTCCTAGGGATACTGTGTGGGTCACCTCCAGCGATCATGTGTGGGTCAGCTCCTAGCGATCCTGTGTGGGTCAGCTCCTAGCGATCCTGTGTGGGTCATCTCCTAGAGAACCTCTATGGGTCTGGTTCTAGCGATCCTGTGTGGGTCAGATTAAGTGATCATGTGTGGGTCAGCTACTAGTGATATTGTGTGGGTCCTCTCCTAGCGATCCTGTGTGGGTCATCTCCTATCGATCCTGTACGGGTCAACTCTAGCAATCCAGTGTGGGTCAGCTCCCAACAATCTTATGTGGGTCTGCTCCTAGCGATTCTATGTTAGTAAACAGTAGAGCCTCTTAACAGAGTAAGATAATTCAGTAGATATAACTAATCATCCCTAATACCGTACCTATGTTATACCCGGTGTGAGATGAGTCATAACCTCTGTGTATCATCATGTTTGAGATAGATTACTTGATAACATAGGTATATGTATGGGCATATAAATATGTAGGGTTATCTATTTTTTTCATACATTGTGGTTTATCCTTGGTGGATTTTGTGTGACCATGAGGGTCTCAGGGTCCCTACTGAGTATCGTTATACTCACCCCTACATAGGTTACACTGACACCTTATTGTGTTGGATGTAGATGACAGACAACGCTGACTGAGGCTGAGAGTACCAGGACTAGATGGTACCCAGAGGTGGACCCTAATGCGAGTCGGCACACAGAAGAGACATGATGACGTGATGAGGTGAGGAGGCGATCTGTACCTACACTATAGGTAGGAATATCAGAGTATGATCTAGAATCAATAATTCTTCATTATTTAGTTCTATTATATTTCACTTTTCATTGTACTTTCCACTTGGGAGTGTATTCTATACCCTTTTTCTTACTGTACTCACTCTGTTTATGATTCATTTTACTTGATTTGTATCTTACTGTGTGCTTGGTTTTGTGTTTACATGTTATAAATGCAATGACTTCACAATATTAGGGATTATGCTTTTCAGTGCTAGTCACCAACCCCTTTCCTATAAAAGGCGGGATTGGGGTAGTCACGGAACGAGCCCCGAGGGATGGGTCATGACAACACATGCCTCTGGTGGGAAAACCCGAAAATGGAATAATGGTAAATAAAATAATTAAATAAAACTATTTTATTTTTCAAATACTTATAAATCATGAACGTTGACTCAGATTAAAAATCATATACCAACACTGAACTCGTGAGGGTATACTTATCTAGAATGATACTACGGTTGGCCAGTGTGGGCCACTAGTGGATGTTATTTATTTTTTGTAAATAAAATAATTATGTGATAATTATTTTATTATAAAGTCCATAAAATCTAAACAGTGAATCAGATCGAAAATATGATAGTACCATTGATCTCGTGAGGGCGTTTCCCCATAGGTAGATCCTATCCTCGACTGTTGTAGGTTGAGGATGACATCTAATAATTTTCTGAACATTTTTCTGGTACGTTCAGTAAACACGCAGGTGGCATTTTCTATCTTTTGACTCATTGCTCAGATCAAAAATCTGAGGGCACCGTTGAATCAAAATTGCTAGGATTCGCTTAAGGGAGACTTCACTTCGACCACTATTTTTGGGGAGAAGATGTTCATTTTTTGGACCTTTTGATATAATAATAAAATAATAATTGTTTGTAATTTTTTTTATTTTTATTTATCCAGTAGGTGAGAGGTGGTGGTGGGACCAACGACATGTCAATCCAATAATTAGCTTGAATCCTCCTTTTTTGTAACCATCCTATAAATTTTTTGGAAGGATCATTAATTAAATGAACCTCATAATATCCAAGATATATTAACCACCACTCCCCCTTCTATTTATATGGATATTCGGTAGGTGTGTTAGAACAATATCACCATGCGACGAAACTATGTAAAATTTATCGTGACGCCAATAACATGGAGGACGTGACCGGTTCTTGTGAGAAGTGACGAGCACCCCCGAATCACAAACCGATGACAACGACAAAGGAGGTTCCGTCGATCTTCCTCATCAGACATCTAATCCAATAGGGGGATTTATTTTGTGTTTTCCTTTGATTAATTAAATTCTCTCCCACTTTTTATCATGTAATGAGGTGGGCACAAGCTTAACAAACAAGGCCCAAACCCTTCTCCACTCTCTTCATGATATGAACTTTAGGGAAAAATTTCCACCGCGACGATAACCTGAAATAGTGGATCACGCAATGATAGCGGCATCCTGGGAGGCCCCTAGGTTATTAAGGGAGTAAAAATGGAGCTCTAGAGCACCACAGGAGCCCCACAAAAGATCCAATGGCACATAAGTGATAGAAAGCGATGGAGGCGGCTGATGACAGTCGGTCGTAGTGGTAGCAGGAAGCACACCTCACACACCGCAGAGGGGAGGCGAGGCATCAGGCAATAGTGGTTGTAGGTGGCGGCTGAAACCTCGGCAAGCCATGGAGGTGGTGGTAGTGTGCCGGTGCTTGCCGCATTTAAGAGGGCCAAGAAGTTATGTTACAACGGCAGAGGGGGTCCCGCAGCCATCCGGTACAAAAAACCAGGTGGCGATGCCACCTGGTGCCACTGAATTAAGGGAGACCGAATGGATTATGAAGTTTCACAAGCTGAATATGCACCCTGCTTAGGGCACACCAGTTGGCAGCCAGTGGACCGGACCCACAACCCAACATGCCAGCGCATTTGGGCCAAGCCCCACCCGGCTGGTAGGGCCAACAACTTCCCGGGCCTGTGAACTAGCCAGGCTGACCCCAAAGGGTAGGACTCTATGAATTGGGCTGACCCATGATAGGTCGGACCTTGGCAATGTATAGTAGTCCCCAGGAACCGTTGTGTCTGGTTGGCCTAACTGAGTCGGACTCGGTTCAGACCCAACTAACCATCGAATAAAGAAACACTCGTAACTAACGAACCAGGAGTCAGTTTGACACGCCGTCAGTGGTGTTGGGACCCCTTTTGAGAAGCGGTACCTTTGGCATATTCTAGAGGGCCTGAAAAAGTTGGGTCGGACCGAGATTTGATTGCCCTCATTTCACAGAAAGGGATGAAACTAACAGATCGACCATCTGATTGATGCACCGTCTATGGAATAATGTCCCTTGTGTTAAGGTGGTACTATGGAGATACTATATGCGAGTTTTGATGATTTTTGACATGATATCTAGGATTGATAGGACTTGAATCTAACCAATCCCTTTTTACAAAAGTGCCTTTAACTCACACACCGGGTGTTTGTTCAACGCACCATTTGTCACATTGGGACCCCTATGACATGTCGATCCCATTGGTATGCCTTTTGCATAAATTCATACAGGTTGAAATAAGACAGATGTCTAGAGGACCGATTCTCCCAGAATCAAGCATCTTGAGTGGGAATCCTGTGGCTAGTTGTTACATGATGAAAAAAGCGACCAATGCGGGTCAATATTAGAATATCCAGAGTGAGATGATCTTGGTGTATGAATAATCATCCATACCTCTGTATTAGTGACATTGTGTGAATCAACATCATAGATACCCTACAAGGATCATTATTACAACATCCCAATGTGGATCGGCCTCATAGTGACCCAGTGTGAATCAGCTTCATAATAACAATATGTGGATAAGCATCATAGAGACTATGTGTGGATCTGCATCATAGTGACCCCGTGTGGATTAGAATCATAGACACCCTGTGTGGATCAACCTCATATCGACCCTCTGTGGATCAAAATTTTAGCGACCCTAAGTGGTTCAATTGTAGAGGGACCTGATAATGACCCTCTTTATAGTGGCCCATTGTGGAATAATGAATTACCTCCAATAGTGGATCGATATTAGAATAACTTCTTTGTGGACCGGTTATGGGACATCTAAAGAGAATAATATGATATTTCTTAAGACAAATCAGCTACATTCTTGATCTCTATGTTTTAAACCTGGAGTGATCTAACTATTGCTTTGGGAATTGTGATTGAGGTTTTTCTTTGTTTGATTCCCACTGTGGAACTCTGGTATACCTTCGTGGTTCTCTATGTCCTTACTGAGTATTATTATACTCACCCCTGCACAGTTCTTTCCCACAACATGTTGTGTCTTGTGCAGATGATGAGCAGTTGGGCTGATACGTGAGGGAGCCATGAACTGGCGGTACACAGAAGAGACAAGAATATGTATAGTTCTATGGAGATGATCTGTACTCACCCTTCCTGTAGGCACCTTGGTGGATGATCCAAGAGATGTTTTCCCTTTTCAGTTGTACATGTACTTTTCATTTTATCTTGTATTCGGGCCCCTTTACTTTCAGTACACTTTTAACAACAATAGTTTCTTCATGGTTTCTTCTTATTGTGTTCCTGTAATGTGTTTTTATATAGGTTTAAAGGAAATTCCTTCCCATTATAGGGATATGCCTTTTGGTGCTAGTCCTTAACCCCCAGCCTATGGAAGGCTGGCTTGGGGTAGTGACTGAACATGCCCTGGCGGACGAGTCGTGACATGTCCAACCTCTTTACAGTACCTGTGACTTTACCCACTCCCCTGCTAGTTCTGACACTTCCTCAGCTGACCTTTGACTCTCTACAGATAATATGTACGGGGGTCGGGTATTCACGATCCACGTGTCCCTGCCCTCCGTACGCATTGCATGCCATATTCCTCTACAGACTCTTGGTGCTGTGGAGGTATTGTAGAACTGTCCCTGAGTCCTAGGATCATCATTCGGATAGTTTAGTCTTCATGAAACTCTATGCCTTCTCTTAACTACCCTCAATAGATTACTCAGCCTCATTATTCTTGTTGTGGGATCACACCATTGGTGCCTGCTCTGTGAGGAAGATCTTCAATAATATAGTTCTCTCTAGCACTCCAGCCTACATAGTGATGTTGAGGGAAATCATTGATTCCTAGATCTCTAGTCAATTTCCTTGATCATATGTCTGGGCCCTGATGAAAGGGTATCTCACCATATCCATTGAGTAATAATAGAGGTCTGTTAACCTCATAGAGTACTTACCAACTCAAAGGATTCCCTACTATAAGAGAAGGATCTCTTGTATGCACACTGAGCTCAATGTTGTGGGGAATAACATCTCCTGGAAATGTTTCTCGAAGTCAGAATAGGTGAGGGTTTCCTCCTTGTGTGTCAGGGTGGTCATACTCTACCATATCCCCATCGATCCCTACAAAAGTCTTGCGGCTAGAACCTCCATCTGGTCAATTGGTGTCCCCAAAAAACTGAAGAACTAGGTTGCTTCCTCAATCCATTCCTCAGTGACTTGAGGATCATTCTCTCCCCTAAATGTAGGAGGTAACTGTCACTAGATCTCATGTATGGAACTAAGCCTATGTGTGTCCTCTACCAGAAAATCTGATAGATACTTCAGACCAATGAGTGTTGGTATCATGGGGAAAATGACCAAATGATCCATCTCAGGCAATGAATCAGGTACCAAAGCCTCATCACTATTTAGATCATCCTCAGGGTCCCACACTAGAGCCTTGGATGGATCTCTGTATGGGGTCATCTCGAAAGAGAATCATGATGGACCATAGTCAATTGATTATACATGGTTAACTGACTCTGACCCAAATAAATCAAGAAAAACAACCAAAGAAAATTCAACCAATGTTTTCACATACCGTGTCGGAAAACAGAATTCAGGGTCCTTGTGTATGAATACGTTAGCCACCTCACAAGCACATGACTCTTTATCCTGAAAGCTGATCAAAAAACTCTTAACACGGGTGCCCAATAAAACATTATACTCTTCGTCATTCTAGTAGAACCGACTATCACTGATTCCCCTTTGTCACGACCCTTCCCCTAGGGCTGAGGTTGTAACTACCCCAAATCTACCATCCACAGGACATGGGCTGGTGACAATCAGTTAATAGTAATTTGTTAAGAATGTAAGACTTTTTACATTAAACATGTACATGTGAACTCATCACAAACTGTTTAAATGTAAGCACTGAGTAAACCACAACAATCACAAGACAAATACTAAAAGTAAAGTACAATGGAAACATAAAAGGGTCTAGAATACAAGACCAAATCAACAAAAAAAATATCTACCATGGTCTATCTACTAACGCCCTACCTAGAGTTTAGGTGGTGGATACCTGTCGGTAGACGTAGAATAATGAATCATTCATTGTTCTCACTGGGCACCACCTGGTCCTAGACCCCCAAGGTCTCTGTCAAATCGTTGATCACATGCATGAAACAAGACATGTGTGGACGAGGCCTTTGCAGGGGTGAGAAACACAATACTCATTTTGGACGCTAATATATAACTGAATTTCCACAAAGAATGACCCATAATATAATCCATAAAGAATGATCATTGAATAAAAACAACTGGCAATAGGTATAACTAAATGTATATGAAGTAAAACTATCATTCCTAAATATAAAAATTCGTACTAATAAGGGATTCACATTATGGTCCAACTCATCACCCATGCCCACTAGATCATTGAGACTCACTCGTCTCTTGGGCTAGCTGGATCACTTATACCCACTCATCTCAAGGATTGATAGATCACTAAGACCCACATGTCTATGGGACATGTAGATCACTAAGACCCACTCATCACTAGAACATCTGAATCACTAATACTTACTTGTATCTAAGACAGCTGGACAACGAATACCCACTCATATCGTTGAATGATATATCACTATGACCCACTCATCTCATAGCCTATTGGATCACTAATGTTGTCTTGTCTCTTTGTTAGATCGATCATCATGACCCGCTCTTCTCTTGGCTTTCCGGATCACTAATACCCACTCTTCATATCCTTCACGTCACTACCAATTGTATGATTCCTTATTAGAGTGCACATGTTTCTGGGAGATTCTACACCATAATCCCTCAGTCATAATTAAAGATCTATATAATGTCACATAGAGTATTACCAATAGACCGTCTCATCACAAGGGTCCCAACACCGTGGATAGTTCTTCAATCAGATGCCATGTATGAAAGATGTTACATTTTTAGTAAACAGTGGCCTGTTGTGTCCAAGATTGATCTTACATAGTTGGACCATCCAGAACAACCCACCCAGGGGGTCCCAGATGAGTCATCCTTGTACGGAAGACCAAACCCAATTCGGTTGGTTATGGGTCGACTTAGTCAACCCAGTCCACTGGGCTCAGCTCATTTAGCGTTACTGGACATGGCTCGGTTCAAACGTGGTCCCACCCCACTGGGTAGCCCAGCGACTATGTTTCATCCGGCCTATCCTGCAAGTGGTGGGTAGGGCCTTTCCCAACCCAGGCCACCCAAAAGACTGATTTGTCCCATTGGCCTGACCCACATTAGTTGGTCTGTTTTTCTCCTACCCAAGCAACTCAACTACCCAATTCGCGCTATCGACCCTACCTGCATGAATGGCCAGTCCTCCCTTTTCTTGAATGCCCAATGGGCATCTGGTATTCACCACATAGGTTCCTATGGGGACTACATTCCAGTTTCCCTCCAACGTGGGCTACTACTCCAACGTGGAGCTGGAGCGGCGCCGCCCATTGGAGTTGGTCCTCTCAAATGGACCTTTTTCCCCTAGTGGCCAATAAGGTTACTGTGGTTCAGGCTTGACGACATGGTCTGTAGACTGTGGGTCCATATATCTGTCTCAGTCTTTGGACTGTGGCTCCACACTTCGTAGTCCCCTAATACAGTCGGGTCGACGTGTCCACCTACAAGCAGTCACCGATCTCCTCACTGATGGATACTATCACCATTGTGGCCAGGATCCAAAGTATGGTGTCACAGCCTAGTGTGGCCATCGTGGACAGGTGCCACATGCTGGTTTCGTGGTCTCTCTCTGGTTTCATGGCCCTCCTGACTGTGACCCTTTCTCCTGGTACTTCTACAGCTGATGCACCACCGTCTGTTACTCCATGAACAAAGGAGAGAGAGGGAGAGAGGTATGAGATCACAAAAAACATCCAAATGAACAACCAGTCATTGTTCATGTTGGTGTGGAAGTGATCCTATTAGTGGGATCATGAATCATAAATTATAAATCACTATTATTTAATCATGATATCATCCAACAATTATATTCCCCAACCCACAAGGAAAATAAATCTGTTGATTAACTTGGTAGAGAGTTGATCCTCGTTCTTCATTTTGAGGGGGAGAATAGGGAAAACCAATTCACTTAGAATTAAAACCCCTAATTCTATGGAGTTTGATTGCAAGAATCATTTTAAACTAAGGGCGATTCATCTATGAAGGTCTTAGATCCGTCATCAAGGAAAGGATCTCTTGATGAGGAGGGGGATTTCTCCAGTCATTGGCTATCATCGTTTGTCATTCGTTAATGGATATCCTTCAGAGAGTCCAAGTGTTTCTAAAAATATTTCATTGATTCACCTCCTATTTAAATTATTAAAGGAAGAAATTGTTTTCTAATACCATTGTGATGTAATGAATTAACGCTGTATCATTTATGAAATAGCATTTCATTTTTTTTGTGTTACAATCCTATTTCACTGCTACAATTTCTAACGTTTGAAAGAAAAATAATATAATCAAGTTTATTTTATATTAATTTTTCTTAAAATTTCTCCAAACTATTTTATCCCTTATCCTAATCCTATCAGGGTTTAAAAAGCCTATGGAATACACGCACTCCAAGATATCTATGGTATTCTCGGATATCCAATCTGTGTTACTGTTTTGGAGTTATATGGATTTTGAAATAGAATAAATGTTTTTTATTTTATTTATGGCTGAAAAATAACTTCAATTGTTGGCATGCTCCGGCTAATGGTAGTCCCCTTTTATGTGAATTCCAATGTTTGGTTTTCAATGGTACCCTTGTGTTTTTGATCTGGGAATTGGTTTAAATGATATAAAAACAATTATCACAAGATTATTTAATGAACTTCCAAAATAGTTCCGAAACATGTTTCGGCCACTCTGGGCCTCAGTATTACAGGCCATATCATAGAATGGTCTCAAAATAATCCCATTTAATTTTCAAAAAATATTACATTTAATTATTGGATATTACATTCATAATCCTACACCTACCAAACTAAGGAAGACTATACTGTAATCTAAAACAAGTATACTCTACAACCATCATCACGTACATCATGATGTAACAATTACTGATACTCTATTCCAACAAAGAATTTATAGACTCTATAATTGTATCTATAATACCAATGATTTCATCTATTTCTCCATTGTATAATTTATTTTTGTTCTTATTCAATTACGGGGTATAGTTTTTTTATTTTAAAAGCATTTCGATGGAGATTAATAATTGGTGATTTTGTTTGTTTGTTAAGGTTTCACCATCGTGTGTGGAGATACGGTGTGTCTATTTAGTAATTCTTCCATAGGGTTCTGTTATCTTTGGAATGTTCTTGAGAAGGTTATTTCAGATCTACGTCATATTGGGACATAGTTGTTTTAATGACAAGGGCTACATCGTATCCTAACTGGGTGTTGTTTGATGGAGAAATATTATGTCCCATGGTTGTTATGTACTGCAGTGTAGATGGGATATCTATGTCATAGTTCCCTATAGTGGGTATCCATTTGTTAAAAAAAATTGATACCCCCAATATTGTTGTAGTTAGGATGCACTATTTTGCCTCTCCAATTAAATTGGATATACTCCATGGATGGTGTCGAGGTCCTTGGAAGGTTTAACACTATAGGCTATGAAACAGTATAGGTAAAATTGTACTATTTTCTTTTTCATTGCTTCATAGCTAAAGAGGATCACACTATGGTTTGAATAGATATTCTACAATGATATAGGTTGTGTCGTGTTGTGGTATTTATCAACTCACTAATTTTTGTGGTTTTAATTAAAATTAAGGATTGAGACCCACATTATTATTTTAATCTTAAAGTTTCTCAAACTCTTCTCAATTCAATGGATAGAGAGACTATTTCCTTTAGTCCAGATGTGAATTTTGGATTAATCAACGTTCATTGGAGATATATTCTTCCCAATCATTCACTATTTTCCTCTTAGATCAAATCTCATCCTATCTCTCTTGGATCCATATTTCTATTACATTATAGATTGATATTTCTAATATGATGTTATTCTATATGATTTTTATTTTATTTATTAATGTGAAGCTATTGTGAATCCATATCCAGTAAATGTATTTGATGTTCTTCATTTTTTCAAGTCCTTGAGAGTTAGGTGGACACTCTATCAGTTATAATATTTTATAACATGAATTGATAGTTTATTAAATTATTTTTGTGTATTTTCAATTGTCTAATTAGGTGAAATAATTTTGAGAACTATTTTGGTTTATATTTTCTATGTTTAAGAAAAATTCACTGCATTTTTAAAATCCAACATTTTTTACGATTAATAAAATATTATTTTAAAATCATGAAATGTTATTGATATAGGGATCATCTTTGATGAAATTGTTTTCATGAATTTTTTTTCTGTGAAAAATTATTTAGGGTGGAATTGGACACAATTATGTTGGAGTGTGTTTAAGGGGATAGATATTGATAAAATTGCCTCTATCAAGGTTGGATAGACTTTGGTAATAGAGTTACTCCATTATTTGACGCACCAGGCCTGAGTTTATTATTGTGTGTATGTGGATGGGTGTGTGTCTGTGTCTTCGATCCCTGGAATGATTATAACAAATGTAATTGGAAGGAATAATATTGTTTTTTCTTTTCCCACTTTGTTTTCTCTAGAATATTTATATAAAATACTTCCATATTTTATAAGAATTTTATATAGATTTTTCAAACAAAATTTCTCCTGATTGAATGAGTTGAGAATTTTATTGGGATTGTATTATGATTTTAAACTCACACATACTTGGGTAATTTTTTGAATTCATAGATTTCATCAGCCAAATTATATGGAATATAATGTTAATCTACTTATGTATTGATTCATATTGAAAAATTGGGCATGAAATGTGGATTTGGAGATAAGATATTGTTCAGAATTTTTTGGGATCACATATTTCATGGATTTATCCTTGTCGCCATTTTTTATTTCATTTATTTTATCATGATTCAATTTTTAACTATGAAATTGTTTTTTTATTGGTTAAATTTAGGGTTTATTATTATAATCAAGAATCATATGAGAGGATTGGGAATTTATTTTATTGTCTTGATATTTGTTGTTATCATGAAAGTTAAAATATTCAATCCACATTATCTTATGACCATGTAATTTATTTCATTCCATTTGGGTCTTTTGGTAAATCACCTAAGGTTTTAAGCACTCGGTAGTTTCACAAGACAATGGGTTAAGAGAATGATGTAACAAATTTTCTCTATATTCTTATATCCACCTTCCAATTTGGATGGTAGATAATAATTATTAATATTATAACATAGAATGTAAAAAAATTAGTTAAGTTTCTTATAATGACCACTATGTTACCCGTGATAATGGGTGAAAAAGTGTTATCAAGAACTTTAAGGAGTGTTGTTTTCTAATCATTTGGGTTTTGTATTAATATTTTTTCTTATAATACATTGATAATAAGACATCCAACCAATACACCGGTTATCATTTCGAATATTGTAACACCTGAAGCTTCGACAGTATGTTTCCCTTTGAATAATAGAGTAGCTTGCATTTTACACAACTTCGAGATTCTAACACACCACGACCAATCAAAGTTGATGTTATGAAAAGTAATACCCACATTTTGAAATTTTATAAATATTATCTTTCAAAATGTACTTCATTTTTTGATTCAGAATATCGAAATTATCTTAGGGTAAATTTTTGGTATTTTTCTAAAAACATTCAATTTTTGATGAATAGTGAAAAACACTAAGTTATAGTTTAAAACCGAATTTTTATTTAAATAATTAATTATTTTATTTACACTTAATTAATTTCATAATATATATATAATACCTATATAAGTTCAATGTAATTCGTTGGAGTTAGATTAAAATAATATTAGATATATAAAAATTTTATTTAACTTTTCACCGTCTTTTACCCACCTCCTATGAGAATTTAGAAATTCATATAAAACTTAATTTTACCTTTTCTGTGAGTGGAATATCGAAATTCTGTGATACACGGTTAATATCAAGGAGTAATATGTGGTTTAATGAGATGAAAATAATTTTGGGTGAACAATAGCTTTTTAATTTTATTTACCACGGTTAAAAGTAAATCGGGTAATTAAGGGTAAAAATGATATTAATATTATCCAAACACATGTCCAAATTCTATTGGCGAAGTTTATCGAGACAAAAAACAAACTTGGGAATAAAAAAATATCATTTAGGTACACTTGGATTATATTAGTAAATTTATTATTATTTAATTCAAAGAAGAGTTAAAAGAGATAAAATCAAAGTTTCATAACCAAAATTTTTTTGATATAGGGTTATACATAAGATAAATTCGATTTTAAATATTAATTATAAAGATAAAAAGGTTTCATATATAATGGTATTTTATTTATAATTTTTATTCATTAAATAATTTAATTTATTTATGACACAATGGTGATGAAGTAATTACCTAATTAATGATATATTAAAATAAATGATATTATAAATATCCAAATAAATGTAATTTGAGACAGTTTATGAATTCCACTAATTTTTTAGGATAATATGAAATATTAGGATTGTTTATTTAAATTTTTTCGAAGTAATAATGCTATTGTGATATTATCAAAAACAAAATACGCAACAGTGTCAAAGTTGACATAAAAGAGTTCTTAAAAAAATTATATTATTAATTGATATTCTATTCCTAAAATCTATTTCTCGGCCAAAGGACTTATATAATGATTGGTGTATCATTAATGGACAACATGGGGGTCTCTTGGAGGTATATAGTAAGTTTATTAACTATATAATATAAAAATACAAAGATACATGGTAAATGTCAAACTATTTAACTAAGAGTTAAATATAAATGATAAGGTTTATATAGTGACCCAAACCTGTCTAAAATATTTTAGTTGAAAGGATTTAAACCAATACCCACCATAAACTTTAAATAATTTACATTAGACCCATTAGAAACCAATTATAAATATATTATAAAATAATATTTCTAGCTTTTCCAAAGGAGCTCCTCAACCCTCTTATAAAAGGGTACTCCCCCTTATCTCTAAATTAAACTTTCAAATCATTTTGGCTCGTCCAAACCCTGCCCAAATATTTTTTTAAATTCCCTCACTTCAACCTAGTGGACTATGTTTGATCATAAAGCCATCCTATGGAGCCCTTTTGATCAAATCAAAAGGATGAACCCGAAGAAGAGGTAATGTTTTCACCACCCTCTTTCATGTTCCTTTCTTCTTCATCTTCTTCTTTATTTGTTATTTCCATTCTAAAATAATAAATACAGTATCTTTTATATACTATTATGTTATTATAAATATGGTAAAACCATATTTAGTATTCTATCAATCCTTTGAATGACATGTCACCAAACGTGCTTACATACAACTTATCGTCTCCACATCGTGGTGTAATTGTTATTCAATAAATTATTATTTGGATGGGTAGAATAATGATGTGTAATTCATGTAAATAATAATTATAACATGATAATGATCCTTTATATATATGTTATACCATATAATTATATATTATTTTAATATCAAATGAATGATATTGTCACTCGTGTATACGTACGGACTACCATCTCCAAGAACGCGATGAGATTCATTCCCCATCGTATCCATTCAAGTATAATTCTCATTTTATGATTAAAAATAACGTTTAAGGACACGATATCATTCTTTATCTGAATAATATACAACCTACCACTAACAAACACGACTTATGTAACAAACATATAAAAGAAAACGAGTAAGTCAACACCCAAAACGACGAAAATATTAAGATATTATTAACAATGAAATGTTAAAAGATCATATATGATATCATATTAATGTATATGATCCTTGTATAATTAAATAACAATTATTTTACCATTATACAGGAGGTTATCCTAACCCTGAATAGGGAAAAAATTACAAAGTAATGGGTTTCTTTTCTCACTTTTAATTTCATGATATTTCCATTGTTCACCACTTATTTTTTGAAACTGGTGTGTGTACTGCCCAAGTTTGTATTCATTGTGTAATATAATTTAATTCTTGTATATTTACATCATCATTATATTATCCTTCATTCATGGGTTTATGTTTCGTAGGTTACCAAATCAATAAGGGAATTTAAAATTTCAATTTCCAGTCATTCAGCTTTATGCATACATCCTTGATTATTTTACTCCAAGATTATGTGTGGAATCACTATCCATTTTCTTATGTCATAATTTCCACTCCCCTTTCTATGTATATACTATTGATACACATAATCACTCCATTGATAAATTCTCACGTCATCGGTATGAACATGATATGAGTAATTTTTACTCAATCTCCATTTGTTGAGTTAAATATCAAATTCATTGGTGTTGTTTATACAAGATTATGTGTGAATGTCCTTTGATTGTTTTAGACTTAATATCCATTAATATTGTGTTTATTTATATTTTTCACAAATAATTATGTTGTTTATTTATCCTTATCCTAAGGATATGTCTTCATAAGATATTTCATCACAATTTATATTTCATTGAGACTTCTTTGTTTTTATAAACAAAATCACTTTTATATGGTGTATATAATGTAATTTTACATAGTATATCAGGAATATCTTTATTCTCATGATATTAAAATGTTTTTATTACCTCAATTATTTTTATTCAAGTGTCACTCTTTTGGTTAGGAACTATAACTAAAATATCATTTTAAACGTTTTGAAGATTTATTATTCCAAATATTTATCATTAATGTGCATGTTCTAAAAATAGTTTTAATGATTTATTTTTATGGACATTAATGTTTTCAAATAAAAATTACTTTTAAAAGTTTCAAAGTGGTATGGGACACTTTGATTCAGAAATTTAGTTTTAAATGGCTTCTTGAAAAATAGTGGGACTTTTCAATGATATTAAGAAAAGGGCGATATTTCTCTCAATAGTTTGATGATTATTTTAATCTATGTCAATATACTTAATTATTCATGATTTAGGATAATATGATACAATAAAATCTTCCACATTTTATCGAATGAGTTATGTTTGACTGTGGACGTGCTATTTTATACCATTAATGGATTGTGGTTAAAAGTATTGACATTCTGTATGCTAGTTTTAATACGAATGATTATTTTATGTTTCAAACATTTCATATCAGTAATGCATTGGACTTAGTATGTGACGGGTGGATCCCACTATAGATCCTAAATGCATCAGTAGGTCTCATGAGACAAACTAGAGTCTAGGCACAAGGCCTTGACAAAATCTTATTTGTAGTTTTGGCACGAGGCCTTGACTATGTGGTTATGATAGTCTGGCATTATGCATTCCATCATTATAAATGTTGTTATTGATATTTCACGTGGTTATTAGACTATTAGAATATCCATTTAAATAATTTAATGTCATTATTTCATTTTATCTTTCCCATATTATTCTCAAGTTCAAGTTTAAAAGGCTTTTGTTTTAGATTTACATTGCATTAAATGTTTATGTTTATCGATGAAAGGTTCTACTATATTGTTATCCTTAATAAGAATCTTAGCTCACCCCTTTCAATGTTTTATTTTCCTAGGATGTGAATAAGTAATTTATACATGACCTGTAGGTATAGTATGAGGGGATATGAAGAAGAGATGTTGTTGTAGTTTATTTACATTATGATGTAATGTAAGACTTATGAATATATCTACTATTTCCAAGACTACTAAACTAATCTGTCATACGAGACTTGATCTTTTCTGATCATGAAAATGTTATGTAATAATGCATCGACTCTGAGTAACTGTGGTTGGGGTGTTACAGTTTGTATCATAGGAAGTTTATTACAAACCTTGGAAACTAGATTTAGAAAAACTCTGATTTGAGGACATAGCCCTAATATAGACTATTAGGATTTATATATATGATCTTCTTAGAATTTTAGATTTGTATAGATTTTTTGAGTTTTCCCTTCAATACATCCCTGTCTGGATACGAGTAGGTAGAGGTGGCTCTGGCACAGATGTACCTAGGGGTAAAACCCGAAAACACCGCTTTGAGCTAGACTCAAATGGGAACTGGTTCATGACAACAAGCCTTGTTGCACTCTTGGTTATGACACTCCTGTGGGATATTCTTAGGATAATATAATTTTTCTATAAAAACCAATTTTAAGTATTTTAAAATAAGATGAGAATAAATGACTTTGGTTAATCCTAATGTGTTTCAAATTGAGAATATGTTGTCATGATATTCTCTAAATGATTTTATGACTATTATTACTCACACAATGATTTCTAGTTTTAGATAAGGGCTAGAGTCCAAGTAAGTCATAGTAACTTGGAGAATTATGTACAAAGTGGGAATAGTGGTGGAAATGAGAAAAAAATGGAATTTTGATAGGCATAAAAATATCGTGTTCATGACAAATCAATTTTCCAAAAATATGACCAACAATATATATATTAACCAACTATCGGACTCAACAAAGAAGAGAAAGGTGATGAATGATAAGTGCTCCAGCAGTGGAGACCCTGTAGAAAAGAATCCTAAATTTCCATCATGCAGAAAATGTAGAAGAGACACCCAAGAAAGAGTCTCAATGGAACAAATAATTGCATTATGCGTGGGAAAGAAGGTAATAAAGTAAATAATTTCTGAGGAAAATTAAGGGCACTATGTAAGAAAATCGATATAATCCTAAGATTCCAATTATAGACATTTGTCGTAAAATTTAATGGACCTTGGCATCACCCAAGTCAATTCCCTATTATATAGGATAACCTCTTGGTCAAGGAAGAACCTTTGTGGAAATATATGCATGGAAAAATGTCTAAAGGTATTAGTGCTCTTTGTTTTTGAGATTACTTGGGGTGAATTTTCTCTTATGTGTGTAATCCTAAAATTTATCATGTGAAAATGATATTTGAGGAAGAATTATATATTCTCTTGTAGATATAGTTATAAATAAGCATTTTATTTTATATGATAAATTATTTTGAGGAAATTAAAACTTATTTTATTTTGGGATGAAAATGCAAGGTATGAGATAACATTAGAGGTTAAATTATGTTATGGTTATTTTGAGGAATTTATCTAATTTTGGAAATGTTATAAAATATAGTTTTTGAAAAATGAAAACATGCAGACAGTGTGACAACCCGTCATGTCGGACAAAGCTGTAGGAATCGAACCCACAACAAATGTGCGATTGGGATTTATCGCCTGCCACAAGACTACATGAAGTCCCTGGTTAGTGTGACTAATTATTTTTAGTTAAATGATTTAATTGATCAATAATAAGTTTATTTGGGTTCTTATGTTTTATCAAATTAATACCCTTAGTATAGGAAAATTATTTGGTGATTAAGTGATAAATGTAATTTAGGAAGATGTTCGCTTGGATGGGAACACTATATGCCCAAAGAAAATAGAAAACTATAGGATTTCATTTGAGGAGTAATGGTGGATTTTTATCTACGTTTTTATTTTGCATTTATAGTGATTTGGGTTATTAATGTAAATGATTAACCTATAATAGAGAATATGTGACTAAGTTAATTACTTTTAAGTATGTGATTTTAAGAGTAGATGATGTCATTTGGAGTTACAATTTAACGTGGAAGACTACATAACCAAATTCTTCTAGGTTTTGGGTTTCAATATTAGTTTGGATTATATTGATGGATTTTAAGGACAATTGTTTATTGAATGTTATTTATTTAAATTTGGGGTATTGTGGGTTTAATTTTAGATATTAATATTAGTATTTCATTCTCTAAAAGAATATCCTTTTGGGGGATCATCAGATCTTGTACTAACCATTTGGGTTTTGATTAATCTCTAAAGACAATGTAAATATATATTTTATCCTTCATGGATCATGTGATTCTATAGATGTTTATTCTAGCTCATCCAATGTGACCATGTCTTCTTGAATACTCATCATTTAAAAAAATGAGTTAGTGGTAGAATTTTTTTAAATAATTAAACTCTACTTAAAAAGTAAGTATATCACATTATGTTCATAGTCAATCTCATGTATAAATTCATCATCTTTATGTAATGTATATTAAAAAAAATGTTGTATGTTTACTTTTCCTACTGGGAAACTAATGACTATTTGTCCCATCAAAAGTTTGTGGTTTTCTTGTTGTTATATTTCTCCTAATCATGTTTTATATCCCTCTCCATTTGAACTTAACACTTTGTTTATCTTCAATATCCATGTTTTCCAACATGGTATCCTAGTATGGGTTATCTTGGGTGACCTTTGTACTTCTATTTCATTCCTTTATATTGACAGTTTTATTGACTCCTTTTCCAATGTGGGACTTTCCATTATATTCCCAAGCCCAATTTTAAAAATTGTGAGGACGCAGTTTATTGAAGGAGGGGAGACTGTAAGACCCCAATATTCCAAGGTATGTTTCCCTTTGAATAATGCAATAGCTTGCATTGTACACAACTTTGAGATTCTAACAAACCACGACCAATAAAAGTAGTTTTTATGAATATCAATACCCACTTTTTAAAATTTTATAAAATTTATCTTCCAAAATGGGCTTCATTTTTGGATTTGGAATATTGAAATTAGTTTAGGGTGAAGTTTTGGTATTTTTCTGAAAACTTTCAATTTTTGATGAATAGTGAAAAACACTAGGTTATAATTTAAAACCAATTTTTTTTTAAATAATTGTTTATTTTATTTAAATTTAATTAATTTCAAAATAGATACAGAATACCTATATACGTTCAATGTAATTCACTGGAGTTAGTTTAGAATAATTTGAAATATATAAAAATTATATTGAACTTGTTGCCGTCTTTTACCAACCTCCTAGGATAATTTGGAAATTCACATAAAACATAATTTTACCGCATCTGTGAGTGGAATTTCGAAAATCTGAGAGACACAGTTAATATCAAGGAGTAGAATTTGGTTCAATGCGATGAAAATAATTTTTGTTGAATAGTAACTTTTTACTTTTATTTACAACGGTTAAAAGTAAATAGGGTAATTAAGGGTAAAAATGATATTAATATTACGCTAACACATGTCCCAATTCTATTGGACAAGTGTATCTCGACCAAAAACAACCTTAGGAATAAAATATTATTATTTAGGTCCACTAGAATTAGATCATGACATTTATTTTTATTTAATTCAATGAAGAGTTAAAAGATAAAAAATCAAAGTTTAATAACTAAAACATTTTTTATATAGGGTTATACATAAGAAAAAATTAGATTATAACATTTCATTAGAAAGATAAAAATATTTCTTACATAATGGTATTTTATTTATAATTTTTATACATTAAATAAATTAATTTGTTTATGACAGAATGGTGATGCAATATTTACCTAATTAATGAAATATTAAAATAAATGATATTATAAATATCAAAATAAATGTAATTTGAGAATTTTTATAAATTCCACTAACTTTTTAGGTTAATATGAAATATTGGTATTTTTAATATAAATTTTTTTGATGTAATAACGCTTTTATGAAATTATCAAAAACAAAATACCCAATAGTGTCAAAATTGACAAAAAAGAGTTTTTAAAACAAATATTATATTATTAATAGATATTCTATTCCTTAAAATATATGGTTTGCCAAAGGAATTATATAATGATAGTTTTATCATTAATTAACCACTTGGGGTTATCTTGGAGTTATATAGTAAATTTATTAACTATATAATATAAAAATACAAAGAGACATGATAAATGTCAAACTATTTAACTAAGAGTTAAATATAAATGATAAGGTTAATATAGTGACCCAAACCTTTCTAAAATCTATTGGTTAAAATTTTATTGACCCATCCCCTACATAAAATTTAAATAATCCACTTTGGACCCATTATAAACCTAATATGAATTTGTTATAAAATAATATTTCTAGCTTTTCCAAAGGTGCCCCTACCCCTCTTATAAAAGGGTACTCCCCTTCTCTCTAATTCATACCTTCAAAGACATTTATATCAGCATAACCCTGCCCAAATAATCTCTCAACATCCCTCACTTCATCCTAGACTCCTTATTTTGATCATAAAGCCATCCTAAGGATCCCTTTTGATCAAATCAAAAGGAATAACCTGAAGAAGAGTTAATGTTTTCACCACCCTCTTTCATGTTCATTTCTTCTTCAACTTCTTATTTCTTTTTTATTTCCATTCATAAATAATAAATCCAGTATCTTTTATATACTGTGATGTTATTATAAATATGTTACAACCATATTTAGTATTCTATCCATCCTTTGAATGACATGTCACCAAACGTGCTTACGTACGGCCTACCGTCTCCACGTCGTGGTGTAATTTTTATTCAATACATTATTATTTGGATGGGTATAATAATGTCATGTAATTCATGTAAATAATAAGTATAACATGATAATGATTCTGTATATATTATATACCATTCAATTATATATTTTTTTAATATCAAAAGAATGATATTGTCGCTCGTGCGTACGTACGAACTACCGTTTCCACTAACACGATGAGATTCATTCCCCATCGTATCCATTCAAGTATTATTCCCATTTGAAGATTACAAATAATTTTTAAGGACTTGGTATAATTATTTATATGAATAATATACAACCTACCCACAACAATCATGACTTATGTAACAAAACATATAAAAGAAAACAAGTAAGTTAACACCCGAAATGACGATAATACTAAGTTATTATTAACAAAGTAGTGTTCAAATATCATATATGATATCATATTAATGTATATGATACATATATAATTCAATAACAATTATTTAACCATTATAAAGGAGGCTAACCTACCCTCGACCAAGGAAAAAGTACAATGTAAGGGGTTTCTTGTCACACTTTTAATTTCATGAGATTTCCATTCTTCACAACTTATTTATTGCATGTGGTGTGTGTAATTCCCATGTATTCATTAATTGTGTAACATAAAATAATTAATGGATATTTACATCATCCTTAAATGATCCTTCTTTCATGGGTGTATGTTTCATAAGTTACCAAATCAATAGGCGAATTTGAAATTTCAATTTCCACTCATTCGTCTTTACGCATACTTCATTGAATATTTTACTCCAAGATAATTAGTAGAATCACTATTCATTTTCTTATGTGATAATTTCCAATACCCTTTCTATGGATATACTTTTGATACACATAATCACTCCATTGATAAATTTTCAAGTCATCGGTATGAACTTGATAAGTGTAATTTTTACTGAATCTCTATTTGATGAGTTAAACATCCAATTCATTGGTGTTGTTTTTACAAGATTATGTGTGAATGTACTTTGTTTTTATACACTGAATATGCAATCATATTGAGGGTATTTATATTTTTCACACATAATAATGTCGTTTATTTATCCTTAAGCTAAGGATGTGGTGTTTATAAGTGATTTCATCTCAATTTATATTCCATTGAGACTTATTTGTTGTTATACACAAAATCAATTTTATATGGTGTATATAATGTACATTGACATTTTATATCATGAATATCTATATTCTCATGATATTAAAATGTTTTTATTACCTCAATTATTAGTATTCAAGTGTCACTCTTAAGGTTAATAACTCTAACTAAAATATCCTTTTAAATGTCATAATGATTTCTTATCCCAAATCTTTATCATTAATGTCCACGTTTTAAAAATAGTTTTAATGATTTATTTATATGGGCATTAAATTTTTCAAATCAAAATTCCTTTGAAAAGTATCAAAGTGGTATGGGACACTTTGATTAAAAAATCTATTTTTAAATGGATTCTTGAAAAATCGTGTGACTTTTAAATGATTTTAAGAAAATGGGTGATATTTCTCTCAATAGTATAAAGATTATTTTAATATATGTCAATATCCTTCATTATTATCGATTTAGGTTAATCTGATACAATAAAATCTTCCATATTGTTTCGAATGAGATATGTTTTATTTTGGATGTACTATTTTTATACCATTCATTGTTTATGGTTAAATGTATTGACATTTCATATGCTAGTATTAATATGAATTTTTATGTTATGTTCCAAACTTTTCATATGAGGAATTAATTGGACATAGTAAGTGACGGGTAGAGCCCTCTATAGCTCCTCGATGCATCGGTAGGTCTCATGAGATAAAATAGTGTCTTGGCATAAGGCCTTGACAAAATATTATTTGTATTCTTGTCACGATTCCTTTACTATGTGGTTATGATAGTCTGGCATTATTCATTCCATCATTATGAAAGTGGTTATTGATATTTCATGTGGTTATTCGACTAGTAGAATATCCATGTGAATAAGTAAATGGCATCATTTCATTTTATCATTTCCATATTATGCTCAAGTTAAAGTTTAAAAATATTTTTTAGTTATACATTGCCTTAAATGTTTATGATTATCTATGAAAGTTTCCGCTATATTGTTATCCTTACTGAGCATATGAGCTCACCCCTTTCAATGTTTTGTTTTCCCTGGATGTGAAGAATTAATTTATACATGACCTGTAGGGATATTATGAGGGGTTATGAAGACAAGATGTTGTTTTAGTTTTTTTACTTTATGATTTAATGTAATACTTATGAATATATCTAGTGTTTCTAAGACTACTAAACTAATTGGTCTTTCGAGACTTGATCTTTTATGATCATGCCAATGTTATGTAAATATGCACTGAATATGGGTAACTAGGGTTGGGGAGTTACAAATATAATGTTATATAAAAATATTTTAAGGTATTGTTTCATAAAAATTGATGTTTTAATTTATGTTTCATAGGTGATTTAAAAACCATTTATAAGCCTTAAATTTATGGTGTGTGAAAACTAAATAGAATTTCTTCTGATTATAGATAATGAAACATGGTAAACATCAGAAAAATTTGTAAGAATTTTATATTGATAATTTATTATATCCAAAGTCATATGTGAACAAAAAATTAGTCGAGGAAGTCATTTATACAATTTGGATCCATCAAAATTATAAATAAGAATGATGAATGTTGATTTGCAGACAATTAAGTTCGGTTGTAGATAAATATTTCACCCATATATTAGGGTGTTTTGATCTATAAAATGTGTAGATATGGCCTAATAAAATGAATAATACATTTTAATTATTTGGAAGAATAGTCAACAAACATTAATCCATAAAATATTTATAATATAACATCATGAACGTTAATGGTGATATTTTATTTTTCAAGCTATTGATGATGAATGCACTAAATGAGATGATTTTGAAGACTTCTTTGACCAAAAAAATCTACCCACATAATTAAACAATATCAAGACAAATTTATTTCTCTATATTTAAATGTTAAACATTGTAAGTTATGTTGTATGGAGATAAATTGAATAATTTAGTTTGTTTTCTTCTAGAAGTTTCATGTACTGCAATCTTAAAAGAACATATCTTTATGTATGGGATTCAAGTGATGATTTAATCTAATAAAGTTGTTCTTTATACTACAAAGTTTATAGAGATGGTAAATATAGAAATATTTCTGGAAATATATATTTATATAAATTTTGATGGAGAAAGTATTTCATTTTCAATGGATCTAGGTTGGAACTACAACAGTAGAAATAATGATGCCTCAAGTATTGAAACATTAAGCACATACGAGATAATCAGAGTGTCAGGACTTTAAATATGCATCATGATTAGTAAAAATTGATGGTATTGAATTGGTTGGGGATTTATATGTTCTTGAGATGGATATATTGGACCTTATTTTGGGAATTTGTTAATTAAAATACTTCCAGGCGCAACTCAATAGTTATTCTTGAGAATTTTTTTTCAATTATATTGAAGTCATCTAAAATATCTTTTTAGGATATTAGAACATTCATTCCTGTAGAGAATAAATGATGGTATATCAGGTCTGGGATCTATCTTACCAATTTTTAGAGGCTACCTTGGGAGTTGTTGGTGTATTTATTAATAGAAATTTTTTAAAATATCATACACCAATTTCATGAGCTATCTCTAAAAATTTCTATTATTTTACACGTAAAAGGGAGGTGGATTTATAATTGGTCTTCTACTAGAGACCAGTCTTATATTAGTTTTTTATAAGATAGAAAAAAATAAATAAATTAATTTAATGTAAAAATGGACAAGTTGTATTGTAAAGTTCTATCCAACCTATTATAAATATTTGGGCAGTGGAAGTTCTTTTTTTCAAGGAATTGATTGGAAATCTTACGCTTCATGTGAATTATTGTAAAATAAAAATGGATATGCTAATGAATCAGTATCCTATTTCCTGAATTTACAATCTATTTGAAGAATTATTTTATGACTAGTATTTAACAAAAATTGAATTATGATTTGGATATCCACAACCGTGGGTTTGGAGTGGAAATTCCAAAATGGAATACAAGAGAATATATGAACATTGTGAGTTTCTGTTTAAACCCATTGGTCATATGAAAATATTATTTATATTTATTGAATTGGTAAATTATAACATTTAAATGTGTCTTGTTTCCATTATTAATAGGTCATTTGATGATATTATTGTTTATTTTATCCAAAATAAATCATGAACAAAACCTACCTATAATTCCGAGTTACATGTGAGAACATATCATTTTTTATTATCTTTAAAGTATTATTTATAGATACAAAAAATATGTTTCCTTTTCCATGTTCCTTCTGCAATAAGATTTTATACATATCTGAAAAAAATATTATAAAAAATATATAGGTTGTTATCTCTTGAAAACCACCAAATAAATTCATTATGATACACCGTTTCCTTGGATTAAACGGTTATTGGTAATTTTATTCTAGATTTTTCACTTGATTCCTCACAAAAATATGATTATAAATGGAATTGTATTCCTTTTTGAGAGAATTGTGAGTTCCAAAAATATTTCAAAGTGTATAAATTTATACTTATTTCTACACATATCCTAATGTTTGGAGAGTCAACAGAAGGGTATGTTGTCTACTATGAGGCATAATGATCTTGGTTGGATTTTGTTCTCAAGAAAGAAAATAATTTCATTTCATAAAGATAATGGCGGGTATGGTGTTTTGATAAAAACTTACTAATATATGATTTTGAATATCACATTGTAGTATGTTCATAGAATTCTATGTATAATTTTAATTTTTTTTGAGAACATTAAATTGTTTTTGGATCATAATAACTTGAGACAAATTTTCTCACAAAGTCATTTGAACATCATGCAATCAATGGGGATGAAATATTTATAAATATTTGATTTTAAAATTATGTATAATTTGAGTAATGGGAATTGAGGAGTGGATGATATTTGTTGTAATATATATAATTAGTTGGATAATGACACATCAAATCAAATGAAGATAATGAATATCATAGATGGCATGCCTATTTATTATGCTGAACATCGCGATGTTCTAGTTTTTTTCGATTACTTGTGTTCTAGAATTAATTGAGTAGGTTATAGATGCCACGACATGCAATCCTCATTGTTTGATTATGAGGTCAATAATAAACTAAAAGGATTCTATTATATTCAATAAGGAATATGTGAAATACAAAATCTAAATTAGTGATAAGATTTTAGTAAATCAAACCTTTCAAGAACTACTTCTTTCTTCATACTACCTTTTGAGTTATGCTGGTCATCTTTGAATCCAAATTATTTATAAATAATTTGAAGCCTAATTTTTGTTGGATATAATGAACAAAAATTTGTCCATGTTTGTGTTCAAATTCCTCACCGATCATCATCATAATGTGGAGTACCGGAAGACTTCTAGGGAATTTCATTCATCAATAATTTCGATATGGAAATTAGATGGTATATCCATGAATTTTTTAACATGTCATTCTAAAATGGATAGAAAAAATGATTGTAAATGGGTAATTATGGATTAGATCAATAATTCATCTCACTTCATCCCTATTTCTGAATCTATTAAAGTGGAAGGATTTTTAAAAATTTAAATTCAGGAATTTATAAAGATATATGGTGTCCTAGTTTCGATTATACTTTCTTAGGACCCCAATATTACATTTCAGTTTTGTAAGTCCTTACAAAAATCCATTATAACCAATTTAGCAATGAGAACTACTTTACATCCCCAAATAGATGGAAAATACTAGTATATAATTCCCAAATTATAGGATATTATTAAAGGTTTTTGATCAGTTTTAGATTCTCATTTAGATATTATAAACTATTAGTGGAGTTCTTAAACAATAAAAGTTATGAGTACTCGATAAAAATAGATCCTTTTAAAATCATCATTTTCATTCAAAACATTGTTCGGATGAATTAAATATAACTCTACTTATCAACCACATCCTTATGAATGAAAAAATGGAGATGATTAAAATGACCATAAATTGAATGGTGATGAGTTAGAGTCAATAGAAATCAAATGTGGATCATTATCGGTGACTGTTATGGTTTGTGGTGGCTAATCATGTTTTCCACAGAAACTCTCCTAGGATCGGGTTACCTAATTTTTGTATGAATGGAATTCTTTCTCCATTGAAAACCAGTATTTTTTAGATACATGAATGACTAGGTGATGTGTAATAATAATTTTATTTACCAACAAATTTTTTTTATTTGAATAATGTTTTTCATGTATATTGATTAAAGAGGTGTCGTCCTGTCCCTAGCCATGTGATTTGATTAGATCAGGTTAATAATAAAATGGTCATTTAAATGATTCATATGGTTTTACATATTTTATATATATAAGAGAAAAACATCTATGGTAAAATAATTGTTCTGTATTGACTTTTATAAAATCATGTTCAGATTATTATATTGAAATGGGAACATCAAAATATATTTCATGAAAAATGTCTCATGATCTACCAAAACTGTAAAATTTTTACACTTTGTGAGGGTAAATAACCAATAATTGTGATAGTGTAACACCCCTAGTGTATTACCCCATGATTTTATGCAACATTTTATTTTTAAATAAATTTTATAGGTTGATTTGCAGACATAATCATGTAAAAATGGACAAAGATCTATTAATATGTGAATTTTATATCATAGTTGATAAATTTTTTGAAATGAATAATATTTAATACTTTATGAAATTTATATATTATATATATTTAATCAATTTTTTGGAGAATTCATTGAAAATAAATGATAGGCATAATCTAAGAAGGAATTTTATTTTTCTCATTAAAAGGTAATATTTTTCTAAAGGTACTTGTACCACCTTTTGATGGAAAACTTGTTTGAAATATATTTTTCTTAAATATGTTATTTTTAGTTGAAAAATTAAACATTAAATTTTAATGAGGAAAGTAAAAATTAATTTTTGTGAAAATTTTAGTAATTTTCTCATAAAATTTTTACTTTGATGAATAGTGATAAAATATTTCATTTTAATTATAAACAACTTTCCATGTAAATAATTTATACTTTTAAATTATATTTTTATTTGGTTATAAATTATAATTACATAAAATATTAATCATTTAATATAAATTAGTTAATTTGAATCAATTTCACATTGAATTTGAACACAAAAACATTTCAATCTTCTAACTAATTATAATTTTAAAACACCATTTTTTGTTCCATCAATGAGATTAATTATAAATTCATATTTTTCCATTTCAATGTTATGAATTTGTAAAAATGGATTCTTTATTAAGAATTTCATGTTCTAAATTTTTTAAATGTATCAATTATAATTTTGGATAAAATGAATGTTAATTATGAAATTTTATTAACACATTGAATGGTAAATCAGGTAACTAAGGGTTAATAATAATATAATAAATATTAGGAAATTACCCTAAATTAATTATTAATTTTCATGTATTAGTGTTTTTAACCAAAATCATCCATGGGATTATTTTTGGCCTCTTGGGTACACATGGATGACTTTAACCCTTTTATATTATTTTATTCCATGAATATCTAAATATGTAAAACACATGTTTTTATATGTATTACATTTTAATATGAAGTCGAAAATAAGTAGAAAATTTAAATAAAAAATTTCTCTCTGAATCATGGTATTTTATTTTTAAATTTTAGGAATTAAATATCTACTTTAAATACATACACAATGATGATGCTGTAATTATTTAATTATTGGGAATATCAGAAAAATGAAGATAAAAATTATAAAATAAATAAAACGTTACATAATTAATGTCCTCATTAAATTTTATAGATACATTTTTCTTCTAATTGATATATTAGAACTTTTATTGATGATATATTGTTTTATGGATCTTTGTAATGGAAAAAATAATGAATAGTATCAAAATTTTCTTAAATGTTACAAGAAAATAAATAAAGTTTTATCAAATGATATAAAATTTATAAAAATCTAAAATTCAACCAACAAAATGTGATAATGATTATAATGTCATCAATGACACATTTATGGTTGTTTCTATTTTATAGTACCTTTATTGACCCTTATAGTGTAAAAACGCATGTGGCCATTAAAGTAGATAAAGAGTATAAATACTAGTGAAAATAGAATGATAAGTGTAATTATTGGACATAAAGTTGTCTAAAAAGTATTCATTCAGAGAATTCATAACCACATTCATCTTAAATTATAAATAAATCTCTTTGGATCTATTTGGAATTAGAACGTAATTTCTATTTATTTAGTATTTTGAGTGTTTCCTAAGGTGACCCTCACCTCAATTATTAAAAGAAATAATGCCCCTCACATCCACACACCGCATTAAGCATTATAGATCAAAAAATACCTAACTATTTATCCAAATAAAATACTTTTATAGGTTAAGGGGTTCCTGTTATTCCAAAAAAAACTAAATATAAAACACATAAGAATAGATTTAACTGATGTAAATCGAACATGTTTTAATTGTTTTACAAACTCATTCATTTTCATTTCTTATTACATATTATGTTGATTAGTGTATTATAATATTGTAATATGTATGTCATTATATACATGTCTAGGTATTATTATGATTATATGAAAACCATATCAACACTTTTATCCACCCTATTAAAAAAAAAGTCATCGCTCATACATATATATGGATTACTGTCTCGAAACTGTGGTGAAATTATAGTATCATTATCAATTTATTTAGTTGGAAATAAATATGGATTTAATGTATATAAATAATAAATATTAAATTTCATTAATTGTATATAATAAATATACCATTCAATTTCATACCCTTTTTCTATTAATGGAATGATACTATCCCACGTGCGTACGTACAACCTACCATCTCCATGATGGGATGTGATAAAGTCTCCATGATAACCTTTCCATAATGATTAGAAAAATGTATATAATGTGTAAATATATTATTTATCAACTTAATATCATTCTTGATTTGAAATTAAGATATCCGGTGTATATAAAATAAGACTTAAATAACAAAACATGTATAGAAACATGAAGCAGTTTGTAATAGAAACAAGGGTAATAATGAAATATAATATACAAATTGTTCTAATAAGATCATATATGGTATCGTAATTATGGATTTGGTTCGGGAATAAGTCTATAAAATAACTTAAGAGATTATACGTGAGGTTAAACCACATTCTACTAATGCAATGTTCAAGGTATGTGATTTTTGTCTCACTTTTATTTTTGTGGGACAGATGGCTTATACACTAATTATTTCTTTTGTATGGTGTATATATTACAATTGAATTTATTTATTGAAAATTATTATGAATATTATGATTTTAATATAAATATAATTTTATTTATTTATCAATGAATACAATTCTACTAATTATAATGTGGTATGGTTTATTTCACATTATCTTTATAATTTAGGAATATTAATGATAATGTCCCTATTGGGGAATATTTTATTTCACGTCAATGTTTTATAAAAGTGTCTTAAATATTATTTATACAAGTATAATATGAATTATTAATTTATATAAACCCATGTTTTGATTTTTATAAAAATATTTGAATGTAATATTTTTATCATTTTCCAAACAATGTATTTTACGACCAATGCAACAAAAATACAGATGGGAATTTTTTAGCTTACACAACAAGAGTAGATTTTATTTTTGGATTGATGAATAATTTTATGGCATTTATTTTAAATTATTAAATGGTTCTTTTCAAAGAAAAAATATATAATAACGTCAAAAAAATTAAATAAATAATTTCAAATATATAATTGGTATTTCTATCAATATCTTTTTAATGATTTTATTATACTATTTATAGTGATGTAAACATTCGTTGTTGGATTTTACACATAATTCAGTTTGGTCTCATATTAATCCATATACCATATCATACTGATTGGTTTATGATCTGTTTTACTATGGGTTTTCTATTTCAATAAAATTAATGATTTATGGTTGGAAAATTCCCATTTCATATTCAACTTTTTGGATTAAAATGTTTATTTTATTTTTGTTTCACCAACTTCATATGAGGAATGTATTGGAAATAATAAGTGATGTGTGGATACTAATATATACCTTAATGTATTGGTTTTTATAATGAAAACTCTAGTTAGGGTATCGAGCGAGGGCTTACACATTTATACAAGATGTCTTGGTCTTATCCATGGAGTATGTTTATGATGTCAGACATGATGAATTACCTCATTAAGATATTAGTTATTGATATTCCATTTGATTATTTTATTATAATAGATCCCATGTTATTATTTAGATGTAATTTATTCCATCATTATTATGCAAATGATTATGTTTTAAATGGACCATGCTTGAGTTATACACCTTAACTTATTGTTTACGCTTATTTATTCATAATATATCATGGTATAAACATCCCCTTATTGAGAATATTAGATCACTCTTTTATGTTGTTATATTATTCTCATGATTAAATGATATATATTATGAATTTTATATAGGTTTAATCAAGGAGAATAATTTTTTATCAAAGTATTATCTACATTTTATTTTATTTTTTAAATTATTATGTAATGTTCATGTCTGTAATCTAGTTTCAAAAAATACTAAGATTATTTGTCCATTGTTATTAAAACCATATAGATATGATAATGTAATAATGTTATGCACTGGGTTCAGGATAGTTAGGTTTCAGTCTATATATTTTTTATCAGATAAATTTTTATAGAATCTAAAGAAACATGATTTTGGAAATATATATTAGGTAAATGTTACATTGTAATAAACATAGATATTATTCCCAAATTATTAGAGCTTATGATTTTGAAATTAGTTATACATATTTTTCCAATTTATGTTACATTTTTTACATGTTCGAAAAAATGCACTATGATTCCAAACATAATATATCATACTCCATTGTTTAAAAATGGATCCAATTAGAAATAATGGAAACCATATCAAATCACATAATCTAGTTAATAATTTCCCTCATATGAATGATAATCACTACTATAAATCCATGTATCCCAACACTATTATCCCAATGGTTTATAAAAACCATTGTTATAGGCCATGTATCCGAGTAATTCCCAATGATTTAACAAAATTGTTGGCATAGGTAGACATATACAAAAAACTTTTCTTACCCACCTGTATAGGTTTGTAATAGGATACCTATTACAAAATTTTAATTAAACCATTTGGATATATGTTGAGTTAATTTCAATTATTTTAATTAACCGTTGATATAGAATAGCTATGAAAAATGTTATTTCAAACCATTTGATAAAGTGTCCCAAAGAATATGGTGCCACGTGTTTACACTCTCAAAAGTGTTATTAAAAACCATTGGGATATATTTTATATATAACAATGCGTATTCCAACGGAATCTAGAACCAATAAACGCATAAAATCCCTAAACTAGATTCACATCACCCAGTTCTTCCCACGGTTGCAGTTCCCCTTCTTTCCAGTGGTTCTCGTTCTTCTATATAGTTCATCCCATTTTAATATTACTAGATCCTATGGTTTCATTCATTCTAGTGATTTCGGTTCTTCCCAGTACTTCTAAGTAGGGATTGTTGTTCTGATTATACATAGCTGACCATATCTCAATTGAAGTCTTTTATTTTTTCATTCACATCTAATCAATAATTTTTCACTAATAAATATTTTCTTCCTTGATTTTTTTTGAGTTTTATTAGGTATTATAAATGAATAAAATATTATTAAACTATATTTTCTTAATAAATGGATGGACATAGTTTAATGTTGTTATCACACCAAGAGGGGAGTAATTGGTTTCTTTTAACCAGAGCACCTATATTTTTCACAGGCATCGTAGATGACCTACCAAGTGCAGATCAATCCTTTTTATGTTATTTTTAGTGCTTCACTTCAAATAAGAATTTTCTAGTTGATATTTATCTTCTCACTCCTTTTAATTTATTTTTTTCATTCTGGTTCAGGTGTAACGAGATTGTAAACCTGAAAAATAATTATTCATTTTAGCCACTTTGAATTATGATCCCCTTATGTGATTGATTGTTTGAACTCATTATTCATAAAATGTAATAATTTTAAACATAGTTGTAAACTAGTTTAATGTGAATTAAGAAATTTTGGGAAAATATCAATGCAAGAGATGTGGAAATGTTTTAAATATCCTATAATTGTAATTGTTGGAATTATGGTGTTGAAAATATATTTTTATGCATTATTGTGTGTCTTTTATATATAAATTTTGATTATTTGGTTCATTTGTGAAATTATGGAGATGGTTATGATCATGCCCAATGATGATTGTTTTTAAGTAGGGATGTTTTCATTGGATTGGCACGAGATATGTTGAGGTTTTGTTAGTCTTGAACGAAAGATGCATTATTTTGTGTGATGGTTATTCTATGGAGACATCATAGTGATGTGATGTACACGTGGTTATTACAATATTGTTGTGTTTTTTTGGTACATTAGACATAAATTTTGAAGATTTCTACCTCCCTTAAATGACATATGTAGAACTCCATGTCTTTGTATCTTCCTAAAAAATAAGGAGTTATTTGTAATTAATGTATAAAGGATTTAATAGTTTTATATTCCCTGTATAAAAATTCTTGGTGTAATACTTTCATTTATCTAGTGTGTTTGGTTCAATTTTTTTAGGTTGAATTGGAGAAATCATAGGAAAAGAAAAAAAATATTGGTGAATATATAGTTTGGAATGAATAGAAACATAAATATGTACACAGAGTGAATCTCTAGAGTTACGGTCATAACCCCTAGAGAATGTATGAGATTTAAAATAGGGACCAAAACATGATACCAAAAACATGTTATGGTCATAGACCATAGAGAATGGATGATATTTAAAAAAGAAGAGATCAAACCATTTTAATTAGTTTATTATTGAGTATATTCCATTTCTTGACTAAAATGTGTCTCGATGACATGATGACTAGTTCCATGTTGTGTGATATTGATGTATTTAAATAAATGTTTTTTTATAAATTTAGGAATGTTTTTCAAATTTGTTTTTTATCACACTTTTTTACCATTCTAGAAGATAACCTTTGATAAATTTACAGAGTAATCATTGATAGATAAAATTAATTTTGTCAACTTTGATTTTAGTTAATATTATTATTCAATTATATAATTCTAAAAATTTATTTTTATTACAATTTGGATACTATTAGTCGAAGATGATTTATTCATGATTTGATATGTAACTTGAGATATTAGATATCATGAGTATAAGTATGTGTCCATGAATATTTAGTCATGTTAATTCTGGAATGATTGTTTTAATTTATATTTTTCTGAGACAAATCATATATTACATTATATTTTGGTTATTTAATAAGTTTTTAATAAAGGTATTAATTTTAAATATATACAACATATTAATTATTAAATGTAATTTTGATTAATAATTATAAAACAATTTATGAATAAATTAACTTTATCTGATTTGGTTCATTGGATGTGAGAATTGAATTAATGAAGGTATTATATTTGCATTCAATAATTTTGAAACTAATTACAATGATAACCATGTAACTAAAAAATTATCTATGGTCCATGACTATAAAATATTTATTATTCAATTTTCTATGGGCCATGACCAAAACATGTTCTATCATTTCATTCTCAGTGATGTGAATGAGTGCATCTGCAATGTTGTTACATAGAGTCATGGAGGTCAACATGATGATGCTACTTGAATAAATTGTTCTACGGATCCTAAGGGAAGTCATTAATAAGTATTTAGATGATATAACCAAATTTAAAGAGAATTTGGTAATGGATTAGGACCAAATCATAGTTGTGTGGTGTTTGGGTAACTTCAGTAAAAAAATTCATTTTTTACACTCTATAATTGACATAATACATGGAAAAAATCTATCACCCAAATGAAATGATGACCACTATGTTGATTATGATGCATGCCAATATGGAGGGGTCTGGCTAACCACAATAACATCACTACTGACTTTTACAAGATTCTTTAGATCAAGATAAAAAGGTGAACACTTGGTGAAATGAGTGAAATGTGTGTGTGTATTTATTGTCAGAGAAGACATTCCATTATTCTAATATATATGAACATAGACACCGTGAGTTCTTGAAAAAATATGTATGCTTTTTGTGACTCAATTTATTTTCTAGGTTGTGTTTGGTTACATGGAAATGTTCTTATAATACCAAAAACATTGTATTCCTATTTTAATTATTTAGTTCCTAAGTTTTTGTATGTGTGTGGTCCGTGGAGAAGCCAAAGAATATGTTTAAGGATAGATATCTGGAATTTGAATTAGCAACTGTTACCTCTTCTGATGGTTTCGTGGGCAGGGGTGTTATTTGGCCATGATGACCAACTATAGAATCTATTTAGCATCAATATTCTCCTACCACATCTCCTACTTTACTATTCTTTTTTTTTGGTTATTTTCCGTTAATGTATTTGACTATTTGATATTGAAAGTTGTGGTATGATAATGTGTATCTAATTTTTTATTGTATGGTTTGTTTTTCAAGAAATATTTGTTTTCAGATTATTTTTGTATAATTAATAACTTTTGTATGATTTCTTTAAACCATGTTCGTTATATGTACAAGAAACCAATTTTGAAAATTTTGCATTAGAAAATAGTTTTTTTTTTCAAAAACAAACTATTATTGGTAAAAGTTACAATAATTGAAAACAAGGGACATTTTTATGGTTAAATAGTAAAAATAAACATTTATGTTTCTCTATGTAAACCATTAATTATGAAAATAGAGTATCTATTATGAATTTTAATTGTAAGGGAAGCGATTGGCTATAGATAGTGCTACTATTTTAAATTGTAGGTGTAGGAATAGAATAAGGTTATCTTTTCAAGGGATAGATATACATATCCCAATAGATCCCCTAAACAATTTTTTAATTAATACCAAACCCATCATTGCAAAAGGATCAGGTGAACCATTGGGATTGGGATTAAAATATAGCATAATCGAATGGTTCACACAAAACCATTGGTATAGGGAAATCCGCACATCCAAAATACTAATTGTTTTACCATTGTGATGGCCTATCGTGATAGTTTTATGGACTATCCCAATGGAATTAAACAATTGGTATAGCATAAATTAATAGTAGTGAATGATGTTGGAGCTGGAGCTGCAACTGGTGTTTTGAAACATATATCTAAAATGGGATATAGTTTATGGGTTATGAATAATAACCATACCCATAAAAATAATCCTAATTCACAACATGGATGAATAATATATGACCACTTCATGAGAAAACAACCCCCATTATTTAATGGGACTACAGATCCATTTGTTGGTGTGAAATGCATATATTCCTTAGAGAAGATATTTCATGATTTGGAAAGTAAAAAATGTAGATGGTTATCTTGAGAATTTTATCATCTCTTATGGGATGTGGAAATATGGGGCGATATATTCAAAAAAGAATGGAGGAGGATGAAATAGAAAAACATGGAATCTAACTATTATAAGGAACATTTTCTTGAATTTTTCATCCTCACGAACAACGAGCGTATATGGTGAGGAAATATTTTTAGTCTAATGCATAAGGATGATGGAAACGTTTCTATGTATGAATAAAACATGACTATGTTAGAATACCATGATTCAGATTACATAGAAAATCAAATGATAATTAATAATTTATTCTTCAATGAGATAAAACCATTTATTAGAAGGAAACAACCCTCCTGAAATTTTTTCATTATACAAAGATATAGAATTATGTGATATCAAGATAGAGAAATAATTAACTATGTGTTATTTCATTAAGAGGTATAAAATTAATAAGAGGTCTACTGTACACTCTAGAATAATAAATAATTAAAATACGGGGATGGGATGAGTATATTTTACATCCGGTAATAAATGTGGAAATAAATATTATGGAACATTCCTTTTGTGGATGAGAGTTAGTTACAGGTAAATAGAAAAATGCCGCCATGTCCTTTATTGAAAGGGAAATAATGAACTTGGAACTATAATTTGTTTTAGTTTTAAGTATATAAGATACTATGAAATTTATTATCCAAAGGGTAAAATTAAATTTTCCTAGAAAATGGAAAGACAACCACACTAATCTTATGTGATCACAAATGCTAAGGATTAAGTTCCTAATGATGTGGTGGTGGGAACATTTATCATCTCCTTAGACATAACTACTTATTTACGTAATTTTGGATCATCATATTATATTATATCATTCTATTTTTCCATAAAATATTTACCATTACCTTTTGACTATATAGGGGAGTTATCAGTCCAAACTCTTAAGTGAAGCCTCTTTGTAATAATGAACTATTAGGAAGTCCCATTTATGAAACAAAAATGTGTTTTAATTTTTGGATTTATCATCTTTACTATGATTTTATTCTATATAATCCCATGTATGGACTAGGATTCAATATATTTAGTGAATTTTTTATTCAATTCAATGTAAATTATGATTTGAAATAAGGAAAAAATAATTCATTATCTTTAGAGAAGAATTATATTCTAACACTTATATAGATACATTCTTAGTATCTCTAATGAATTAAATTCATAAGGAGAAAGAAAAAAAATTCTACGGACGAAGAAGGAAGTATTAAATGTGAGGATGCAACTATTTTATAGAAATAAATTGATGTTTTTCATGAGGAATTACCTAAACCCCCCAGAGAATAATGTTTCTTTTTCTATATATTTAATCCCTAATGAATGAAAAATATCATAGTCATTGAATAGTATGACTATTGTGGAATACATGGATCTAAATAAAAGCATAGGTCAGTAATTTAAAAATGGATTAATTCTGCCTAGTGTCTCTCCATAAAGATCTCATGTCAACATTGTTATTATGAAAGATGGATCAATTGGGATATGTATTGATTATAATGAAATCAATGATATTGCAATAAAAAACATGTATCCTAAACCTCACATTTAATATTTATTTGATCAAATTCATTGAGGTAATTTGTTATCGAAGATTAACCGTAGTTCTAGATATCATAAATAGCGAGTAACAATTGATTACATAATTAAAATATCTTTTGGGATAAGGTTTACAAATTATGATATTATGGTAATTATATTTGGATTGACTAATGAACACTCATTTTTTATGGATTTAAATAATAATTATTTCAATGATTATCATTGTAATTTATTGTGGCATTCATTGATGATATTTCGATGTATTTTAAATGTTATGATGATCACGAGAATCACTTATAGATCATTATTGAGACTGTAATAATTACAGTGATATATAGTATATTTTCCAAGTGTGAATTTTGGGTTCATGAAATTTCTTTTCATATCCATATTGTATCTATGTTTGGAATTTCTATTAGTAATGTAAAGACATTAAAATCATAAATTGTCCTACAACAATGATAATAATTAATATAAGTAGTTCCATTGGTTTTTCATATTACTATTGGTGATTTATTTAAAATTGTTTCCATTAGTAATCTCATTAAACAAGATCACAAGTATAGGGGTTGATTTCATATGAAAAATAATAATTTGTAAAATGTATTGAATAATTTTAGTGAAGATTGGTAAATACAATGATCGTGAAATTACCATTGATAAATTGTGAATTTTTTATTAATAGTGATGTATGAAGAATTGAATTGTTTGTTTCATTAGGAATAATGATGGAGTTATTTCCTATTCATTCAAGAAGATAAAAAATCATGAAAATAACTATCAAACACTTGATTCAGAGTTAGCGGAGTAATCGTTTCTGAGATGATATGGAAATAATCTCTCTATTATTAATGATGTGATATATATAGAAAAAAATAGTCTAAAAAATATATTCTCACAAAAATAACTCAATATGAGGATAGATAGATGCATCATGCTATTCATGGATAATTACTTTTTAATACACTACCGGCCGAGGAAGGGAAATACGGTGGAAGATGCATTGAGAGGGAAGGATAGTGTAGTTCTGAATAAAATGTGAATAGAAAGAGATCATGTGCTCATGGATCCAGTAATGATGGATATGGAAATTATCATGGATGATGAAACATCCCGACTTTCTAAAATGGTTTCCAAACCAATTTCACTAGAGAGGATAAAAAGATCTCAATCCGAAGATGATAATTTTCAAAAAAAATTAATTTTGTATATAATTTGAAATTTGTAGACTTCATATGTGAAGATTTAATTTTAAAATTAGGAAAAGGTAGTGGGTTCCCACTATATGTTATAAAAAATGGAATTATTATAGGATTATGATAGCTTAAATTTTTCAATACAACATAGTAGCACCACATTTTATAAATATTTGAAAGAACATTTTTTGTGGGTCAATATGAATTAGAAAGTTTCTAAATATATGTCATGATATATAGTTTTTCAACATGTGATGGCTGAGAGACAAAATACATGAGGATTCTGGTAGCCTCTTCTTGTACCTATGTGGAAATGGTAGGATATTGTATTGAAAAATGTCTTAGGAACAACAATGAATCCTAGAAGGATTGATGTGATATGTGTTATTATTGATCTCAATACCAAATAAGCATATTTTCTTACTATAATAAAATATTTACCTCTTGAACACCTAGAGAGACTCTATATTAATTAATTTTTAATAAAACTTGGTTCACCTATTTCTATTTTGACTAATCACGATCCAGGATTTACATTGAAAATCTGGGATATTCTTCAAAAGGCCCTTCATATTGAATCGCATTTGAGCACCTCTTATCACCATAAATCTACTATGAAGTTAGAGGGGACTATCCAAACATCAGATGAAAGGGTGATGTCATTTTAAATTGACTATGAATCTATGTGGGGTCATTATTTTACATATTATGAACATTACTATAACAAAATATTTCAATCATATATTCAAATGGCATGGTATAAGATGTTATATGGAAAGATTTAATTAACACAAAATATTTTGGAAGAATTTGGTGAAATAAATATTTTATCCATGAACATGGGGTGGAAAAAGTTTAAAAGATAAGTAATATTCAATCCCATATCAAAGAATCCCAATTTAGGAAAAAGGGACATGATAATAAGAGAAGGAAGTATTTGAAATTTCAACTGGGAGATCATGCTTTCATGATGATATCTTCGAGAAGTGTGCAATAATATTAACAAAAAAAGGAAACTGATCCATATGTATATTGGTTTTTTAAAATTATATAACTAATTGGATTTTTGGATTATCAATTAGAAATTCCACCTAGCCATTAATGTATACACAATGTGTTTTATATTGCTTTACTATGAATGTACTTTCTATATACACTAAATGTTACCATATATGAAGAAATTTAATTTTAACATGACTTTTCATTTTTTTAAAATTCATATCTAGATTGTAGACACTAGAGAAAAATTGTTGAGGAATATGATGTCTCATTTGGTAATGATAGAATGAGAAAATCATAAAATATAAGAGGAGATGTGGGAACCATATGAATTTATAATTAAGAACTACCTAATATATTTTATCTGATGTAATATTTTAAAATTTTGAGGATGAAGTTTTTTGTAAGGATGAATGTAATACCACAATATTATATCACTTGTTTTCATTTTAATTATATATAATATCACACATTGCATGTAACACCAAGTTCAAATGGTTTACCATCTATTAATAACATATTTTTATAGATTAGTTGTTAAAATTGCGTGAATGAATAGTTTGCATCATATTATGAAATTTATATATTTTATATATATTAAACCAAATGATGTTACCATTCTTCCAATTGATTTAATATGCATATGATATGAATGAATAATATTTTACACAATAAAAAATATATTTTTTGAAAGTTAGTATTACTAGAAATTGATGGCAAACCTGTTTTAAATCTAGTTTTTGACAATTTTAAAATATTAATTTAAATAAATAAATCTTCTACTAGAATTAAAAATATCAACATTTATATTGGTTGATGTTTTTCTAATTTTTGGATGATATTCATCTTTTTATTAATAGTTATAAAATAGTTCATTTTAATTGAAAACACTTTTTAATATAATCAAATTTATGGTGGTAAATTATATTTTTGATTGGAAATAATGAAAATTAGATCAGGTTTTTATAATTTAATCTAATTTAGCTGTTTTAAATCAATTTCACATTCAATTTTGATGTAAAAACATTTCTATCATTTGAAAATTTTCACTTTAATAAACATGTTTTCTTGTTCTTTTAATGGGATTAATATTAAATTAATTTTACCCAACTATGTGCATTGAATTTTAAAAAAATGGATTCCTTATTTGGGATCAGAATGTACAAATTTACAAAATAGATCCATTTTTTGGAAATAAATAGTAACTTTAGTAATTTATTTTTCGACAGTTAAATGTATATTAGGTAATAAATAGTTGAAAATAATAATAAATATATTATTAAATATACATTACAATTACTTAATTTTACTGGATATTACATTATCTACGAAATTCATCCATTAAAAATTGCAATGGACTCTTTTTTCTATATCGATGACGTTAACCACTTCATGGTATTTTATTTTTTGAAAGCCAAATATTTTATACTCAAGTTATTAATACGTATTATATTATTAAATGATTTTATTTATAAAATATCATTGAATATAAATATTCATTATTAAATCTATAATATTTATAGTCATCATTAAAATTTAATTTCAATTTTTAGTAAATATGTAACTTCCAGAAAGGCATACAGAATGATGATGCATTAATCTAAAAATTAATGGGACATTCAAATAAATTATAACACAAATATGAAAACATATATAATTTGAAATAATGAATTTCATAAATAAAATTTAACGATAATTTCTAAATTCATATTGTATATTATTAGTGTTGGATTGTTGATATATTGTGTTATGATGTTTTATAAATGTCAACGATATGAATAGTATCAAAAATTTCATACATGTTATATCAAAAAATGTAATGTTTTATTAAATGATATAAAACAATTGAAAATATAACATTTGTCCAAATTATATAATAAATATTAAAATCTCATCCTTGACTCATTTAAGGGTCCTTTTTTATAGTGACTAAATTGACCCTAAATTTGTAAAAACAAATGTCATCACGGTCCGAGTTAAAGAGATTAAATAATGGTTAAACCAAAAAGATATGTGTAATAATGGGGGATAAACGTGTCTTGTAATTATTTTTTGAGATTATTTTGACCCATAATAATGATGGCATAAAAAACTCAATTTGGGGGAATATATTAATTGTAATTTAGCTGTCATTAATTTCACATTTTGAGAGTTTCCTAAAGTGAACCTCGCCTCAATTGAAAAATGGAACATAATCACGAACATAATCACACTTGTTTTATCCTTATAGATTTACCAAAACCTACCAATATACCCCCATTACATCCTTATACATGTTTTGGAGGTCTTGGTATTCAATAAATATAAACAATAAATCAATTTAGAAGATATTTAAAGTATGTCCATTGAATGTGAGGTAATTTTTTTACTAAACCATTGATGTTCATTTCTTCTTATAAATACTCATTATGTGGTGTAATCATATTAATGAAATAACTATAATATTATATATATTATGATATTTTCTTATAATTATGGGACAACCATATCTAACCTTTAAATCACCTCATTTGTGTACGTACGACTTACCGTCTTCACGCTATGGTGTAATTTTTTTCGTCACCAATTAATTTAGATTGGTGTAATGATCTCTATAATTAATATAAATAATAAATATGAAATAATATTTATTACATAGAATTTATATTTCATCCAATTCTTTACCCTTTTACCATTTATGTATTGAGATCATAGCTTATACAAACGTATGACCTACTATATCCATAACATGATGTTATTCATTTTCCATGTTAACCATGAAATAATGATTATAAATATATATAAATCAAGGAAATATAACATATATGAACTTAATATCTATATTAATTGGAAATAAATATATCCTTTTAATATGAAACATGACTTACATGACAAAACATGAAAAGAAAAATGAAGTAGGTTACAACTAAATTAAGGGTAATAATGATATATTTCGAATAAATAGATAAAAAGGGGCTATATAAGTTATCATAAATATAGACATGGTTCATAAATAAAACAATAAAATAAATTCAATCATTATATAAATTTTTAAATAACATTCATCTAAATTAATATACTACGAATGTATTTTTCTGTCACTTTTATTTATGTGGGACTTAGGTCTTATACCCTAATTATTTCTATTATGTTGAATATATACATACTATGATTATATTTTATGACTACAATTATAAATGTTTTGATATTTTAATACAAATATAAAATTATTTTCTTCATGGGGAATATTAATCATCATATTTTAAAGTGTTATGTGTTATTTCACAATCTCATTATAAATAAAGATTGTTTATATTTAATTCTCGAATGGGAAATATTTTATTCCATGTCCATTTATTATAAAATAGATTTGAAAAATATTTTTTCTATTATTAAATGAATATTTATAGAATATTTACCCATGATTGACATTTATAAAACTGTTTCAAATCAATAATTTTTTGGGTTTTTTTGAAGATCTACTTTATGGACTTTTCGACAATAATACCGAAGGAATATTTTTTATATATTAGATCGTAGGAGAGTATTTTACCATCGATATAAAACATTAATGTTTTGAATATTAATTTACATGTTTAGCTGATTTTTTTTCAAAGAAAAAAGTTCTTATATAACTATGTAACATTAAAAATAAATGATTTCAAAGTAAAAATGTGTATTTATCAAAAGAAATATTTAATGATTTTGTCAGACTATTTGAGTCTATATTGACATAATTTGATTGATTTTATAATTTATTGTGGATGAACTCTTATAATTCCAGCTACAAAATATTATTTAAGGGTTTAGGATCATTTTCACTATTGATGTCCTATTATGATACCATTAGTGGTTTATTGTTAAAGTATTCAAAATTTTCATGCTAGTTTTTTAATAAAAAAGTTTATTTGGTTTATATCTCACCGTTTTCTTATAAGTAATAAATATTAAATGGTTTATGACTGAGTGGGGACTACTATATCTATTTGATTCATAGGTAGGTATCATGAGAAAACCAATTTTGGGTATCGGCTGAGGCCTTGCCTGTTTATATATGGTGTTTTGGTCAAATCCTTGGCGGTATGTTTATGATGTCCAACATTTGAAATGAAATCCTTATGAGATTAGATATTGATATTCAATGAGATTATTCAATTATTTGATTAACAATTTTTTTATACAAATGGAATTTATTCTTTCTATATTATGCATATTATTTTGTTTTAAATGGATTGTGTTTCATTTATACCATCTTTCATAATGATTATGCTTATTTATTTATAACAAATTCAACTTTTTTCTTACCCATATTGAGAATATAAGGTCACCCCATATGTTAATTTTTTCCGGGATATGATGACACATATTTTGACAGATATGATGGGTTAGGAAAGTAGAATAATTTTTTTCTCAATGCATTCTCTATAATCTATTTAATATTTTAAATTATAATGTAATGTTTACTTTTATAATATAGTGTCCAAAATAAAAAAAAGGGTATATAATTTGGGATATTAATCATGTATCTATGATAATATAATAATGTGAGTCACTAGATCATGGTTACTAATTGTGAGGTATTAAAAATAAATTTATTTTACATTACACTTCCAAAGAAATTTTTTTCTTATGTAATAGTTGGTTTAACTTATGGATATTCTTATGGGTTAACAAAGGTTTTGGAGAGTGATCTAAATATTTTTGTAAGGTTCCACCATTATGTTAGTGGTTGTGGTATATACCTTAAATTCAATGTGGATTATGGGTTCATGCTATGACATAGGGTCTTGAGAGATGGGTGTCAGAGTCACTACAAATTTGGATATGGTATCACCATATAGAATGGATACATTATAGCCTAATCATGTATTTTGATGTGGGGAAGGGATAACATGTATGGAAGTTGGGTGTTGTAGTGTGGATGTGATTGATGTAACATGGATCCCCAAGGAGAAATTGGATAGTTTTACCAAAATGGTTCCCCAATAGAATAATCGTTGGGCTACTATATTGTCCCTCCTTGGATAAAGTAGATATTTACCATTGAAGGAGTCTGGGTTCGTGGAGGGTATCAATAGGCACTATACACTATAATAGAGGGAAGATTATGTAGTGGTATTGGTAGAATTAATCATAGTTTAAGGGGGCTACTCCAATTTCTAGGTAGCTTCCCCTGGTGATATAGGATACATCATGATGTGTTGTTTTTCATTTCAACCACTTTTTGTTTTTAATTCAGATTATCTTGGATTACTCTCATTTGTCTTCTGAAATTATATGGACTAAAAAACCTCTTTATTCATAGGATTGGGAGATTGTTCCCTTCAGTTCAGAAGATTCTTTTCAAAAAATCAACATGCATTAGATATCCAAAAACATCATTGAGTCTTTATTCCCTCTCATTATAAATTTTTATTCTTGGATATACTATTCTACACACTCACTAAGCCATGGATTTATTCATCAATGGATAGATATATGTACTAGGATGTGATTATTTATATGTTTTGTTGTATCTATTGAAGAAAAATCATATTTTACCTAGATTAATATGATATAGCTATTTTTATTATTTTTTTCAATCATTGAGTTGTAGGTGGATTTTTTCTCATCTTCATTATTATATAACATAATTTCATAGTTTTCTTAAATTTTTTCTAGGTTTTCTATTGTCTTATGGGGTGATTTCATGAAGGGAACTATTTTTTTCCCTGTTTTGGAAATTGTGGGAAAAAATCAAGGATTTTGGTAAAAACCTCCTTGTTTATCTTTTTAAAATAATGAAATTAAATTTATATAAGGGTTTTTATGAAAGAAATTATTTGATGAAATGTTATAAAATTGAATATGTTTTTTGAAAAATTATTTTGAATGGAATTGGGTATAATAGGGTTAGTGTGTCTTCAATGGTCTGTATATTATTTTGTGGTCGTTCATTATGGTTGGATGGATTATAGTCATAGGACTCATTCAATAGTTTTTTCACCAAGATTAAATGTATAGTTATGTTTATGTGGATGGGTGTGTTTGTGTGAACCTTGGAGTTATTATGCCAAATATTTATTGATAGAGTAGGATTATTATTGGTTTTCTTTCTGGTATATATATTAGAGATTTATATATATTATTTTTGTAATTTCTAAATGTTTTATATAAATATTTATAACATGTTTTTCAAAATAGGTATGTTATATGGATTATTTAGGTAATTCCTAATGAAATTATTCCAACCCCTTTCATGAAAACACTGGGGACTTTTTTTAGATTTCATCTATATTGATATAATAAAGGGAACAACATCATAATTATATAGTGATTCACCTTGATATCATGGGAATGAAAATTGGAGTTGGATATTAGATATTGTCATGTGGAATCCAGGATAAACTCTTTTATGAATTTTATATTTTTCCATTATTTCTGTCAATTAGGTTATCATGTTTCTATTTTCACTGGGATATTATTTTTTATTTGTTATATTTTTGTTTTATTATTTTTATTTTGAATCATATAGGAGGAAAAAAAATTATTATTCGTTGTTGATATGATTCATTAACATAAATAGGGAAATAATTCCACACTATTTTCTAATCCTATGGAATTTATGGACAACCACTCGTGTCTTGAGGAAAACACTAATATTTAGTGTCACTTCATCACTACTTAAGAAACCGAGTGAAGGGATTGATGTTAGAATATATTTTCATGAATTTCTAATAAATAAATAAATAACTAAACTCCACTTATATAGGTTTAATGTATCAAAAATTCATAGTACTATAGAATCTATAACCTCTTTCATGGTCAAATTTTTAGTTCCCTATAAGAAAATACAAAAATCTAGATATTGTAACAATTAAAGAACAAATATCACTCTACAGTGAGGTAATATCACCACAACATCAGATAAAACATGACTTCTACCTCCCGACATGAAATCATTGGTGGTATAGTTATTAACATGTTGAAATAAACACCTAGACTCATATGATATCACTAGTCTAATTTTCATTAGGACACAACCCAAACCAAGTTGTTAATAATTATGAAATATCATAAACATTAATCCCTCATATGATAACTGGAGATTTGAGCACCACCTATCTATAAATCTACTATAAAAATATTTGATGTTACTAATCAGTAAATAAGATATCGTGGTATATCTTGTTCAATTATTTTAATGTGATCACTACCTGATTGATTCTAGAAATGATACTTTAGAAATATCCTATGATATCATGGTAAATAAAGTCCTTTTCCACATTATAGTGTGGCTCCCTAGAAACAATTGCCCGAGTCTTTGACATATCCACAACCATTCCCAAATGATACACCACATGCCCAATAAAATAGAACTCACATGTCAAAAAAATAAAATTATAAAACTTTTAATAAGTATGTTATTGTTGATGTAAATTTCAAAAATTCCAAAGATTCTTGAAATTCTACCATTTTACAATGACTATACAAGTATATTGTTGATGAAAACAATCATGAAATAATATATAAACTCAGTAATATCATATTTTATGAGTCCTATAATATCTTATTGCTCATTCATAACAATTTTTTGCATAAAAAAATTTATTATTCCCCTACTGAAATTAGAAAATACTATTTTAGACATCCCTCTCCCTCACCACTATATTATGATATACATACCACAATTCAATCATAAAAAATTAGATGTGTCCCTTGAAAATGTTGAACAAATCATCAATAAATAGAAGAGGGAAATGATTCATGAATTTTACCTTATTCTAACTTTAATAGAATACAAACAACCATAAACTGACATCCTCGTAACACAATAGAAAAAAGAACATCATGGTGACAGAGTAGTTGGGATAAATCCCATTTCCATTATGTTAGAAACCTGAATTCTCAGTTATTATAAATTAGATAGTGTTAGCCAAAAAGGTTCAATCATATTAAAAGAGGCACTATTATGAAACCATATCCAAAACAAAATATCACAAATATTTGTTAAATCCATGTCTTATTAGAAAAAATAACCAGATAATCCTTAATGAATATAGGAATCACCAACAATTTCACCTCTATATAGTTAATTTATAAGTATATAACCTTAATTGAAATATCTTGAAAAAATTTCTTTCCCATTTTATAAAAAATATTAACAACTAATACAATACATTCAGAATATACAATAAAAAAACAAAAATATCCTCCAAAAGGATATAATAATCATGTACATAGAATACAAACAACAAGTTACAACAACATCATTTTATGGTTGTATCAATAGTGTATATAAATCCATAGACATCTAAAGTTTCCCCCTCAACAACTCATATTGACTCCACACATCAATTAATATCACCACATCTCTAAATGGTATAGATTATAATGGGGTTATTAGAGGCCATCCCACCTTGATTATAGTGGAATGGACTATTGTGGTGGAAATAAAGGAGTTTGATGCTACATAATAAAAATACTAATAATATGTGTTAGAGGATAAAAATGTGGTACCATACCAATATATAGACCTTTTTGTGAAATAAAATAAATAAAATTTTCTGTTCTTATTTATTGAATCCTCCTCACAACTGACGAACTTATATTTAGTCACTCACAACCCTTCTCAGTAATGTTTATTTACATCACTGTTTTAAAAACTACTAACATTTTCCCCACTATATTGAATAATGTTTTTCAAATCAGTCAATTGATAAATCATCTATGGAAACTATTTTTCATAAAATATTTTTTAGAGAAACCACAAACACTAATCCATATTACATTTCTAGAAATCATAGTAAATGTAAAACCCTATTCTTCCACGGTACGCTTCTCATTGAATAATACAGTAGCATGTGTTGTATGCAACTACTAGTTCTAACACACCCCACAACCAATCAAACTAGCCCCAATGAATAGGAATACCCACTTTTTTTAATTTTTTTAAATTTAATCATTCAAAATAGACTTCATTTTTTGGATTCAAAATATCGAATTTAGCTTAGGGTAAATATTTGGTATTTTTCTGAAAACATTCAAATTTTGTTGAATAGTGAAAAAGACTGAGTTATAGTTTAAAACTGAATTTTTATTTAAATAATTATTTTTTTTATTTACATTTATTTTAGGTCAAAATAGATACATAATACCCATATATTTTCAATGTAATTCATTGGAGTCAACTTATAATAATTTTTTATATATAAAAATTTTATTGAACTTTTCACCCTCTTTTAGCCACCTCCTAGGAGAATTTGTAAATTCACATAAAACATAATTTTACCACTTCTGGGAGTTGAATTTTTAAAATCTGAGAGATATAGTTAATATCAAGGATTATAATGTGGTTCATTGATACAGAAATAATTTTTTTTCAAAAGTAACTTTTTACTTTTATTTACCACGGTTTAAAGTAAATAGGGTAATTAAGGGAAATAATATACTATTATTACCCTAAAACATGTCCTAATTCTATTGGAGATTTCTAATTCAACCAAAAACAACCTTCGGAATAAAATATGAACCCTTATGGTCCACTTGGATTAGATAAGGACATTTATTACTATTTAATTAAATGAAGAGTTAAAAGAGTTAAAATCAATGTTTAATAACTAAAACATTTTTAATATAGGGCTACACATAAGATAAACTCAAATATAAATATTAATTAGAAAGCTAAAAATATTTCCTACATAATTTTAATTCATTTATATTTTTTTGACATTAAAATTATAATTTATTAGTGACACAATGATGCTGTAGTAATTACCTAATTAATGAAATATTAAACTAATTGATATTAAAAATATACAAATAAATTTAATTTGAGACTTTAAATGAATTACACTAATTGTTTATGTTAATAGGACATTTTAGGGTTTTTTATATTAATTTTTTTCAAAGTAATAATGTTTTTATAAATTTAGAATAAAAAAAATACTAAACAGTGTCAAAATTGACATAAAAGTGTTTTTATAACAAATACTATATTATTAAATTGTATTCTATTTATAAAAATATAAGGGTCAGCCAATGGAAATATATAATGATAGGTGTATAATTAATGAACCACTTGGGGTTCTCTTGGAAGTATATAGTATTTTTATTAACCATCTAATAAAAAATACAAAGAGACATGATTAATGTCTAACTATTTAACAAAGAGTTAAATCTAAAGGATGAGGTTAATATAGTCACCCAAACTAGTCTAAAACCATTTGGTTGAGTGGTGTTCGACCCATAACAATGTTATATTTTAAATAATCTAATTTGGAGCCTTTAGAAATAGAAACTTATATTATTATAAAATAATATTTTAAGTTTTTCCTAAGGTGCCCCTCACCCCTCTTATAAAAGGGAACTTCCCCTACTCTCAAATTCACACCTTCAAAGCCATTTGGCTCGGGAAAACACTGTCCAAATACCCTCTATACATCCATAAATTCATCCAATAGGATTTCCTTTGGTCATAAATCCATCTTAAGGATCCCATTTGATCCAATCAATTGGAAGAACCCAAATAAGAGGTAATAATTTAACCACCCTCTTTCAAGTTCTTTTCTTCTTCCACTTATTTGTTAATTGTTATTTCCATTCTAAAATAATAACTCAAATATATTATATATACTGTAATGTTATTATAAATATGGCACATCCATATTCATTATTCTATCCATCCATTGAATGACATGTCACCATACGTGTGTACGTACTGATTACCATCTCTACGTCTAGGTGTAATTGTTATTCAATACATTATTATTCGGATGGGTATAATAATGATGTGTAATTCATGTAAATAATAAATATAACATGATAATGATTCTGTATATATGATATAACATCCAATTATATATTATTTTAATATCAAAAGAATGATATTGTCACTCGTGCATTCGTACATATTACCGTCTCCACGAACGCAATGAGATTCATTCCCCATCATATCCATTCAAGAATAATTTTTAGTTTATGATTAAAAATGTTTTTTAATAATGATATAATTATAGATATGAATAAGATATATCCCATCCACAACTAATATGACTCATATAACAATTAATATAAAGTAAAATGAATCTTTTAACACCTGAAATGACGATAATACTAAGATATTATTAACAATGAAATTTTAAAAGATTATATATGATATAATATTAATGTTTATGATTCTTGTATAATTTAATAACAATAATTTCACCATTATACATGATTTTAACCTACCCTTGACCATGGAAATAGTAAAAAGTAAGGGGTTTCTTATCTCACTCTTAATTCCATGAAATTTCCATTGTTCGCCACTTATTTATTGCATGTAGGGTATTGTGTACTGCCCATTATTGTATTATTGGTGTAATATACATTAATTTATGGGTATTTACAACTTCATTGTATGATACTTCTTTCACAAGGTGTATATTTCTTATAATACCAAATCAATAAGGGAATTTAAAATTTTAATTTCGACTCATTCAGCTTTACGCATACTTCATTGATTATTTTACTCCAAGATTATGTGTGGAATCACTAATAATTTGATTATGTCATAATTTCAACTCCCCATTATGTGGATATAAATTTGATACACATAATCACTCCATTTATAAATTCTCAAGTCCTCGATATGAACATTATACGAATAATTATAACTCAAACTCCATTTATTGAGTTAAACATCTAATTCATTGGTGTTGTTTTTACAAAAATATGTGTGAATGCCCTCTGATTATTATATACTGAATATCCAATCATATTAAGTGTATTTATATTCTTTACACATAATTATTTAGTTGATTTATCCTTTGCCTAAGGATACGGTCTTTATAAGATATTTCATCTCAATTTACATTCCATTGAGACTCCTTTGTTGTTATACACCAATTCACTTTTATATGGTGTATATAATGGAAATTGACATAGTATATCATGAATCCCTTTATTCTAATGATATCATATAGTTTTGATTACCTCATTACTTGTATTCAAGTGTCTCTATTTTGGTTAGGAACTCTAACTAAAATATCACTTTAAATTTTTTAATGATTTATTATTCTAATTATTTCCCATTTATGTCAATGTTTTAAAAATGGTTTTAAGGATTAATCTATATTGATGTTGAAGTTTAAAAATTTAAAATAATTTCAAAAGTTTCAAATTGGTCTGGGACACTTTGATTCAAAAAAATCTATTTTTAAACAACTTCTTGACAAATAGTGTGGGTTTTAAATGATTTCATGAAAAAAGGGATATATCACTCAATAATTTGATGATTAATTTTATGTATGTCAATAACTGTCATTATTCTCGACTGAGGTTAATCTATTATAATATAATCTTCTACATTCTATTGAATGAGTTATGTTTGACTTTGTATGTGCTATTTATATACCATTCATGGTTTGTGGAGAATGTATTGTCATTTTGTATGCTAGTATTAATACGAATGTATATGTTATGTTTCAAAATTTTCATATGAGGAATACATTGGACTTAGAAAGTGACGAGTGGAGGCCTCTATAGCTCCTTGATGCATCCGTAGGTCTCATTAGACAAATAGTGTCTTGGTACAAGGCCTTGATAAAATCTTATTTGTTGTATTTGAACAAGGCCTTGACTATGTGGTTATGATAGTATGGCAGTATGCATTCCATAATTATGAAAGTGGTTATTGATATTACATGTGATTATTAAACTATTAGAATATCCATGTGAATAAGTAAATGGAATTATTTTATTTTCTCTTTGCCATATTACGTTGAAGTTCACGTTTAAAAGGCTTTTGTTCTTGTCTTATACACTGCCTTACATGTTTATGCTTATTTATGAAAGTTCCCGCTATAATGTTATCCTTACTGAGCCTCTAAGCTCTCCCCTTTCTATGTTTTATTTTTCTCAGGATTTAATGAAGTATATTGTTACTGACCTCCAGGGATTTTCTATGGGATCTTAGTGATGTCTATGGAAACAATGTTGTCTGTAGTTTAACATGTTATGATGTAATGCAATCTTTATGAATCTATCTAGTTCTTCCAAGGCCAGTAAACTAGTTGGTCATTCGAGACATTATATTTTATGATCATGACAATGATACGTAATAATGCACCGACTCTGGGATTCTGGGGTCGGGGCGTTACAGTTGGTATTAGAGGAAGTTTAGTACAAACCATGGAAAATAGATTTAGATAAAATTTGAATAGAGCTCATTTCCCTAAGATAGAATTTAATGATTAGTATATAAAAACAACCTAAAATTTTGGTATTGTAGTGATTTTGCGAGTTTTCCAAGCTATACATACCTATCTGGATACGAGCAGGTAGAGGCGGATCTGGAACAGAGGTACTTAGTGATAAAACCTAAAAACACTACTTTAAGATAGACTCGAACGGGAACAGGTCCATGACAACAGTCCTTGCTGCAATCTTGGTTACGACACTCCTGGGGGATATTATTATGATAATATAAATTTTATTTGAGGAAAAATTCAAAGTATTTTTAAATATGATGAGAATTAATGACCTTCGTTATTCATAAGGTTTCTCAAATTGAAAACAAGATGTAATGATATTCACTAAATGATTTTATGACTATTATTACTCACACAATGCTTTCTGGTTTTAGTTAATAGATGGATTCCAAGGAGGTAAAAGTAACTTTGAGAATGACGTGAAAGGTGGTAACGGTGGTGAAAATGATCTACAAAATGGAATTTTTATAGGTGTCAAAGATATCGTGTTTATGCCAAATCAGTTTTCCAAAAATATGATCAATAACATATATATTAACCAACTCTGGGACTCAACAAAGAATAGAAATGTGATGAATAATAGGAGCTCTAGCAGTGGAGACCATTGAGAAATGAATCCTCAATTTCCATGATACAGGAAATGTGGAAGGAGACACCCAGGAAAGTGTATCAATGGATCAATGAAAGGCGTGATGTGTGGGAAAGAAGGGAATAATGTAATGAATTTCCAAGGATAAATGAAGAGTACTATGGAAGAAAATAAAAATGATCCTAATATTCCAATTATGGTCATTTTTAATTAATGTAAGGGACCTTGGAATCACCCATGTCAATTCCCTATTCTATAGGATGACCTCTTGGGCATGGAAGAACCTATGTGGAAATAAATGGATGGAAAAATGTTTAAATGTATTAGTTCTCCTTCTTGTTGAGATTACTTTGGATTAATTTTCTCTTATATGTGTAACCCTAGAATTTATAATGTAAAAATGATATTTAAGGAAGAATTATCTTTTCTCTTGTGGATATAGTTATAAATAACCATTTGTATTTTTATGATCATTGGGTTTGAGATTATTACATGTTATTTTATTTTGGGATGAAAATACAAGGTATGAGATAACATTTTTTCTGAAATTATATTATGGTTATTTTGAGGAATTTATCTCATTTTGGTAATGTTATAAAATATAGTTTTTGAGTAATGACAAGACGAAAACTGTGTGACAATTCGTCGCATTGGACAATTCTGTGGGAATCGAACCCATAATGAAAGTGCGATTGGGATTTATCGCCAACCATTGGACTACGTGAAGACCCTAGTTAGTGTGACTAATTATTTTTAGTTAAATCATTTTATTTATCAATAATAAGTTGATTTTGGATCTTATGTCTCATCAATTTAATACACTTAGTATAGGAAAATGATTTGATGATTAAGTGATAAATGTTATTTTGGAAGACGTTCACTTTTTTGGGAACACTATATGCCCAAAGAAAAAATAATACTGTGGGATTTCATTTGAGGAGTAATAGTGGATTTTTATCCATGTTTTTATTGTGTATTTATAGTGATTTCGGTTATTTATGGAAATGATTAAACTATATTAGAGAATATTTGATTAGGTAAAATTAATTTTATATATGTGACTTTAAGAGTAGTTGATATCATTTGGAGATACATTTTATCGTGGAAGACTACATAACCAAAATCTTCTTAGTTTTGGATTTCAATGATAGTTTGGATTATGTTAAAGGATTTTAAGGACAATTGTCTATTGAATGGTATTTATTTAACAATGGGGTATTTTTGGTTTAATTTTAGAAATTAAGATTAGTGTTTCTTTATCTAACAGAATGTCCTTTTGGGGAATCATCAGATCTTGTACTAACCATTTTGGTTATGATTAATCTCTAAAGACAAGGTAAATATATAGTTTATCCTTTGTGGATCATGTGATTTTCTAGAAGTTTATTCTAGCTCATCCGATGTGACCATGTATTCTAGAATACTAATCATTTAAAAAAATTAGTTAGTGGTCAAAATTTATAAAAGAATGAATCTTTACTAAAAAACTAAGTATATCTCTTTATGTTCTTTTTCAATCTCATAAATAAATTCCAAATCTTTATGTAATGTAACTTAAAACAAAAAAATGGTGTCCATTTACTTTTCCTACTGGAAAACTAATGACTGATTGTCCCATCACAAGTTTGTGGTATACCTTTTGTTAACTTTCTCCTGATCATGTTTTCAATCCCTCTCCATTAGAACATGACACATAGTTTATCTTCCACATCCATGTTTTCTTACATGTAATCCTAGAATGGGTTATCTTGGGCAACTTTTGTACTTCTATTTATTTCTTTTAATGTGATAGTTTTATTGAATCTTTTTCCGATGTCAGAGTTTCCATTATATTACCAAGACCATTTTTAATAATTGCGAGAACACATTTTATTGAAGGAGAAAAGAATGTAACACCCCAAGCTTCGACGGTACTCTTCTCTTTGAATAATACAGTAGCACGTGTTGTATGAAAATATGAGTTCTAACACACACCACAACTAATCAAACTAGCCATTATGAATAGTAATATCCACTTTTTTAAATTTTATAAATTGTATCATTAAAAATTGACTTCATTTCTGGATTCTGAATATCGAAATTATCTTAGGGTAAACTTTTGTTATTTTTCAGAAATCGTTCAATTTTTTAGGAATAGTGAAAAACACTGAGTTATTATTTAAAACAGAACTTTTATTTAAATATTTATTTATATTATTTAAATTAATTTTAGGTAAAATAGATACATAATACCCATATAAGTTAAATGAATTTTTTTGGACACAATTGATAATAATTTTAGATATATAAAATGTTTATTGAACATTTCACCTTGTTTTACAACCTCCAAGGAGAGTTTGTGAATTCACATAAAACATAATTTTACGGCTTCTGGGAGTTCAATTTTGAAAATCCGAGAGACACGGTTAATATCATGGAGTAAAATGTGGTTCAATAAGAGAAAAATAATTTTTGGTGAATAGTAACTATTTCCTTTTATTTACGACTTTTAAAATTAAATAGTGTAATTAAGGGTAAAAATGATATTATTATTAGACTAAAACATGTCTTAATTATATTGGATAAGTATAATTAGTCTATAAACTATCTTAGGAAGAAAATATGAACCTCTTTGGTCCATTTAGATTAGATTACGACATTTATTATTATTTAATTCAAAGAAGTGTTAAAAGAGTTAAAATCAATGTTTAATAACAAAAACATTTTAAATATAGGGGTACACATAAGATAAATTCAACTATAAATATTAATTATAAATATAAATATATAACCTATATTATTGTATTTTATTTAGTTTTTATATACATTAAATAATTTAATTTATTAATGTCACAATGATGATGCAGTAATTACCTAATTAATGAAATATTAATGAAATTGATATTATAAATATCCAAATAAATGTCATTTGAGTCTTTTTATGAATTAAACTAATTTTATAAGTTAATATGACATATTATGGTTGGTTATATGTATTTTATTCGAAGTAATAATGTTGTTATAAGTTTATAAAAAACAAAATACCAAATAGTGACAATATTGACATAAAAGAGTTTTTAAAACAAATATTATGTTAATAATTGATATTATATTTATAAAAATATAAGGTTTGGTCAAAGGACTTATATAATGATAGGTGTATCATTAAAAAACCACTTGGGGTTCACTTGGAAGTATATACTATGTTTATTAACCATATAATATAAAAATACAAAGAGACATGGTAAATGTCAAAATATTTAACTAAGAGATAAATATAAATGTTAAGTTTAATATACTAACCCAAACCTGCCAAAGACCTATTGGTTAACTGGTTTTCGACCCATCCCTGAATTATATTTTAAATAATCCACTTTGGAGCCTTTAGAAACAGAAAATGATTTTATTATAAAATAATATTTTAAGTTTTTCCTATGTCTCCTCTCACCCCTCTTATAAAAGGGCACTTCCCCTTCTCTCAAATTCACAGCTTCAATGCCATTTGGATTGGCCAACCTCTACCCAAATAACCTCCCAACTTCCCTTAATTCATCTTATAGGCCCTCCTTTGGTCAGAACACTAACTTAAGGTGACCTTTTGATCAAATCAAAAGGAAGAACCCGATGAAGAGGTAATAATTTCACCAGCCTACATCAAGTTCTTCTCTTCTTCCACTTATTCTATCTTTGTTATTTCCATTCTAAAATAATAACTCCAGTATATTATATATACTGTAATGTTATTATAAATATGGTACATCCATATTAATTATTCTCTCCATCCTTTAATGACATGTCACCATACGTGCGTACATACGTATTACCGTCTCCACGTCGTGGTGTAATTGTTATTCGATTCATTATTATTTTTATGGGTTAATAATGATGTTTAATTCATGTAAATTATAAATATAACATGATAATGATTCAGTATATATGATATAACATCCAATTATACATTATTTTAATATCAAAATAATGATATTGTCACTCGTGCGTACGTACGGATTACCGTCTCCATGAACGCAATGAGATTAATTCCACATCATATCCATTCAATACTAAATTTTATTTTATGATTAAAAATGTTTAGAGACATGATATAATTTTGGATATGAATAAGATACATCCCATTTATAACAAATTTCACTCACATAACAAATAATATCAAGGAAAACAAATCCGTTAACACCCGAAAATGACGATAATACTATGATATTATTAACAAAGCAATGTTAAAAGAACATATATGATATCATATAAATGTATATTATTATCATATAATTTAATAATTATTATTTCACCATTATATAGGAGGTTAAACTCTCCTCTACCAATAAAAATTTACAAAGTAAGGGGTTTCTTATCTTAATCTTAATTCAGTGAGATTTCCATTGTTCACCACTTATTTATTGAATGTGGTGTATTGTTTATTACCCATTATTGTATTGTTTCTGTAATATACAATAATTTATGAGTATTTACAACTTCATTGTATGATCCTTATTTCATGGGGTGTATGTTTCTTATGTTACCAAATCGATATGGGAATTTCAAATTTCAATTTCCACTCATTCGGCTTTACACGTACTTCATTGATTTTTTACTCCAATATTATGTGTGGAATAACTATTAATTTCATTACGTCATAATTTACACTCTCCTTTTGGTGAATAAACTTTTGATACACATAATCACTCCATTGATAAATTCTCTAGTCATCGATATGAACTTGATAAGAGTAGTTTTAACACAATATCCATTTATTGAGTTAAACATCTAATTCATTGGTGTTGTTTTTACATCAATATGTGTGAATGTACTCTGATTGTTTTACAATCAATATTCAATCATATTTAGTGTATTTATATTTTTCACACATAATTATGTTTTTGATTTATCCTTAGCCTAAGGATACAGTCTTTATAAGAGATTTCATCTTAATTTACATTCCATTAAGACTCCTTTTTTGTTATACACCAATTCACTTTTATATGGTGTATATAATGTACTTTGACATATTATATCATGAATCCCATTATTCTCATGATATCAAATAGTTTTAATTACCTCAATTATTTTTATTCAAGTGTCTCTATTTTGGTTAGGAACTTTAATTAAAATATCATTTTAAATGTTTTAGAGATTAATTATTCTATATTGTTCTCAGTAATGTCCTTGTTTTAAAAATGGTTTAATGATTTATTTATATAGACATTGAAGTTTTAAAATTAAAATTCCTTTCAAAAGATTAAAAGTGGTAGGGTAAACTTTGATTCAAAAATCTATTTGTAAATGGCTTCTTGACAAATAGTGTGACATTTAAATGTTTTCAAGAAAAAGGGGATATTTCTCTCAATAGATAGATGATTATTTTAATCTATGTGAATATCCGTAATTAATCACGAGTGAGGTTAATCTATTACAATACAATCTTCTAAGTTTTATTGAATGAATTATGTTTTATTGTGGATGAGCTATTTCTATACCATTCATGGTTTGTGGAGAATGTATTGACATTTCGTATGGTAGTATTAATATGAATTTGAATGTTATTTTTAAAACTTTTCATAAGAGTAATGCATTGGACATAGTAAGTGATGGGTGGAGCCCTCTATAGCTCCTCGATTCATCAGTATGTCTCATGAGGAATACTAGTGTCTTAGAACAAGGCCTTGACAAAATAATATTTGTAGTCTTGGAACAAATCCTTGACTCTCTGGTTATGATAATCTGGAATTATGCATTCCATCATTATGAAATTGGTTATTGATATTACATATGATTATTCTTCTAGTAGAATATCCACGTGAATAAATAAATGGACTTATTTGATTTTATCTTTTCCATATTGTGTTGATGTTCAAGTTTAAAAGGCTTTTGTTCTAGTCGTATACAATTCCTTAAATGTTTATGCTTATTTATGAAAGTTTCTGCTATAATGTTATCATTACTGAGCATCTGAGCTCACCCCTTTCAATGTTTTGTTTTTCGGAGGATGTAAAGAAGTATATTATGACTGACCTCTAGGGATAATATATGGGAACTCAATGATGTCTATGGAAAAAAGTTTATTGTAGTTTACCATTTTATGATAAATGTAAACCTTATGAATGTATCTAGTACTTCCTAGGCCAGTAAACTAATCGGTCTTTAGAGACATGATATTTTATGTTCATGCCAATGATATGTAATAATGCACCGACTCTGGGCTTCTGGGTTTGGGGTGTTACAGTTGGTATAAGAGTAAATTTAGTACAAACCTTGGAAAATAGATTTAGATGAACTCTGATTAGAGAACATAACCCTAAGATAGACATTAAGTATTAGAATATATAAACTTTTTAAATTTTTGGTATTGTAGTGATTTTGTGATTTTTCCAAGAAATACATCCCTGTCTGGATATGAGCTGGTTGAGGTAGCTCTTGCACAGATGTACGTTGGGGTAAAACCCGAAAACATTGCTTTGAGCTAGACTCGAATGGGACCTGGTGCACGACAATAGGCATTGCGGCACTCTTGGTTACGACACTCCCAAGGGATATGCTTAGGATAATATACATTTTTTTACGAACCAATTCAATGTATTTTCATATAAGATAAGAATAAATGACCTTCATTAATGATAAGGTGTTTTCAATTGAAAACAAGGTGTCATGATATTATCAAAATGGTTTTATGACTATTATTACTCAGACAATGATTTCTGGTTTTAGTTAATCACTTGATTCTGAGGAAGTCACAGTAACATTGAGAATGATGTAAAAGGTGGGAACAATGGTGGAAATGATCAATAAACTGGAATGTTGATAGGTGTAAAAGATATCATGTTCATGCCAAATCATTTTTCCAAAAATATGATCAATAAAATATATATTAAGCAACTCCCGGACTCAATAAAGAAGTGAAAGGTGATGAATGATAAGAGCTCCAGTAGTGGAGACCAAGGAGAAAAGAATCCTCAATTTCCATCATGGAGGAAATGTGGAAGGAGACACCCCAGAAATTGTCTCAATGGAACAAAGAAATTCTTTAAGTGTGGAAAAAATGGGAATAAAGGAATGAATTGCTGAGGAAAAATGACGAGTAATATAGAAGAAAATAAAAATGATCCTATGATATCAATTACGGTCATTATTTAAAAATGTAAGGGACCATGGAATCTCCCAATTCAATGCCCTGTTCTATAAGATAACCACTTGGTCAAGGAAGAACCTATGTAGAAATAAATGGATGTAAACAAGATTAAAGGTATTAGTGATCATTGTTTTTGAGATTACTTTGGATGAAATTTCTCTTATATGTGTAACCCTGAAAGTTATCATATGAAAATGATATTTAAGAAATAATTATCTTTTATCTTGTGGATATAGTTATAAATATCCATATGGTTTTATATGATCATTGGGTTTGAGGAAATTACAAGTTATTATATTTTGGGATGAAAATACAAGGTATGAGAGAATATTTGTGGTTAAATTATGTTATGGTTATTTTGAGGAATTTATCTCATTTTCGTAATTTCATAAAATATAATTATTGAAAAAGGACAACATGTGGACCGTGTGACAACCCATCATGTCAGACAAAGGTATGGGAATCGAACACACAACCAGAGTGCGATTGGAATTTAGCGCCTACCACTAGAATACGTGAAGCCCCTGGATAGTGTGACTAATTATTTATAGTTATATGATTTTATTTATCAATAAGAAATTGATTTTGGATCCTATGCATCATCAAATGAATACCCTATATTATAGGAAAATGATTTGGTGATTAAGTGATAAATGTTATTTTGGAAGACGTTCGGTTTAATGGGAACACTTTATGCCCATGGAAAATAAAATACTATGGGATTTCATTTGAGGAGTAATGGTGGATTTAGATCCATGTTTTTATTGTGGATTTATAGTGACTTTGGTTATTTATATAAATGATTAACCTATAATAGAGAATATGTGAATAGGTTAATTACTTTTAAGTATGTGACTTTAAGAGTAGTTGATATCATTTGGAGATAAAATTTTACGTCGAAGACTACATAACCAAATTATTCTTAGTTTTGGGTTTCAATATTAGTTTGGATTATATTGAAGGATTATAAGGTCAATTGTTTATTGAATGGTATTTATTTAACATTGGGGTACTGTTGGTTTAGTTTTTAGAAATTATGATTACTGTTTCTTTCTCTAAAGGAATGTACTTTTAAGTGATCATCAGATCTTGTACTAATAGTTTTGGTTATGATTAATATCTAAAGACAAGGTAAATATATATTTTATCCTTTTGTGGATCATGTGATTTTCTATATGTTTATTCAAGCTCTTGCAGTGTGACCAAGTCTTCTTGAATTCTCATCGATTAAATAAATGGGTTCGTGGGTGAAATTTATTAAAGAACGAAAATCTAATAAAAAAGTAAGTATATCTCTTTATGTTCCTAGTCAATATCATAACTAAATTCCTCATCTTTATTTAATGTAATTAAAAACAAAAAAAGTTGTCCGTTTAATTTTCCTACAGGGAATCTAATGACCATTTTTTCCATCACAAGTTTGAGGATTTCTTATTGTTATCTTTCTCCTGATCAGGTTTTCTATCCCTCTACATCAAAACATGACACTTATATTTTCTTCCATATCCATGTTTTCCTAAATGGAATCCTAGTATGGGTTATCGTGGGTGACATTTTTTCTTCTCTTCATTTCTTTTAAAGTTATTGTTTTATTGACTCATTTTCCTATGCGGGACTCTCAATTATACTTCCAAGCTGAATTTTAAAAATTTCTAGGATGCAATTTATTGAAGGAGGGAAGAATGTAACACCCCAAGATTCCATGGTAAGCTTCTCTTTGAATAATACAGTAGCGTGTGTTGTACACAACTACGAGTTCTAACACACACCACAACCAATCAAACTAGCAGTTATGAATATTAATACCCAATTTTTTTTAATTTTATAAATTTATTATTTCAAAGTAGACTTTATATTTTGATTCTTAGTATCATAATTAGCTTTGGGTAAATTTTTGGTATTTTTATGAAAACATTCAAATTTTGATGAATAGTGAAAACATTGAGTTATAGTTTATAACCGAATTTTTATTTAAATAATTATTTATTTTTTTAACATTTTTTGGTCAAAATATATACATAATACCCATATAAGTTCAATTTCATTCATTAGAGTCAATTTATTTAAATTTTAGATATATAAGAAGTTTATTGAACTTGTCTCCCTCTTTTTCCCACCTCCTAGGAAAATTTTTAAATTCACATAAAAAGCAATTTTAACACTTCTGGGAGTTTTATTCTTAAAATCATAGAGACACGGTTAATATCAAGGGGTAAAATGTGGTCCAATAAGATAAAAATAATTTTTGGTGAATAGTAACTTTTATCTTTTATTTACCACAGTTAAAAGTAAATAGGGTAATTAAGGGTAAGAATGATATTATTATTACCATAAAACATGCCCTAATTCTATTGGATAAGTATAATTCGTTCAAAAAAACCTTAGAAATAAAATATAAATTTATCTGATCCTCTGAGATTTGATTAGGACATTTATTAGTAATTAATTCAAAGAAGAGTTAAAAGAGTTAAAATTAAAATTTATTAACTAAAACATTTTTAATATAGGGTTAAACATAAGATAAATTCGACTAAAAATATTCCATAAAAATCTGAAAATATTACTTAAGTAATGGTATTTTATTTATTTATTTTATAAATTAAATAATTTAATTTATTAATGACACAATGATGATGAAATAATTACCTAATTAATGAAATTTTAAACTAATTGATATTATGAATATCTATATAAATGTAATTTGATACTTTTTATGAATTAAAACAATTTTATAAGTTAATATGAAATATTAGGGTTGTTTATATGAATTGTTTTCTAAGTAATAATGTTGTTATAAATTTAGAAAAAACAAAATAAAAAATAGTGTCAAAATTTAAATAAAAGTGTTTTAAAAAATATATTATATTATTAATGGATATTATTTTTCTAAAAATATATGGTTCGTCCAGAGGACTTATATAATGATATGTGTATCATTAATTAACCACATGGAGTTCTCTCAGTAGTATATAGTATGTTTATTAACCGTATAATATAAAATTAGAAAGAGACATTGTAAATGTAAAACTATTTAACTAAGAGTTAAATATAAATGTTAAGGTTAATATAGTGGCCCAAACATTTCTAAAACCTATTGGATGAGTGGTTTTCTACCCGTACCTACCTTATTCTTTAAATAATCCACTTTGGATCCTTTAGAAACAAAAAATTAATTTATTTTAAAATAATATTTTATGTTTTTCCTAAGGTGCCCTCACCCCGCTTGTAAGAGGGAATTTCCCCTTCTCTCAAATTCACACATTCAAAGCCATCTAGATTGGCCATACTCTACCCAAATACCCTCTAAATTTCCATCACCTTATCGTATAGGCCCTCCTTTGGTCTGAGAGCCAACCTAATGATCCCTTCTGATCAAATCAAAAGGAAGAATTCGAAGAAGAGGTAATAATTCCACAACACTTTTTCAAGTTCTTTTCTTCTTCCAGTTATTCTTTCTTTGTTATTTCCATTCTAAAATAATAACTACAATATCTTATATATACTGTGTACTCGTTATAAATATGGTATATCTATATTCATTATTCAATCAATCCTTTGAATGACATGTCACCATACGTGCGTACGTACGGATTACGGTCTCCACATCGTCGTGTAATTGTTATTCAATACATTATTATTTCGATTGGTATAATAATGATGCGTAATTCATGTAACTAATAAATATAACATGATAATTATTCTTTATATATGATATAACATCCAATTATATATTATTTTAATATCAAATGAATGATATTGTCACTCGTGCGTACGTACGGATTACAGTCTCCACGAACGCAATAAGATTCATTCTCCATCATATCCATTCAAGACTAATTTTTTGTTTATGATTAAAAATGTTTAAATGCATTATATCATTCTGGATATGAATAATATACATCCCATCAACAATAAATATGACTGACATAACAAATAATATAATGGAAAATAAATCCATTAACACTCAAAACAACAACAATACTACGGTATTATTAACAAAGCAATGTTAAAAGATCATATATGATATCATATAATTGTATATGATTGATGTATAATTTAATAAAAATTATTTCACCATTATACAGGAGGTTAACCTACTCTCTACCAAGGAAAAAGTAAAAAGGGTTTTCTTATCTCACTTTTTATTCCGTGAGATTTCCATTGGTCGCCACTTATTTATTGCATGTGTTGCATTGTGTACTATCCATTATTGTATTCATGGTGTAATATACATTAATTTATTAGTATTTACTTATTCATTTTATGATACTTCTTTCATGGGGTGTATGTTTCTTATGTTACCAAATCGATAAGGGTATTTAAAATTTCAATTTCTACTCATTCGGCTTTATGCATAATTCATTGATTATTTTACTCCAAGATTATGTGTAGAATCACTACTCATTTCATTATGTCATAATTTAAACTCCCCTTTCAATGGAAATACTTTTGATACACATAATCACTCCATTGATAAATTCTTTAAGTCATCGATATGAACTTTATACGAGTAATTGTAACTCAATCTCCATTTATTGAGTTAAACATCTAATTCATCGGTGTTGTTTTTACAAGACTATGTGTGAATGTCCTATGATTATTTTACAATTAATATCCAATCATATTGAGTGTATTTATATTTGTCACAAATAATTATGTCGTTGATTTATCCTTAGCCTAAGGATATGGTCTTTATAAGAGATTTCATCTCAATTTACTTTCCATTTATACTCCTTTGTTGTTATACACCAATTCACTTTTCTATGGTGTATATAATGTACATTGACATAGAATATCATGAATCCCATTATTCGCATGTTATTATATTGTTTTTATTACCTCAATTATTTGTATTCAAGTGTCTTTTTTTTTGTTAGGAACTCTAACTAAAATATCATTTAAAATGTTTTAAAGATTTATTATTCAAAATCATTCTCATTAATGTCCATGTTTTACAAATGGTTTTAAGGATTTATTTATATGGACATTGAAGTTTAAAAATTAAATTTCCTTCAAAAGATTCAAAATTCTAGGGGACACATTGATTCAAAAATCTATTTTTAAATGACTTCTTGACAGATAGTGCAACTTTTAAATGTTTTCAATAAAAAAGGGATATTTCTCTCAATAGTTTTATGATTATTTTAATCTATGTCAATATCCTTCATTATTATTGATTGAGGTTAATCTATTACAATAAAATATTCCACATTTTATTGAATGATTTATGTTTGACTGATGATGTGATTTTTTATACCATTCATGGCTTGTGGAGAAAATATTTGAAATTTCTTATGCAAGTATTAATATGAATGTTTATGTTATGCTTAAAACTTTTCATATGAGGAATGCATTGGAAATAGTAAGTGACAGGTGGATCCCTCTATATCTCCTTGATGCATCGGTAGGTCTCATGAGACAGACTAGTGTATTGGAACAATTCCATGACAAAATCGTAGTTGTAGTCTTGGCACAAGGCCTAGACTATGTGGTTATGATAGTCGGTAAATATGAATTCCATCATTATGAAAGTTTTTAGTGATATTATCTATGATTATTCAAATAGTATAACATCCACATTAGTAAGTAAATGGCATTATTTGAATATATATTTTCCATATTATGCTAATGTTCAAGTTTAAAAGTCTTTTGTTCTAGTCTTATACACTGCCTAAAATTTTTATGCTTATTTATTAATGTTTCTGCTATAATGTTATTCTTACTGATCATCAGTGCTCACACCTTTCAATGTTTTATTTTTCCTAGGATGAAAAGTAATATATTATGAATGACATCTAGGGATAGTCTATGGGATCTCAATGATGTCTATAAAAAACAATATTGTTGTAGTTTTCTATTTTATGATGTAATGTAAACCATATGAATTTATCTTGTACTTCCAAGGCTAGTAAACTAATCGGCCTTTAGAGCATGATATTTTATGATCATTACAATGATACGTAATAATGCACCAACTCTGAACTTCTGGGGTCAGGGCGTTATAGTAAACAGTTAACTAATTCCACTAGAATATCTACCACAAGAAACTCTGCTTATTGGAAACACTAATTTTCTAGAAGTATAATTCCTATCTACTAAGGGTACATGATGTACAATGGAAAAACACTCTAACCACCACATAAAGTCATCATTTAAATCACTGGTAATCACATTTATAATTAATAAAAATTGAAGTATATAAAAAAGAAATAATACAATAATGAATATATATTTTATCAATATAGGCATTATGTTTTTTTTGCATTGGAGACAAATTATTATATATTTATAATATTATAAGTGGAAGAAAATTTTGATTAAAAGTAAACTAAAAAAATTTGTGATCCACAAAAACACTCATGTACTACAATTAATTCCTTGACATGTCTCACTTTGTAGAAACTATGGTCCCTTAAACTAATATTCTATGTGGAAATTGATCAATATATAATTACATCTCCACTAGAACCAAAAATCCACAAGACTAACTTCTTAAAACTGATTATCAACCATATTAGCATTTATTATTATTGAACTTATATTCCTCAATTTCCTTAATACCAAAACAATAGTATATGAGAACGTCTGATGAAAGAACTAACATGGAGATGTTATACTACTAATGTCTTCACCATAGGTTCAACCTCCAAATACTGCATGAATTTATCATGCATATATTTTCCATTGATAAAATTATTATAAATTAAAATAGACTTAACATACTAATAATATCATACTTTATGATTTATTGAGGGAACCATAGTAACTCTCTAACACTTATCTTGTAAATATATAATTTATTTTCTACCTCTCACCCAACCCCTATCAAGGCTTAATGCTCACTCAAGCATTTTTGTACTACCACTTGGGTGAATATCTATGATTTTTTTATTCCTCCTATCATTAATAGATCCATATCTATTTTCTATTATAAATTTTCAATCAAATGATACAGATGTTTAACTTGTACATTAGATGATATGTCAAAAAATATATAGCCATGTAGATGTAACATTTATTTTTCATAAAAAATAACTACTCCTTTAGGACTTCTTTTGAGATCCTTCAATGATTAATTCAACCATTTATTTTTTCTAAAAATTTCATCATGGTAAAATGCTGAAATTCTATTTTATATAATTTGACAATCATTTATATCTGAAAGTATCCTAATAATATTTTTCATCTTTAAGTTAAAATGAATTTTGTTATTATCTTTTGGGATTCTAAATATCCAAAAAATATCGGGTAAAATAAACCTTATAATAGTTTTTCCGCCGTAAATCAAAGATCCATTTCATCTAATTCTTTTAAATGCTGAATAATCTACTTAAAAACCTCCCAATGTACTTTATATGGGCCAGACATTAAACTCATGATTACTCCCACTAAAAAAATATATGACTGTGAAGAAATCATTACATATAACAAACATTTAATAGGTGAAGAGTATAAAACTCTTTATATGCCACATCACTATAAATACGTAGATAGTACTTCTATAAAATAAAAAATAAAATATTTCCATAAAGATTATTATTAACTATATTTAATTTGGTCATGGAAAAAAATTCAACGGCCATATAGATGTAACCATTTTGAGTTAGAATCATTATTTATGTTTTATTATCTTTTTTTAACCATATTTGTTATACATATATTCTAATATTTCATCAGATCATTCATCAAAATATTCTAGACAAATTATACATCTAGTTCTAAATATTCTTTTAATTTACCCCAATCATCATTTTTCCATCAATATATAAATGAAATTTAATTAAATTATAACCATCCCAATGCATTGGATAAAAATGATCAATGTTTCATCTACTAAATTCTTACTCTAACATGAATCTATGGATATTATAATTCTATTATCCTGGTCTTTTACATCAATCCATAAAATATATTCCTCAATTTATATACCAAATTTTTGTTCCCAACTTTTAGTATAGGTATACGTTATTTTTCATTAATTTATACCTCTTACTAATTAAAAAAGAACAATTTTTTAGAATCCATATTCTCTATGTAAAAATCTTGTAATTACACAATACAAATAACTATTAAGAGGGTAAAATATTAACTTCCAATTAAAATATTTCAAATATATCAAATCTATCATTTTTTGGAACTCTTTTACTATCTAGAATGTTTTTTATCTATTATTATCATCATAAAATTCTTTATTATGTAAAACCCGCTAATTTTATATTTTCCTTTTTCATTCCAAAGATTCATCCATCTCTAAATTTCAATTGAACATTAGTGATTTCATGTAATAATTCTTGGTTGGAATCTACTATTTCAATTCATTAATTAAAAAAACATCCTCAAAATATTAGATTTATCGTATGTTCATTATGAGTAAAGTGTATATTTCATAAATATACCATAACATGATATCCTAATTTTTCTGATCAGCTCAACTAAATCTGTTGATCTGATCTAAATAGATCAACACTTTATTATGAAACCTAAAATTAAATTACTATGACTTCTATAGTACTGTAATCAATTTTGATAAATATGTATTCAATAATATTTAATCCCTAAGGATAATATACTATTTTACCACTACAAGGCTTCCAGTCGTTTCATCTGAGTTCCATTGTTTTTTAAAATTTAATCTCATTAACTCATATGGGCTTGAATATATATTTATTAATTTTTTTCATCTTTTTTCCCATTATGTTTTATTATTAAGATATCATTTTCTCATAGAAGATAACATCCTCGATCTGAGTAACATGTCATTTTCCACCATCCCAATGATGATACAAAAATTATCCTAATTGTGACCAAGGAAAAATCAGATTTTTGATTTCTAATAATGTTATATATATCCCAACCATTTTTATATTAATATTAAAATCTAAATAATAATTTATGATGATGAAATTATTATAATTTACTATACATTCATTCCTTTATAATTTCATTCCAAAATGTTATTTATAGACTTATGTCAGAGAGAGAACCCATTGCGTTTTGTGAATGTTCCTAAATAGTCAGATGTATTACTATGTCTAGAAAAAATGATATAGATTTATACATTAAATTCAAATACAATAATTTATTCTATAAATTTTTTATACATTTCCATACACCATATTATCGTGCATTATTTCTTTTTTTCATTTGTTTCAAAAGTTATTTTACCAGAACATGATAATGTAAATGTTAAAATTTCCAAATGATAGGTTTCTTTTTATCTAAATAGAAGGAAAAACATCTATTATTTTTGAGTATACAAATTTCTCGCTTCCCGATTTCTTTTTAATCCTGATCTTAAGTGCCCTTAAATTTTTCTAATATTCATATTATTCTTATTGAGGTGACTAAATTTATTGGTCAAATATTTCATATCATCAGATGTTATACTATTGGGAACATTAACTCCATTTGGTTTTTTGGTTACGTAATGAATCCCATAATTTAATCACCAACAATATACTTTTGATCCACTCTTAACATTTTATACCCTATTTGTAAAACTAGTTTCATGGCCTACATAATATTTTTTCTTATATTAATTATATTTTTTCATAACAAATGGCAATGTAGAAATTTTATTAACTTTAGTAATCCATCACTCAAAACCAAGATATTGACCTCTACTTTATAACTTTTTATAGGGATTCATCATTTATTAGATGAAAATTACGAAACATCCATGATACAGAATTGACTATGAATATTTGACCTTCAATTGAATAAAGTGAAAATCGAGATTAAATGACCAAAAAATCAAGTAGTGTATTCACTATATGAAAGTAATTATTAAATTATCTTGGTAGAATAATGGCATGTTTACTAACAATGGTTGATGTTTTCTTGGTATTATCCTTGAAAATTTTTCAACTCATCATGATATTCCCTTTCTTCACATCACTATAATATATATGAAATATGATTTTCAACTTTATTTGAATTTATTCCAGGAGTATATATTTAGAACACATATTTTAATAGATATTTATTTTATTGGTTGACTAACCCTTTCCGTCAGCATTAAGAACACTATCAGATGCTTCCTGAACTTACCTGCACATGATATATTAGTTCAAAATTAAATTTTAGTTGACATCAAACACCAAATCTATTTTTTTATTGTGTTACTAACCATAGCTACTATTTGATTCCATATTTCATGAAGTGTTGATAATATAATAAATTCACATACATAATTTGTTAATGTAACCTTCACTCATTCAATATTCCCACTTACCATATTGAATTCAGTCACATGATCTTTCATTAACCATTCTTCCAATAACATTAATCTGAACAACAATAAATGCCCGAAAACATTTTATGTTTCATTGGTTTCTCATAAATATAAACAATTTCATTCATTTATTTGGTTGTGTTATTCTATTCTTAGATGTTAATGTATACATTCATTTCAAGAGACATCCTCAATATGGCCAATGACATCTTTTCCAAGAATGCCTATTGTTATTTCCCATTCGGAACTATATTTAATCCTAAAATGTAACTTCAATGTTCATTTGAATTAAATATTCCTAAATATAAATCCCCATGAAGAAAAAATACATTCCGTCAAATTTATCAATCCAAATAACAACATTATTTGATTTATTGACTGAGCTGGTAGCGATGTGTTCACCTAAAATATTGAAGAACCATATTTGATACAACATGTCGATAACATAAACCAATTAAATGAAACCCCACATTGATACCTCTTATAAAAGAAATGAAATATTATCCCCATGATTTTGATAAAACATTTAAAAACTCATTCATAGATCCACTATAATATTGTACACATGAAACACTAAATGTTGGGAAACAAATTTTCAAAAGTAAACATAGACTAAAATATGTTTAATTGATGTAGGAAGAGACAAAAATCTACCAACCATACTTATTAAAACATTATAAAACCAAAATGTTAAAAATATATAAATAAATATTGAAATATATGGAATGGAAGAAAAATAAAAATAAACATAGAGTATAAAATACTTTTAATGATATTTCTAATGTGGACATGGAAAATAATAGTATTGATTTCATTTATAATAACATGAATATATAGGTAAATATTAATAGTTTTCGAAAATAAGTAATCAGAAGAAAATTAAATGATCCATAATAATTTATATTCTTTTCTCTGTCATGATAATTTATGTTTCATAAACATATATAAATAATTATAAATGGTAAACACATAAAAAAGTATCCCTGAAACATTGATCTCTGACCACGAATAGGTGAACATGATTACCAATCTTGTTACACGTCATCCTTTATAAATATTTATGCCATAAATAAATGAAAAAAAACATGTGGATACAAACATTTCATGAAACAACACCCATATAGAATCTCTACATCAATTGTCGACAAGTCATTTTCATCCCATTATTCGGCTAATAAAATTCAGTTGAATATAGTTCTGATGGATGAACTTCGACTTAATTGAAAATTAATACACATAAAATTATAAAGGATCATAAAAACAACTACTATATAATACCATAATAATAGTTAAGAAAAAATATCACCGATTACCATGTCCTCTACATAAAAGTCACATTGTTCTATATCACCTATGTGATACATGATAAAATATATATTTTTGAAAATGATATGAAAACTAAAAATGTCGATTTTCTGTTAGCTAAAATCATATAAAAGACATGGTAAAGCATATATCCACTCAATGATCCCACGCTTTCATTGCATCTCTATGAATATATACAATTTCAATAGTTGTTATATAATATTTAATAGTGTTAAATATTTTTTTCTATATGTTATGAGATCTAGAATCCTCATCCAGAAAATTTCCAAGGGAATAGAAATGAAGAACCTTAAATGAGATTTGGAGATCTCAAAAATTTTAGAAACCATACTAATGTGATATTATCTGAGGTAATTTATCCTCCCTCATCATCAATTATTTAAACACTTCCTGAATATTATTCATGAAACCATCAAAAAAATATCATCCACTTTTATCTCCCAAAAATAAAGGATCCAAGTATTCAATGCTTCTTTGATAATTTAATTAAAATCCAATGGAAATCGATTCTCATCTAAAAAATATATCAAATAGGAAGTGATATAAAGATATATATGATAGCGCTCTGTCTTTGTATCGTTGACACTCCCCTCTTACATCTTTATTCCATATTGTAGGAACATGCATGAAGTCATCCTCTAAATGTCATAATATTTGGAACGGTTGACATTCCTATAGGTAATTGTGTGAGCCTAATAAACATCACTCTAATGAACAATGGATGAAAAATAACAAATATGTATCTATAAAAACACATAATCAAACACCAATCTCAGTAGAATGGACTTATTTTAGAATTATTTTTATTATTTTAATTTATTCGTCCAAAATAATCCCATTATAAATAATTCATAACACAAGAATGATACACCTAAAATACCGAGATCTATACTGTTCATATATTTCCACTTATTTTAGTATATATTGTAAGAATAAATTCATTGTTTGAGATGAAAGTTGTTTATAATTTTTTCCCTTTCTTCTCTCTTTTTCTTGCATAATGGAATAAATTATAATGATATTTTTTCTAACTAACCCATGAAATCTTAACTAGTACCTAACTCAAAAATCCATGTTAACACTGTACCAGAACTATGATACGACATTATCACAACCCTCCTACATTTGGAACCACATAAAATCCTACAATGAAGATTAGAGTGACCCATGAGATTCACCTCTAGTAAACCCTAGGATGCAATCTATAACCAAGAGAATAAAATAATAAAATGGAAGAATTACACCAATATATCTTTTGAATACAAAAATAAAACTATTGATCATTAACTGTGATATAAATAAACAATGATCTATAATAATCCAAATATTCTTAAATATATTAGAAAAATATATGTCTCTAAATAAAATACAATAAAAAATCTTAGGCAATGACTCCATTCACAACTCGAATATTTGATCTAGCACAAGACATAATGATCCAAAAAATTTATCTAGAAACCAAAAAACCCCATTTATATATATAATGATGGACATAATATTTATAATCAATGGGATTATTCATTAGAGTACTTGTTCCAATTTGGTAAGGTCATAAAAATTCATAATAGAACAAATACTAAATACAATACGAAAATAATATGTAAAATACATCCCCCACAAAGTATTTCATTCACAACTAATTACATAATAAAAATATATATATCAATATTGTACCCTAAAAATGCTTTATCCCTGGTTTTTTTACACTCATATCCATAATTCATACATTAAATACTCCAAATACATTCTATAGTTGTTCTCCAAAATACCAAACAAATCATGTCACATATAATGTCATTTTATCATATCCACTCCTATGCCAAATTCCCCTATGTTCCATCAGCTCATGGTTTATTCATCCCATCCATTAAATATCCATATCCCCATCTATATGTCAACATCACTATACCTCAAAAACTAACCACATATCCATCTCGATAGGGAATTGTGAACATGAAGAACATAATCCTCATTTACTCCTCTAACCATTTTTAAAAGGATGATTCCTTGGCCCAAAAAGATCAATGAACAATTAGTATACAAAAAACAGGGGGCTTACAAGATTTTAAAATATAAAATCATATTATAATATTTTTCATGTAAGTGTTTAATATCAGTAAGGAGGTCTTTGAACTAGGTAATGTCATGGGTAAATCCCATGTTTCTTAGTCCATCTATAATAGTGTTCGTTTCTAGATAAACATGCATGATGATATAATTGTGATCCTTAAGTGAGCTGGTAAAATCCATCCAATGGGTAGTAACTGGCCAAGCGATATGAGCTATGCCATTCCATATCCCTTGCATGATGGTCATTTAGTCACATTCAGTCTAGAGGTATTTACATACATGGATCTTGGTAAAAACAATAGCATGAATTAAACTGCACATCCCAGCTTCAAGAAAGGTATCAATGCAACAACTTCGCAGGAAGCGTCACAGAATATGGACTAGGTGATTTATGTAGATAGCCCCACATTCCACAGGACCCGGATTACCTTTGGAGGTGACATCAATTTTTATTTTGATCTAACGGGGAAGAGGATCTCTCTAAAAAACTTACATAGTGCACCCGGGTTGATTAAATTTTTTTTTAATATGAATATGTACTTGAATACCAAAGTCCTTCATAGTGTTGTGACAATGTACCTTTTCTATCAAATCATCTTAATGTATCGAAATAAGGATCCAAATTCATCCTGCATTTTGATTGGGAGATTAATTATAATAAATAAGAGTATTTTGATCATACCAGATCACATGATGAATCTCAGTAACTAGTGTTATTAAAAGATTATTAATTTGCTAAGAGCCTTCAATTTCTGCACATTTCATTAGTTGGTTATTGACATATTCAATAATTATCCATATACAATAAAAAAATTCAATAATATAGTTCCAAATAGTAGAATTAGTAGCACAAGAAAGAAATATATAGTTATAAACTTCTCTATGTTAGTAAATGATTTTAGATTTTGAGAAGATATAGATTCAATATGATTAATGACTAGTCTCTATGGGAATTTTTTTTTCAACAAGATTCCAAATGAGATTCAATCATAAAGGTTTAATCAAAGGCTTTTGGAAAATGTTAATCCATCTGTAATCACTCTTAGAGCTATAGAACTAATGAGTGTAGAAATTTTTAGAATTAATGAATCATATTGTGATTTAGTTCTCAAATTAAGAAATCATTAGTGTTTGTGAAAAAGTAGTTTTCAATTACGATTAGAATAGTATCAGGGAGTTTATCAGGTTTAGATTTTTTAATTTCTCTAATAGAGCAGTTGAGGTTCGCAGGGGCTTGATCCAGAGATATCATGGAAATTATAGTTGTGCACGTCCATTTGTCCTACCATAATTTCATGTTTGAATCTCTCAAGAAAATCCATCTGGAATTATAAATAATATAAGAGAAGGATTGATTGATGGATGGCCAAATGGAGGAACTCAATAAATTCAATTTTCTCATCTTAACTTTGTCTTGAAATCTATTTTTGAGGAAAGTAATAGATTCCGATATATTTTGAAAAAGGTTCCATGTGAGACGATCTTGCAGGGCTTCATCCAAGATGTTTTTAATAAGGGTTACTCATACATCTACTTCATATCCATCCAAGATGATTTGAAAAATGCTGATAATATTTGGTTGTTTCTAATGTTATTTGACTTGGGTGGGTATGTAATCAAATAACATGAAAATATATAACATATCAATATAGTAACAAAAAAGACTATATCAGAGGGCTCACATTAGTAAAAAATGTCACATCCCACAAAAAACACTACATTACCATCCCCACACACTACCATTACTAAAAAATAAACACCACAAATAATCCGACATTCCTAGAATAAAAAATCCATATAAAACATTAATGTGATCTATTAAGAGTATTTCCATTTCACTTTTTCAATAATTTACTATTTACCATAAATGTTATTCCCTTTATACTTTCAATTCTGTCTTTAATGACACAACATTATATTTATTCTGAATATTAATTCAATCCATTACCTATTTATTATTTCATGTGTTGTTATTTATTTTACATCCCTAATTAAATTTAATTACTTCCAAAAACATTTATGATCTCATCATTTACATTTATGCTATACTAATACTAGGAAACTAAATAACAAGCTACAATAACTAGAACTAACTCCATCCCATGAAAACATCAATATTACATCTTTCAAACTATGGAAACGATACCACAACCCCACTGCACAATACAAAATACAATCCCAAATAATTGCACATTAAAAACCATCCGTAAATAAATCAACCAAATGAATCCTCGCTACCTAACACATCCAAATCCCATTACCAAAACCATGTAAATCATAACCCCAAAATAGAAAATAATAATAATAATAATCACACAAAAAATAAATAATAATACTCATCTATAAATATATATTAATTTATGTTCTTATAAACATAACATCTATTATATGGGAATATTTAATGAAATTATATTTTTCAAACATATGTGGTACGTAGAAAACTTTAATATTTAGAATTTTTCAGAGGTTATTCTACCAGATAAGTCATAACAACAATACATTAAAATATAAACAAATTTGTTTTTCTAAAATAATAGAAAAATACTTCAAGAAAATAACCAATATCCATGATGCAAGTGAACACTTGTTAAACACCACTTCCCCTGATTTTCCATTATACAGACTCATTTTCTTTTTTATAAAAATACATTTCATCAACCTGAAGAATGATAGATCATGTTAATTATATATTATACAGAAAAATAGGGCGATATATAAAATAATATACCTAAAACATTGATTTAAAACCCTCTATATCGGATAAAGTGATGACATAAAGACAAAAACCACACAATTAAACCCTCAATCAACAAAGAATCACAACAATCCGCCATAAAAATTACATTATAATTCTTCCAAAAACTAAACAATAACACTATAATAGTGTTCCCCATAAATTAAAAGTTGATCATAATAATAATAAAGGGGTAGAAACTCCGCAATGATTACAAATAATCAATCGTAATATTCCTGGATCAAATCCTCTAAAAGAAGATGTGAAACCAAATACAGATTATGTAAGATCATTTTCCACAAAGAAATACATTACATACTCACATCTATATCATTTTCAAAATACTAGATATAATCATCCATTATTATAAAATTTCTAAGATACTATAGAACCACATACGTATAAAGGACCATTACTTGTTTATTGATTTATTAAATTAGGAAACATCATAAAATAATTAATCATATATTATATTTAAATAATGTGTAATTTTTATTTCATTATATATATATGTAACATCATGATTCATAATAAGTATTCAACATATCACATTAATTATTACATACAAGAAATCCTTCTAAAAATATCACGTGTATTAATGTTTCTCATAAACAGGGGCATAGAAACATATGAAAGGGGTGAGATATATTTTTTATTAACAGAAACATATAATTGTAGCTATCAAAAAAATTGTCATTAAATAAATAATATGGATAGAATAAATAACATTAATAATTATATAACAAACTAATATTGATGTCATTTTTTATCACAAATATTAAATGACAATATGGATATAAATAATATTGATCTTTTACTAATGGAATGGATAATTCCATACATCAAAAACCTAATTTTATATAAATATTCCATGAAAATATCCTGTTATGGGGATAGGTATACACAAAAATAAAACATGTTTTCTCTCAAGAGGCTTGTTGATGAATTTAGAGGCTATATAATTCCAAGAACCAATCATCACCTACGTAAGTATAATTATTTCACCATAGGAGTCAAGAAGTACATTCATACCATTTTGTAAGAAACCACTTATAGAATTAATTTGTAGTCAACTATATAATGATGAATATGAAATATCAATACACAATCCTATTTTGTAATAAATAAATAAACATTATGAATTTAAATAATTTTATATGTGTAAATAAATTGGATAACATGAACACATCCCATATATATAAATAATGTTGATGGTCAAAAAATTTAAATTCAACAAGCCAATAATCATCTATATTGGACAAAAAATATATTTAAAACCAATAATTTTTCACAAGTCATAAGAATAATAATATTTGTAGGATACAATTGTCTTATATGTAATATGTAAAATGTTATGTTCACACTATGTAGAGTTTTAGTTATATTTATAGGTTAATAATAGAATATCATGATCATTAGTCATCCAGATAAAGAAGGAAGATAGTTATAAATGAACAGAAACCATGATGTTAGGAATATTTCTCAATGTGATTATCTAGTAGAAATTTACATCCTAGAAAAAATGCGATATAATACCTCCAATTACAATAAATCAGTACTATTTACCCAAATTATATCAAATTATTTCAAATAATGATCATAACTCACTGAATGAAAATTGAGTTTCCAAAAAACGTCATTATTGATGAAACAACCAAATCGATAGATACATGAATAATGAAAGATAATATCGCTTATAAATCTGATTAAATAATGTTATAACGAAAAAATTGCCCTCAAGGTAGGTAAATTCACCATATAAAAGGAAACACAAATCATAAATTGTTTTTTGATTCGTGAATTATAATTGCGAACAAGAAAACCCATACTACCAGAAAGCACATTATAAAACCCAATTAAAATAGTCAGAATGTAATTGAACCAAAAATAAAATTATTAAAACATAATTAATTATATAATATCTCATATATGTAGTATGTACACTATAAAAATGACATTAAGTGCATAATACCATATATGTCCCAAGGAGAGAAATTTGAGATGAGAACCCTTACATTGTTCTAATTTATTATATACATGAAAAAGAAATCATTAATAATTGAATAATTTTAATTAAATAAACTAACAAATACCTTATTTATATCTATAACCATTTTTAACACTGATGTATAATCATCCTTTATATATTCCTGTTTTTACTTGTGTCAGTAATCTTTTCTAATTATAAACATGATTTGAAAAATTTATGTTGGTATATATTATTTTTCTCACTTAAATAACTATTATAGAATTTTAGTCAGAATGTTATATTTTTAAAATATTTTATTGATCTATAATTTCGTTTCATGTTAATTATTTTCACGAACCATGAATATTAAATCAACAATGACAATTTTTCAATTATTATTATTAAATGAAAGGTTTTTTTCTCAATTAATGTTTTAAATGTTAATATAACCTTAATATAATAGTGTAAAACATGGTTCACATATATATATGATATTATAGATATGAAGAAAATTTCATATCCATCCATGAAATAAGTTTATAGTATTGTGCAACATGGTGGCTAAACCAACTCAATCGTGAACCTACAATGATTAATGGAATAATATGAGATGGTATATTTGGTCATATTTTTATACTAGAAGAATAATGATGTTATATAGGACTTATTATTTTTATATATCATAATTTAAAATAATTATATTGAAAATTTAAAATATATTAATTCATTTTATATAATCAAGTGACCATTTTCATCTTAGTTTTCTCATTCTAAATGATTGAATTAACGATTATCATTCATTTATTATATCATTAACATGATCTCAATTATTTCATCCTATAAACCTAATGATACTATAAATATATTATTTCCTCATTAAATAAATTCTATTAACCTTCAATGGTGTATGATCATTAAAAATTCATTTTATTTATCAAAGTGGTGATAGTCCGAACGTACTCATGAACACTAATTTATTTTCATAACAGAAGGGACACCCAGATATATAATTATAATACCATTATTATATTAACATTAAAAAATGTAAATTATATTATTATAATTTTATTATTATGGATATAAAAATTATAAATCAATATTATTAGTATTAAAATAAATATATTTTTTGAATAACAATGGTGAAAAAAAACAATTAAAATTTGGAGATGGTTCTAGGAGGTTAAATGGGGTAGTTTAAAAGGATAATTTAGAAGCATAGGTGAGTCTTTAATTGGAGAAATTTTTGTAATTTTATAAATTGATGGGATGGTAGTTTTGGGAATTCACATACTATTTTCAATAATGTGATGTCACTATTAAATTGTAAATAGCTCCAAAATGGAACAAAGATGAGACAAAATTGATTTTGCCTCAAAACTCACTAAACCACTCATTTTCAAGATAGATTTGTCTATTTTAGGGATTTTTTTTCAAAATAATTTCTTTTAAAACAATTTACTTTCACCTTTGGAAATAATTTTAATCATCCCTAATTTATATAAATGAAATTTTTGAAATAGTCCCCTTACCATAATTTTAACCTTATGTTTTTAATTTTTCAGAATCATTTTCTAAAATAATGTTTCTATAGTTTTTAAAAGATATTTTTATTATTACCACACAAAACAAAAAATAGTTTTTCAAAAAAATAGTTTTTAAGCATAAAATATATGTGTAGTACATAGATATTAAATTTGGAAATTAATTTGGGATTAGTTATTTTGTTATAAATAAATTTATGGTACATAGTTATGTCAATACAAAATTGAATATCACCCTGAAAATGAATGATTTAATGAAAACTAGTACTCTGCCCGTGCATACACAAGGTGCCATAAATAAAATCTGAATTTCAGAGTGCATTAATTATTTTAGAAGTGATCAATAAAAATTAATAATAAATATGTTAAAATTTCTACTTTGTTCATAGTTATTAAATATGAATAAGTAGCAGTAAACAATGATTTTTGTTGAATGAAATTAAATAGATATAAAAATGGAAAAAAGATGTTATAGATAGTTAATGCAGCTAAAAAATTTGAACCAGAAACATGGAAACATAACTTAAAAATGGAAAGAACATCATGATTATTTTTCAACAATGAAACATAACTCCGGACCATTATATCACCATGGAAATAGAACGATAGAGTGTTCTATCACCATGGTAACAGAACTGAAATTAGATTTTAGTAGCTGATACATGAATGATAACAGAAACTTGAACTATGGATTTCAACAGTAGTAGGTCAGCCCATCAGATTCCAACTCAAGTCATCATAATGTGTATCTAATAGCCTCCTAGTACAGCAATGATCTATCAATGTAGAGGAAAACCAATTTGTAATGTTTGTAGATAGTTATATTGATCTATGAAATATGTAATTAAACATGAATGTGAGTAAATGACAAAAATTAATATAAAAAAACAACCAGTGACATGAAACAGAATAACATAATAGTATATACGATCAGAATAATTCCATTTGGAAAAACATCACTATTCAAAAAATGGGTTTTCTATTTAACAGTTGGACATAATAAGATTTTATAAACTGGGATTTTATTTTTATTCGATGGAAACATGATTTATCTAAATATGTTTAATCTAGTAAACTAGAAACAGAAATTCCATAATCAAATTGGTATTATTTTTTATAATAATCATACTTAACAAATCAGCATACAAAAATCAATTTGACTAAAAAATTGTAATCACAAAATAGGATATTAGTAATAATAGAAAAAGGCATAAATTGGTTACACCTTTTTACAGAAAACATACATCAGAAATCCTAAATAGTGAGATCTATATTAGTGAAAAAATGCTTACTAAAAATATGTGCATTTCATGGATGTTTAAATACACATTTTATTTTTGATTCAGTGAATATGTTAATGAAAATTTTTGGGAAAAAAATTCAGAAGCAGAAAATATGTAACATTAGATTAATCCAACAGATTGATCAAAATGATGAATGTATTCCTTAAGGATTAGTTCAACTGTTTAGATTTAGCATAAGCCCCTTCAAATCTATTTAAAGAGTCTTAACATAGTCAGGGATAGAAGAAGGTATCATATCCATCATTTAAAATCATTTTCATGCCCTACGATTAATTAACAAATATTCTCAAATTGAATCACTCTTGTGTTATGGTCCATAAAAGAAAAACTCAACTTCAATTATTTTCCAACTACATGTTGAAGATTGAAAATTCTCTTGGTGTTTTAGATGTTCAGAATATAGAACATGATATATGAACTTTCGATATATTATACAACGATACCATATATATTACTACATTTTAACAACAGTTATAAGAAATTTTCATGATATAATCTTGTAAATAATGTTTTGTAAGAAAAACCATGTTGTAATGTCTTAGAAGCCTTTGTTTGTGATCAGAACTCTTGGTATTTTATTGAATACTCGATCCACTTCCAACCTTTGGAATATTGCATTCTGAACATAATGAAAAATAAAAAATGAACAGATCAAGTGGGGTAATGAAAAGTAATAATCTTTTTTGTGCATGGAACAATTGAATAAAGAAGTTAACCTTTCCAAAATTATTGTATAAATTGCATCAGATTTCATAATCAACTTCTCTAGAAAATTCAGGTCACCAGAAAATGAATTCCCTAAGGTATACCATGTTGAGAAATCCAGAGCTTCATTTGTTAACTTCATGGTTTGGAATAAAATGCATAAATCCCAACAAACAAAATGGTAAAATTAAAAACATAACTTCTAATTTAAGTGAATAAATTACTCTATAACTTATTTCTTTTCATATGTCACAAAAATACAGTATCTTCAATAACACATCTCATGTAATGGATCCTTTTCTTGATGCCATAATCCCAAGGATATATCGGTTCCAATGCAGCAACACTACAATCTCTTCTTAATATAATAAAAATAATCTATTATAATTTATGGTTATAACATGAGATGGTTTTTGCATACAATCAATATGGATGTGTTAGTTTGATATAAGCTAATTAAAGGACATGTTAGAATCATAAATTGTAAAATTATAAAATAATACAACACCTGATTGTTGAGTTTTTCAAAATTTCTTAAAGTTGCCAACATAAAATGAAAAACTATAAAAGAATGTAAAATTCACAGATAACATAGAAAGGGGAATCCATTATATAAATTGTGGAAGAAATTAAAAGTCATCAAATTTCCAACATAAATTGAGGAGTGTGACCTTGGGTTGTTCTATTGACCAACAACTGAGTCAAAAATTACTCTAGTGAGCTAAACAGCAAATTGTATAAGAGTTCCCTCTGAGTCACCTTCTTTTTCTGAAGAAAAACATAAAAGCACATCCCCATCACCTTACATACTGGAAATTTTTTTGGGGAATTTATAACACATATGTTTCTTGTTTTTAGTGCATAAAAAATACACAGTGTAGTCTATACCGAAGAAAAATTGCATGTATTCATATGTTGGACAAAATAGATGTTAAATCTATAATTTTAAGAAAAATTACTTGCATTCATTTGAAATTCATATTGATGTATTCACATGTATAGTGAAAACAATTAGAAAATAATCAAATAAAACTATAATCATTTAATAATTAATATAAGCTTAAAATTCCATATATGAGTAACGTCCAGCACGAAACCCATCGAGTAATATAAAAAACATCAAATATAACAAAACATCCTGCATTAAATGACATCAATCATGGAAAAACCATGCTAATCAATCTGCAAAAAATGTCCAGCATCAAAACCCTTCAGCATGAGTAACATCCAGCATAATAGAAACCATATTGAATGAAAAACTAATACCAAAACCACCACCATGAAAGCCATCCTGGATGACAAGAAAACCATCCATCATGACAAATGGCTTACATAAAAAACTTCCAGTATGAAAAACTGACTATCAACTTTCTAAAAACCCATACAAAAATTTCCACCAAGAGAAATACCATAAACAAAAATCTGAAGATACGAAAACATTCAACATGTACAATCTACAAATATAGAATATACGTACATAAATTAATAGTAATGTCATTTAAAAATTACCTAGTAATGACAGTGGGGATAACAACATTGTTATCACCCTTCACCATCCCTCCTGTGTTGGAGACAAAAAAACCTAAGGGAATGAGAGTATAAATAGGGACAATGTGATGGGTTTGGCCTCCCCAAATCAGGCATCATGGCTTCATGGGTCAGCCTAACTTTTACTGGGTGACCCATGAAGATTTGTTTCAAAAAATATTTCATTATGCCATTGTCCTACTACAATCTGAAAATACAGAATATACATGCATGAATTAATAGTAATGACATTTCCTACAGTAATTCATTTGTGTATAGTTGGTATTGTCCCAGATAATACCCATGAAAATTTGTAACTGGTGTCTAAAGTAAATTCGATATGTAAATATTATAAAAAACCTAAAAACTGAGGAGTATAAATGTTCTAATAAGGTAATTGTAATGTGTAGACTCCAGAAATATTATGGGTTTTTCCTTTCTCCCTCTCCCCCCTTCCCTCACCTATGAAGTGCGACATATCCTCTACCTTCCATGTTCAGTGTGTATAACCCAATATTGGTTGGCCTTCCAGCGGCCTCCCTACCCCCATTTTTGGAATCCCTTCCCCCATTCGGAGACCTCCCTTCCCATTTAGACTCTATATTCATCCTCCCTCCCTCATGAAACCCTCCAGCACCACCCTCCTCTCCAACACATGACCCACTGGTCCCACCCCCCCCCCCCCCCACTCTCTGGTGTGAGGCCTCATCGGTACACCCCCCCCCCACTTTCCTCCTACAATCTGAAAATACAAAATATACGTGCATGAATTAATATAAATGACTTTTCCTAGAGTAATTCATTTCTACGGAATTGTTATTAGCCTAGATAATACCCAAGAAAATTTGTAAATGGTTTATGAAGTAAATTTGGTAGGTAAATCTTATAAAAAACCATAAAACTGAGCAGTATTCATGTTCTAATAAGGTAATTTTAATGTGAAGACTCCAGAACAGTATTTATTGCACATATGATTTTAGAAAAAAGGAATGAAAAACAATTAAACAGCTAAAGTACTATTATTTTATGGATTTTTCCTTTCTCCCTCTCCCCCTTCCCTTACATATGAAGTGTGACATATCCTCTACCTTCCATGTTCAGTGCCTATAACCCAATACGGGTTTTCCATCCATCGGCCTCCCTTCCCCCATTTTGTGGCATCCCTTCCCCCATTCGGTGGCCTCCCTTTCCATTTAGACTCCATCTTCAGCCTCCATCCTTCATGAATCCCACCAGAACTACCCACTTCTCTAACATGTGACCCACTGGTGCCACCCCCACCACTCTCGGGTGTGATCCCTCAATGGTACACCCTCCTCAAAAAAGTATTTATCTGTGCCACTGTCCACCTACAATAAATTGTTTTAAATGGATGGATGATGAAGGTAATGGATTGAAATTGTTTGAAATGGATGGATTCTGAAGGTAATAATTCAAATTAGATAGGCAGAGCTCGACCACCACTTCCATATACAACTGTGTAGGCCAAAGAACTATTTTCTTATTGAATAATAGAGAAACCTACAACCACTGCTATCACATAAAAAATAATAACAGAATTTGGGAAACAATTCCTTTTTATTGTGATATGACCTACTGGTTTCAGCATATTGGGAAATATGCATGGAAACTAATCTAAATTCAAAAGTAGCATGACCAATCTGGGAAGAAATATAACTCAATAACATTATAACATCTAGTATCCCAAAAAAACATAATTAAAGATATTTATTTCAGGAAGAGTTACAGTTGAATATAGTCTTATAGAAACATATAAATATATATATTGTATTAGGAAGTAGATTGAATCATTCATCTTCTAAACAATTATGAATTTAGTTTCAAATGAGAAACTAACTGTCTCGTAATGTTTCACAATTTATGTATTTGAAGATGCAACTGGTTCATCCTATAAAATGGCAAGCTACAGTTATACTGATGAAGCAATGAAAACATTAAATTCTATTTCAGCCCTAATTTGAAACAATTTAGATGGCCAGTAGTTATTATATACATAATTTGGGATCTTACTCATTCATGTTCTGATGTTCAACTCATTCTTTGAAGAACAATATAAACTGAAGCATTCCCCAGAAGAAAGTTTCGAAATCAGAAAAGGAAATGAAAATCAGAATTAAACAAATAAAATTATAGAAATAATTGTTTAATGAATTTAAAAAAATGAATACAATATCATAAAATGTATAAAGATACGTATCTTGTCCTTCCACAAACTCGAATACCCTTTTAGTAACATCCTGTGGGTGTGTCTTGAATGGAATAGTTTTGAATATATCTAGGTGAATGTGACTTCATATTCTGAAAAATAGGTTAAATCATAATGCAAATCAGGATAAAGAATTAATATAAAGTAGGTTAGAAATAAATACTACATTTTTACATAAAAAAATACAAAATAGAACCAATTTCAGACTTTGCTATTATTAAAAACGATCACCACCATGCAAATATAGACAACCAAAATGTTCTTGAAAATTACATGAAACCAAACCATTCAACTATTTTAATGTTACCTTAATTTCATTTCATGCTTTGAATAAAAATAAAACCATAACTGTTCCCCTGAAGAAAAATGGGAAATCAAAATAGTAAATGTGAATCATATTTAAACAAATAAAATTTTAGAATTAATTGTTTAATGAATTTAAAAAATGACAACAATTTCATAAAATGTATAAAGATACATACCTTGTACCTCCACCAATTCCAATACCCTTTTGGTAACATCCTCTGGATGTGTTAAGAATGGAATAGTTTTTAAGATATCTAGGAGAATGAGGCTTCATCTCCTGCAAAAGCATATTCATCATAATGAAAATTACATTAAAGATTGAATATAAAGCATGGTAGAAATACAAACATAATTTTTAGATATAAAACATACTCAATTGAACCAATTTCATCCTCTTTTATTCTTGAAAATTCTCACCACCATGCAAATAGAGACAACCCAAATGTTCCTGAAAATTAAAAAAAACAAACCATTCAACCATTTAAATTTTACCTTAATTTCAATCAGGATCGTTTTGAACCTAACCAGTAAGAAAGTATATATAATGAATCAAAAATTATATTTTTCCATAATATAAAATTTAAAACAATGTTTCAGGATCCTATGAAATCACGGGCAGTGATCCGGCTTAAATAGTAGACCCTAGTCATTTCTTATTTATTGAAGGAAAAATCCATTGTCATTAATCATGCTAATAATTATGGATCCCTATGTTTTGATTAATATGATAAAATAGGAACAAAATAATACCTCACATCCAACAAAAACAAAGTCAATGAAAATTGAAGATGCAGATGATGAATGACTCTGGAGAAGAGAATAAAATCATTATAAAAAGAAATGAAAGAAAATTAAAATCAAAAGTTGATCGGTGAAATAGTAACAAATGTTACATGTGTAAATAAAGGTTACTCAAGATTAGTATAGTTAGTATAGTATATGTATAGTTGATAATATAAGAAATATTCATATCATACCTCAAATTATCTACAACATGACCTGATTTTTTCATTTCTTGATATGCATCATCATATAGTCATATAACGTGACACCATTAGTTTGTAGTTCGCCACCTATACCTGGTGGTGTTATTACTCTAAAAAATAATCTTATTATAGCTCATATAAATGTGAATGATATGCGAGAAAGTAAGAGATGAAAGGAAGGGTGATTTTTTGGTGACGTGGAACATCATTGAGGTGACGTGTCTAGAATAAGGTACCCAGATTTAGAATATATAATTGAATAATATATAATAGATTTTAGAGGAAATTTTTTTCAATGATGTAAAATGGTGATTCACAAATGTAGCATATAACCTTATCATTATTTTCAACTTCAAAATGAAAACTCATATTGTATCATGTCATGGAGTGGTCTGCAGTAGTAGGGACATCAAAATCAACTTACACTAAAACATTATCACTATAGATGAGGTATTTCATGTCACATGGCCATGTAAGTAGCATAGGTGATAGAAATTTATATTAGAAGAAAAACATTATGATTTTAGGAGAAGTGAGAAAAAATAACATCATGTTGCATGCTTATAAAAAATTGATGACATTGATAAAATGACTTTTTCACCTTTGGATCTATGACCAAAATAGTTGTATGTTAATCCCTATGAAAAAACTGGTTTTAAATATTAATACTATTTATGATTAAATCATCCTCATCAATTTAATAATGTAGAAATTGAAATGAAATAATTTCTATGATGAAAAATTACCTTGAATTATTGCTACCATTGCAATAAAAACAAGAGATGATGAAAAAGATAACTAAATAGAAACCTGATAAATAATTAAGGAGATTTTTTGATTAGCTGAAGGTTAAACAAGAACCTGAAAATTATATAAATTTTCCATCCACCTAAGAAAAATCAAATACACCCTACAAAAAATGTATGTGAATGTTGGAAAATAACTACATAGTCTGTGAAACATACCTACATGAAAGAAGAGATCTCTGAGAGTCCATAACAAAAACCCAAATTCAAAGAATATCATTCAGTCATGACACCAAAACAATAAAATCTCTATGCATATATAAGCTCAAAATATTTCCATGAACACAGATTTACATAGCCAAAATAACACCAGAACGAAAAACAAATCAAAGCTCAAAGAAAAAATTTACAACATGGAAACCTCCATCCAACATTAACTTTTTATTATTTCAAGGTGGGAAAATCCCTACACAGAACAAACCTAAGGAGGTCTAAAGTATTGGAGACCCAATGCATCTGCCCTAACAAAGTTACCACATGCATGTGGAAGAGACCCCAGCCTGGAAAACAAAAAATTACGATCACCATTAGTAATTCCTGAGGCGAGGAAGTCAGCCACCATGTTCCCCTCGCGCCATGTGTGACTAATAATCACCTGTGGATCCAATAGACGTTTGCACTTACGAATAATGTAGACAATGGTCCAAGGGATTTGGAACTTCCCCTGCAGCGATCCATGGAGGATAGCCGAATCGGTCTCGATCGATTCTAACTTAATGTTGTGCGAGTGACAAAGCTCAATACCTTTCAGCATCGCAAAATCTTCCGCCCTGAGGGAGTCTCCCGCTCCAAAGCCATCACTGAAGGCCAGAATCACTGCCCCTTGGGGATCACGAACCACTCCCCCACCCCTCATAAAACCAGACACACATGACCCGTCCACATTCAGTTTCAACCCACTGCTTGGAGGATTCCATTTCACCCATCTGCCTCGCCTATTAGCATCCTGTAAGGTGCGAACAGCAGAGTTACCTGCCATGAAAACTCGCAGTGTAGGAATATTCATCCATCCTTTGATTAACGGAATCAATTCAACCACGATGCACCTGGTTCTAACCATCATGGCCAGGCGCGAGCAGGACGTGTCCCCGTGGCGTCTTTGGTTTCGGGTATTCCATATGCTCCAACAACCCGCAACAAGCAGCACTGCCCGCGCCTTTTTCTCTGAAGCGCTATCTTCAGAACCCAAGAACCAAAGATGCAGAAACGTGGCAAGTGTGACTGCCCGACTTCCCCACCCGAAAGCATCGCCCAGATAGCTCCAGACTGTAGTCGCCCAGTCACTGGCAAAGAAAAGATGATCGATCGACTCCTCCTTGGAAGCAATACAGCAAAGACATTTAGATGTCAAAGAGATCCCTTTGTTCCTCACTTGTTCGTCGGTTGGGAGAGCATTATTCCGAAGACGCCAAAAAAGAAAGTTGTATTTCACCGGAAGATCGCCGCACCAAACCGTTCCACTCCATCGGTCGGGGATGCCATGGGCGGAAGACACCGAGCGGTACCCCTTAGCAGAGAAGGCACCCGAAGCCGACCCCGTAAAGATGAGCTTGTCCGGTTCCTCGTTCAAGATGATGTCATCAAACACCTTCAGCTGGTCGGGTGTGAGGATGGCCTGAATAAATGGCCTGAAATTGCTTGCCTGAGAAAATGAGATCGTCGGGGCCGGACAGCCTGGGAACCCCAGCGGTGAGCCAACCCAGTTCTCCTTCCAGAAATTAATTTGCCCACAACCCACCAGCCACCTGGAATTCATGCGGAGCACTGGTAAATGTTTAGAAATCATGAGCCAGAGTCGCGAGGAAGTCCCTCTGCCACTGTCCATCTGTTTGCCATAGCGATTATTGATAAATCTTGCCCACATCGATTTGTTTTCCAGAAAATCCCACGCAAGTTTAGCTTGCATGCCCAACATTTCCCCTTTGACACTTCGAATATTAATACCACCATCAGAAATCTCCCTAGCCATCCTGTCCCATGAAGTCCAGTGAAGTCTGCCTTCATTGTGTGAGTCCCATATGAATCCTGTCAGCACCTTTTCAATATTGTTCAGCACTGCCTTTGGAGCGTTAAGCACTGAAAGCACGTGCATGGGGATCGAGGACAAGACACAATTAACCAACGTGATGCGCCCCCCAAAAGACAAGAATCGATTCATCCAATTTGTAATACGGGTTGTAATTTTCCCAACTATCCCATCAAAGTGGTGAATCCGAACCCTTCCTGGCGCAATAGGAGCTCCTAAATATTCCATAGGAAAGGACTTTTTCTGCATACCCAGCGCATCTGTAATCTTTTTCCCCCTATTGTCTGAACACCATTTCGAGATAAACACACTACATTTCTCTCTATTGATGGTCTGGCCACTCCACTTGCAATAAGTTTCCATTACCCTGTTAAATTCTCTAATGGTGCGCCTGTTACCATTCAAGAAAAATAGCATGTCATCATCAAAAAAGATATGTGAGATACCGTTAGTATTGGATCTACCACGGTAAGGACGGAGGCTTCCACTAAGATCTTTCCCCTCGATATATCTGCTAAGGACGTCCTGCACCAAACTGAAGAGGCTGGGAGAGAGGGGATCTCCCTGTCGCAGTCCACGGTTGGGCTTGAAAAACCCACACTGCTTTCCCATGAAAGAAATAGCCAACCAGGGAGAGCTGAAAATTCTAAACAGTAAGTCCACAACCCCTCTGGAAAAGCCCATAATCCCCAACACTTTAATGATAAAGCTCCATTCCATTTTATCGTAGGCTTTGTGCATATCCACTTTAATCACCACATTGGATCCGGGCGACTTGATGTTGATATCCCCCACCAATTCATGTACCATGGCAATGGCCGATTGAGTAGATCTCCCTTTGATAAAACCTTGTTGGTTTTCAGAGACCCATTGGGGAAGATGAACCGCTAGCCTTCTGTTGAGAATGCTTTCCAGGATCTTGAACGGGAAGTTACACATACTAACTGGTCTATATTTAATGAGCGAAGAAGGGTCTTTCACTTTTGGAATGAGAATAAGTTTCGACGCGCAAGCCACCCTAGGTAGGTATCCCCCTCTAAAAAAGTCCCGGATGGCCTCAACGACCTCCCCTTTAACCAAATCCCAAAAACTGATGTAGAAGGATCCTGGAAAGCCATCCGGCCCCGGGGCACTTTCAGCATTAAGGGCCTTAACTGCCTCCCAAATCTCATCAACATCAGGCGTTTTTTCCAAAGCCAGATTCACCTCACTGGACACCACCCTGGATAAGAAGCTAGACAAGTCGGATTGTTCAGACGGATAGCCTTCCTGCATAGATGGGTTAGGATCAGCCAGCAACATTTTGAAATAATCAAAGGCCATACCTCCCACGACCTCAATATCTTGGGTAAAAGACCCATCACCCATTCAGATATTGGGAACAGTTGTACGCCTCCTTTCTTTGATGCAGGCTTGAAAAAAGGCCGTGTTTCTATCCCCCTCTCTAAGCCAAGTAGCTCGGGATTTCTCTCGGACAGCTCTTTCTTGCTCCAAGAGTATGACAGCGAGGAGGTTTTTCTTTTCAACAAGAATTCCAAAGTTGTCCTCATCCCATGAAACCTCCAGCCTTCTCTCAAGCTGCTCAATTTCGTCTTTAATCTCTTCTAAATTCGTCGAAAAATTGAGTCTGGTGATGAACCAATGCTGCAAGTCTTCCTTGAGCCTTCGTAATTTACTGTGCAAACCCATCCAACGCCTATCCTGCATGGGCTTCGCCCAAGACGAAAGCACCACTGAGCAGAAACTGCTGTCTGATTTCCATTGATTGGAATAGAAAAACCGCCGGTTGTTCACCGAACCTTGCTCCAACTTGATGAGAAGGGGAGCATGGTCTGATAAAGCTCGCACAAGGTGTTCCACCCTTGCATTCGGAAAAGAGGAGATTGCTTGAAGATTAGAAAAACACCGATCCAATCTGCACCAAGTGCGGCGATGCCCCCTTTGATTGTTGCACCACGTAAATTTACTTCCCACAAAACCCAAATCAAGTAAACCGTTGCGGGAGGCACAGGATGCAAAGGCTTGCTGGTCACTAATGGGGACCCTACCGCCTCCTTTCTTCTCCAACGGATCCATAATGACATTGAAATCCCCCCCCCCACAAACCATGCTGAATTCCCTTGATCAAATTTGTCCAAACTCTGCCACAACTCTTCCCTCTCCCTGGCCTCACACTTAGCATAGACAAAGGAGAAAAGACACCCCTGTTGCCCCTCAGTGATTTTCACAGAAAGATGCTGGTTAGAAACTTCCAACACGTCCACTGAAACATTACCTCTCCAGAAGACCCAAATATGCTGGTTAACTGGATCGCCGTGAATATAACCCCGCATGCCAAGCCTTGCAGCGAAGCTGGAAATTTTTGAACAATGATGTTTATGTTCAAGAATCACAACTACGGACGCCTTTGTACGTCGAACTTCAGAAACCAGAAAATCTGACTTAGCCCGTGCCCCCAGGCCCCGGGCGTTCCAAAGAATTAGTGATATCATTGATTCCAAGGTCGCCTGGACTTGGCCCCAGATGACATCTGGCCTTTAGAATTGCTTGAGGGAGGAGTCTGATAAAGCTTGGCACGAGCTCGGGTACACACACCACTGACCGGGGAGGACGGCATGACTTCCCCCGGAGAGAAATTCTCCGGGACCTGTAAAAGGACATTGAAACAGTTTGAAGTAGGCAACAAGGAGCTAAATAGGGTATACGATTCTGGAGGGAGAGACCCCATCTTCCCATCCGAACAAACCGGACTCCTCACGTCGCAACCATTGAGAAACTCTCTTGGACATTCTTGAGACTGTGACCCCATCCCATGGAAACCAGCCTCTGGAGTCTCTTCGCATCGCGTCCCAATGCCCAGGACAGAGGAATGTTGCCCAGATGGGGCAATGTGCGGCCCCTCCAGCAGAAAAACAGGCGTTCTGGCCAACGGATCACACCCCGCAAACACCCTCCACAAGCTCCCGAAGAAGGAACTTGGTGAAGTTCTTCGAACAAGAAAAGAAGCACAAAAACCCGAAGGCATCCGGAGGAGAGTCCCAACCAGTTCTCGAGGCTGAGGAAGGCTAAAACCCGCACCATGTTGAAGTGAAGGAAGCAGTTCCATGCACGGAGAGTCGTCCACACCAGAGGAGACCGTAAGCATGTCGGCCCCATACCCCTCTTCCTGAACAACCGAAGACGCGAAAGAAGTCTCCGCATCACCCACGGCAGGCATGGTCTGGTCATAAACCACGGGAGAAAAAGACTTCAAAACACCAGTAGAGCACAGGGCCTCCGAATGACCGTTAACCGTGCCCTTCGAACGTCGTCTACGGCAGGCGGAAGACGAATGCCCCTGAAGCTGACATCCCGAGCAGAAGAACGGAACTGAAGGATAAACTAGAGGCTGCGACCAGTCTGACATTCCTTCCACTCTGAGGGCGATCCTTTCTGGCAGAGGGGAAGCTAGATCCAGGTCAACGCAGATTCGTGCCATCGCCGCATCCTCGAGGCGGGTGGTCCTCGCATCAGCGCAAAGAAAGACACCAATCGAGTCTCCGATCCCGCGCAGAAGATGCGGATTTCGAAACGGCAGGGGTAGACCGGGTAGCGAGATCCAGACCGCTGCCCTTGAAGAATCCCTTCCATACTGAGAAGCCATCGACCACCGGCACAGATGGAAACGCCAATGCCCGAAAGCCCGGGGGCAAGAACTCCAAGCCTTGATGAAGTCCTCGATGGATTCCAAAACAATGCAGTAACTACTCCGGTTCAGGACCGAGATCTTGGCCGGAAAAGATAAGTTCCACGAATTCACAAAGGGTTTGAACAGATGCAAAGGAGGCCTGTCTCTTCCGAATCTTGCAACCAGCGTCCATTTGAGGAAATCCGAAGCTTCCCGAAAAGTCGCCGCCGATACCGAGAAAACCAGAGAACCATCTTCCCGGAAAGACGAAGCTTTAAGTGCGGGGGAAGAGGATCCCCCAGGCTCGGAGGCAGGACGGGGGAGGCAAAGAACATCTTTGAATGAAGGCGGTAGTCCCGGATCTGGCCGTGAAGTTGAGGCATCCAGCGAGCCCTCAATGCAGAATGCCGGCGGCGTCAACGCAGTAGCAGGCCGAAGCCCCGACGACCCCGATGCGGCGGAAACCGGAATCTCATAGGTAACGGCCGGGAAATGATAACTGATAAATGGGTTACCGAGCCATGCCATTAGCTGATGCAGAGCTCTTCGACCCTCGATTAAGAGTCACTGACAACCAAGCTTTTGAAAGAAACCTGACTCAATGACATCATTATCGCCTTGAAGCAGATTAAAATCCACTTCGATATATGGTCTCCACTATTTAATCAGAGGAGGAGTAGGATCCGCATGCGATTGATATGGAGACAAAGGATGCAGAGCAGGCTGAAGCGAAGAAGGCAAAGGAGATATATTAGGCTGATACGGAGAACGTGAAGGAGGAGGCCGAGAAGCCAAACACACACATGGTAGTTGAAGAGGTAGAGGTATTTGACTATGGAGACCGGAATGACGAAGGAGTGGATGAAAATGTCAAGGCGTAACCCTATAAGCATCACTTTGAATGGGATAGAAGATATAAAGGAACCAAAACCCTAATATGGAGCGATGAATCGAGGCAGCGTAGTAAGATGGATTTAGGTTTGGAGGTAGAATAGGAGGGGATTCAGGGAGGGGAGTGGTGCAGGGTGAAGGGGATAATCGGGAAGGGGGAAGGAGAGGAGAATCAAGTAGCAGAGAAGGAACCTAAGGGCTTTGGGGAGGGGACCGGGAACGGGAGAGCGGAGAGAGGGTAGAGGGGATTCAGGGAGGGGTTTTGGGGAGGGGAGCGCAAGACGGAGGGAAATCCCGATCAAGGGATGGAAAGTGGGTTGATTTTCTGGATTTGGAGGGAGGAATAGAGAAGTAAGGGTGTTTTGGAGGCATCGGAAGGTGACACGTTAGCATGGAAGAAGCCATGTTTAGTATAGATAATTGATAATTGATACCAAAGGTGGTTTTGTTAAACAATTTTTTAATATTGTTCTTAAAATGATAAACATTAGACCGAGAATCTAAAATAATCTATTAAAACACATATGTTTATTCTATAAATACATTTTTTTATCATAAAATATTTTTTAAAATTCAAATATACACTTAACTATTAGTATAATAAAAAATATATTTTTTTTGCAAAACCCATATTTTTTTACTAAAAAATATTATTTTTCAAAAAATATGAAAGAATTAAAACTAAATCCATTTTTCTATGAGGAATTTAGAAATGAGGATATTATTATTAATTTTAAAATAAAAAATTTGTAAATTCATTTTTTTATACACTCACAAAATATAAAAAAATGTTATTTTAATTGAAAATATAATCTTCAAATACTAACTATTATTATTATTATTTTGTATCACATTCCAACTAAATTGGTGCTGAAAATTTATTAATATAAAATAAATTCATTCATAAGAAGTACATTCTTCTTTAAATATATATTTATATCTTGTAAAAGTATATTTTTTAGGAAAATGTTTTTTTAATTAAAAATGTGATCTCAAGAATCATTTCACAAAAACTAATTGAATTTAATTCATATAAAAAGTACTGTACATTTTCATTATAAAAATAATTAATAATGTAATTACACATATTTATTATTTCATAATCAGTCGGTAGGTTTCAATATTCTTACATGAAAATTAATATTTTGTCTTAATATTTATTGGTTTCTTTTAGGTTTATTGTTTCATGTCGAGCATGTTATCAAACATGTTGAATTATTTAAATGAAATCATATGTTTAAATATTTGGTTGTACCATTCTACCTCTTAAATAAATACATCAACATAATTTTAATTATTACTCACTGAAGAGAGTATGTTAGATTTTTAGCACCAAAAATATTTATAATATATATATTTTTTTTAAAAAATTATCTTGTAAATAACTTATGATACTCACAACCCCGATTCTAACTTTACTATAGTATAGTATACCATATTTTCATAGTGGTTAAATTAGAAAACTTGAGAAGGAATAAATAATTTATGATATGTATATGTTTTTAACATTAATATTACAATATCACTGGTTATTAACTTATTGGAAATGAAAATAAAACTCATTTGCACGTTATTGAAATTACTTTATAAAAAATCTATTTTAACCTGAAATGGGTATTTATCTTAATACATAAAATTAAAAACTATTAGTAAATTATTTTTATGATATATATATATATATTAAATATTAAATAAATTTTTTTATCTTTCATATAATTTTTAATTATACAAATGGGATAAAAATAAAATATACAATGTGAATAAAAATAGTATTTTTTTAAAAACAAATTTCATTATGTTTGTACAAAAACAATTATTATTTTTAAAATTTTATAAATTTTATTTAAAAGATAAATTAATTTTTAAATTAATTTCAAAAGTTATGTTAGATATAATTTTGGAAATTTTTTAAAAAAAATTATTTTTTCAATGAGTATTAAAAAACATTGAATTTTATTAAAAACAACTTTTTTATTAATAAATTTAAAATGTTCCATTTTGTTTTAGAAATATTTTGAATAGAATTATTGGTTCAATTATATTACAATTTTTCCAATTTAAAAAAATTTAATACACTATACAATGAATTTTTATATAAAAACATTTTATACATAAGAATATTATTGCATTTGAAAACGGGGTTTTGTCATGTTTGGAGATTAAATTTTAAATTAAATTATATCACCCTTTTGATTTTAATTTAGTAAAATTCATTTCAGTTGTGGAATATAAATAATTAATACTATATAATAATGTAAAACAATATTTTCATCATTATTAATTGTAAACAATGAATTTTTATTCATTCTGGTTAAGGATAAAATGGGTTTATTAGGGGTAAAACATATGAGATAAGAATTTTTATTCATTCTGGTTAAGGATAAAATGGGTTCATTGTCTATTGGGATCCATATGGTGAGAATAAATCATTAATATATATTATATATTATATATAAATATATTTCAATAATAATGGCAAATATTATAGGTGGTTGTGGAAAAATTCAACAATCATCTTTTCGTGAGGTAGTAGTTCGCCATCTATAGAAACAGTAAGTTCATATCCATTAGATGAAGGTATTTGTATCTGTAGTTATAAACCTACACATAAAAACATCCTAGTATATTTATGATACTATTTTTTTAATAAATCAAGTAATAAAAATAAAATAGGGTGTGATGAAGTAATATAATGGAATAAAACCTTAGAGAAGATGCTACCTCTTAAAATGTGAAACAACATTTGATTTGAGCCAAAAGGCTTTCTTAGATTTCCGTATACCTAAGGTAATGATTCTAAGAATAATTGAGGGATATTGGGAGAATATATAGGAATATTTTGGCCATGATAATGGGATTTAGAGGTTTTATTAAATTTGTTTTGGTGGTTCCTTTTAATAAGAGGGATGAGGGGAACTTAGGAATGTTTTGAAGTATTATTTTATTATAAAATGATTTTTGGTTTTCAAAGTCCCAAAAGTCATTTATTTCAAATATAAGATGTTTTGGGTGGAAAAAATCTCATTCAATATGTTTTATACATGTCTAGGAAACAAAAATAACCATATCTCTTAGCTTTAACCCTCAGTTAACTTATTTAACATATGCCATGTCCCCTTGTATATTCTTATGATAAGGTTAAAATAGTTACCATATGATGAACATATAACCTAAAGTGGTTCTGTAATGGAATTTTCAACATTATATAATTAATTTATATTATTATTATGTTTTTTTATACCATTATATCATTTAATAAACTATTATTTGTTTTAAAGCCCTAATTGATGTCATTTGTTTACTATTTATATCATGACTTTTTAAAAATCTATAAAAACATGAATATTTAGAAAAAACAACATAAATTATAACATAAAAAATAATATGTATTCCTAAATTTTTTGGATAACATAAAATGATTTAATATAAATTTATTTTTACATTTATAATCTCATTTATTTAAATCTTTCATTAATAGGGTAATCACAACATTATCTTTGTGTCATAAATATATTTATTCATTTCCGGTCTAAAATTTATTATTTAAATAACATGATTTATGAAAGATTTTTATATTTATAATTACTATATATAGTCTAATATATCACTTATGTAAACCAATAAAAATAGTTTTAGTAAAGGATGTTTGTTTGCATTAGATTTTTCTTTACATTAAATTATATATTATAAAATGTCAATTTCACATCAATGTGGCTCCATGGGGTCCCAAAGTCTACCAGAAGAAGACCATGGTCAACCATATATCATCCAATTGGATTAGAGAACGTTTATGGGATGTTTTATATTATTATAATGTTATTTTTTCACTCTTATTTACCATATTTACCCTTTAACCATAGTAAATAAAATAATTTCTGAAGTTACTATTTATAATGTACAAAAAAATGTAGCCAATTAAAATAATCTAACCATATGATTCAAAATATGAAATAAATTTAAACAAATTTAAAACATAAATGTTTTAATAATTAATCTAAAATTAATTCCTTTTTCCAAAACAAAATCAAGCGGGGTTTTAAGATGTAAAAAATAACCAAAGGACTGGCATGTGTTTATGTCCAATTTCAATGTGAAATTAGTTCCAATGACCATGATTGGATTAAATGCTTAACATATAATCCAATTAACCTTTAAAAATAATTACATGGAAAATTTAACTATATAAATAAATTTGATGAAGTGGATGTTTTGAAATAAAATTTTTTATTTTTATTATTCATTAAAAATGAACATTATCAGAAAAATGCCAGAAAGATATCCAAAGTTTATTTTGATGTTCCAATTCTAATGAAAATTTATATTTTTTAAAATATAACATATATAGGTGTCAAAAAATAAATTTTAAAAGGTTTTTCCATCAAAAGGATGTAAAAGGACTTTTCAAATATTATTATAGTATTTCATGAATAAAAATAGATTCACTGTTTTTTTAACCCTCCAAAATTAATTGGATAATTTTAAATACATTTAGAAAGCATATATAATCATATTGTAGTTAGTTATTTTTATTCATATGAATAATATGACTAGGTGATAAATACGATTTAAAATAATAATACTATTATATTATTCTTTAGTATAACTCACAGTTGTGTGTAATGTATGATTTCAATGAAACTGGTTGATGTGTGTTGAGTACGCTATCGGAAAAAGAATCCACATTAATGTGAACATAATATCTTAATAATAAATATTTATATAAATATAAAAAATTATTATTCTATTAATACCTGGTTTGTTATATCCTTCCCCAATTTGGAAATTATATCCTCATAATTTTAAAATTGGGCCTGGAAAAATATTTGAATGTACCACATAGAAAAAAAAGTAAATAAAAATATATCATTAAAATAAGAAAATATAAGAACAATGTACACCCATGAAAACCTATACTAGCATTACAAGTAGGAAAACATGTATATGGTTTATAAAATAACTATCACATTATAATAGAGAGTGATAGAAAACATTATTAGGAGAAAGGTACCCACCAAAAAATCATAAACATGTGACTGGCTAAATGTTATTTAATTCCCTGATCAGAAAACTAAAAAAACAATGCTTTTTTAAGTTCCTTTGAACAATTTTGAAAAATTTATTTATGAGATTGACTATGAACATAAAAAAATATACTTATTTTTCAAGAAGTGTTTTGTTTTTTATAAAATTCTACCGCAATCACATCTTTTCTCCAAATGATGAGTATTTAAGATGAATTGGTCACCACTGAAGTGATAGAAATAGCTTATAGAGAATCACATAATCCAAAAAAGATGAACTATATATTTCCTATATCATTAGGCATTATACAATACCAAAATGGATAGTATGAGATATGATAATCCCCAAAAAGGATATTCTTTTACAAAAATAATTACTACTCTTAATTTAAAACGTTCAAAAAAAAACAATACCCAATGTTCAAAAAATTCTATTCAATAAACAACTTTCCATAAAATTCATCAAAATAATACAAACTATGTTTTAAAACCAATATTTAGAAGCATTTAATCACACAGTCTTCCACAAAAATATTAACATTTATCTCCAAATAACCTCGGCTTCTTATAGACTCATACTGAAAAAAATAACAATATCACATGTTCTCTATGATAGGTTAATAATTTCCATAAATAAACCAAATTAATAGAAGTACAAAATAAAAACATTAATTCTTCCAAAAAAAATTCCACCATTATTTCTCAAATTAAATCCAATATAGTTCTATAGTCCGTATGAGTTAAGTGTTTCAAAATGAGAAAACATCTTCCAAAATAACCTTTATAACTTAATCACCAAAAAATTTCAATATACTAAAGATATCAATTTGATAAAACATTAATTCCTGAGTCAACATATTCTGGATCCATAAAATAATTTGACTAAAAAAATAATTTATAACATCTAGGGTCTTCAAGTAGGCCACTGGTAGGCAATGCCTCCTTATGGTCCTCTAGTTGTGGACTTGATTCCCATGGCCTTGCCGAAAAAAAAGAGTTGTCACCCATCCTATGTGTTGTCCTTTTTCTAAATCCATATAATTCAAATAAAATTCTCAAAAAAAAGATAATTTCCTCAAAAATAAAAATAACATACATTATCCTCAATGGTTATCGAATACCTTTCTTTTTATATCCCAAAATATAACAACCATTTATCACCTCAAAATAAAAAGATCGTATGAACCCCTAAGTTGATCAATTATGTCCAAAAAAGAAAATATAAATCATTCGTGAATAATGTATTCCGATATCAATCTTCAGGGATACACATACTTGAAAAAGTCATCCAATTTAATCCTATCATCAAAAAAATTAAAATACTTTTATCAATTTCCTCATCCTTCAATATACCATAAATGTTGAATCCCTTATATTTGGACTTTTTCTCATTTTTTTATTCTTTATGGTCATTTAACTATGCATTTACACCTTATTTATTAATAAATCATTCTTCTAGATTGAATATCCACATCTTTTAAAAATATCAAATCAAAGAAGATTCATTCATTATGGATAAGAAAAGAAATCATATCTTTAATCCAGTTATCGGGATCTTCAAGATGTTCCCATTTTATTTTGGAATGAAGACATACATTTTAAAATTCAATATTTTCTCCTCTTCAGTATTTTGAATTTTTTCTAGAGTTGGAAAAGTTAAGATCTTGATATCATTTGAAAAATATACCACGACGCAAAAAATTATTTTAGAAATGAGTAGGTGTTGAATAACTCAAAAAAAATCTTGTAGGTGATTTCAATACTCAAGAGCTTTCAAAATCATTCAAACCTGATTTTTCAAAAATAGTGATGATAAAATTGTTGAGGAGGGATAATAAGGTCATAAAAGTTCTTTTTTCCTTCCATCTTGACAAATGATCATTAATCTAAAGAAAAAAATAAACACATAATCATGAAATGAATTATATTTATTTAAAAAATGAATCATCTATAGGGTAAATATAACATAAAACATTTATATTTATCTAATCCATCATCCACCTTATATTTCCATTGTTTAGGTTTTTGTAAACACATCATATTTTACTAAAACCCTCCTAAATATTCAATATGAAAATAACCCTCTAACTTATATTATATCATTTACCTACACCCATATAACACCCTAACCTATAAAGTTATCAAACCCTATCTATGAAACCAATGATATGGACCCAACCATAAGCATTACATAATCATGGGTTATGTCAAGAATTCTCATTGAGTGTCTTCTCAGGTTTAGAGTTTTAGTGAATTAGTCCATAACTATTATATTACATCTATAATGTTACAAATTATACACATATACTCTATCCATTTTTTTGAAAAAAATAAAACTCCTTAATGTAAAACATGAATTCTTTTCCTGAGAAAAATCTTCTTGAATTTGTCCATTCCCTTTCTATTTTGTATACCCTGTTGGAAACTTTTCAGAAACATTGGATGACCAAAAAATCATAGTAATGGATATAAAATAAAGATAGAAAACATTAGACCATAAATACAAAAAATATATAAAATCATAATTTTCAATTATGAAATATATTTTCTCTAACATACCACATAAAATCATAATATTTATGAATTACATATAGAAATCATAAATAATAATTGTTACTTATAGAATCCATAACATTCTTAAATTATATCTTTAACATGAATATATGTAGTTATTTTGGGAATACCACTCATACTATATTCCCAAAATATATTAGGAGGAAAATTAACATTTACCTATGTCATGTTACCCAATTCATAGGAGGAATATCTTGGGCTCACCGACCCCATGTTTATCATCTAACCAACCATTTTTGGTTTATCATGTAACCACCGATCAAAATTCCATGTACCATTACATAATCATAACACATAAAAGATTGAAATTATCTACATTTATCTCATCAATGAGAAGAAATAAATTTGACATATTAAAATATCCAATTAATTTCTGAAACAAATTAATATATTCAAAAAAAGATATTTTCGGATCAATGTGACCCATCACACATTGAATCTTTTAAAGGAATTAACATTTTAAACTATTAATTCCTATAAAATAAATCATTAAATTTTTTTTTTAAAACAACGAAATTGTTGAGAACTATTTTGAAGATTAAATACTTATATCATTTAAAATAATGTTGTAGTTAAACTGTTCCTTACCACATTATAAAATAATTGAATAAAAATAATAAATGAATAACATTAAAAAAACATAAAATATAAAATAAATAAGGATATTTATGATATAATATGTCAAAGTGTAGTATATATACCTTATAATATAATAAAGGTGAACAATATCAAGATATGCCTCTATGAACGGAGATTGAGACATAGTGTCTTACCAAAATTGTTTCATTAGATTAAGGATAAATAAATTACATAATTATGTGTAAAAATTATAAATTCACAAAATATAATAAGATATTATGTGTAATACAAACATATTTCATTCACACATAATCATGAAAAAACCAATGACATGGATATTTAACTCAATTAATGGAGATTGAGCTATGATTTCCCTTACAACGTTCTTTTAAATGACGTAAGAATATATCAATGGGTGATTATGTGTTGAAAAACTCTATCCACACAAAGGTAAGTTCAAATTAAAATATAAATATATAAACTGTGATTCCACACATAATTGGGGAATAATATATTCAACGAATTATTCATAAATCCCAATGAGTTGAAATTGAATTTGGAAATTCATTTATGAAAATTTAGCAGCATAATATCGTCACATAATAATTCAAAAAATGATTGGATGAGAGAGAAAATAATCTCCCTTCATATAGAATTAAAATTTATAACAATAATTACATATAATAACATATCCCAACATAAGGAAATTATAATTAAAAGGCATAACATTAAAGAAGTCTTTCACTAAAATAGGAAGGTGAAAGGTTCCCTTAGCTTGATTCCAACTTTTCTCGTTCGTTCCTTATATTACTGAATAATAAAAATTGGTTAATTTATACATTCTAAATAATATTTACCATGTTTATTATTCATTTTATATTACTTATCATCATTTTAGAAACATTATATGATTATATAAGTTTGTTTCGGTCATTTTGTCAATATTCGGTTCTTGAGCCAAAAATGAACTTGATATAATTAAAAAGTGTACATCTGGTCAAAATTACATTATATAAAGAATATTATTCATGATTTAAATATCATATATATCCAATATAGATATATATATTTATAATATTCCATAACATTTGGAAATTATAAATGAAATTTGCCATTCAAGGAGATGGTAAGTTGTGCATACGCATGAACGCTACATTCATTTATTTTGATATTTAATTTAATGAAAACTAAATGATACATATGTATATTATTATTAAATTATAATATCATATTATATATATGTTACATAAATTAACTAACTCCATCATTTATGCATTCCATTCATGTTATGAACGAGTCATATTACCTTGTGGGGGTGGTTGTTCGCACTTCCTCAAATAAAATTATGATATTTACACATTATAGAAAGAATAAAACTATGATAAAAATAAAAAAAATGAACCATAGAGAAAATATTAATTTAATTTTTATTATATATAAATATATTTCAATGATAATGGACACCATGAGAGATGGTATGGAGAAATTGAACAATCATTGTTTTGTGAGGCAGTAGTTCGTCGTCGATAGAAACATAATGTTCCCATAAATTAGATGAAGGAGTGTGTAATTATAGTATAAATACATCTCATAACAACATTATATTATATTGAGGATACTTTTTTGGTTATTTAATCTAATAAAAAAAATATAATAGGGAGTGAAGAAGTAAAATAATGAAAATGAACTTCAGAGAAGACGCTGCCACATTAAACATGTAACTCCATTTTATTTGAAATAAAAACAATCATTGATTTTTCTTATGTCTTGGGTAAGTCTTTTAGGAGGAATAGTGGGATTTTGTGAGATTATTTGGGAAGAGGTTGGATGATATAATGGGCATGTGAGGTGTGATTAAAAGGGTAATCCTGATACCCTTTTATAAGAGGGAGGAGAGGCACATTAGGAATGTATTGAAGTATATACTTATTTTAAAATTGGCTTCCATTTCAAATGGTCCCAAAGTTTTTTATTTAAAATATAATATGTTTCAGGTATAATAACTATCATCCAGGAGGTTTTAGTCAAGCCTAGGTCACATATTTAACCAAATCATTTAGCTTTAACCCGCAGTAAACTAACTTAACTTTTAACATGTCTTCTTGTATATTCATACTATATTGTTAATATAGTTACTAAAAATACCCAAAGATATTCTACTGGTATATTAATGACATTTAAAACATAATATAATTTATTTGACATAATATTATATTTTTAGGACTGTTATAGGTTTTAATAATGTAGTTTTTTTTAAAAAAAACTCATTTATGTCTAGTTTTATATTATTCAAATTATTACTTTTAAAATATACATAAAAACTTGATTCATTCTATAAAACATAATTAAATAAAATTTATCAAGTCATAATAAATCATAAAATTCATGGATGGCATAAAAAGTTAAAAAATAAATTTATTTTAATATTTATAATCTCATTTATTTAAATCATTCATTAATATGGAAATCAATACATAATTATTCTATCAAATACTCATTTATTAATTTGATTTCAAAAATTTTTAATTAAAAAACCATCATATAAGATATCATTTTATATTTCTAATGATAATTTATAATAAAAAATATCACTTATATAACCCTTTATAAAAAATTTTATCTTAAAAGATACGTGTTTATGTTATATTATTCATTACGTTAAATTAATTATTATAAAATGTCATTTTCACATTAATGTGGCTCCACGGGGTCCAAAAAGAGAACCACATATTCCCATGGTCAGAAATATATCATCTAATAGGATTAGTACTCGTTTTAGGTTAGGTTCATATTATTATAAAATTAATTGTTTACCATTATTTACGATATTAACTATTTAACCATTGTAAATAAAATAATTACCGAACCTACTATTCATAATGTCGCAAAATATAAGTTACATAATTACCGAATTTTATCGTTCAGATTCAAAATATAGATTCAATTTTTCCAAATTCAAAACACATATTTTTAAGTAATTAACTTAATATTAATTCATATTGTCAAAATTAAAAAGCGGTTTTTTAGAAGTAAAAACTCCCAAAATATTGAGATATGTTTATGTCAAATTTCAATGTGAAATTACGTAGAAATGAAACAAATTGGATTAAATGAAAAAATTATAATCCAGTTACACTATAAAACCAATTAAAATAAAAATATATCTATATAAATAAATTCTATGGAAAGACTATTTTGAATTACAAAATGGTATTTTTCAGTATTCATTAAAAAAAATAAACATTATCAGAAAATTACTAGAAATTTATCCAAAATATATTTTTAAATTAAACATCTAAAAAAGAATGATAATTTTATAAATTGAATACATAATGGTGTCAAAATTTAAATTTATAAAGGTTTTCAATTCAAAAGGTGGTAAACTGACTTTTCAAAATAATGAGAGTATTTAATGATTAAAATGATATTATCTCTTATATTAACCCTGAAAAATTTATTGGATAAATGTAAAAACATTTAAAAACCATGTATAATAATATTTTATTTAGGTATGTTCACTCCCACAAATACAATGTCTTGTCATTAACTACAATTTAAAATATTAATAATATATTATTATTTTCCGATAAAACATAAAGTTGCATGAAATGTAAGATTTTAATGAAACCCGTTGTTTTGTATTGAGTAAGATATCAGAAAAAGAATCCCCTGTAATGTAAAAATAATATATTATTCATAAATATTAATCAAAATGTAGAAAATTATTATTCTATAAACACCTGCATCATTAAATAAAATCCCTTCCCAAATCACATCCATAAATCACTTTTTATTACCTACACTATCTATTTAGATTATGAAACCAGCCTATGAAAGAATTAGGTATAAACCGAAAGAGGTTTTCCAATAAAGTGTTATAGTTCTTACCATGGGTTTTGGTTTTATTTCTTTATCTTCCTCTAAAATATCTTCTGCAACCATTATGAAATAATAAAAAAACAAATAAAATTTATTAATATTTTATTATGTTGATTTTATAACATATATCTGTATCCCCTTCCATCAAATGGGAAATGAAATTTTCAATCATAGGTACCGAGGTCTAACTCCTCATGAACTGATTTAATTTGTTCTCCATCACCAATTCTGAATGAGGGATATAAAAATGAATTTAATATATATATTACATTTAAGAAATAATTTTACTTCTATTTTTATAATATCACATAAATATTAATAACATTCAATCCATGGGAAATGTATAACATCCCTCATGTGTACATGTAGACTACTACCTCCACAAAGTAATGTGACAATTTTTCAATTAAATTATAGTTATAATGTAATATGTTTAGATTTAAGGAAAATATATCCAATATATTCTATAAAAAATGATTCCCTAAATGTGAAATATTATTTACCATTCTTTCATTTTATTGGGTTACAAAATGGAATCAAAATTATTGCATACATATGACCTTCTATCTCTGTAAATGATGAAATAAAGTTAGTTATCACACATTATAATGGATGAACATATATTTATATAATTAATTGATACTAGTTTTAAATAATTATCAAAAAAGGATGATGGATGTATGATAAATTGAAATTTACTTGATCTACCAAATAATTAATTCTTATAAAAATTGAATAACAAACACGTAGAAACATTGATTTTATTAAGGGATTACTATTGATTGATTAAATGTTATAAATATATCATACATTATAGTATTAGTATTTAAATTATTCTAAAATATAAATATACTAAATTTAATTTTATTACCTATCGTTAGAGAGCATTTGAATAATGGTGAAATCGAGGTAAGGGATTTAAGATTCAATCATATTTTAATCGGGGTTATTTAGGCTCTAATTTTTATTCAAATTTTTTTGATACTTATCATATGTATCGTAAATTTTTTATTATACTATAGATATTTATTCTGAATAAATTATTTCATAGAATTTTACTCTTGTTAGTAACTCAAGGGATCGAAATAAATTTCTCTTAGGAAATCTAACATTATTTATTTCATCTATCAAAAATCATTTTTTCTTTTATATCCATGATTTAAAAAATAATGTATTTTGTTATAATATTATATGAATTTTTTATGCAATTTTACCCATTAATTAATTTTTAAACAATCATTTAAAATAAATCCTCTTTTTATTTTCCAAATAAGATACTTTTTTACCTTTTTGCAATGGTATGAATGAATTGATTTTATTTATCTTATACAAAATATAGACAATACCTCCCACAATAAATAGTACATAATATGATTCATATTCTACATGGTTAGAAAGGTCATTTAAATGAAATTTTTTCCATAAGATTTTGTAAATTTTTATATTTAAAATAAGTTATTTTAATGTGACAAATGTGTTTTCCCAATAAATATTTCATGTGATATTATAAGGGATTTTTTATTTAATATCAAATCCTTTAATGATACATTAGATTTTCTGGGGGTATGGTTCTATGATTCAATCTTCATACATTCACTGGATGGTGAGTTATTACAACTATGACATTTTTATGGAACAGGTTTCATTTACATGGGTTATTTTACGATGAAATATTTATGGAACTCGTTTCCTTTTCATGGTATATCATATGATGAAATTGTTATGATCATGTGGAACACATCTGTATTATTTTCATTAAGTGATTGGTGGGGATTATATTCTTTTTCCATCCAATACATTGACTATATATGTATATCTCATGAGCTAAAAATTCTAGAATTTCGGTGAAACCACTATGGTGAGGCACACCATCTAATATGATAGCCTTGTGATAGAACATTGAGTAAAATAATGTTTTGTGTAGTAAAACCAATCCCCTAAGACAACCTTGGAAATATTCCATGACAACTAGGGAAATAATTTTATATGATTATGTGTATCCCATAAATCTATGTATCAAAATAATGTTATCCTCTCAAGGATAGTCTTTTTTGATTCCTTTATTATTCATGTCTGATGAAATTACAATATTATGTAATGATTCAAGAGTATGATCTATGATATATAGAATATTTAATTAAAATGTTATAATCATATTATCAAAACAATTTACTCATTCTATGATCAACTTATAATTTATATAGAACTTCTATGACACTTACCAAGTATTAGAGATAACCCTTTCTTATTTCATTGTTACCTAGGTTATTAAGAAAGGTATTAAGAGTGATATTAAAAGGAGATGTGATACTTATGGAGAACACAGTTAGAGATTATGTTGTTTACTTATGAAGTAGTGTTTTATGTATCCATGTATCCAATGATACCATACCTATATTCTTCTGGTGTACAACATTATGTTATGTAATGATCATTCATTTAATAAGTTGTAATATATATGTGTTAAATGTATGGGTCACTATTGTTGGAATCTTGACATGGTTTAGTGAACATTTAAAAACTAATATGATAAAACATTAGTGAAAACCCTTAGGATGATCCTCTGTAGAGGAGAACAACATATATTATTATAAATATAGGATTTTAGTTTTCTATAAAAAATATCTCTATGTAGATATTATAAGTAGATATTTCATTCGAAAAATTCATCAATGAGTAATAACCCAGAAAAGAGTTGGTTGAATATGTGTCATCAATCAGTTTGGTGTATCATGATTTTACCCAAATTTCACACATAGATTAAAACTCCCTGAATATTTTCATAGTAAATTCATATTTTCATTACAAACCATTATAATGTATTTCAATAAATGATGATCATCGATGGCCAAGGTAAAACCTAATGTGTCAAATATTGAAATGAATGTGTTTGATTTATACTGCCTATAAATGGGTTTTCAAGACTATACGGTTTTCTACTATTATTATTTTTTATTGCACTATATTTTTTTTATTCGATGTATAATACATGATATAGACTGGTTAATACTGAATGTGACATAAAATTCAAAGAGTTTTCACATGAGTAACAAAATATTATGGGAGATATATCATAAATAATTATTATTATTCATATAATGAATTATCTAGATATGAATCATTCTGATATTAGAAGTGATAAAATCATTGATCAGCATTCTGCTAAGTCCTTCATCAGGGAACATCCACCATATTTTTCTAGGTCTAATGATCTAATAGTTTCTGAGAAATGGTTCAGTAACTCATAAAATATATTTTCGATTCTCTATTTTTTAAAGAAAAAAATGTGTAATTTCAAGGGATTATTATTTTTAAAGGTAACTAGTACAATGGTAGACTCCTATCAATTAAATGAGGAAATATTAATAAATTGAATCAACGTATTAGAATAATTTTGAGAGTTTCTTTTTTTAAAAAAACTTTCCCTGTATTCTTCAATAAAACAGAGAAGTAATTCCATGAGATAAAGTATAAGGATGATAAATCTATTGGTAACATTGAAGAAATCATTACTATAAAAGCAAGATACAATTTTTTTGTATTATTATCTTACTTGAAATTATGTATGATCGATTATATAACAACTTAGGTACATATAAAATATTTTTTTATTCTAAAATTAAATACTACAATTCATTATAATTGTATGAGGAAATAAAGAGTATTTATTGTAATAAATTAATTTATACTAATAGAATAAAAATATCACCAATGAGGGTAAAAATAAAATTTATGTATCAAAATAGAAAAAATGATATATTTAATTCATAGAATAAGTAATTAAAAGATATGAAAATCATAAATAAAGTGTTGGTATTTTTGCGACAAAAAACTTTTTAATTGTAATTTTATAAATAATATAATGATTTTAAATAAAATTTATCATTTAAAAATATATTCATAATATAATATTAATTATTATTATTATATGTTAATTTTATAAGACATTAATTAATTTTGTAATGTGGTATAAAATCAGAAATAGTTTTAAAATTGGTATTTTTGAATAAATTTTGATTTTAATAAAAACTAAAATTCATATATTTTGATATTTTTTTAAAAAATTGATTAATTCTTTTATTCTAGAAATTGAATATATTATTGGGTGATTTATTGGTATTTTTCTGTAATAATTTATTTGCTGATAAATATATTAATATTATAATTTATGGTATATATATATATTATATGTTAAATACACAATTTATTTAGACATTTCTAATATAATAATCATAATTTAAAAATAAAACTCATTGGTTTAATTTATTTAGTGATTATTCTAAAACTACTCCTAGTGTTGAGCCAAAATACTAATGTAAGGAATTAAATAATAAAAAACTCCCCTTTTCACCACTCTAAATACCGCCCCTCACCTCCTCTTATCCACGAAACTCAAAGAAATATATCTTGTTTAATTTTTATCCAATTCCATTCCTAGTTCTCTTTCCCAAATCTTTGTCCATTTTATCTCACTAAAATCATAAACCAATGGTATTAAAGCGGTTGTCAATGAGATGAATGAAAGAAGTAAAATCCTCTTTCAATTTCATTTATTTTTTTCATTTATTTTCATTCCATATTATATAGTCACCTACCGATATCCATGTGGTATAAAATCACTAGTTTCTAATATATTCTTAAATTTTTATATGTTTATCAAATTATAAATCTTTAAAATCTTTCTCTTCTACCATCTATACTTGAAATGAGAACATCATCCATGATGTTCCCATTTACCACCATCATGGAAGATACATTTTTATTTACCATTACCACTTTGAAGGACAGTCATAAAAATTTATTATTTTTTAATAATATTTTAGAATACATATTATTTGTTATATAATGTTCTTGAACTAATTTAAATTCATGATTTTAAACAAAATGATATGACTTTGTGATGGTCGCAAAAACCATCAAAAAAATTAAAATATTTTCATTTAGGTTTTATCTTGTGAATCATCCTCCCATCAGATAACTGAATGAAATAAGGAATCATTTATAATTTTATATAAATAGAAACGATTTTTCATCCAACTTCAATATTTTTTCTTCCATTTTATATGAATACCCATAATGAAACAACCAATGAAACCATGAAATAAATGCACTAAAAATAATGAAAATAACAAAATATTTTTGATAAATGGTTGGAAATATGTTATAAGAATATAAAAGCAAATATATATTTTGATATTGTTATGTAATATATTTATAACTCACTTTTAACCATTAAACATGAGGTTTTATCTCAATTTACGTATGAAAACCCCGAGGTAAAGGAATTTTTTTCAAATACTATATTAAATTATATTTTTAAAAAATTCATAATTGATGTTTTTATAATGAATGAATTTTACTTTTATGATTATTTACTAATTATTTGTAATTTATTATCATCAACGGTGATACCTATATCTACATCCAATGCATTGGGTATATTTATCTTGGAGGTTAACTCTTTAGTTACTCCAAGTGTAACTTCGATGGTTACACAACCAGGTAGAAATGAAGTTTATAATATATGTTAGCCAAGAGGGTTACATTGTAAGGTATCCATTAGGGTTAAAAATAAACGATAAGCACAAGGGTTACATTTATAATTAATTATTTCCCCATGTAATGTAATTTTTTTCTATGGTTTATTTAAATGTGATGTTTTTAAAAAGTAATTATATGACAATTTAATGATGATAACTATATCGTTGTGAATTTATTTCAAATGAATAATGCATTAATATAAATATAGTTTCTATCCAGTATTTTTGAACCTTTCTAAGAATTTAATACTCATCCCTTTTTTAAAAATGTTTTTCTCAGGGTTTAAGGATGAGTAAGAGAAATGAACAATAAAATGCCTAATGTTGGGAATAATTCATGTTACATTAATTTTTTCTGAATTATGTATGAAATGGATACTATTCTAGTATTATCCAATTAGTATGATTTTGGTATTTTATGTATGTTTCATAACCTAATTCTCTAAAACACTAAATTGAATAGATATCTGCAATTACAATACGCTTATTCAAGTTGAATTAACTATAGTATGCAATGATTATGGTTGGGTATTTATAGTTGCTATAAAAGAATAGGGTAAATAAATATATGGGCTTGGATGATGTCAATATAACAACATGAAATATTTTACATTATGGTTATATTGAAATGATATAGAAGTTGATGATTACCATGTATCTTCATTTATGATATGTCTGTTTAGAATGGGTTTCAACATGAAAAACATAGTTTTAGAAGTAGAAAGGAACTGATAGGATTATATAATTCAGAATTTAAAACATCGAATGGTGGGAATTGGAAACCTGGAATTTTTTATAGTGATTCCAAAGTTGACGCAAGCTATAAATTGAAGTGACATCCCTTCCCAAGAACAACTCATGAAATCACAAAAAATTATGATGATAGTGGAACAATATATGAAGTAAACACCCACTTCATTCAATGAATATTCAGAAACAATTATGGAAGAAGGGTGGATTAAATCCCTTTTAAAAATATTAAATGAAACACTATCTAGTATTGTTTAATGGTCAGTAATTTCAAGGATTAAGATGAGATAAATACCTTAGAATAAGATAAATTTATGAATATGTTTCATAAAAATTATTTTCCTAAGGTTGTTCTTCAAATTATTGATAAGTAATTACTTGATTTAAAACTAGATTATGAATATTCAATGGGAATTTATGATGAAAAATTCACTCGATTGGCATGGTGTTCCAAAATATTATTCATAATTTTGATGGAAAAATAAATCATTTTTACTATGTATTGAAACCATTTTACCGAAGAGCATTGGCCTTGCATGAATTAAAAAGTTATTTGAAACTTGTCCAATGTGATGTGAGGGTATAAATGGATGTGTTTTTATTATCAAATTTACTTTGAAAACAGTCATAAGAAGAGGTCCATGTGGCATGAAATGGGTAAAAAACATTCAAATAAATATAAAGGTAAGAAAATATTATTCCATGTTTATGGGAAGTGTGTTTAAATGAATCATAGTGATTTCAAAAACAAATTGTCGATGTTATTATAATGTGGTAATTTTTGAAATATGGCCTAATATTGAAATGAAAATTTCATTATATTTAATTATATTAAGAAAAATATAATGTATTATAAATACGGTGAGATGGGTAATTATTAAAATACATGCACAACAGAATGTTTTAATTATGAAATGCCACCAGATTATAAGTATAAAATTGTAGTGAAATAATTTATGACTCTACTAAAAGAAGTTGGACTATCCAATTAAGTTTTATCGTGTACTTTTTTTGGATATTTATTTTTTAATGTTCTTTTTCCATATAGGATTTATAAATTCCATTATTTCTAAATAATTATCTAGTAAATTGGATATTTTACATTTAGAAACGAAATCAGAACATATGGTAAAAAATGATTAGGAAATGTAAATAGTAAATAGAATTTTAAGAATCATCCTTTTCTTGTCTAATAAAAGTGATTACCTTTAATCATTATTGTTGTACCCTAGTAGAGTTTGAATTTATTCTCAAAAATGATTGGATATCTATTTACAATGATAATATTAATTGTAGATCCAAAGATTATTTTTTCAGTAATATGATTTATTTTCATATAAGAATAACCCATCCCCTTGATGATGTATCATTAAAATGAGAAACTATTAAAATAATTATATGATTTATATCTATTGTATATTTTTGTAAACAATAAATCAATTTATATTAATGATCTTCTAGTGGTAAATTAAAACTTTAATGTTTTTCCTAATGTGTTTTATAGCATAACACTTAATCAGGAATTTTAATTTTCTATTTAATAAGTGAATAATGCTAATCTAATTTTTAAACCCCATGATCTAATGGTTCATGTGGAACATCTATAATTTTAAATTCATTTATAAGAGTTGATTGATAAATGATTTTTTAAACATATCACTTCATAATGTGGTTCTCCTATTTTGTTTTTTTGAAAATAAATATTGTTCCATTAGACATTGAATTGATTATATGAATTTTAATAACATTACTGTTAAAAATAATTACGTATTACATTATATTGATTACTTTTTTGATCATCACCAAGGAGAATACAATTTTCAAAAATTTACATGGAATCTTGGTACAATTAGTGAATGGTGGGTGAGGATAAAATCACAAATACAACTTTACCAAGTAGATATGGTCAATATGTTGGTTGTTGTCTTTTATTATTATTATTTTTTGTTTTAAAAATTCTAAACATATCATGGAAAAAAATTTATATATTTTTTAAAAAACATATATCGCAAATAATTTATATGAAAAAGATAGAAGACGAATGTTTTGGTTGAAATTTGTTTTCTTGGTAACACTATAAATAAGGATTGAATAACGGTTGATACCACCAAAAAATGGGATGATGACTGGAAACGACCTGTATATGTTACTGATATTCACAGGTTTCTTGGACTATCTGGTTATTTCTGAAGGTTCGTTAGAAAATTTTCTTGCTTCTCTGGAGTTATAACTAAGACAACATGAAAAGGGGTTAAATTTATTTTGAAATAAGTTTGTATGTTTGTTTTTTTAAATGAAAATAATATTTTTGAATGATCCATTTTATCCACGCCTTCCCGAAATAGTAAATTTTATTAATGGGATGCCTCATTGAAGGGACATTATTGTGTTCTGATGCAGAATAATATTTTAATTTATTATGCATTAATACAACTGAAACTACATGAATTAAATTATCATACACATGATTTTTAGTTAGAAGATATGGTTTTAGATTTCAAAATTTTGAGTAATCAATTATATGGATCAAATTGTGAAATATTCATTGACCATAAATTTTTGAAGTATATAATTTCTAAGTAAGAATTGAACATGATGGAATTGTAATGGATCGGGTTTTTGGGGTCCATTACATGGTAAAAATCTGATATTTGAGGTGTTCTGGGGGGCCTGGAAGGCCATCCCAGCTTCTCGATGACTCCTAGTGGTAGCCTTGGCCTACCGGTAGCCTCGGCCTACAGGTATACCTATCCTACCTACGACTTTGGTATACCAGTACCCCTCCGCTACCGGTACCCCTCCGCTACCAGTGGCTCTCGGCTACAGGTGGCTCTCGGCTACCGGTGGATATCGGCTACCGATAGCTCTCGGCTACCAGTCGCTCTCATCTACTGGTGGCCCTTATCCACTGGTAGCTCTCTACCACCGGTCGCTCTCAACTACCGGTGGCTCTTGCCTACTGGTGGCTCTCGGCTACCGGTATCTCTCGGATACTGGTAGCACTAGGCTATCGGTAGCTCTCATCTACCCGTAGCTGTCACCAACCAGTAGTTCTCGGATACCGGTAGCTGTAGCCAACTGGTAGCTCTCGCCTACCCCCATGGGTTTTCTAGTAGATCCTCCTTATTGCGCAAATTGGTTTTTAAACCATTTTTTGACCAAATTAATTTTTTTAAAGCCCATTACTTCCAATTTAAATTAAATTATTTGTGAGGTACCCCCTTAAAAGAAAAACCTTTAGGTGTGAGTCGGTTTAAACCACCCTGGAAGGCAGGGACCCTTAAGTAGCATGTAGGGTGTCTCAGTCGCGTGGTCAACCCACGATCGCGCTTCTTACACGGTTTCGAGTTTTTCTTTCTATATCTTAACCGTCCCAAGAATGCTGTATCTCAGCCTTTATAACCAAAGGCTTCTCTATAGGTTTATTTTCTTGATCATCCTATGCTCAGAGTACCCTTCCTCCCGACGAGCCTACCCTTGTTGTGATGTTTTTCATTGATCACGTTCCATGGAGTGCCTGCCACTACTGTTTTCTTGTTTTCATGCGATGACTTAACATCGATCCTTCAAGTAAGGTCTTTTCTCCATCGCCTCTCCTTTCTGTGTATCATGCTGGGTGGGTATGATTTTTCCCCTATATAAATTGATAAAACCAAACTTAATGAAGATAATGAACTGACTATTTAAGAATGAAAGGGGGTGTGATTCGATGACCTATTGTGTGCTCTTTTATTGTTAATATATGTTGTTAATTATATGGGCCTATTCTAACTGAAAATCATGGTTGTTGGTGGTCTTTATCTGTTCACTAATGAACCTTTTGTTTTTTGATATTTAAATAACCGTAACATGGAATTGGTTAATTACGTATACTCAGTTAAATAAATTGAAAGCACCAGGATCAATCCTATTCTGTGATATCCCCGATTAAAACATTGTGGAATTGAAACCATGGAGTGTCTTAAATATTTTAAATATGAAAATGCCATCATGGTCCTGCCTTGTGTTAGTGGTAGCGGTTTGGTTGTTTCATTCACGGGCCGATTGCTGGGGTGATGCGGGTGGGGATGGGATCCCCTGTCGTTATACTTTTGATGGTTTTGAATTTCAGGCTGTCTGATTACATTGCGTATATCATGAATTGGGGTGGGATCCTATGTTGTTGAGAAACCGTTGGCTCTTGGATTTTGGGAACATTGGGCAGTATCTCCGGGTTCTCTTTGGTTCTAGTACTTCGATGGATCTCACTTATCCCGTTGTTGTTGTGACTCTTCATGAGAACCGGGTGTGAATGATTAAATTGTTGTTGACTGTAACTTTTTCCTTTAGTTTGTGCTTATACTGTTAGTTTTCCAGTATTGCAGAACTTTATTTAAATGAGATTAATTAAACATGGAAGCAAGATTTCCTTAAATGGGATTTGGTTCTGGGGGTGAGTTGTGACTCGGCTGTGAGCAGTGTGCTTCTTATGGATAGGGATGAGTGTTCTTGTTCTTGGATTGCCTTTGGAAACCCTCGGTTGGGTTGATTGTTTGTTACTTATACATATATTTGTAGTTCTTATGCTTCTTATTCATGCGCCAACCAAGATGAGCACTTAGTGACGAACACCCCCATTTCCTGGGGGATGGTGTTTTTCCAAACACATCTTTTAGTGGATGGTTAATAGCTATTTTTTTCTCCTTTTCATAGATATCCAAAGTATCATTGGGCAGGCTGTGATTGCTTGAGTTCCATTATTAGCCCAATAATCTTTGGGTGGGGTGGTTTTTGTGGTTGGTACAGGTGTTTATGGGCAGGTTGTTTCCCAATTATCTTCGGGAAGATGCCTAGGTGTAATTAGGTGTGATGGTAGCTTTCTGGCCTAGGTGTCTTCGGGTGTGGCAGTGGTTGTTCTGGCCTAGGAGTTTGTAGGGATTGTTACGTGAGATTTTTTGTGGCCCAGGTGTATGCGGGTGGGATAGTGGTTGTGGCCCAGGTGTTTTCGGGCGAGATATGTGGTTGTGGACCAGATGTGTGTGTGTGGGTGTGGTAGTGGGACTGGGGTGAGAATGACAGGATTGGTTCGATACATATGATGTCTTCAATAACCAGTGGGAAAGCAGCACGAGGTACCCAAACATCGATGTTCTATTACGATACTTTACTTGACTTGCGTTATTTGGGGAGTGTGCCTTGGTGAGGCTTGGGTGGATAGTTTAACTTGTTAGGTGTTTTGTTTTCTCTTTTTCCACGGGGCATTAGAATGTCTCCTTAGTTGTGCACGAGATTCATTAGTTTTCCCTAATGAGTGTACTTGTATTCTCACCCTACATATATAAAACTGCTTTCCGGTTTCCATGAGGACTTCAGGGATTGTGAAGAGCCGTACTAGCTTGGACCTTTGGGGTAGTTCATGTTGTTGTTTTCCTTTTCTTGGAATCTTTTCACCTTTGAGGTTTTCTGACTTGTATCTTTTACCTTTGAACATGCATATGGGAATGGTTTACTTTTAGCCATACATGCACTTTCAGTTTTGGTGTTGTGGGATTCACTATATTATCTCCCGACCGTATTAAAATAAAAGGGGAAATACCTTATATTTAGTGTCTGATTATGTACCCTTGGTGCTGGTCGCCAATCTGGGACCTATTGAAGGTGGGTTTCAGGGGTCATTATCTCTCCATCAACTTAATGAAGGAAGGTCTTGGAAATCTGTTGACCCTTCCTTCTTTTTGGTGAAGTCGGGTCATGAAAGAAATGTATCAGAGGAACATGTTGAGAGATAGGATGGAGTCTAGAGTTAGGAATAGTGAGGATTGCATGGGATGGTAGGGAAACAATGTTGGATGACCTTGGTGCGTGAATTAGTCCAGGGAAGACCAGCTAGGACACATGATTTTAGGTCCCCCCGTGATCTGATGCAAGGACTCACGACCTACCGAATGTACAAGTGAGGCCACGTTGATTGCAGGGTAGAGACCCTAGGAAAGATACATGCATCATAATGACTTTTTTTCATGTTTCGGGGATGTTTTGGGAATTTGAAATAAATAATAAGTTTAAGAAGTTTTAAGATTAATATTATGAACTACTTGGGCTTAGGCATTCTTTGTAAATCTTGCAGTTATGGCACCCAGGAGACAACCTCATGTTGGTTGGGCGATCGAGGCCCAGGAGGTTGACTTGGCCGATCAGCGGAGGGCTGATAGAGAAGAGGAGGACGACCTGTGGTAGAAGACACTTTGATCCTTCCAGCGACAAACCCTCGAGAAGAACGAGGCCATCACCTTTAACATGAAGACAAAGGGCTGGCTAGAAGAGTTGTTGATAGAATTAGGCTTTATTAGGGCTCTGACGAAGTACTGGGTTCCTCTTGCCGTGAGCCAGTTGTGGGGAGCAGCGCGTCAGTGGTTGACGCTCTACATGGGGGAGAGGAGAGAGGCTGAGGTGGCATGGGCAGATTTCGAGAAGGAGTTCCGGGAGGATTTCTTCTCTTATAAGATGAAAGATGAGAAGAGGCAGGAGATAATCTCCCTCTAGAGTGAGAGTATGCTAGTAAGGTACCTAGGGATCATGTTCAAGGATCTCCTCCACTTTGCTTCAGACATCTTTCTAGATGAGGAGTCTCGGGTGAGACATCTGGACGAGGCACTCCGACCTTCCCTCCAGTATATTGTTACCCCCTTCACCTTGCCGCCATACATGGAGGTCCAGAAAGAATGCAGAGGTGGTGGAGAGGATGCAAACGTTGGGCGGTGTGTCACGAGAGAGGATTCAACTAGGCCCATCAAAGGGAAAGGCCGTCATCCCCAAACCTCCAGCATCGGGACCCTCTAGGTTCTGACCAGCAGGGAGCAGGCCGCAACAGTTCCAATTCCGGTCCCCTGGTCCTTGCCCTTTCCCTTTGGGCCCAGGACCGAGGTGATTCATCTAGGGGAGACATGGACATCTCTCAAATCAGTGACCAGACCGAATACAGTGCGACGGTGGCAGACAGGCCCAGCACCCGCCTCAGCAGCAACTGCCAGCTAGGCCCTTCCAACAGCAGCAGTCGGGGCAGCGAACTCTCGTTCCTCATAGGGAATATGTTGCAGGGGGAGGCTGACCTCAAAGCGCTCCTTAGTTACCTCGACCAGGGTGTGGTCTGGGAGGTGGCCGACAGCCGAGGGGCAGAGGAGCTGGGCGTGGACAGTTTCACTCCACAGAGGTAGTAATTCCAGCAGGACCGGATGTTGTTCGAGGTACGATCAGTTTGTTCAGTACCATTTCTTGCGCCTTGTTCGATACCGGAGCTCCACACTCCTTTGTTTCACCCGGTCTGGCCTGTGCTTTTGTTCTAGATGTCGAGATACTTCCTATTCCCCTAGTGTTGAGCACTCTAGTCGGAGGTCAGACCAACTTTTTATATGTTTGTAGAGGATGTAGACTGAATATAGGGCCAGATCAGTCAGTCAGGGATCTACTACTGCTATAGATACAGCCATACGATGTCATCCTATGCATCGAATGGTTGTTCTCTATGTGTGCCATTATCGACTACTTCTGAGGAAGGGTTGTGTTCTTAGACTTGGGCAGCTGATCTGTTACTTTAATAAGAAAGCATAGTGGCTAGAAGGACAACAGCCGAGAGGAACCCCTCTTCTCCTTGTTAGTCGAGTAGTCAGTAGAGTCAGTGGATGCTGAGATGGTGGGGGTATCAGGGATCGTCAGTGATTTTATGGACGTCTTCCCTGAGTAGGTGATGACTCTACCCCATCGATGTGATATTGAGTTTGGGATAGACTTGAAGCATGGTGCTTGTCCGATTTTGATGGATAACTACCGGATGGCGCCCTCAGAGTTATGGGAGTTGGGAATTCATATTGACGATCTGATGAATAAGTGTTTTGTTCGACCGAGTGCATCACCGTGGGGTGCTCTTGAGTTGTTTGCGAAGAAGGCAGATGGCGGTCTAAGGCTGTGCATATAATAAAGGTGGCCAAATCATGTAACGGTCAATAATTGCTACCCTCTTCCCAGGATAGACGATTTCTTTGACCAGCTGAAAGGGTCAGGATAGTTCTCGAAGTTCAACCTGTGGTCTGGGTATCAACAGTTGAGGGTAAAGTAGAGAGGCATCTCGGAGACGACCTTCAGGTGCAGATATGGGCACTTCATGATTGTAGTCATGCCTTTTGGTTTTTCGAATGCTTTGGCTATGTTCAGGGGGCTTATGAACTCCGTCTTCCGGGAGTATATGGATAGGTTCATAGTTTTTTTCATTGACAATATCCTGATCTACTCAAGATCAGAGGACGACCATGCTGAGCACATGAGGACGGTTTTGGAGGTCCTCCGATAGAAACAACTCTATGGGATGTTGTCAAAATGCAAGTTCTGGACATGAGAAGTGCACTTCCTAGGGCACGTAGTGTCCGAGAAAGGAGTAGATGTGGACCCATCATAGTTTTAGGCGACTGTTTCTTGGGAAGCACCCAATAATGTGGAAAAGGATTGTAGTTTCCTCGGGCTGGCAGGTTACTACCGGAGGTTCGTAACCATCTTCTCTCGAGTTCCGGCACCTTTGACGGCCTTGACCAAGAAGGACCAGTTTTTCATGTGGAGTGAGTAGTGTGAGACATCCTTCAGCTATCTGATGGAGAAGTTGGTTAGTGACCCAGTGTTGAGACTACCAGATGAAGGGGAAACATATGCGTTTTTTTGTGATACTTTAGGGCAAGGACTCGGATGTGTGTTGATGCAACGACAAGGGGTGATCTCTTCTAGGGCTAGGCAGCTACTTCCTCATGAGTGTATTTATGCCACCCACGATCTGGAGCTTCTAGTGGTCGTTTTCACACTAAAGTGGTGGTGGCATTACCTCATCAGAGAACACTTTGTGGTCTTCAAATATCACAAAATCTTGAGTTGTATCTTCTCCCAACGAGACCTAAACATATGGAAGAGAAGGTGGATGGAGTTACTCCAAGATTACAACTTCAACATTTCTTACACTTCAGGAAAATGGAATTTAGTGGCTGATGATTTGAGTCGGAGTTCACAGAAGGATGAGGTTCGAGGGTCAGCAGACACTTAGAAGGCAATGGAGGAGTTGGATGCCTTGCACCTGGATGTGAGGATGTATAGTGGTAGATGTTTCCTGTATCAGATGACAGTAAAGTCTTATCTTTTGCGGAAAGTGGAAGAGTCTCAGTGGGGAGACCCAGAGTCTGAAGTGATGCATGACCGAGTTGACCAGGGAAATGCTCGGATAGGGTGGATAGAAGATTGTCAAAATTAGATGCTCTTTCTAGGTAATATGTTTGTTCTAGAGGCGATTCGTGGTAATGTTCTTACTGAGTTCCACAACTCACCCTTAGCAGTACACCCAAGAGTTTCCAAGATGTACAAGGCTCTGAGGAGACTGCTCTGGTGGCCCAGAGTAAATCGAGCTGTGGCAGAGTTTCTGTCCAAGTGCCTAGTGTTTCAGCAGGTAATGGCTAAACACCATGTTGCATACGGGTTGTTGCGACCATTAGATGTCCCCAAGTGGAATTTGTAAGATCCTGATGGATTTCGTCACGGCACTACCCAAGGTGAAAGGGGGATGCAACGCCATCTAGGTAGTAGTGCACCACTTGACGAAGTCGGCTCACTTTCTGGCGATGAAGGAGTTGAGTGCAGTGGATGCTCTAGCACGGAAGTATGTGGATGAGGTAGTGCGGTTACATGGAGTTCCAAGTTCCATAATCTCAGACATGAATGCACATTTTACCTCAAGAGTCTGGAGGGGTTTGTAGTATTCTTTCAGCATCCAGTTGTGCCTTAGCACTACCTTCCACCCCCAGACAGATGGGAAAACAGAGCGCACCGTCCAGAACCTGGAAGATATGCTACGAGCATGCATTCTGGACTTCAGGGGATCATGGGTCCGACACTTGCCCCTGGTAGAGTTCTCCTACAATAATATCCATCAATCTACCATTGGAATGGATCCATTCGAAGACCTATATGGAAGGTTGTGTCGCTCATCCGTGTGATGGACTGAGGTCGGGGAAGCAGGTGTTCTTGGCCCGGAGGTGGTGTAGAGAACGAAAAAGAAGTTTCAGCTTATATGAGAAAGGATGAAGGTGGCTCAGGACCGACAGAAGTCATATGACCATGATAGGAGGAGACCCTTGGTGTTCGAGGATGGGGACCGCGTGTTTATCCCTGGTTCATTAGACCCTTAGAAGTGCTGCAGCTGGTCGGTGAAGTGGCTTATTAGCTAGCGCTACCACCTCCGCCACTGAGGATAAACGATGTATTCCATGTGTCCCACCTTCGTCGATATCTACATGACGACTCCCACGCCATCAATTGGGGAGAGTTAGATGTCAAAGACGATGCGAACTTCATAGAACGACCAATCACGATCGAGGATCATAAGGAGAAAGTTCTTTGTGGATGAACCATCCCCTTGGTTCAAGTGTTGTGGAGGCATGGTGGCATGGAAGAGAGCACATGGGAGCGGGAGGCCTAGTTACGCATTCAGTACCCAAAGCTATTTTGACATCCTGGTTGTTTTTGTTTTGATCCTCAAGATATTGTACCTTGTGCTTTAATATATGAAATGATTGTTTTTCATAGCTATTAGATGATCTGTTCCCTGTTCTATGGGAGTACTGTATCATAGCCTTTATAACCTAAGGTTTCTCCCTGGGTTTCTTTTCTCGATCATCCGGTGCTCGGAGTGCCCTTCCTCCCAACGAGCCATACCCCTGTTGCGAAGTTTTCCTTGATCACGTTCCATGGAGTTCCTACCACTCTTATTTCTATTTTACATGCGAGGACTTAACGTCAATCCATCAAGTAGGGGTTTTTCTCGTTCACCTCTCCTTTATGCGTATCATGGGGGGTGGGTATACTTTTTCCCCTGTGGAAATTGTTGAAACCGAACATAACAAATATCATGAACTAACTTTTAAAGAATGAAAGGGGGTATAATTCAATGACCTGTTGTGTTCTCTTATATTGTTGATATATATTATGAAATATACAGGCCTATGCTCACTAAAAATCATCTCCGTCGGTGGTCTTTCTCTGTACACTAATGGACCTTGTTTTTTTTGGATATTTGAATAACCATAACATGGAATTGGTTAATTACTTATACTTGGTTAAATAAATATAAAGAACCAGGATCAACCCTTTTCTGTGATAACCACTGTTAAAGAATAGTGGAATTGAAACCATGGATTGTGTTAAATATTTTAAATCTAAAAATGAATGCATGGTCCTGCCTTATGTTGGTGGTATCTTTTCGGTTGTTTCTTTAACGATCCAATTGATTGGCGATGCGGGAGGGGATGGGATCGCCTGTCTTTATACTTTTGTTGGTGAGAATTTGAGGTTGTGTGATTACTCTTCTTATATCAAGAATTGTGGTGGGATTCTCTGTTTTTGAGAAACTATTGGCTCTTGGATTTTGGGAACATGGGGCTGTATCTCGGGTTTTTCTTTGGTTCCAGTTCTTTGAGGGATCTCACTTATCCCTTTGTTGTTGTGACTTTTCAAGAGAACCGGGTGTGAAAGCATAAGTTTTTGTTCACTTTAACTTTTTCCCTTAGTTTTTTATTATGATGTTAGTTGTCCAGTAGTGAAAAAAATTATTTAAATGAGATTACTTGAACATGGAAGCAGGAATAGCTTAAATAGGAATTGGTTCTGGGGGGTGAGTTGTTACTCGACTGTGAGCAGTGTGCTTCTTATGAATAGGGACGAGTGTTCTTGTGCTTGGATTGGCTTTGGAAACCCTTGGTTGGGTTGAGTGTTTGTTAAATATACATTTATTTGTTGTTCTTATGTTTCTTATTCACGTCCCACCCATATTGAGCACTTAGTACCGAACACCCCCATTTCATGGGTGAGGGTGTTTTTCCAAAAACTTCAATTAGTGGCTGGTTATTTTCTCCTTTCTGCTCCCTTTCCCGGATAGACCAAGTATCTTAGAGTAGGCTATAATGACCTGCGGTCCATTATTAGCCCACGAATCTTTGGGCGGGGTGGTTGCGGTGGATGTCCCAGGTGTTTATGGGCAGGTTGTTTCCCATGTATCTTCGGGATTAGGCCCATGTGTCTTCGAGCGTGATGGTAGAATTCTATCCCACATGTCTTCGAGTGTGGCAGTGGTTTTTCTGGCCTAGGTGTTTGCAGGAATGGTTACATTAGATTTTTGTGGCCCAGGTGTCTGTTGGGGGATAGCGGTTGTGGCCAGGATGTTTGCGGGTGGGATGTGTGGTTATGGCCCAGGTGTTTGCAGGCGGGTGTGGCATTGGGACTGCGGTGAGAATGGTGGGATTGGTTCGATGCATAGAATGTCTTCAATAACCAGTGGGAAAGTGGCGCGGGGTACCCAAACATTGATGTGCTATTACTATACTTTACTTGACTTAAGTTATTTAGGGAGTGTGCCTTGGTGAGGCTTGGGTGGATAGTTTACCTTGTTAGGTGTTTGGTTATATATTTTTTCACGGGGTATGATAATGTCTCCTCACTTGTGCACGAGATTCTTTGGTTTTCCCTATTGAGTGATCTTTTATGCTAACCCTATGTATATAAAATTTCTTTCAGGTTTCCAGGAGGACTTTGGAGATCTTGCGGAGCCGTACTATCTTGGACCTTTGGGGTCATTGCTATTGTTTTATTTCCTTTTCTTGGTATCTTCTCACCTTTTCGGTTTTGTGACTTCTATCTTTTACCATTGAACATGAATGTGGGAATTTTTTACTTTCATCCGTACATTCACTTTCAGTTTTGGTGTTTTGGGATTCACTATCTTATCCCTCGATCCTTTTAATATAAAAAGGGTAATGCCTTCCATTTTTTGTGTGATTCCATACCCTTGGTGTTGGTCGCCTCTCCGGGACCTATTGAAGGTGGGTTTCGGGGGTCATTATCTCTTCTTCAACTAAAAGAAGGAAGGGCCGGGAAATCTGCTGAGCCTTCCCTCTATATGGTGAAGGTGGGTTATGACATCAATGGAGATTTCTAGAAGTGAAAAATAATTATTATTTCATAATCAGTTACAATACCAAAAAAGAAAAAATTGTTGGTTTCCCAGATTCTAAAATATAATGCAATATTTACCATGTTATTTTTAGAACATGACCACTTGATTAATGATTTGATGGATTTTGTCTTCGATGTTTTTCTCGTAGGAAATTAATCTCTTTTGTTTCTTGTGTCAGGGAAACAATCTCTTGGAGGAAGAATTGAGAAATTTTATAAAGAAGACATAGGATTGCATAAAAAGGTAGATTTTGTTGGGAAATGATTTTTTCATGAATTTAATGTTGATAAGGATTGTTTTTTGAGATTTGGGAAGTAGTTATGTGTTCCTTATAATTCTCAGTTAATGAAATAATTGTTATGTGATTCTCATGGTCCTCTATTTTTAGTTCATCCTAGAATAATTATTATGTACAATTAACTTCATGAGAGTTAATAGTGAGATGGAATGTATATTTAAATTGATGGTTATAATATGAAATGGTTTACTTGACACCAATATAAAGAAAAGTAAAAACTACCATATGGGTTGTTTATCCTTTTTTAGTGCCATATTGGAAATGAGAATATATAATCGTGGTCTTCAAGATGAGAATATACATTACTTATCAAGGAAATAATGCAATTTGGATTACTATTTATCATATTACAAAATCAGTACACATACATTCTATTCGAGACTCCCTTTCTGTAGATCATATTTCTCGAATATACCTTAATGAGATATTCAGGTTACATTTAGTTCCTATTTCCATTGTATTTGACCGTGACGTGTGTTTGAATTATAACTTTTGGAAAGGATTTCAGAAGTTGCGGGGAACTAAGTTAAACATCATCACTACCTTTATTCCCTAATATGATGGAAATAATGTGTAAAAAATTCATATGTTGGTGGATTTTCTATGATGTAGTGCAATATAATACCAGGGATGTTGGGATCAATATATTTCATTAATTTTGTTTTCATAAAATAATTGCATTAATTAATCAATATAAATAGGGATTTTTGAGGCATCATATGGAAAGTGGTGTCAAACTCTATTAGTTTGGGATGATATAAAGTAAATAAAGGTTATGGGTCTATAATTAGTAGATTATGTGGCTAAATATATATATATGATATAGTAATTGATGAGGATAGCTGAGAGTACGTGGAAAAGTTATGCATATTCTTCGAGGAAAGACATTTCATTCAAGGTAGGTGATAATATTTCTCTTATAACCTATCCTTCGAAAGTGTTATGCATTTTGGAAAGAAATGATTTCCAATCCCACAGTTCATTTGACCGTAGAAAATCATGGAGAATGTTGGACAAGTTTTTTACTAAGTATCTTTCAAATCAAGTTTATCTAAATTATACTACACTTTTCATTTTTTTATTGTTGATAAAATATGTGCCATATTCCACCGAAATTTTGATCCATGAAGAAGTTCAGTTTGAAGAGAACCACTCTAATGAAGATAAATCTATCCAGATTTTATCTTTTAGAGAAAATGTATTGTGGAATAAGGTAATCCACCAGGTTAAGGGTTTATAGAGAAACCACATGGTTCATGAAGAAACATGATAATATGAAAATGGTGTGAAAAAAATTATTCCTGACTTTATTGATACATAAATAAAAATAGAAGGGTTAAATTTTCAAATAGTGTGGATAATTTAAAAACCTAGGTACGTAAAAAATTTATGTTTTTCGTTCTGAAATTAAACAATAAAATCCATTGTAATTGTTTTATAAAAAATCGGCCATCATTGAAATTATGGAATCTATACCAATATAACAATAACATCACCTATTAGAGTATAAATAAAATATATAAATCATATATGTGAAAATATGATATAGCTATATCATTGAATATGTAAATAAATTTTTTGAAAATGATAAATTAGTTGTTCGTATTTTTGTGACACATTGTTTTTTATTTACAATTTTATAATTAATATAAATACATAAAAGAATATATATCATCATAAAATATATTAATAAATTAATATTTTGTTTTCTAATGATTATAAGATCATTTTATGAGACAATAATTAATTTTCTAAAGTGTTATAAAATAAGTTATAGTTTTAAAATTGGTATTTATTGAATAAATAATGATTTTAATTAAAATTGAAAATTATATACGTAATTTCTTTTTTCAAAAAAAAGTTTATTTTTGGATTCTACATGTAAAATAATATCTATAATGAATTTTTAGGATATTTCTAAAATATTGGAAATTTGGATGAATAGTGAAATATAATAATTTATGGTATATATTCATTATAAGATAAATACACTATTTCTTGTGTCGTTTCTATTGAAATCATCACAATCCTGAACTACCCTTCATTATATTATTATCTTTAGTAATAATTCTAATCCAATTTATATTCTTGATCCCAATTATTAATCTACTGAATAAAATACTCAAAAAAACTCCTCAATAATCCAATATAAATACCACCTCTTCTCATCACATATCAAATCCCATTATGTTGTTTAACATATATCCAAATCCCTTCTCATGCGTCTTCCTCATGTTCAATAACTTATGGTTTCACCGAATGACCAAAACCAAGGGCCTTAAGGTGGTTCTCAACGAGATGACTTCAAGAGGTAAAATCCTCATTTTTTTTGTTTATTTTAATTAAATTTTTCTCTTTTCATATTTAATAATCACATAACATTGTCAAAATGAAAATAATATTCCATTATATTATATATAATGTAATTTTATCATTTTCTAGATAAAAAATAATCATCAATCACTTTCTACTCATCCTTTTATTCTTAAAATTAGAATATCATCGATAATGTGTGATTTATCAACAATGTGGATGATACACATTAATATTATATTACCGCCATCAAGGGTGGTCATAAATATACTGTAATGGTTAAATAATATGATATTACACATATTCTGTGTTATATAATGTAATAAAACCAATGTATTGTAATGATAAAAATAAATGAGTTTTTGATAGTCATAAAAACATTCAAGATAAATGAAATCATATTCACTATCATTTTATCTAATGAATCATCATTATATCAAAAAGAAATTTTATATGTAAAGATTTAAAATTTAGGAAAATAAATTTCAGCATTTCATTCCACTACAATAGTATTTAATCCAATTGAAAAAAATCCATAATAATCCACCCAGGTAAACAATGAAATAAATGCACCAGAAAGAATGAAAATAACAATATATAATTGATAAATGGGTGGAAATATGATTTAAAAATATCAGATAAGAAAATATAAGTATTTAAAATTATCAATAATATATTAATAACTTCTACAATGAATTATACATGATTTTTTTATCACCATTATAGTTATACAAAATTGAGGCAAGGGACCTTTCTTAAAAAATTTCTATTAAACTTTCTATTTTGAAAAAAATAAAATAGAATGTTTTTATGATGAATGTATTCTTATTTTATGACTATGTTATGGTTCTTGAGAATTTTTTATGATTTATGGTGGTAACTATATCTCTGTAAAATCCATTGGTTAAGTTTATACTAGTAGATTATCGTATGGTTACTCCATTTGTAACTGAAATTGTAACACCATAAGTTAGCCCTGAGGATTATAGTGTTATGTAGACAAGATGGTTATACTATAAGGTACCCTTTTTAAAGACCCTGACCATAGTATCCAAGATACAATATATAATTACATTAAAATATGATACAAACAAGGTACACACATACCAAATGGACAAGTAGTTTTGTAATTTGGGTAACCATATTACATATATGAACTATTCATTATTGAATGAAATGAAATACAATATATCAACTTATTTTGAATCACATAAAAAATCTTTTTCTATTCCATCAACTCATTCATAATACACATATTCTAATCCTTGTAAAAAATAATACATAAAAAATGGGTGATATGAAATGATTAGTAAGGGTATTAAATACCCTGAAAGTATAAATAAACAATAGGTCATGGTAAATGACTAAAAACACACTACATTAAAAGTAAAAATGAAAATAATATCAAAGAAATATAACTAAATAATTAATGAAATAACAATACATTATCATGGATATAATACTATTTGAATAATCACAAGTACCATTAATTATTAGTTTCGTAATGAGGAAATGTATTATGTTGGACATCATAACCATACCCTTAAAGCCTCATTCCAAGACCACACATAACTGAGTAAAAACCCAAACTAGTTTGTCTCCTAAGACCTACTAATGCCTCAAGGGGATATAGTGGTCCTCACATGAAGTCCAATGTATTAATCATATTAAATGGATGAAACATAATCAACATATACATTCATATTTATACTAATATATGAAATATATATAACTTTACCAATTCCATAAACATAAACACTAACCATTCAGAGAAAAATAGTGAATGGAATCAATATAGCACATCTAGAGATAAAATAATAATAATTGTTTAAATAATTGAAAGTATATTATATCAGTAAAGATTAATCCCAATTAAATATAAGAGTCTATATGAATGTTGAAATAGATGAAAAATACTTTTACTAAATCATCAAGTAATTTGTTAGAGAAATACTCTTTTTTTCATTGCAAAGAAGAGTTATTTGGAAAAAATCATTGTATAAACCCAGAAATGAACTAACATAGTTATTCAGGATTTTTTTTATTAAAATAATAATTTTTTAATAATGATTATAGAGGGAATTTGAAAATGGGTAAGAAAACGTAATGGTTCTCTTTAATCAGGCTTATGTATCCATAATGATTGAGATGGGGACCTTATAAAACATTAATTTTCATAATATAAAAGAATAATTGATATGAATACATTAGTTTGGAACATATAATCAAAATTTAAAGTATTTATATAAATGAAACGAAGAATAAAATAGGTGTGTGGAAGTAGAAAGCTCAACCTGGATAAAAATGGTGGTTCGGGGATAAACTTATACCTCTTGTCCAAATATGTTATTCACATGACAAAATTGTCTTGGAATGTGAAATAAGACTCATAAATAATATAATTAAAAACCAAATATAGATGTATTTAGATTATTAAAATTTTATTTTGTTCATGTATAGCCTTTTTTATGTTATAATTGATTTCTACCATCCACGAGTGTTCGTTTCCTTCAATCCAAGATCAGTTTGCATGGTTAAAAAATTAAAATTTATGTAAAATGGGTATAATTATAATGAATTGGAATTAAATGTTATTTATCATAAAATAAATGTGTAATTCTTAATGGTTATTATTATATTTCCTCATTTTAGGATCAGCCAATATATATCATTTTAATGATAATCTCCTTCTTAATTTTAGTGGGTTTTCGATCACAATGAATTAGTTTTGTTCAATTATTTCATATATTGTATATAAAATCATTCTAGAACATTAAATGATATAGAAGAAATATTTTAATATCTGTATCAATAGTAAAAATGGTTCCATGACAAAAAATTAAATATAAATCAAAGAATGAATGTTCACTGTCCATGAAGGTTATATATTGGCACATCTCATATGATGATATTGTTTTCAAAATAAAATAGAAATAAACTACAAAGATTAGAAATTCATATTCCATTATCATGATATAATTGAATTATATATATGGTAATTGAGATATCATGATATTTTGGACAGTGTAGGTGATTAGAGGATAAGAAAAGAAAATAAGATGAAATGAAATTACAAGAGAAAAGAAGAGGGTTTAACTCAATAATTATCCTCCTTGAAAACCACCTTAGGGAAATGGGTTTTAGACATTTGGTTGGACCAAGAGATCCTTAATGTGGGTTATACACAAGGGAATAATATTTGGGAATAATATTGGAAATATTAAAGGCTTATAGTTTTGAAGAGAAGAGGGGGGAATGGTTGTACTTATAGTGGATTAGAGGGGTTATATCTCCCCATGTTATTTATTATTTAATTATTTTTATATTGACATGAAAGAGTGTCGATTCATGTTAATAAATTTATTTAAAATTTTATGTGGGTTAGAAAAAAGGGTTTTTACATCATTCATGATATTAGGAATTGTGTATTTAGCTTAAAATTTATAAATACAGTAACTTACCAAATTTTACTATTCATAAATAATTCAACTACTTTTGAAAAATCACAAAAAATTAGCCTAAGAATTTGTAGAATCATAAAATGAACTCCATTTTATGAAAATAATTTTATAAATATTATAAATTTATGTTTAAATCAATTTCAGAAGTTACTTGAAAAATATTGATTTTAATATTATAACTCATTTAATAACACATTGAAAAATTAAATTAGGTCTCATAAATTTATCTAATAATCACAAGACAACAAAATATTAAATTATAAACACATATTTTGAAAATAAGTTTTATTTAAAATAATTATATTAATTATAAAATTGGAGATCAATATTTATGACTTACGAAAATACCGACAATTAAATAATTTTTTTTGAAATATTTATTTAATTATATAATATTATAATAATATAAAATTGTAACTTATAATATGCCTTAATTGTATCCATAGTTAAATAAGAGAGGATAATATTCTTTTTTTAATATTAATATTCATATGAAAATCATTAGTATTCCAAATGTTTAACTTACTACTCGTTCTGAATAGTCTATTTAATTTATATAAACACCTCTTTTCTCATATATTATTTATTTATAATCATTTTATTATGTAAAAATGATATTTTTCTGATTTATACTACATAACCAATTTATATGAAGGTAAACTCCATTTATAAAATTATAGTTTATTGTATTATCCACTCCTATAAACATTCCATCCTTAAAATTTCTAGATAAGCAGCCACACAATATTATTTTTCTTGTTCTTAATCATATTCTCCTCAAGATCCCATATAACCACTGAAATTTTATGATTTTTCCAAATTACCTTTACCTATCGAGTCATCTAATTCCTAAACACCTATTATTTGGTGTCTGGAATCCAGATATGCTCTTAATAATAATAGATGTCAAGATACAATTCTACTCCTTTATAAGTAAATACATGTTATGGGTTTGTCTTATAAATCCTCAATAAAGAGTCATGGAACCCCTTTTTTACTATTGAAAATCATGGTGTCATAGGCAAATAATATTCCCTAGCTCCAACTATCTCAAGTATTTGAAAAGTATTAATGTTCCAAGGGATTGATTTTTCTTTGCTTCCAAATATTATAACTCCCTTACATTGAGACACTATCAGTAAAACATAATCTCCCACTTCAAAATCCAAATCATTAATTTTATTATCGACACAGATTTTTTTATTTCTATTCACTACATTGACATGGGATTCCATAGACTTTTCCTTTTTTGTTGTTACATCTATAAGCATTAAGCCTACAAGCTTACTTTCACCAACCTCATCCCATCATGTTGTTGTGCGACATATAATTCTATACAATTCCTTATATGGTTCCTTTTGAATACTAAAATGAAAACTATTGTTGTAGGATAACTCTACCAAAGGATTTTACTGATCCCACATAACATGAAAGTCAGGTGAGAAAGACATCAACATGGCTTCTAAAGTGTGGATCATCCTTTTAGGGTACTCATTAGTTGTAGGGTGATAACTAGTATTCCAATTAATTTCACTATCCCGAATATTATGATGACTTTTATAGAATTTCGATGTAAATCATGGAACATGGTCTGAAACTATTGAATGATGTTCTTTACGAAGTCCTACTACTTCATTAATGTATCATCATGTAAGGAGATCTTGCGGAAAATCCTCCCTTATAGTGATAAATTGTGCATATTTCTATCTCAATCCACAATTACCCATATTGCATCATTTATTATTAGAGTTTTGGGCAATTTAGTCTCAAAATATATAGTGATTTCATCCAATTTCCATATAAAAATTGGAACTAGTTACCTGAATCCTCCAGGACATTGTCGTAAAACATTCATATGATGAAAGACTAAATAGATTGATACACAATCATCAATTTTACTCTTCATTTTATCCCACCATAAATGTTCCTTCAAATCACTATACATCACAGTGCTATCAGGGTGCATAGGGAAATTCAATCTATGAGAATCATCCAATAAATAACTTTTTAGAATGGGTATAAATGTAACACATAAAATCCTCCGAAAATTCATAATTCCATCTTCATACATGAATTATTCCAACATCCCATTATAGAAAGCATTAATTTTCATTTGTATATTGTCATATTTAGGATGAGAACATTTAATCATTTACAATAATGATGGGTGGGAATCCAATTGAATATTTAGTGGTGTTTCACATAACATAATAATTCTCATAATCATCTGTCATATATCCATGTACATGTGATCCTTATTAATTATAATTTTGTTCATAACTCCATGGTCCTTCCAACTCAGTTCATTTTATACCATAGTCTCTTTCCTTGGATGGTAGTGTATTGAAAAATCATATTCCTTGAGTAGCTAAAGACATCTCATTTTCCACATGTTGTGTTCACTCTATGAGAATATATATTTCAAAAACTTCTGACCAATATATATCTCACATCTCTCATTATGGAGATAATTCCTCCATAAAATCAGAGAATATATTTCATCCACTTACTCATGATCATTAGTTGGTTAGTACTATTCATAATTTTTTATATTCCTTGATGCATAGGAAATAACTTTGTCATTCTCTATATGAAAATAGAAAAGTATTTTCACTGATGAATCACTTTAAATCACAAATATTAAATTTCCCTAAGTAGGTTCAATATTGGAGAATTCAATAACTTCTTATTCAATTCATCAAAACATTCTTAACATTTCATTGTCCATACACACTTTTCCCCTTTATGAGTAATCTGGTTTAATGGTTTACCTAATCGAGAAAAGTTCTAAATGAAATGTCGATTAAAAATTGATAAACGAGTAAAACAACGTACTATGATTATGTTCATGGAATGACCCATTCATCATGTTCTTTTTTCATCATAGGTTCCACTAAGATTCCGTCCTAAGAGACAATAAGGTCGTGAAATGGAACAATTTGAAACCATAAATCATACTTAGTAGACATCCCATATAACTCATTTATTTTATGATTATTCATGACAATGAATATGTGATCCTCATGATCTTCTTAACATTTTATGTATACCAATATATCATTAATAAATACTACAATGTGGTCACCAAGATATTCCTAGAAAACTATATTCATTAGATCAATTAAAATAGAGGGTTAATTAGTCCGTCCAAAAAGTATTATTGTCAACTAATAATTCCATTTCCTGGTTAGAAATTTTTTCTGAGGAATATCTTCCTTCTACACATGGAACTGATGATATCCAGATAGATGTTCTATCTTTAAAAAATATTGGTTTCTATGAAGTTGATAAAATAAATCATCACTGAGAGGAAGATGATATTATTTCCTTATCATAATAGAATTGATTTTCATATAGTGAATACGTAGCCTCTTGGATCCAACATTCTTCTTGACAATGAAAATAGGGAATCCCTAGAGAGAAACACTAGGTAAGATACAAAATTTATCACTAATTAACTCTATTTTTTTCTTTAATTCCACTATTCCATGTAGGGTTGTTATATAAAGATTTATTTATATGATAATTACAGCAGGAATTGAATTAATATAAAAATAAATTTCCCACTCTAGAGGATTCCCATGTAAATCCTTTGGACATACAACAGTGTATTCACAAAAAAGGTACATAATAATTTGAATATTTATTTACCCACCCATAGATATTATTTTACCTTCCCCCAACAAATTTCATTCATAATAACTACTGGGGGTGGATATAGAAAAGAATCAGAGGGAGAGGTTTCTTCTATAATGATAAGGGACACTACACCATCCTCAAAAATGAAAACGCCTTCCATATTTCAATTTTTTTCACATCATAATTTTTATTCCAATACATACAAGAAATTATAACAAATTAAATAAGAGCTATTATTATAAGTTTATCCTCAAAATCATGTTTAGGTGTCATAAAGAGGACTGAATGACACATATTTATTGTAATGATACATCCCTTAAGAGTTTGGACTAACGAAAATATTAATAAATAAAAATTTTAATGCCTAATTTTCTTGGAAAACATGAAAGATATAATATAATGAAATGATTTAGAATCAAATTATGCTTTCTATATTTTTTAATAAACCATTAGAGAACCTTCCACCATATAATTATTTAACAAAACAGTATTATTTGTGATCACATAAGTTTGGCCTTTATCCCTTGGCAATATCTGTTGAATTTCACTTTGATGTCAAGATAATTAATGTTAATAATTTACCATATAATTATAATTATAACATGGAACATTAGAATATTTATTTTGTCCTTCTCAATCATGGGATTGGTGGCCTTTTTCTCTACACTTGTAATAGGCACTCATTCCCTTTACAAACGTACCAGCGTACTTCCCCCATAATTATTACAACATGGAAAGTAAACGCTTCCCTAAATCCAAATTTCTTTATTAACATTTCCAGGTAGTTTGAAAACCCTATTCTTCCATATTCTTCATTTAATGTAATAAGTATTTGAGAAATCATTTTCTATCTTTATAGCACATTAGACTATTTCTCCTTATGATGAGAATGTTTGGAAGTCCAATTCACATAGAAGGAATGGTTTTAAACCATCAATGAACTAATAAATATTGATCTGTGGGCTAAAAATGTAATATAATGAATTCATTGGAAACCTTTTAATGTAAGATTCATACATTGAAACATTCTCACCATCCTTTTGGCTCATACTTAGAAACTTCTTTTCCATACCCTCTCATTGGTCATGCAGAAATTAAATTTATATTATTTTTTTATATTATATAAAATAACATCTATGATATGTCTCCACCATACATAGGGGTTTTAATAAACATACCCCATTGATCTACATATCCCAAATGATGTTAAATTTATTATAATGTCATTCCCAATTTCGTTACATCCCAAAGTGACAAATATCATCTCCAAATAAATTATACACTTCTCGGATAAAAATGGGTTTGCAGTACCATTGAATAATAGTGTTTCTTGTCTGATAAATTATTCTAACACTTATCCTCCACATTTTTGTATCTAGATAGTCCATACAGGTAATGTTATTATTGATAACTTATGTCAGCCACCCCGGTATTGTTATAGTTGATCAGCACCAGTCACAGCTACATATCCAATATCATTATCATTCATTAGAGGGAACCCCATACATGGGATACAAATGTTCATGAGGTTTACATTCCATTAACTATGATCCATTTATAAATAATTTCATACACTAAATTAAGTAATGAATCATAGTGTATAATGTCAGTCTAGAAAAATACTTAACATATATTGAAATTTTATGCATGTTTAATATCATAATCATAATCATGGTTTCATTGGGGGAATATTTAAATTTAAATCCTTCGTAATTGTTTGTAAATAAAATTTACATTATCTTTATAATATCCCCTAAGAGTGCCAAATTAGGTGCATAGAAAGGCATGTGGACGTTTTCCAAGTTACCCTGAGTTAGCCCTAGGACACCATGTCAGAGTTGTTACTCAAAGGTACATTTGTGCCGAAATCACGTTTCATGGTATTATCCAGAAAAGGATGTATTTCATTGAACATAACCTTAATGTATATAATAATAATTTTCTAGGATTTTAATTTATTATTTTACTCAAACTCGATTTAAGGGTTTCATTCCCTAATCTATATTTTCTAATTGTACTTTTTTATGTTTCTATTAAATTTCCTCTGATAACAAATGTATGAACCCTGACCAAAGTAGACTAGATATTGTGATATACATAAATACATTAGAATATAGAAAATTAAGAGACATCCTAAAGGGATGAATAGTTTAGAAGTTTGGGATATGATATAACGTATGTGAACTATACAATATAATATGAAATGAAACACACCATATCAACATATTTTGAATCACATGTCAAATCTGAGCTTATCCCATCTGATCATTCATAATACATGTATTCTCATAATGGGGGTAAATAAAACATAAGAATGGGGTGATCTTAGATACTTATTAAGGGTACAATGTACATCAAAATCATTGATATACAATATTTAATGATGAATGACTAATAACACATTCAATTAAAAGTAAACTTGAGCATAATATGGTAGAAATATAAAAGATTAAATAATTCCATAACAACACATGAACATCGTTATTATACAAGTAAAATAATCACATGAACAATCATTTACAAGTTTTATATTGATGGAATTTATAATGTGGGACATCAAAACCATACTGTCACGGCCTCATACTAAGGCCATATATAAACGAGTTAAAACTCCAAACTAGTTTGTCTCATTAGTACTACAGATGCATCGAGGGGCCATAATGGGTCCCAAATGACACTTACTAAGTATAATTGATTAATCATGTGAAATAGATGAAACATAATGAAAATAAAAATTCATATTGAAAGTAACACATTAAATGTAAATAACACTCCCCACTCATTAAACAAAAACAAAAACCCTTCCGAGTAAAATGGGGAATGGTATAATGATTGAACATCCGTATCAAAATTAATCATAAATAATTAAATAAATTATTTTAGATGATATCATAATATATTAATCCCAATAAAACATAACAATATAAAAGAGTGTTAAAATAGATGAAAAATACGCTTATAAAATCCTCGAGTAAATTTTTAATGAAATAACATTTTTTACCCATCTTAGAAGATTTATTTTGGAAAAATATTTGTATAAAACCAGAAATGAAATAAAATAGTTTATTATGAAAAAAATGTGATTTTATAGAAATAATTGTATCTTAATAAATATTATTAATGGTACCTGAAAATGTCTATGAAATCGAGACAGTTCCCTTTAACCGGGCATGCGCATCAGGATTGATTAATATGGGGACCTTATAAAACATGAATTTTCGAAAAATGAATGATTAATTTTTCAAAATATTGTATTTTGGAACATATAATAAGAAATTAAAATATTTATATATGTTAAATAAATAATCACATTATTTAATTGAGTAAGAAAGCACAACCCAAATACAAATGGAGGATTGGGGAGAAACCCTAAACTTATGTAAGAATATGATCTTCACCTGACCTTATTTCATGTAATATGACATTAGACTAATAAATAAGTTAAATTAGTACATATTACACAAGTATAAAGATTATTATAATTTTTTGAACTATTTTTATAGATTTATTGATATATTATAATATTTAATTCATTTGTTCTGGAGTGTTCATTTCCTTGATTGCTTTATAAGTTTTCTTGATTAAAAGTGATGCAGTTCTTGTAAAATGGGTATAATTTCTCAAAATTTGAAATAAATGTTATTAATGACTAATAAATGTTTTATTGTGAATTATTTTTTTGTTTTTTCATTTTTTTAGGAGGAATCATTATATAACATATTAATGATAATCATTTTACTTTATTTTAGCGGTTTTTCGATCCCAATGAACATGTTTCGTTCTATTATTTAACATCGTGTATATATAATTGTTAAAAATCCATACATATTACAAAAATATATATTTTATAAAATAGTTCCTCAATAAAAATGGGTTCATTACCATCCATGAATTATAAATTAAAGAACCAAAGTTCGTTGTCCATGAAGGTTGTAAATTGGCACCTCCGAGACAATGGTATCATTTTTCAAATAAATTAGTTTGAGATTATGGAAATTTGAAAATAATTATTACCTTAACATGATATAATTAATAAATGTATATTATAACAGACAAAAAATTATAATTTGGATAGAGGAGATGATAATATGATAATAAAATAAAACAAATTTAAATGAAATTAAGAGGAAATAATTAACAGTATTCACCTCTAAAATTATCATCCTTATGAACCAGCTTATGGAATGGAGTTTTAATATTTTGATAAAAAATATATATTAGATGTGGTGGAGATTAAGGAATAATATTCTGAAAGAAAATTTACCTACAGAGCTGCTTATATTTTTGTGTATATGAGGGTGTGAGTGGTGGTATCTATAGTGGATGATAGGTGTAATATATCATTATTTTATACATTATTGTATTAGTTTTCTCAATAAATGAAATAATGTTGATTGTTGTGATAAAATATTGTAATAATTTCCCATTATTTTGATCCAAGTTTTATTAAATCTTTCACGATGTTAGGAATTTATTATTTATCCCATAATATAGGAATATCATAAAATATCATATTTCACTACTGACAAAAAATTCATCAATTTCAGAAAAATCAAAAAATATATCATTAACCATTTTTTGATTTATAGAATCCAAAAATTAAATCTATTTAGTGAATATAATTTTCTAAATATGATATGTTTAATTTTTAATAAACATCAAAATAAACATGAAAAATATAGAAGTTAATATTTTAATTTATTTTATAAAACAATGAATAATTAAACGAGCTATCATTTAATTTTTGTTCATAAAAATTAGAAAACAAATATTAACTTGTTAATTAAATATTTTTAAAAATATATTTTCTTTCACATAAGTATATTTAATTATAAAATTGGAGTTAAATATTTATTAATTAAAAAAATTCAAACAATTAAATAATATTTTTTAGAATATTTATTTATTTATATAAGGATATAATTATAGATTATTTTCTCCTATATGACTCCAAAATTTTATACATGCATTAATTATTGAGTATAGTAATTTATTGTTCACATTACTATTCATAAGGGTAACATTACTATTCCTAAGAGTTAATTTACAATTCCTTCAGTATAGGATCTCAAATCTCTAGAAACACTTACTAAATCAATAATTGATCATTTTTGAGGTTTGTATTGTGTTATCAAAATTGTTTTAGGTGATTTATAAAATAAATATTATTGATAATAAGGGAAAATCATTTGATAAACTTTAGGTTTAATACAATCGCGAGGGTTACAAATCATAGTTTAGCCAAGGGGGATACAATATTTTGTAATTAATAACCCAGGTTACCAAAATTTTTATTTATGTTTTCAATATTTTACATGAATATAAAGATTTTAGAAATTATCTACATGATAATTTCATGGTGAGAAGTATTCCATTGTGATATTATTTAATTTTTTTGAATAATATCATGGACTATCAGTTTCTATTCATCTTTTTATGTCCCTAGTAGAGATATTTTCTTTCCTATAGTGTTTTAAAAAGTTTTTCTTGTGGTTTGAGGATTTTTAAGGGAAAATATGAAGAAAAGATTAATTTTTTGATGATATCATGTTATATTAATTTTTTTTTACAATGTTATAAATTGATATCTTTTTTAGTAGTATCCACATGTATGATTTGTTGTTGTCATGTATTCTTTATGACATAATTCTCTAAATAATAGAACCAAAAAGATATTTTGAAATGTAATATTTTGTCTATTATAATTAACTATATTATTTAATATTTACATATAGGTCTTTATAAATGCAATATTGGATCAAAAAAATTTATTCGAATGAAATTATCAGTAAGAGACTTAAATAAAAATAAATAATTCCGTTAATGTGCTATCACAATGAAAATAGAGATTTGAGTTAGCCATCAGTGTCATGGTTTTCATATGAAAATATATACAAAAATAAAACGAAATTATAAAATCTAAATAGGGAAGAAGTGGAAACATAATTTATTCATGATGTGTGAAAGAAAACATGGACTAAATTGACATGAATATAATGGTAAATGTGTTAATCTTGTAAATGAATGTCACTGGGTAATTGAATAATTAAGTGATAGGAAGAAGTCATCTAATTTTGTGAATATAGAAAATGTTCCATTGAATCCACCCCCAATAATATATTAATTCAAATGAAAAGTTTATGGTCATTATTCCAAAAAGTGATAAAATCTAATGGTTAATAATGATGATTGACATCATCAACCTCAAAACACTATAGAGAAAGAGAAATTTCATGGAATCGCTTTTTTAATCATGGAAATTATAGTCACATGGTTAATGGTATAAATACCATCCACTATTTAACAGAAAATATTTTATTTTATGTTAGATATAATTATACATATATAGCTACTAAATATTCCCTGGGAATCAAAATACAACCTCAAGGATGAGATTTTCAATTATCAGTGAAAACTCCAAATGATTGGATGATAAAATCTAATGACATTGACAATCCTCAAATTAAATTTTTGTTGTGATGTTCTTGAAAACATAATTATTCACACTCTAGATTAATTTGATATTCTCATAGGCATGAATTTACATTCCCTATATAAATCCCATAAAAATTTCTAATGAAAGGATTCCACGTATGGATTAATTAACCAACTAATTCTCATCTATCAGTATGAAATTCACTATAAACATTAAATTGTAATAAAATCTTTGTATGGGTCTTGATTCTAATTATAAATGGGTGTTTATATCATATTTTTGGTTAGAAACACATCATAATCGATATTTATTTTTTTACGAGTTTTTTAATTTCTGGAAGAGTTTCCATGCATTCGATCTAATCATGTAGTGGAGTTCTCAATAAAACACATATTTTGTGATTGAACTATCAATGACTCTAAATATAATGACTATGATTGAGTTTCAAGAATTTAATAAAAAACTAAAATATAATCAATACATGTTATTTATTCAGCCAGATGTATCACCATTGGGTACACTTATTGTTTTTTTGTAGAAGAATTATAGATTGATGTGACTCTACATTGACCATTTTTTCGAATACAAGATCATAATAATGATAAATTAATATATACCCTTTATTGATTAATTTTTTTATCATCTTCATTGAGATAAATAATTTTACATAGTTGAATTTAATTATGGGTATTATTATTTGAGGTTCCAAAGGGAGGATATACCCAACACAATATTCTATACAAGGTATGGAAAATATCAATATATATTGATTTCAGTTGGTATTAGTAACTCATATACTATCATCATGGATTTAATAAATTGGACATTTAGAGATTACCTTAATCAATTTGGGGTAGTCTATATAGATTATATTCATTTATATTCAACGTAAAAATAAGAACATTATGATAACTTGAGGATTTTAATATTGTCTCTAAGGATAATTTTCATGAAAAATTCATAATGTGTGAATATGGGTGGGAAGAAATTTCAATTTTGGGTCATTGAATCTAGAATTGGGTATATATATGGATCCATCATATATAGAAGACATTGAATGTTTTTCCTGAAAAACCATGGTAATTGAGATCCATTATTTTCTGGTTTTGGATGGATATTATCACCTTTTTTTGAGATTTTATTATAGCTATCTATTCCACTAAATATGATAACTTAGAAGCGATAAAAGTTTTTTAAAAATTATGAATGTAGATAAAATATTGTGGAATTGTGGAGAAGGATAATAATTAATACTATGCATACAATACCCTATAGTGGAGAATGGTTTTTGATCATTAGTGATGTTGAAAATAATGTAAATATATAGATGATCATGAAAATTGATATTTTTATATCCTAGGCCTAATGAAAATAAAATATTAATTAGAAAAATTACCCAACTCGTTATTTGATGTTCATGTTGGTAAGTTTTATTAAATATATTCGGATACATTATATATATAGTAAATTGAGTTATATATATACTGATCATAACATATTAAATTATATATTTCCAAAAAATATAATTGTATATGTGCCAAAGAATATGGTTGGAGTTGATCAATGATTATGACTATTCCATATAATAACCCCGTGGAAAAGTGATAAAAGGGTATAATTCATTTAGTGAAAAGCATCAATCTAGATTATACATGATGAGGATCACAAAAGACCAAATATATTTGTATTTTCAAAGGATGTATCTAAAAAAAATTAGGAGAGGGGTGAATCATATCTTTTTGAAATGTGTTCATCAATTTATCTTGGAAAAACATTAAGTTGAATAAAAGGATGACATAGAACATAAAAAGTATGGATAAAATATTCCTATGATTAACCTTGATTATAATGGAATTATGTGTCTTATGAAACATTCATGTGTTCCGTATATACTAGAGTTAAAGGATTTTTAAAGGTGGACCATGGCTTTTCATTATCTATTCATCATAGAATAATGAATATTTATATTTATTTGAATGAGTTTTTTGTGGAACAAAATCACGATATATATTTCAAAGTATGCATACTGATTCTTTATATGTATAAAATATAGGTTTGAGAAAAAATGTTCAACGGGATGCTAAAATCATTATCAACAATATAATAAAAATGGGAAAACGTTAACAAATATTTTTATTCATTAGAATCACTAATAAATTTAAAGGATATAATGATATTTGATATATAGTAGGTTTCATTATGAATATGAAAAACGTATTTTACATAATATATTATTTATTTAATGATAATAGTTTTATGATATAAACCGATGAAGTAGAAATGTTTCATAGATTACTACATTATATTATATCTTATTCAGAACTGAGTTTTTCCTCAATTTTATGATGAATTCGTCAGAAGAATATGGATACAATGTTATGTTTCACCACTAGATATCTTCATTAAATAGATTTACAGTTTAATATTACCATTAAAACAATTTGTTACATGTTATGTTTTTGTTATTTTTTTACAAAGGTTTTTGGGATTAACACATTCCTCTAGTCATGTTTTCTTACAATAATAGATTTCACTTGAGTATTCATATAGATCCTTATGAATCCATCTGTGTTAGATTTTTATGTATAAGATTGATTGGATTATGTTAGAAAAAATATGATATGTTGTCCTATGATAGCTGATGAAATGGAATATAATGTTAGTACCATTCAACAACACACCATTGCAGTAGAGAGATTCAAGAAAATTTATGCTAAAAATCATTACCGATATCTAATGTTTGATGTTTGTGACTTGGCGTTTCTATGAATTTATCCTTGAAATAACTTAAACATATTATGAATAAAATGAATATGATCTTTATGTATATTTTTCTTATCAAGATTCTTGATTTAGTATGGAAGTTAACTTATATCTTGGCACAGTAACCAATCCCCCCTTAAGTTTATGATGTGTTCCATGTATCTCTTTAGGGGAACTGCATACCAGATCCATCATATGTAATGATAATTAATGTATTACTACTAGGTAATGATTTATCCAATAAATTACAACCAATTTAATTCATTTAAACTATAGATACATTTCTATAGAAAAAACTACTCAACCTGTAAAAGTATTATAGAGAAATCAAAAACTCATAGAAGCTTGGTGGGATCTCGAGTCCATAATGAGAATGATATTTCATCGTATATATGTGGGAGTGATGGAATCTTGATTTTAATATTCATTTTAATTGTATTATAATGTAACACACTTATATGTAAATGTATCTACTTTTAAATAAATTGAATATTTTTGATAGCTTGCAATACATTGAATATCGAGTCTAAATGAACTGTAATTTTTCATACCCTTATAACCTAGCCATTAAATTATCATGTATGAATAGGACTCACCAAATTATAAAAAGCATATATATTAAAAATAAATAAAGTCAATTCATTTATAATAATTCTTTTATAAATGAAAATTTAAATAATTATTATATAAAAGAAATGTAAATCTAGAAGTCTAATTTTATGCATGTGATGGGTTTTTATCGTAATAAATTAAATTAATCACTATTAGTGATTTATTTAGATGATATTTAAATATTTTTTTATTCTATAAAATTATTAAATAATTATTTAATATTTATGATTCATTGGATAGGAATAAATATATCATTATGCTTAAAATTGTATTTTTTAAAGAACAATTTCTTATCATTTTGAGATTTTTTTATAATTATTATTTTCCACATATATAAAGATTATTTTAAAAAATAAACTTAATATTTTAATATAATAATTTAAAAATTATATTATAGATAATGTTTTGGGATATTCTGGATATATTTATTTTTCAATGAATAGGGAAAATACTATATTTTATAAAAAAGTATTTATTTTAATGAATAAAATTTTTTTTTTCCTAAAATATGTTTAAAGGAAAAAATTAATTATTATATTATTTTTAATAAAATATATTTCATTTGAATTAATTTAATTTTTAATTTTTATATAAAATATTTTATTATTATGAAAACATGTTCATTGGAAAAACTCCTTTCATCATGTATCATGGATTAATTTTAAATTTATATATTCAACATTTGTGTTTGTAATCTAATAAAATGGATCAATATATATAATAATAATAAATAAGATTATATAATATGGTCATATTAATATTTTAAAATTCTGATATGTTAATGGAGTAAATATATGTCAATATTGTTATGGTTAAAATGGGTATACCAGGGGATAAACTAAAGAGATCATAGACAAAATGACATAAAACGTTGTCTAAATAATACTTTATGGTTATAATTATACCTTATATAATCATAAACATTGTATTGGTGCATTTGGGATCCATTTTATTAGAATAATTAATTAATCTAATTTATTCTTCTCAAAAATTCTTTGTGGGGCATCTCTCTGACTAATAAAATGAAACCATGTCTCCACTTATATCCACATTACACAAGCCATTTTATTTTGAAAATACCTTCATAAATTCCTGATCATGACATGTTGTTTCTTTTTATATAAAATTATACTAATAAGGACTTTGGTATAAATATACAGAGTTTGTTTGAAGAATAAGTACAATTCAGGATTTTATTTTATTTCTTCTTCAACCTCGTTAAAATATTCGTAAACAATTATAAAATAAATTTTTTATATTATATGTTATTATATATTATTATTTTAATTGAATAACATATATTCATATCCTCTTACATCAAATTGAAAAAAAAAATCAAGCTTGTGTATGATAGACTACCACCTCACAAACTGATGTAATTCATTTTCCATCGGTGGATCTCATGAATGATCAAATTATTGATTAAATAAATATATATTATATTTTTTAAATAATGATTCTTATGGAAATACATGTTCACAAAAACCATATTAGGTTTTAATATATTATAAAATGTTAATTTCTGTCATGTGTATGTGTTGACTACCAACTCTTTGAAGCGATTTGATCAATTTAATATTTTATTTTGATAGAGATGTTAATACATATATATTTAATGAATATATATATATATTTCTGATATTGAAAAATTTACCAAATTTTGTATTATTCCATACCTATTCATCATTCATTCAATAAAAAATGTAATCTTGTTGTCATTTTCCAAAAATAAGTACTTTTTAAATTTTTTACAAAGGCATGAAGTGAATTTTTTTTCAAATTAAATAGAATAACCATAATTTCCTCTATCATTAACAATAAATACATTGAATAATATTTTACATTTTTTTCAAAAGATAATTTAATTGAAAATATTTTCCTTATTACTTCATAGTTTTTTATATTTTAATGAAAAGATTTCAAAGTGAAATGATTATTTTCCTTTAGAAATATTCCAAGTGATCTTTTGAAGAAATTTTAATCTAAGATGATATTATTTAATATTAATTATTCTTTATTATGGATATTTTAAATTTTTTTAATATTTAGTCCTTACTTGGAGGGTGTTTAATTTTGATGATGAACTTTTTATGAAAACCATTTGTTTTCAATGGGTTACGAAACAATTAATTTATTATGAAACCTATTTATTTATCAAAAGTATTTCATTGATGAATGTTTTATTTTCATGGGGAAAACATCTATATGATTCTAATTTTTGGATGTGCACGCCTAGAATTATATGGAATAAAATTTAATTGGGTAATGATACATAACTTATAGGATGAACAAGACTATAATAGGTAGTGAACCAATATAAAAAATGAGACCTATCCCGTATGATTGTTTTAGGAGAGAATGCCGGCTACTATGATGGTTTAGGGAGTAAAAATAATCCATCATGGTGGTATTGGAAGTGAGCCTTGACTAATATGGAAATTATTTTATATGCTCTTTTGATTTAAAAAAATATATGTATTATTCCAATATTATTCTATCATGGTTCCTATTATTTAATTCCATTATGATTCAGGTCATATGAACTTCTAATCCAAAATCCATGATACCTTATTATCATATATGATATGTAGGTTATCATTTTAAAATTCTAATCTCATAGTCCAATACCCTTATTCTCATATTATATTTAAGTAATAATTGAAATCTCACTTTTTCACCCATACTTATTATTAGAGATCTGTCTTTTTTATGTTCGTGTTCCTCATGTTATGAAGAAAAAAATTACATAAAAAGTTTCTATAATGGGTTATAATTATAAAAACATTGTGGAAGATAATTTAGTTCCCATATGAACTAGTTATTTATTTATCCATGTTTCCAAAGGAATAACACGTATATAATTCTATCATGGATCATTAAGTTATATGATGAATATTTATCTAATAAAATGTAATATATATGTAAGAAATGTATATGGCAAAATAAGTGTATTCATAACATATTATACATTGTTATATATCCTCCAACATTTTTGCTACCTTACTATATTTGGTAATATCATGTTACATATTATTCCAAAATAAACATTAGTCATTCCTATAATCACATACCTATGTACATATATTTTGTACTCATATATTCTTCATAAAATATATTTACCAAACCCTTTTGAATCTAAATGAAAATAGACCACAAATAAGATATATATGCCCCTAGATATTAACTGTATAATTAACAGTCAAATCATATGATCCAATAGGTCACAAACTATTCAATGTATATAATAATACTAATAGTTCAATGACCATCACCAAAAACACCACGAATGATGTATGAATAATAAGGTTAACTGTTCTATATAATTTAATTATTCAAACTAAAATTATTTTTTAAAAAATTAATATTAATATTATTATAAATATCTCTGTTATCCATACTAAAATCCTTTTTTATTCAACAGTAATACCAAAAAATATAACCATATCGTAAAATCATTTTTCCACATGATTAATACAACTTAATATATATCTTTATACCATCAATGTAAAACTATTATTGAAAACTAATTTACTGATTCCTATAATCCTCATAACCATTAAAAAATAGTACAATGGAATTGAAAATTTTCAATCTCTAATGAAAATAGCTAAGAGTACCAAGAATTGAATTATTTTGTTCTATGAACCTTGATGACTTAGGAAAAACAAAGAAACTCTAATTTTCAAACATAATATAAATCTCATAAAATTATTAACCATATACTTATGGTCACTTATTCAAATATAAGATGTAATTATTTCGTTAAATGTTCCTTTCTCAGTTTCACCTTCAAGATATTGTTTCATCGAAATACTAAAATAGATTTTTTTTGGAAAATATCCAAATTATTAATGTGAAACATAAATCCCAAAAGGACATCCCCTATTACCCCATTTATTTTGTTACTTATAATACTTTTGGTACAACCAATGAAATTCATGGATAATTCCTTACTTATTAGTGTTAATTTTATTATTAGGTACTATAACCTAATTAGTTAATATATTTCTAAAATCATTCATAATGTTTCATTAATATTATATTGTTAAATGATGAATATCTACAAGAATTTTATTCCCATTGTGTAGTATTAGTAAAATTCACCATGCAACTAAGTGAAGATCGAGTTAATGTTAAATGACCATTTTTCGAGGTATTTACCTAACATGAATTTGGGCTATAGCATTATCTACATTTTAGTATCCCAAGAAGAATGTAATTTCTAGAAGAACCACAGACTAAATACTTTAACCAAATTTATTATTTCCTAATATACATTGGCTTATTCTTAGGATTTTCACTATTGTTATTCCATTATAATCCGCAAATAAATATGTAATTACTACCCCAATGATAAATAATATGCTATCAAAAATGGTAATTTATACATTTTGAGTTATCATCAACCATAACATATTAATCCATAAGTAATATTTTAAAATCATCACCACCTCCAATGTTATCTTAAATTTTCCTTTAATACCAATTGTGATTCCTTTGACCCACACTCATAGATCTAGTTCTATAAACACATAATTTTTAAACACAGATTTTAAAAAAATAAAAAGTATATATATAGTCTTCCATAAAAATAAATATTTTATAATGGTTATAAACACTATTACATTCAATAAATCATTTTAGTTTTATATTTTTATATAATTACAAAAAATTATAATCTAATAAAGCATTTATATTTTTCAACTCATTAAAATTGGTTTTATTATATATAAAGAACTAATTAATGCATGATATATCTAGAAAATATCTCATAAATTATACAAGATGTGTAATACTTCTAAAATTACTTCTTATACCAATTTTATTCATATCCTTGTGAATGGAAACATAATTAAGGTTCAATTTTAAATTCCCAGTAAGGGAAACATATAACTAATGTTGTAAAAAATTAGAGCATGAATCCCATTATATGAAAGAAATAAATTAGCTTGATAATTAATTAAACATGTGAAACTAACAGCTTTTTTTATATGTGAAATTAAATTAAATAATGGATTTGAATAACACTGATCACATACTAAAAGAATGAATAATTTCATACCTCAGAAACATATTTTCAAGGATTTGATTCAAGAAAAATTACTATTATGGGGAGATAAATACACTAAAACCCATTACATTTTTCCCCATTAGTATCAATGATTAATCGATGAGATATATAATTTTGGGCCCCACCCACAACCTAATTATGTAAAATAAATAATACATAATCTATAACAGCACATTTCATACCATTCCCTAAGAATCCTTTTACCAAATAAAAACATTTTATACATAAAACGATGAATAAAAAATATCAATATCTGATCACCATTAATTATTAGTCCAAAATTATGAAGTATCTCAATGATTTTATCTATTTAAATAAATTTTATAAAACGATAATTTCACATAAAGATAAAAAAGTTTGATTATCAATCAATATTTTTTCAACTTGTCATTAATCATCAACATTTGAATAAAATTATATGTAATGATAATTATTTACGCCACATTAATTGAATAAAATTATTTATAGGAGAACATCATTAAATTTTAATTATTTAAAATGTGAATTTTTCACCATATAAAGAAATGGGTATACCATTATGAAAATAAACGAATGACATGATCAAAAAACATCAAGAGAAATAAGGTGGATGGATTTAAAAGAACATATCTGATGAAATGATGAATATTCGTCAACGTGTTTATTTTATAAAAATTTATATACAGAAGAAATAGTAATAAAATTATATATTATAAAATTAAATAAAAAACCATACCCAACATATATGATGTTTTTTGTAAAAATGATCATAACCCAATGAATTGGAATTGAGTTACCAAAAATCCTCGCTATTTGGGAAACAAATGAATCAATAGAAACAATAATTATGAAATATGATTTGGGTATTAAATTCAATGAAACAATTGGATTTAAGAAATATATATCCACGAGCAGTAAATACTTTATACAAAGAACCATTTTTCACAAAAGTAATTCTGTTTAGATGAGTTTGATTCGATGACAAGAAAACCCATATGGATTTTGTAGGAATTTAATCAAGGCCCCTTGAATCATAGTGATAGATGTTTTAATTCAAATAAAATTATTAAAAAATTACTATTTAAATTATATCTCAAATATGTAGATTATACACCACTAAAATTTGATTTTTTGGATAATACCAAATGTGTATCAAAATGAGGAATTTGAGAAGAAAACTCATACACATTATATAAGGCCCCAGCCTTAAACCGTACTTAATCATGAGTTATTACAAGATTACACGTTGAGGATATTTTCAAGTTTAGAGTTTTAGTGAATTAGATCATAAAACCTGCATTACATTCCACATTTAAACAAAGTGGTTATATAAAGATACTATTAATTTTTTCCCATCAACGGAAACATATTTAAAATAAAACATGGATTATTTCTTGACACTTCTTTGACACTATCATATCATGTACCTTTCTCTTGACCTGTGGAAAACATTTCAAAAAACATGGGATGAGCATGAAAAGCTCAGTAAGGGATATAAAAATATGGAAAGAAAACACGGGTACATATATCCATAAGAATGAAATCATACATTACCCATAAAACATAAGAACATTTACATACCTCATCAAATCATGAATAAATCATAGATATCATAAGACATAAAGGTAACTTGAGGCATTCATAACATTCTTACGTAGGGATTAACTCTCTTAGTTATGTTTGGAATACCCATCATAGTATATTCCCTAAATCTCTTCGGAGAAACCTTAACGTTTCAGTCCTTCGCGTTATGCAATGTATTGAAGAGCTATATCGGGCTCACCCGCCCTTATTTTATCACGGATCCACCCATCTTCATAATAATTCCCAAGAACCTCAACATAATAGTGTCACATAAAACATGCATAAAGGAAACATAACATTTCCACCTTTCAATCACAAGATATCAATACAACAAATTGATATAAAAAACATTATGAAAACCATTTTCAATGCCAAAATAAAAGAAAAGTAAAACATGGTATTTATTTTTCTTTAAAAAAAAAGTATGGCTTGTAGAGGAAGCCGAAACTCAAATAATGGTCACGGCGGCGGAGAAGTCGTTGTCTCCACACACGTAATACAAAAAATTCCCTTTTGTCATTTAGTAAAACGCTTCGTATAAAAAATATTCCTTTTGGATCAACGTAAATGTCAAAGGGGTTTATACACCTTATAAATGAAGGTTGTGTATAAAACAAAATATGCCTCAATGAAAAGAGATTGAGACGAAGTCCCATACCTCAGGTCCGACTTGACTCGGTCGTTCATTAATCTCCTGAATAATAAACATGAGTTAATTTCTACTTGTTTAAGAACCTTTTTCAAGTTCATTAACCCTTTTATATCATTTATTGCCATGTCAGGAACACTATGTAATTTTTTAAGTTAATAACGGTCGTTTTAACGATCATTGGTACTTGAGTCAAAAATAAACCCTTTATAATTACAATTTGTTCATGTATCCATTATATCCAGAATGGTATTCATGATTTAGATATCATATATATCATATATATCCAGTACATGCATGCATTTATAATATTACATAATATTTAGAGGTAAGAAATGAAATGAACCATCTATAGAGACGGTAAGTCGTACGTACGCATGAATGCTGCTTCCATTTCTATTTCGTATTTTATAAAATGGAATCATATTGATATAAAGGTATATTATAATTCTAGTGTAACATCATATGTAATATAATAACTCCATCCTTTATACATCCCACATATGGTATTAACGAATCAAATCACTTTGAGGGGGCGGTAGTCTGCACTTCCTTAAATGAAGATATCATGTTTACCCATAATGGAAACCATAAAGGTATGCCCAAAATGAAAAATACAGAAGCTTAAGGAAAACATAAACATATTATATATCATATATAAATATATTTTCATCTTAATGTCCACCTTTGAAGGTGTTAAAAGAATTTTGAACAGTCATCGTTTCGGGAGGCAGAAATTCTCCATCCACGGAAACAGTATGTTCTTCAACCATTAGATGTAGGTGTGTGTAAGTGTAGCTCGAATCCTTCTTTTATAAACATACTAGTATATGGAAGATACTGGTGTTGTTACAAAAGAAATGAATAAAAAGATTTTATGGGGTTGGAGAAGAAAAATAAAACAAAATAACACAAGTGAAGACATTACCTTAAAATCGGGTAACTCCCTTTGGTTTGAGATAAAAGGATTTCTTGGGAAGACTTCTGCCCAATTTGAGGCTTCAAGGAGTAAGATAGGGAAGTGGAGAGACAATATTGGTAGGTTTTGGCCGAGCCAAAGGATTTGGAAGTGTGGTTAAGGAGGTAGAGGTGGGGGCCTTTTATAAGAGGAGAGGAGGGGCACTCTTGGAAAGTAAAGAAATGTTACGTTATTTTAAAATGAGTTTCGGATTCAAAAGGTCCCACATTGATATAATTCGAGTGTATGGTGATAAGGGTTCGAAATACACCCATCCAATAGGTCTTGTACATGTGTAGGTCATAGATTTTACATTATCCTTTCATTTAATTTAAATCCTTTATTAATGAGGTAATCGCTGCATCATCATGATGTCATAAATAATTTAATTTATTTAATGTGTAAAAACTATAAAACAATTATCATGATGTAGGAAATCCTTTTATCTTTCTAATGAATATTTATTATTAAAACTCTTACTTGTATAACACCATTTAAAAATTGTTTTAGTAAAACAACTTAGGTTTGTGTCATTTTAATTTTAACATTAAATAAAAAGATATTAATGTCATTTTCCTACCAAAGTGTCTCAATGGGATCCCCAAGTTGACCCATGGATTTTCTTGGTCGGCCATGACACATAAAATAAGGGTAGGACATGTGTCTAGGTATTTTTATTTTATTATAATATAATTTTTTCCTTAAATTTCACTAATTACCTCTAATCGCGATTAAAAACATAAAAGTTACTATTCACAAAAAATTATTTTAATCTCGTTGAACCACATTTTACTTCCTAATTACAATCATGTATGTAGGATTTTTGAAAATCAAATCACATAAGTGGAAAAGTTTCATTTAAACGAAAAATCAGTTTCTTTAACTACCACTTAGTGGTTTCACTATTCATAAAAATTGAAGTTTCTCAGAAAAATACCAAAACTTCACCCTAAGATATATTTGATATTATAAATTAAAAAATGATGTATATTTTAAAAAATACAAATCATATAAGTTAAATTAATTAATTTAATAATTAATTCTCACTTTCATGACAAATAGCATGTTTTTATGAAACAATAAGTATCAAAAGATTGACACCAGTTTAAGTCCAATTTGAAAGTGAAATTGATTCCGATCAACACCATTGTATTAAATGGTAAACATATATTCTAATTTCACTTCAAAACCTATTCGAAATATAATCTAATCATATAAATAATTTATATTAAAAATAGGTTTTGAATTAAAAGACAACATTTTTCACTATTCATTAAAAAACGAACTCTATCGGAAAAATACCAAAAATTCAAACAAATTAAATATTGATGTCCCAATCATAAAGAATAAGTTTATTTTGACAAACATAGCTTATAAAATTGTCAAAATATAGATTTAAAAAATGTTTTTCCATTAAAAGGCAGTAAAACAATCTTTTAATAGTATTAGTATATTCCATGCTTAAGATTGGATTTATTATCATTTTAAGCCTCTAAAACACTATCTAATTCACTAATAGACATAGATAAAAATATATATTATTCATTACTTAATTGGGATGATACATCCTTCCCCCCTTTAGAAAATTGTGTCCCCAAAATTTATTTACGTATCGAATAAATGGGGGTACTTATCCCTCATTGCATTTTCAGATTCCCATGTTGCCTCTTCCATCATGAGGTGTTTCCAAAAAAAAACTTTGCCTGATTAATCACCTTATTCCGTAGAACTTTCTCCCTGTGGTCAAGAATTTGGACCGGTTTTTCCTCATAACATAGGTTCTCTTCCAACTGAACTACCTCTGGACTCAAAACATGAGATGGATCTGGCATGTACTTTCTCAGCATCGAAACATGAAAAACATTGTGTACCTAAGATAAACTCAGAGGTAAAGCCACCTGGTATGCAACTGATCCAAATCCCTCCATAATTTCATGTGGTCTAATGAACCTTGGACTCATCTTTCCTTTCTTACAAAATCGTATCACACTTTTCCATGGTGAGACTTTGAGATAAAAACATGATCACCTACCTCAAAAGATAGATCATTCCTCCTGTTTTCCGCATAACTCTTCTGCCTGCTCTGAGCTGTTATCATGTGTTTCTGTATCAGAGGAACTTTTTCTGCCAACTCTTCTACCAATTTTGGTCTCATCACCTTTCTTTCACCCACTTCATCCCAAAAAGCTAGAGTTCAACACCACTACCCATATAACGCCTCAAATGGTGCCATATGTATACTGGAATGAAAACTGTTATTATATGAAAATTCAACCAAAGAAATATGTTAGTCCCAACATCCCTGATAATCCATAGAGCAAGAACATAGCATATCCTCCAATGTCTGAATTGTTTGTTCTGACTGCCCATCTTATTGAGGATGAAAAGCTGTACTAAAATTTAATTCAGTACCCAACGACTTATGAAGGACTTTCCAAAATTTAGAATTGAACCTGGGATCACGGTCAGATACAATGCAGAGGGGAACTCCATGTAACCTGACAATCTCTTTAAGATACAAACGGGAAAGTTGATCTAGGGAAAAAGTATCTCGTAATGCAAGGAAATGAGCATATTTAGTCAATCGATAAATAATAACCCAGATTGCATTATTACCTCGAGAGGTCTTCGGTAATCCCACAACGAAGTCCATGGATATATTCTCCCATTTCCACTCTGGAACTGGTAAATGCTGAAGCATTCCTTTCGGTAACTACCACTCTGCTTTAACATGTTGACATGTCAAACACTTCACAGTAAAATCAACAATATCTCTTTTCATTCCATCCCACCAGTAATACACCCGCAGATCTATGTACATCTTAGTACTGCTAGGATGAACTGAAAATGAAGAACTATGAGCTTCACATAACAACTATCCTTTCAACTGTGAATCACAAGGCACACACAATCTCTTCCCAAATCTCAAAATTCAATCATTGTCAATGTTGAATTCAGGCAACTTACCTTTTTGAACCAGCTCTAACTTTTTCTGCAAATCACTGTTTTGCATCTGTGCTTTCTTGATTATGTCTGATAGAGAAGATTTCACTGATACCTGAAACAAAACATAAGAACATCCTGCACCAACAAATTCTATGCCAAAGTTCATCAAATCCTTAACCAAAGGATCACGTTCCAAATGCAACATTTCTAATGAAGCATTACTTTTTCGACTCAAAGCATCATCCACTTTATCTGCTTTTCCCAGATGGTAATGAATTGAACAATCGTAATCCTTGATTAATTCTAGCCATCTCATATTTCTCATGTTCAATTATTTCTGAGTGAATATATACTTTAAAAGTTTTTGATCGGTATATATTTCACACTTAACTCCATACAAATGATGCATCCAAATTTTTAAAGAGAAAACAACAGCAGCTAATTCCAAATCATGTGTAGGGTAATTTACCTCATGAATTTTCAACTATCGTGAAGCATAAGCAATTACATGATCATTCTGCATTAGGTGCCAACCAAGTCCTTTCAATGAAGCATCATTGTAGATAACAAACTCCCCATTCCTGGAAGGTAGTGACAAAACTGGAGCATTCACCATTCTTCTTTTCAATTCCTGAAAACAATAATCACATTATTTTGAACAGATAAACTTAACACCCTTTCGAGTTAGCTTAGTCATTGGACTAGATAACTGTTAAAAATTTCTAACAAACCTTTGGTAATAGCCTGCCAAACCAAGGAAACTACGAATCTCTGTTACATTTGTGGGTCTTGTCCATTCTTCAACAACCTTTGTTTTGGTAGGATCAACGGTTATCCCATCTTTAGAATCAATGTGACCAAGGAAAGAAATTTGTTGCAACCAAAACTCACACTTTCTGAATTTCCCATACAATTTATTTTCTTTAAAGGTTTTCAAAATAACCATTAAATGTCTTTCATGCTCCTCTTTACTTTTATAAAACACCAAAATATCATCAATGAAAACCACCACAAACTTATCCAAGAACTCACGGAAAATTCTATTCATTATGTCCATGAATACAACAGGTGTATTGGTTAGCCCAAAAGGCATTACTACAAATTCATAATGGACATATCTTGTATGAAACACAGTCTTCGGAACATCTGCTTCCTTTACCTTCAACTGATGGTACCCCGATCTTAGGTCAATCTTTGAAAAAAAACTAAGCTCCCTGGAGCTGATCAAACAAATCATCGATATGAGTAAAAGGATATTTTTTCTTAACAGTGATGTTATTAAAGGCTCTAAAATCAATGGAAATTCTCATAGAACCATCACTCTTTTTAACAAATAAAATAGGAGCACCCCATGGTGATGTTCTAGGTCGAATGAAACCTTTCTCTAATAAATCTTGCAATTGCTCCTTCAACTCTAAAAGTTCAATTTGAGTCATTCGATAAGGGGGTTTAGAAATTGGCTCCGCATTAGGAACCAAGTCAACAGTAAATTCACTTCCCGATCTTGTATTATTCCAGGCAACTCATTAGGAAAAACATCAGGATACTCATCTACCACTGGAACATCATTAATCTGAACAGTTACCTTCTTTTCAACAATATGTGCAAGGTAAAATTCATTTCCATCTTTTACATGTTTCTCAGCCTCTTGATTAGTTATCAACAGTAAGGGTTAATTCTTGTACACAAACTGAAAGGCTTTCTCAAAAGAAATTTCTTTAGCTCTACAGTCAATCTTATAATGGTAAATATAGAGCCAATCCATACCCAGGATTACATCAAGCTCTACTAGAGGTAGAACAATAAGGTTTGCATATAGGTTCTTCCCATAGATAAGGATATGAAGATTCTTATAAATTCTTTTTTCCTAAAAATTTCCCCCATGTGTTTTTACCACAAGTTCAAGAGTCATTTATTGAGATGGTATTCCCATTTCACTAGAAAAGGTTTCAGAGATGAAAGAATGTGTGGACCCCGAATCAAACAACACGATAGCATAATCTAAAAAAACAAAAAAATTACCTGATACAACTTCATTTGATGGCCCGATATCTGCTGAAGTAGTTGTAAAGGAATTCACCACCCCTTTCTGCTTGTAGTCTAACTGCCTCCCATCACTCAAGATCTTTTTCGGACACTCGTTTGCATAGTGACCCATCTCATTGCACTTAAAACATTTCACTAACGGTAAATAAAATTTGGACTTACCATCATCTTGATCTTTTTCAGTTCAATCAAGAGCCTTCTGTCCCATCTTACCACATCGGTATCACTTTCTAGAATTCAGAAGACATTCCCCAACAGGCCTTTTACCACATTTATCACAAACTGGAAACTTAGTTTTCTCTCCATCAGACTTTTTTGAAGAATTCTTCCCTTCTCATGCCACCTTGGTCTCTTCTTTTGCTGGTTGTTATAGAACACTTGATCACCGGAAAACTCCATTTCCACCTTCTCAACACATCGAACAAGCTTTTCATAACTTTTAAAATCACGAGAAGCTAATGCCCTTTGATATATTTTTTTAATCCTGAGTAAAAATGATTGATTTTACTATCAAGGTCTCAGATAAAATTTGGAGCATAGCTTGCCAATCGAGTGAACCTCTCTTCATAGGCTTCCACTGAGTTCTCTTGCATCAATTCAAAGAATATTTTTTCCATCCTAAGTCGAACAGCCTTAGGAAAATACTTCTCAAGAAACATACCTTTGAATTCATCCCAGTCAAGAGCATCAATCTCATCAGCGTCCCTGATATTTTTAACCATCATCCACCACTGATCTGCTTCGCCATCTAAATGGTCAATAACAAGACTATCCTTTTGATTTTCTGAACACCCAATGACATCGAAAATCTTATCTAGTGCTTTAATCCAACCTTCATCTAGCATAGGGTCAGATGATGCTTTGAATGATGTGGGATGTTGCCTCATGAAATGTTCCACCACTGACATGTTCCTCTACGGTTGATCTGGCTAATCTCGTGCGTGGATACCACCACCATTTGTCGCTTGAGTCAACTGCGCCATTACTACAACAGACTGTTCAGTTCCAATTCCGACTATCTCAGGATGCTGATTTTGAATGTTATTTCCTTCTGTATTCCTTCCTAGCACTGCTTCCCTATTTCTTCTGCAGAAAACCATTCTGAACAAACATGTCTTAGATGAATCAACATGGTAATCTTTACATTCTATATCATTTCAAAAAAAATTATTTTTGGATAATAATTTAATAGAATTCTAACTCCTAAAGTTATCTAAACCGACCATTGATACCAGCTACAAGGCCCCATCCTTAAACCTTACTTAATCTTGATTTATTAAAAGATTACACATTGAGGATATTTTCAGGTTTAGGGTTTTAGCGAATTAGATCATAAAACTTGCATTACATTCCACATTTAAACAAAGTGGTTACATAAAGATAGTATTCATTTTTCCCATCAACAGAAGCATATGTAAAATAAAACATGGATTCTTCCTTGACACTTCCTTGACACTATCATATCATGTAATTTTCCCTTGACCTGTGAAAAACATTTCAAAAAACATGGGATGAGCATAAAAAGCTCAGTAAGGTATATAAAAGTATTGAAAGGAAACATGGGTACATATATACATAAGAATGAAATCATTATTTACCCATAAAACATAAGCACTTTAACATACCTCATCAAATCATGAATAAATCATAGAAATCATAAAACATAATGGTAACTTGAGTCCTTCATAACATTCTTACGTAGGGAGTAACCCTCTTGGTTACGTTTGGAATACCCATCATAGTATATTCCATAAATCTCTTCGGAAAATCCTTAACGTTTCACTCCTTCACGTTACCCAATGCATTTGAGAGCTATATCGGGCACACCCACCCTTAGTTTAACATGGAACCACGCTTCTTCATAATAATTCCCATGAACCTCAACATAATCGTATCACATAAAACATCAATAAAGGAAACATAACATTTCCACCATTCAATCACAAGATATCAATACAACACATTGATATAAAAACATATTGAAAACCATTTTCAATAACAAAATAAAAGAAAAGTAAAACATGGTATTTATTTTTCTTTTCAAAAAAGGTATGGCTTGTAGAGGAAGCCGAAACTCAAATTATGGTCACAGCAGCGGAGAAGTCGTTGTCGCCGCATACGTACGACAAAAACATTCCTTTTGTCATTTAGTAAAACGCTTCGTATAAAATATTTCCTTTTGGATAAACGTAAAAGTCAAAGGGGTTTATACACCGTATAAAATAAGGTTGTATAAAACAAAATATGCCTTAATGAAAGGAGATTGAGAAGAAGTCCCATACCTCGGGTCCGACTTGACTCGGTCGTTCTTTAATCTCTTGAATAATAAACATGAGTTAATTTATACTTGTTTAAGAACATTTTTCATGTTCATTATTCCTTTTATATCACTTATTTCCTAGTCATAAACACAATGTAATTATTTAAGTTAATAACGGTCGTTTTAACGATCATTGGTATTTGAGTCAAAAATAAACCCTTTATAATTACAAGTTGTTCATGTATCCATTATATACACAATGGTATTCATGATGTAGATATCATATATATCATATATATCCAGTACATGCATGAATTTACAATATTACATAACATTTAGAGGTAATAAATGAAATGTACCGTTCATGGAGACGGTAAGCCGTACGTAGGCATGAACGCTGCTTCCATTTCTATTTCGTATTTTATGAAAGGAAATCATAATGATATAAAGGCATATAATAATTCTAGTGTAATATCATATATAATATCGTAACTCCATAGTTTATATGTCCCACATATGGTATTAAAGAATCAAATCACTTTGAGGGGGCGGTAGTCCGCACTTCCTTAAATAAAGATATCACGTTTATCCATAATGAAAACCATAAAGGTATGCCCAAAATGAAAAATCCAGAATCTTAAGGAAAATATAAAAATATTATATATCATATATAAATATAGTGTCATCTTAATGGACACCTTTGAAGGTGTTAAAAGAATGTTGAACAATCTTTGTTTCGGGAGGCGGAAATTCTCCATCCACGGAAACAGTATGTTCTTTAACCATTAGATGTAGGTGTGTGTAAGTGTAGCTATAATACATATTATAAAAACATCCTAGTATATGGAAGATAATGGTGTTTTTACAAAAGAAATTAATAAAAAGATTTTAGGGGGTTGGAGAAGCAAAATAAATCAAAAGAACACAAATGAAGACATTACCTTTAAATCGGGTAACTCTCTTTAGTTTGAGCTCAAAGGATTCCTTGGGAAGACTTATGCCCAAAGTGAGGCTTCAAGGAGTATGATAGGGAAGTGGAGAGGCAAAATGGGCAGGGGTTGGCCGAGCCAAAGGCTTTGGAAGTCTGGGTTAGGAGGTAGAGGTGGGGGCCTTTTATAAGAGGAGAGGAGGGACACTCTTGGAAAGTAAAGAAATGTTACTTTATTTTAAAATGAGTTTCGGATTCAAAAGGTCCCACATTGATAGAATTCTAGGTTATGGTTATAAGGGTGCGAAATCCACCCATCCAATATGTTTTGGACATGTTTAGGTCATATATTTTACATTATCTTTTCATTTTATTTAAATCCTTTATTAATGAGGTAATCGCTGCATCATCATGATGTTATAAATAATTTAATTTATTTAATGTCTAAAAATTATAGAAAAAATATCATGATGTAGGAAAGCTTTTTAGATTTCTAATGAATTTTTATAGTCAAAAATCCGACTTGTATAACCAGATTTAAAAATTGTTTTAGTAAAACAACTCATGTTTGTCTCATTTTAAATTTAACATTAAATAAAAAGATATTAATGTCATTTTCCTACCAAAGTGGCTCCATGGGGTCCCCAAGTTGACCCATGGCTAGTCTAGGTCGGCCATGACACATCCAATAAGGGTAGGACATGTGTTTAGGTATTTTAATTTTATTATAATATCATTTTTTTCTTAAATAGCACTAATTACCTCTAATCGTGATTAAAAACATAAAAGTTACTATTCACCAAAAAATTATTTTAATCTCATTGAACCAAATTTTTTTTCTTAATGACAACCATGTATATCGGATTTTTGAAAATCAAATCACATAAGTGGAAAAGTATCATTTAAATGAAAAATCAGTTTCTTTAACAACCACTTAGTGGTTTCACTATTCATAAAAAATTGAAGTTTTTCAGAAAAATACCAAAACTTCACCCCAAGATATATTTGATATTCTGAATTCAAAAATGATTTCTATTTTTCAAAATTCAAATCATATAAGTTACATTAATTAATTTAATAATTAATTCCCGTTGTCATGACAAATAGTGTGTTTTTATGAAACAATAAGTATCAAAAGATTGACACCAGTTTAAGTCCAATTTCAAAGTGAAATTGATTACAATGATCTCCATTGGATTAAATGGTAAAAATATATTCTAATTTCACTTCAGAACCAATTCAAAAGATAATCTAGTCATATAAATAATTTAGATTAAAAAGTGGTTTTGAATTAAAATACAACATTTTTCACTATTCATTAAAAAATTAACTTTATCGGAAAAATACCAAAAAATCAAACAAAGTATATTTTGATGTCCCAATAATAAAGAATAAGTTTATTTTGACAAAAATATCTTATAAAATTTTCAAAAGATAGATTTAAAAAAAAATTCCAACAAAAGGCAGTAAAACAATCTTTTAAAAATATTAGTGTATTCCATGCTTAAGATTGAATTTATTATCATTTTAAGCCTATAAAACACTATCTAATTCACTAGTAGACATAGATAAAAATATCTATTACTCATTACATACATGAGATGTTTTAAAATAGGGTTATGCTCTTCAATTTTAATTTTTTTTTGAATAATTAAAATAATATTATAAAATAAAAAAGCAATATCATTAGTCATAACTATAGCTATTGATTATAATCCTACAAATATATATTATCTAGTTTTTTCGTATTTTCAACCCCAGGAGTATACGTTTTTGAAAACCCATGATGCTATATTATTTTATTTCAAACATCAATTATAATTAGAAAATATATGTTACTATAAAAAAATTGCAAGATATTATGTAAATATATCATTTAATTTAGTTTTAGTTTTGGTAATAAACTATCAAGATTAAATCAGTAATGATCAAAATTTATTGATTCATAAAAAATGAAAAGTGTATTCTTAATTGATAATATAAATGTGGAAATAACCCTTAATGAACCAAGAAAAACATATTTAGGAATTTATAGCATATTATACCTATAAATAATTTCACATATTCATATATGATATAAATGAACCGTATTTTTCATATTGGTGGTTATATATACCCAAACATGAACATATCATGATTAATGGGTGATTATGAGATGATATAGTTATAAAAACATATTTACAAATGTATAATTATATTATTTGGTGTTTATTAGTGTTATATATAATATATTAAAATAATTATAAATAATATATAATTTCAATATTCTCATTTCATAGAACGAAGGGACCATTTTCCATTTAGCTTTATATTTTTAATCTACTGAATTAACGATAATCATTTCATGATTATATAATTAATATGTTATCAAATTTTTCATAAAAACAATATGATATTATAAATATCATATATACGAATTAAATATATTAATGTAACCATAAGTGATTGAAGGTAATGGAAACTAAAATTTGTTTCGTGTAATATTGGTAGTCTTACGTATACACAAACAATGATTTGATTTTTCAGAATAGATTAGGTGGATGAATCTATAATGATATAACAATTAAAATAGTTACATTAAATTATATTAAATATAATAAAATTATTATATAAATATATATTGAATAAATTTCAATGATAAAATATAATAAGAAAAGCTAAGTAGTTGATAATAGTCACATCAGGTACGTGAATTTTCCATGGAAATATAATTGGAAGTGATGTTATAAATATTATTAATAGTGAATGAATTATATTAATGATTTCAGAGTGTCATAGGAGGGCAAAAGTTTTTAATTTTTATGGAGAAATTATAAGTTATGATCAGTCTACATGTGGAGAAAGGGTTACCCTTTTATAGATGAATAGAAGGGACGTTTTGGGAGCACCCTTAACATTTTCAAAATATTGATGATACTATTGAATGTTCAATGGTAAAAAAATGTAAAATTATGATATTAATGTTATTTTTTCTCGAATTGAACCTAAATTTGTTTAGTAATATTTAGTGTTTTAATGCTTTATATTTTAGTTGTTAAACTGTTACACTAATTTTTTTACCATAGTAATTAATATTTAAAAAAAATAAAAAAATTAAATAATTAACTTTTACCTAATTCCCGAATTCAAAAAAATTGATTTGATCTTTTTGAAAAAAAATTAAAAAAAATTTATGGGGTTGAAAATATAATTTTATGATTAGAGCACATAAAGAGTAAAATATTAGAAAAATTTTATTATGAAGAAAAAAAGTGTATGTGTTATACATATTTATGAAAATTATAAATTACTATGACTTGACATGATTTATCATAATAAAAATACATGTTGTGTGGATTTCATGTAAATCTGAAGCCATATCCAACCATAAAAATATTATATTTAATTAAAAGACCAAATATAGTTTTCAACAAGCTATCAATCTAATTTTTTTCTAAAATCATTATAATTAGGATTTACAAATAAATATTAATATGAGTAAATGAATAGATTTAATATTAAAATACATATTTTATTGCATAAATTTTTCTTAAAAATTATAAAATACACTTACAGAATAATAACATCATAAAAAATATACACATCACAAAAAACCTTTTTTGATCTAAAAACAACCAATTTAGGAAAATATAAATAATTAAATACTATTTCTATTTTTTGAAGAATTAAATAAATTAAGATCATTTTATTATTTCAAAATTAATAAAATTTTAAAGTCTATTTCTTAATAAAGACATGAAATTTAATGAAAATAATTTTTTAATGGAATATGAAATTTTAAAATAATAATTAATTTTAAAATTATATCATATAAATTAACCTCTTGGTTTTTTTAGAAAACTATTAATATAAAACATATATTATCATTATTAATAATACGTTTCTTTAAATATAAATTTATATCACATAAAATTATTTTTTTAAAAATTCATTCTTGAACAATAAAATGATCTTATTAGTTATTTCATGTAATCTAATTGAATATAATTTCTTTTGAAAAAATTAATTTATTTATAAAGATATTTAATTATGTGTTTAATCATATTTATTCTCATGAATTTAATGGATATGTTTCCACTATCATACATAAATATTTATATTTAATCTAAATAGAGAATGGTTTTTATTATGTTTGTAATTTAATGATCATAAAGTTATCAAAAACATTAATGTATTTATTGTAAAAAATATATTAATTTTTTAGGTGTCACGTAGGAGCTTATTGGTATCCCAAAATTTAAAAGGAATCACCTGAGGGGACAAGATAATTGATTACAATATAATAGATATAAAATGGGATTCTATTATTATATCGAGTCTAAAATATGTAATTATATGGATCATGGTAATATAAAATATAAAAACTATATTGTGATTAACAAAACAAAAAAAAGTTTTTCCATTCCACAAAGGGACCTTGTGAAAAAAATATACAAAAAACCCAAAAAAATCACCTATTTAAAACACTATAAAAAACACATAAAGAATATTCTATAGAATGAAATAGTAAAATAAAATTACCTATAGTGAAGCCTCTAAACCCCTGAAATGAACTACATCGTAGCAAGAGATTCAACGACTACAGACAGTAAATATAATATAATTATAAAATCACATACTTATGTCCCCATACTTTTGTGTTGAAGACGACACTACAAACCTGACAAACCCTTTTCCATCCAATGGTCCCCAAAACATGACCACAATAAAGTCAAAGGGTCACACTTCATATACCCCTAAATTATTAGATCACTAAAACTCAACACTTTAAGACTCCACTACCAGAACAATACAACGACATCACATCCATACCACCAACCAAAATACCACATTGTAAAACATCCCTCTATATGAAATACACACATACTAGATAAAATCTCAAAATAAAACACACCATTCCTTCTTCAAACCTTATCCAGATATCACTGAAACCCAAATAAATATGTAACTAGACATGATGTTCTGGGATATTATAAAGTCATTTAAAAATGTTGAAAAGTATAAAAGAAAATATTATGTAATAATGATTTTTCATAGATATATTTATGTTATTGTTAAATTAATTGAACACAATAATTATGAGATCACTTGGTCTATAACTATATAAAACTTGTAAAATTTAAAAAAAAAATAACAATAATTATATAATATATGATATTTTGAACTAATAAAATTAATGAGATTTTATGTATTATGGAATTAGGAAGAGGAATTTAAGGATTGGAAATTAAACAAAAATTATGATATAAATATGTTTTCAAAATATTAAGTTAACAGATAAATAATAATAATATTAAAATGGAAAATTATTAAAATCATAATGAATTAAATTTTAGATATCTTGTTTTCAGTTATATAATTTATTACATTTTTAATTTTATCGTAGAAATTTTTTACCCAAGGTGGATTTTAGTATTAATGTTGGTATGAATTTTTAGAGTTCTGGTGATAAGTATTCTTATTATTGAACATAACGGTGTAAAATAATAAATTTCCTAGTGATTTAATATGTGATTACATGAAAAAAATAAATGTGTTTTTAATTCATCGTTATTTAATGAATTTTAGGTGATTTATTTATATAAATTTAATGGGTGTGAATAATGAAATGAAATTACAGAGATTGTGTTTCATAAGTAATCAACATAAAATATTTCATTCTACAATTTGTTATATTGATGATTGTTTTATGAATTTTGTGACAATATCACTTATGTGTAATGTAAATATTTTAAAAATGCAAATTATTATTTATCATTATTGTTGAATATAACTACAAATAAAAAAATTAAAAATAATATGTTGAAATTATTTTTCAAATAATGTTAATTTTTCATAATTTTATGTTTTGTAAATGTAGTTTTTATGAAAGTATAAAATATTAATTTTATAAAATGGATATTAGAAAAAATTTATAGTTTTTCCATGATATGATTATTAATAATTATGAGTTTAATAATGATAATTTGAAAGAAAATTTGTAATAATTATTCTCATATAATTAAATTAATTAATGAATTAAATTACATATAAATGTAGATAAAACATGAAAAAATTAAAATAACTACTACTAATATTTATACTTCTTTAAAGGATTTTTTTATGATGATGGTGTCATTATGACATGGTCAACTAAAAAATCAATAAGAATTATCAAAATATCATTAAAATTTAGAAAACTACTAATTGTGTAAATATATGTAGATGGATGAAGTGGTATAATGTAATGTTCTGTGTGATGGTATATATGATTGATAATTGGAATAATTTATTTGGGAACCGTGATTTGTTTTTCTACTCAAATAGTGTCACGACCCGCCCTCGGGGTTCGTGTCGTGACTACCCCAAGCCCGCCTTCCATAGGCCAGGGGCTGGTGACTAGCACCAAGGCGTAAATCCCAACAAAAAGGGAAGGCATTGCCTTTGAAAAGTAAACAAGCACCACAGAGTAAGCAAGCGGAATGTAAACACTAAGTAAAAACAGAGTACAACTAAAAGTACGGAAAAGTAAATGGTCCAGTATACAAACCCAAACTGAAAGTAAAGTACAACTCGAAAGGTAAAACAACAACTGTAAGTAAATGCCGCTACGCCGAGCTGCCCACTGGAGATCCCACCTGAAGGGTGGGTACAAATAGCTCCACTGCTCCACGGGTCCCGCCGTCCGCTCCGAGCATGTCCCGCCTAGTGGTCCACCTCCAGGTACCGTCCTGCTCTGCAAGCCTCAGCCAAGATCAACGTTGTCTGTCGTCTGCATCCAACACAACATAGTGCGGGCAAAGCCCGTGCATGGGTGAGTATAAGCTACTCAGTAGGGACCCCGAGACCCCTGAAGGTCTCTCAAAATCCACAAAGGATAAACCACAAGAAAGGTACAATCACGAAGTAACAATCGACACTGCTTAGGTATATTCCCATACATATACCTAAGTCATCAATTCCAAATACGCTCCAACCTCTGAGCCCAAGTACAACTCAGTCCACATAGGAAAGTAAACGTATTCCACACAGGAAAGCAAAACGTAATCCACACAGGATAGCACAACAGAATCCACACAGGAAAGCAACAGGATTCATCTCACATAGGTATACTTCTTCGAAAGACAACAAAGATGATCTCTGATCCATCTAAGTCGTTGGACCCACGAAGGATCGATAGGTAACTAACCCCCGCAAAAGACCCACACAGGATCGGGCCCACATAGGACCTGTAGGCGCTGGTTCACACAGGACCGCTGAGCGCAAAGACCCACACAGGATCGGACCCACACAGGATCGGGCCCACATAGGACCTGTAGCACTGATCCACGTAGGATCGCTGAGTGCTGTAGTCGTCGTCGTCGAATCCACACAGGATCTCTGTACTGTCGTCGTCGCAGTCACAGTAGCAGTAGCAGTAGCAGTAGTAGTCACATTAACAGTCTCAGCCAGCACTAGGGTTCCTGCACACAGCAAGCTCGTATAGGAGGGTCCGCTCCACGAGCCGAGAGGCTGATACATCAACTGTCAAAAAGTCCAGAGTTGATGTATCCAAAAGTTCTGTATCGTCAAGAGGAACTCAACGCAACAGACGGCGCGTCGATCGGACGTCCGGTCTGAGAGTTATTGGCTTTTTCGTCCCAGGGGCCCGGTTGGTTTTTAAGGAAAAACCAACCCGACCGTACTCCACCTACGTACAAACCTCGGGCGGAGTATTCCAAAAGATCTGTCTCATTAAGAGAAACACAACAAAGCTGACGGCACGTCATTTGGACGTCCGTAGCTCAAGATATGAGCGTTTCCGCTCCGAAGGCCCGGTTGGTTTCGTGAACGAACCAACCCGGCTGAACTCAAAGTATTCCGAAACATTGAGTGCGATATACCGAATCGACCGTCTCGATCCGAGGATCGCGTAGCCACTGAAGGTTCGTCAATCAGAGGTCTGTGACTCAAGTTATGGCCAAAAGACCAAAGATGACACAAAAACGGGGGGTCCGGGTCCGGGCCGACCCGGCCCGACCCCCCCTGGGTCGGCCCGAACCGGGTCGACCCGACCCAGGTCCGACCCGGCCTGGCCGGCGGCGGTCCGGCGCGGTGGCGCGGCCCGGCCGGCGGCGGCGCGGCCTGGCGCCGCTGGTGTCACGCACGGGGGGCATGGCCCCCGCTTCCAGCTGGCGGCGCAGCCTAAGCCGCACCTTTGTGGAGAACCGGCCCCCTTCGTGGGGGCCTGTTTGAGGGAAACCGGGGGGCTGCCTTCCCCCCTCAAAGAAACCCCCCCCCCCCAATAAATGGGGGGGCTTTTGAGTTGACAGGGGGAATTAAATTCCCCCGGTCATTGACCTTCCGGCCAGCCCACCTGGCCGGCCGGTTTTTCTTCAACGGGACCGGCAAAGCCGGTCCCCTTCCGGTTTCCGATGCTGGCGGCCCGGCGAGCCGCCGGTCCTCTCGTCCCGATGCGGCCTGTAACCGGCCGTGGTGTTCGTCGTCCGGCGCGGTGCGACGGCACCGCGCCCCTCCGCCGTGGCCCCGCTCCAGCCGTGGCGCCTTCAGTTCCCTTCGACGCGGCACGACGGCGTCACGTTCATGAGAATCCATCCACGGCGCGACGCGACGACATCGCGTAAATAAGCCGGGCGATTCCCACGTGGTGCGATGGCACCACGCCTTCTCGTTCATCACAATATTATATAAATAACCAAGAACAAAGGAGGGGGAATTCGGCCGTTTTTGTGCAGTCCGACCCCCCTCTCGTTAGATGATAAATCTTAAATATTTAATCACAAATTATCATTCTAGAACCAAGAACGAGAGTAAGGAAATAAACCACAACAAACCCCTACCTTGGTTTCATGTTCTAAGATCGTCAACGACCAGCGGAAGACAATGTCACGGAGGTCGGGCATCACGGTAATCATTCGTCAAATCCGATGACGAAGAGGTACGTCCGAAGAGGTACGTCATTGGCGAATCTTCGTAAGCCGACGAAGGAAGTCCGAGGAGGAAGCGGCGTTCCCTTTTCGTTGACACAGAAGGCGTCGTTGATCTTCGGATACAATCGGCTACGAAGAAGAGAGGAGCGGCGTTCTTCATTGGAGCTTGAGCGTTCTTCGTCAAAGCTTGAGCGTTCTTCGTCAAAGTTTGAAGAAGAAGGAGAAGAACCCAAAATTCTCTCAAGAAGGCTAGAAAAATCTAAAAAAATAAAATAAGTTATAGAATTATTTTATTCACACACTTAAGCAAATTGAATTTCAAAAGTTTGAAATTCAAATAAGATAACTCCAAATTAATTAACAAGTTGTCATGTCAATTAAAGGGGGGTTAAAGGAGTTTTTAGAGGAGATGAAAAGTTTAGGGTTCGTGTGGGCCCCACCACACTTAATCCTCTCAAGGGAGGTTAAGTGTGTGTGGGTCCCACCTCTAACTTCCTTTGAGAAAAGTTAACCAACAAGTTTAAATAAAAATTTGTAATCCACAATTTTTATTTAACTTATTCTAAACTCCCAAAAACTAACTCTCAACCCGAAATAAACGCAACCTCGGAAAAGGTCTCCTTAAGCGAATATCGGCGCTGCGAGTTCATCGGTGTCCTCAGATTTCAATTCCAAGCACCGGATCAAAAGTTAGAAATTCCCGCTCGTTCGTTCACAGAACGTACCCGAGCCAAACTTAGGAAATTGATTCCGGGCACTCCGGGCCTCGGAATCAGGTGCCGTCAGAAACCGCGCTCTTGTAAAAATCCAAAGAAAATTTAGAAAAAATTTCCCTTGAATTTTACGGGTCTTTACATTACTCCCACATCAGGTCTTTACGTCCCCGTAAAGATACATCAAAAACTAGGGAATCAAATGAGGGTACTGAGCACGCATATGAGCCTCCAGCTCCCATGTGCTCTCCTGGAGGTTCCCGTGCTTCCATCTGATGTGCACAAGAGGAATCGATCACCCACATAGGACCCTCTCCTGTCGATCCTCTATCTCCACCGGGACCTCCGTAAAAGTCTCCCCATCGTCAACGTCAATCTCCCCTTGGTCAATGATGTGCGTCGGGTCGTGCACGTATCTCCTCAGCTAGGATACGTGGAAGACGTCGTGCACCCGGTGCAACTGAGGTGGCAGAGCCATGCGATAAGCCACCTCGCCAACCCTGCCGAGGACCTGGAAGGGTCCGATGAAGCGCGGAGATAACTTGCCGCCTTGGCCAAATCTCCGAATACCACGTCGTGGTGAGACCCGCAAGAAGACGTGGTCACCATCCTCGAACTCTAGTGGCCTCTGCCTCCTGTCAGCGTATGACTTCTGCCGGCTCTAAGCTATCCTCATCCGCTCCGGGATGACCTGGACCTTCCCTATCGTGGCCTGGACCATCTCCGGTCCCACCAGTGCTGACTCCCCAGGGTCTGTCCAGCACAAAGGATATCTACAAGGTCGGCCGTACAATGCCTCGTACGGTGCCATCCCGATGGTGGAGTGGTAGCTGTTGTTGTATGCAAACTCCACCAAGGGTAGGTGGTCCTCCCAGCTACAACCAAAGTCGAGGACACATGCGCGGAGCATGTCCTCGAGAGTCTGAATGGTCCTCTCCGTCTGACCATCCGTCTGAGGGTGAAAGGTTGTGATCAGACGTAGCTGCGTCCCGAACGCCTCCTGTAACCCCTTCCAAAGCCGGGAAGTAAAGCGAGTATCTCGATCGGAGACGATAGATGATGGCACACCGTGGAACCGCACAATCTCCTGAACGTAGAGACGTCCCATGCTCTCCACTGAGCCCTGCTCTCTAATGGGTAAGAAGTGTGCCGACTTGGTGAGTCAGTCAACAATCACCCAAATGGAGTTGTGACCTCTAGATGTGCGTGGAAGTCCAGTCACGAAGTCCATAGATATGTCGTCCCACTTCCACTCCGGGACCTACAAGGGCTGTACCAAGCCTGCTGGTACCTAAGGCTCTGCCTTCACCTGCTGGCAGGTGAGGCATCGAGAAACGAACTCTGCTACAGCCTTCTTCATGCCTGGCCACCAGTGCTGTCGTCTGAGATCCTGGTACATCTTCGCCACTCCAGGATGTACCGCCAAAGGAAAAGTGTGAAACTCTCTTAGCACCTCCTCTCGCAAAGCGACTGGTACCATGGTACGTCCTCTGAAAAGGATGTCATGCTCTGCTTTAAGGGAGAACCCATCAGGTGTCTGTCCCGAGGATATCTGTGCACGTCGTGTCTCACAGTCAGCATCCCCACGTTGTGCCTCTCTGACCTACTGTAGTAGAGGAGGGGTGATTGTGAGAGACTGGAGGAAGGATGCTCAATCTCTATCCACGAAGGATATCTGTAAAGAGGCTAGCTGCAAAGATTTCTCCTTTGCCGAAAAGTGAAATCCGGTCTCATCTCCTGGATGAACCACGTTCCGTTCCTAATACAGTCAATCCTGTCATGATTAGTTAATTCATGGCGTGGATGACGTCGTAAGGCCTCGACGCTGCTACCAAGAGATCCAACTGTTACTCTCGCCTCCAAGGGTTGAGTCACACTGTCGGCATCAGTGTGTGGTCACTTGGTTTCCTCCAGTAAAAATCTCGCAAGTGAGGGTCAAGTCAACAGTTTTTAACTGGTACCTCTTAGTAAAAACAAAAAAAAGACAAGAAAACAAAAGTCACCAAGGAAAGTGTCTTTTATTACTTCAACTTAAAGTACAAGGACACAAAGCAACACAAACTACGAAGCTAGAGGCATTATGGGCAAAGGCCTATATGCCTGGAGCTAGTCCCGCACTAGTCCGCCCGCTTCCGGAGCTCCATGATCGTAAGCTTCAGCTGCATGAAGCTGTGCTCTCCCTTGAGGTCGGGGTGGACCTCCTGGTGGTGGTGGTGGTAGAGCCTCAAAACGTCACCCACCACCTGCTGCTCGGCCAGCTCCTCTGCCTCATCTGCCTCCTCCCTGCGGACCGCCATGATCGAACCTTTGCCTCTGCCTAGGTGGTTCCTCAACCGTCTGCTGCTCCTCTGCATGGTGGGTCGGGCAGTCACGAGCCATGTGGCCATGCCCGCCGCATGAGTAGCACTGTCTGCCTCTCGAAAGACTGGCTCCACGCTGTGTGCCCCGCACTGCTAAGCCAGTGTCCTGAGGTCTTCTGCCTGAAGGTCTGGTCTGTCTGGACCCCTGAGTAATCCGTCGACTGCCTGCCGCGGAAGACTCTGCCACCTGCCGCCCTGTGGTGGGTCGCTGCGCTGGTGTAGACTCAGCAAGGAAGCTCTCGATCAGAAGGGCCCGCTCCAGTACTCCTGTTCGAGTCGGTATGCTGAGGGAGATCACCGATGCCCTGATCTCATGTCTCAAACCCTGCTCGAAGGTCCGAGCTCAGAAGAATGGGTCCCGTACCATGTCGGTCGAGTAGCGCGAGAGATCAGTAAATCTCGCCGAGTACTGAGTGACCGTCATGCTGCCCTGCCGCAGCTGAAGAAGCTCCTGGATACGCACCGCACGAAGGGTGGCTGGGACGAACTCCGAGCGGAAGAGGCTCTCAAAGTCCGTCCATAGAAGACATGCCTCATCATGCACCTGGAGCATCAAGCTCCACCATCGTCCTGCTGCTGCGTGTAGTAGGCTCGCAGCGAGGATCACCATGAGGTCTGCTGGTGTCCTCACTAGCCTAAACACACATACCACTGCCTCCATCCAGTCCTCGGCTGCCTGGGGATCCGTCTCCCCGTGAAACCTGAGTGGTCGCTGGTGCTGAAAATCATGCAGTGCGCTAAGGCGATGTGCATCGTCAGCGGCTGGTGCTGGAAGCATCGGGGGCTCGGCGGGTAGAGCTACCGCCGATGCCACTGGTGACAAGGGCCCTGCACCGAGGCCTCGTCGCTCGGTGGGTTGTCGTCACACTCGTCTCTCGGAACCCTAGCTGGCTGCCATCGTGGGGCCATCCTGAAAAGGAAATAGGTGTGCCACGGTCAGAACAGTATACCTGGTGAGTTGATATAAAGTAATCACAAAGAAAACTTTGAATCACACACGCAATCAATGTTTTCGTGCATTAAGTCGGAAATCAGAAGTCAGGGTCCTGGTGTACGGATACGTCGGCCGCCGCACCAACACTGGACTCCCTGGACTGATAACCACACTCAATACGCCAAACATTTTTGCTTCACATAGAAAAGTTCAGAGTTCGCGGTAGAACCAAACTCCTCTGATACCAATTTGTCACGACCCGCCCTCGGGGTCCGTGCCGTGACTACCCCAAGCCCGCCTTCCATAGGCAAGGGGCTGGCGACTAGCACCAAGGCGTAAATCCCAACAAAAAGGGAAGGCATTGCCTTTGAAAAGTACACAAGCACCACAGAGTAAGCAAGGGGAAAGTAAACACTAAGTAAAAACAGAGTATAACTGAAAGTACGGAAAAGTAAATGGGCCAGTATACAAACCCAAACTGAAAGTAAAGTACAACACGAAAGGGAAAACAACAACTGTATGTAAAAGCCGCTACGCCGAGCTGTCCACTAGAGATCCCACCTGAAGGGTGGGTACAAATAGCTCCATTTCTCCACGGGTCCTGCCGTCCGCTCCGAGCACGTCCCGCCTAGTGGTCCACCTCCAGGTACCGTCCTTCTCTGCAAGCCTCAGCCAAGATCAACGTTGTCCGTCGTCTGCAACCAACACAACGTAGTGCGGGCAAATCCTGTGTAGGGGTGAGTATAAGCTACTTAGTAGGGACCCCGAGACCCCTGAAGGTCTCTCAAAATCCACAAAGGATAAACCACAAGAAAGGTAAAATCACGAAGTAACAACCGACACTGCTTAGGTATATTCCCATACATATACCTAAGTCATTAATTCCAAATACGCTCCAACCTCCGAGCCCATGTACAACTCAATCCACACAGGAAAGTAAACGTATTCCACACAGGAAAGCAAAACGTAATCCACACAGCATAGCAAAACACAATCCACACAGGAAAGCAACAGGATTCAGCTCACACAGGTATACTTCTTCGAAAGACGATAAAGATGATCTCTGATCCACCTAAGTCGTCGGACCCATGAAGGATCGATAGGTAACTAACCCCCGCAAAAGACCCACACAGGATCGGGCCCACATAGGACCTGTAGGCGCTGGTTCACACAGGACCGCTGAGCGCAAAGACCCACACAGGATCAGACCCACACAGGATCGGGCCCACACAGGACCTGGAGCACTGATCCACGTAGGATCGCTGAGTGCTGTAGTCGTCGTCGTCTAATCCACACAGGATCTCTGTACTGTCGTCGTCGCAGTCACAGTAGCAGTAGCAGTAGCAGTAGTAGTCACAGTAACAGTTGCAGCCAGCACTAGGGTTCCTGCACATAGCAAGCTCGTACAGTAGGGTCCGCTCCACGAGCCGAGAGGCTGATACATCAACTGTCACAAAGTCCAGAGTTGATGTATACAAAAGTTCCGTATCGTCAACAGGAACTCAATGCAACAGACGGCGCGTCGATCGGACGTCCGGTCTGAGAGTTATTGGCTTTTTCATCCCAGGGGCCCGGTTGGTTTTTAAGGCAAAACCAACCGGAATGTACTCCACCTGCGTCTAAACCTCGGGTGGAGTATGCCAAAAGATCCGTCTCACTAAGAGGAACACAACAAAGCTGACGGCACGTCATTCGGACATCCGTAGCTCAAGATATGAGTGTTTCCGCTCCGAAGGCCCGGTTGGTTTCGTGAACGAACCGACCCGGCTGAACTCAAATTATTCCGAAACTTTGAGTGTGATATACCGAATCGGCCGACTCGATCCAAGGATCGCGTAGTCGCTGACGGTTCGTCAATCAGAGGTACGTGGCTCAAGTTATGGCAAAAAGACCGAAGATGACACGAAAACGGGGGGTCCGGGTCCGGGCCGAACCGGCCCGACCCCCCCTGGGTCGGCCCGAACCAGGTCGACCCGACCCAGGGTCCGACCCGGCCTGGCCGGCGGCGGTCCGGCGCGGCGGCGCGGCCCGGCCGGCGGCGGCGCGGCCTGGCGCCGCCGGTGTCACGTGCGGGGGGCATGGCCCCCACTTACAGCTGGCGGCGCGGCTTAAGCCGCACCTTTGTGGAGAACCGGCCCCCTTCGTGGGGGCCTGCTTGAGGGAAACCGGGGGTCCGCCTGCCCCCCGCAAAGAAACCGCCCCCCCCCCCCCCAAATAAATGGGGGGGCTTTTGAGTTGACCGGGGGAATTAAATTCCCCAGGTCTTTGACCTTCCGGCCGGCCCACCTGGCCGGCCGGTTTTTCTTCAACGGGACCGGCAAAGCCGGTCCCCTTCCGGTTTCTGACGCCGGAGGCCCGGTGAGCCGCCGGTCCTCTCGTCCTGCCGTGGCCCGGAACCGGCCGCGGTGTTCGTCGTCCGGCGCGGTGCGACGGCACTGCGCCCCTCCGCCGCGGCCCCGCTCCGGCCGCGGTGCCTTCGGTTCCCTTCGACGCGGCGCGACGGCGTCACGTTCATGAGAATCCATCCACGGCGTGACGCGACGACATCGCGTAAATAAGTCGGGCGATTCCTGCGTGGTGCGACGGCACCACGCCTTCTCGTTCATCACATGATTATATAAATAACCAAGAACAAAGGAGGGGGAATTCGGCCGTGTTTGTGCGGTCCGACCGCCCTCTCGTTAGATGATAACTCTTAAATATTTAATCACAAATTATCATTCTAGAACCACGAACGAGAGTAAGGAAATAAACCACAACAAACCCCTACCTTGGATTCAAGTTCGAAGATCGTCAATGACCAGCGGAAGACAACGTCGCGGAGGTCGGGCGTCGCGGTAATCATTCATCAAATCTGATGACGAAGAGGTACGTCCGAAGAGGTACGTCTTTGGAGAATCTTCGTAAGCCGGCGAAGGAAGTCCGAGGAGGAAGTGGTGTTCCCTTTTCGTTGACACGGAAGGCGTCGTCGATCTTCGGATACAATCGGCTACAAAGATGAGAGGAGCAGCGTTCTTCGTTGGAGCTTGAGCGTTCTTCATCAAAGCTTGAGCGTTCTTCGTCAAAGTTTGAAGAAGAAGGAGAAGAACCCAAAATTCTCTCAAGAAGGATAGAGAAATCTAACCAAATAAAATAAGTTAGAGACTTATTTTATTCACACACTTAACCAAATTGAATTTCAAAAGTTTGAAATTCAAATAAGATAACTCCAAATTAATTAACAAGTTGTCATGTCAATTAAAGGGGGGTTAAAGGAGTTTTGAGAGGAGATGAAAAGTTTAGGGTTCGTGTGGGCCCCACCACACTTAATCCTCTCAAGGGAGGTTAAGTGGGTGTGGGTCCCACCCCTAACTTCCTTTTAGAGAAGTTAACCAACATGTTTAAATAAAAATTTGTAATCCACAATTTTTATTTAACTTATTCTAAATTCCCAAAAACTAACTCTCAACCCGAAATAAACGCAACCTCGGAAAAGGTCTCCTTAAGCGAATATCAGCGCTGCGAGTTCATCGGTGTCCTCGGATTTCAATTCCGAGCACCGGATCAAAAGTTAGAAATTCCCGCTCATTCGTTCACTGAACGTACCCGAGCCAAACTTCGGAAATTGATTCCGGGCACTCCGGGCCTCGGAATCAGGTGCCGTCAGAAACCGCGCTCTTGTAAAAATCCAAAGAAAATTAAGAAAAAATTTCCCTTGAATTTTACGGGTCTTTACAAAGAGACACAATGTATTTTGGTTAAGTGAATGCTAGAAATTTATGGGAAACAAAATGCTTTAATAATTTCCATAGTAGTCAATATTCAGCATGGGATAGAGTACAATGATTTAATTCATCCATATCACCTATAGTTTAAAATGGACACTGACAATTATCAATGCAGTATCCCATGATTTTTGATAGGATTAATTCATAGGAAATTTAAATATTCGAGTTTAGTGGAGGAGGCCATTCATTGAACCGTGCATTTGAACAAAATTCATAGTGTTGGAAAACATCAATTTGTTGTTTTTAGTCATTAGTATAGGAATTATAGGTTCCATGAATGTATTATTGACTTTTTGAAGCACCGGTCCCGGAAAATACATTTTTTTTATTATATATATTTGATTCACATTTTGTAAGATGCCATGTTGTCCCTAGAATCAAACCATATGAGAACAAAAGATGAATAGAAACAAAGTACATGGGATGCACATATTTTTTACCAAATCACATGACTGTCCTACATGTTTTGTGGCCATTTGGTAGTAACCTCACATTGTTCATTTCAAGGTTGGTGCGTAGCTTGTCCAAAGTGTGTGGCCTAATTTTTAAGGTGATATTTCCAAATTACCCTTACTAATATCATTATATCTCTAATAATTCATCCTATCTCTTTTTTATAAACATTATCCTCCTTCCCCAACATGTGAGAACGCATTTCTATCAAGCTAGTTATCATGATTTCTCCTACCTCCATCATCTGAATAATTCATATTAAAAATTAATGAAAATCCATTATAATGATCCTCAATCTACAATCTTCTTTTTCATGGTTCCCCTACAATAAATTGTGCTATTTTTTTGTGACTAATTTTTATATTGGTAAGGTCATTTGATGGTTTCATTATTTTCTTGTATATCAAACTGAATCAAGTTTTTATATAGGTTGTTCGAGTCTTCCTTGAATCAACCTATGTAGTATTGGTACATTTTCATAATTTTGATTATTTTTAAATGATACTATGTTATTATTCATGTAAATATTATCAATAAACACATTTTAATATCTTAATAAATTTAATAAAATGGTTTTACTTTTCTTGTGAATCTTTTCGATATCGTGAAACCCTTTTTTGGGTCATTCATTGGGTAATTGGACACCCCCATTGCATGTGCTACCCATAAATGATCAATTTTACAATTTGTTAAATGGTTGAATCACTATGTGTGAATTTTTAATTTTTTAGAAGAAATAATTTTTTTAAATAGAATTAATAAAAATTATCTCTTTGATATTTTCATTGATGTTCATGCATATCACCTAGTTATTTAATTGGTTATACACATTGGTTGGATGCCTATGGTTATTACCTTAAATAATTTCTTCCATTAAGGACATTCCCATATGACATAATGGATTTTAATTTGGGGTTGATCCATGTGTTAATCCCTATATGAGCTCCTTATATTAAATGGTAGAATTAAACTAATGGGACATGTTCTTAGTAAATATTCCTCGGGCTTTGAACGAGCCGTTAAAATAAAATTTCTTGACTAACATTACATTCATGGTTTCAAAATTCATGAACGTATAATGTGAACACTAACTATGGAATTATTAAAAATGAAATGATTTTTGTGATGGATTTATCTATGTTTTAAGGTGATACTTTTTGTTTTGACTTAGGTACCTCTTGGATGGACTCTCGTGACATTATTATAGAACAATTTATTCCTTGAGAATATATTGGGGTGACATCATCTTCAACTGAGATAGTCTCTCTATGTGTTATATATTTTACCTCTATATGTGTCGAACTAGTTCTCTATAAGAGACCACTAGGAAGGGATTCAAAGTATGAAGGGATAAACAATTCATAGAGAGATACTCAGGCCCTTACAAGCAACTCCATGTATGGGTGTAGAGATTAGTTCTTGAATTTTCACATAATGCTTGGAGTGACACATGAAAAATCATTCCTATATCATCATGGAAAAACTCCATGGATTTGGTCAATTATGGATCCCCTCAAGAGATACACAACAAGCCCTACATGATTTTCCTCGATGGGGTTAGGGTGTTTCATTATATTTTGAATGTTTTTTTAAAATTAGAAGCTTAGAATAGTTAAGAGAATGTATTAAAATGAGAATTGATTGCTTGGTATTAAATATGTATGAATATATTTTCATGGGAGAAGTCCAAAATCTTATGTATTATATCATCAGGTTTAATATTGTAGGGTACCTTGGTTTAAACTCACATTCTTAGACCAAAGTATGTAATTGGACTAGTATCCCTGTCGAACCCAATCAAATGTATTTTATTTTATTTATTTTTTTCTTCATTACAATTGAAAACTAGAGAAAACCACTTATTTTTATGAATGAAATGGAATGGTGCAGACATCAAGGGAACCATCCTAAATATATTGTATCTCAAACCCTACTCATAAACCATTAGTAACTTTGTAAAAATTACATCTACATATATTGATAAAGGGAATGTTTCAATCTTCAAATGCTTGATTGAAATTTCTAGGATGGAAATGGGAAAAAAGACTAATCTCATACTCTGTATGATCAGTGATATATTTAGTTGCATTTCATTCAATTATTTATCTATTTTTTTATTATTTTTCTTACTTATTATAATTTTAGCATCATCTAACATACGTGCATTATTTCATATTGTTGTGGGACACTATTATTCAGTTATTAAATTTATTTTTCCACTGTTGTCTTTCTATATAAGTAATTATAATGCTAATATATGTTTATTTAATAAGGGCTACAAAATCATTTCAATCTGATCTAGAAGGTACAATCTACCTACTATACCACTATTCGACCCTCACTGCTAGGCACACTTGAGGCCATGATGTGATTGGTCATGTTTGTATTTACATATTATGTTATGTTGAGATATAAAAAAATGGTATCAATGTATTATTTTTTCCTTGCCATGATGGTTGGGGTTTTTAAAATGGAGTCTAAGAATCTGTCAGCTCTTGTTAAATAGTCACGCATGGGAGTGATCAACAAACATACTGGGAAAATTTTAAGTGGCCAGGGTTGGGTTTTTATACTATTCTGAATATAGGTGATTATGATTTCAAATTGAGGGATTAGAATTCCTCCCATTGATTACTAATTAATTGTATTTTGAAATTACCCTTATCATAGTGTGGAATGGAATTATCATTACATGCATCATTTTTAGTACATAATAATTCAAATTCCATTCCCTGTAGATTGCATTACTATGTTTTTAGAAATCTATTATAGTACCTTGCATGTTTTATTAGTATTTCGATTTTCGTGATTATGTCATTTATATTGATGCATAATTTATATTACCATATAATATTTTAGAAGTAATTTATCATGTTTAGGAAACTATCTAGTGTGACTGTTTTCAAATTTCATGATTTTATGATTTTTTTACTATGTTAACAAACATGACGAACACAATTAAAAGGGAGTTAATTTGAAAATTTAAATATGTCCGAGAGACTTACCAACATGGAAATAATAAACCATATAATCAAACTATTATTGATAAATAATATATACATAAATATTGTGGTATGAATGTTAATGTTGTTTAATTTATCTTTTATTCAAAAAAAAACATGTAGCGGTTAAATGTGAGCCAATTTGCCCAATTAATAAACTGTATGGGTCCTTTATGAATTTAAAAAAGGTGACATGTTTGATTAAACCATTGTATACACAATTTTTTTTATTTTTAATGGATTTCATATAAATATTTAAGTGATTAAATTTTATTTACCATGGATTAAAAGATTGTGGTTATATGGGAGCTACCTTTAATGTGTATGGAATATGGGTAGTCTCTTTAGTGTAATGTGGTAACCAAAAGAAAAAAACCATCATTTATGATATTTTCTCTTAGAGACTTATTTTTAAACATAAAATATATTGACTTTAATTGATTTATATACATTTTGGAGTCTAGTACCCATTTTTTAAAGGGTTTAATTATCCATGTGGCTAAATTTATCAATGCAAATTTTCAACCATATTATGGAGATGGGGTATGTTATTAGTAAAATGGATCTTCGAAGAGTTATTTCAAAATATAAATGTTTACATTGTCCATTTTTTTTATTGACCAAAAAATGTCTTAATAAAACCCACACATGTTGCATTTTTCTCAATTAGAATTCCTTAATGATTAACACACTTGGGGTGTGCTTATGCATTGTGTAGATAGTATTTTAAAATATCACATAACAACTTTTGTGGCTTCAAATTTAATCATAGGGTGGGTTCTTTTTGAATATACATATTTAACTACGATAATAATTTGTAATGGTCTTATGTGGAATATTAGTTGAGCCATTATTTAAAAATGAATATTTTTTAAAATTTTATTTATCAAAATATTGATTTAATGGAAATTTTCATTCACTAAATAATTATTCTTTATATTGATTTTTTAAAATGACAACGTTTTATTCCTTATAGAATTTTTTAAATAAGTTTTTTACCTCTTCACTTCCTTAAGTGTGTCATTTCTCTTAAAAATATAATTGATAAATGATTATAGAATTATATTGGTACCAATTTAAGGAAATAAATCATAACATAAAAGTGTGTTTTTTATATTTAATCCTCATTTATGGTTAGATGAATTCCATCGAGAGTTCATCCATGAAAAATAAAATAATAATTTCCAGGAGATACATCCAACCAAATTATAAATTTAATAAATACACACTTAATCTATCTGATATTTCATTGGAATGATCTTATTTTTGGTTAGTGATTTTTTAATAAGTTAGGGGCTAGCCATTAGTAGGAAGGGACCAAATATATTAAGTAAATTTATAGTTTCATATAAGTACTTTATCTTCTGTGGATTCAATTGTGTGTCATCGTTCCAGGTAGAACCCTTAGAATTAAAAGGGACTCATTTTTTTGATGGGTGGTAGATCATTAAGTGGATCCTTGTTGTAAGCATGATCATGATGAAATGTTCAGTTCTAATGTTCCATATATTCAAATTTTATTTTCTATTACTTTGTAGGCCTTGTGATTTATGGTTTAATCATTTGTATGGACCATCAGATACTTCAATGACTATGTATGATAAGCATTTGATCGTATTGATGGTGTATACATTTCTTATGTAATAATAGGTTATATTGCATTGATATACATGGTAGACATCATCTTGTTAAATGTAACATCAAACCATTTGAATTTAGTGTCAAATATTTAATCTATAGTTCATTAACATTATGACAGGGAGCTTAGAGATAATGTCACCTGAGATTATATAGGTTTAAAACTATTCCCAATGAAATAGATGACATTATCTGAGGATGTAACGCCCCGACCCAGAAGTTGAGAGTCGGTATATTATTACGTATCATTGTCATGATCACAAAAGATCATGTCACGAAAGACCGATTAGTTTAGTAGCATTAGATGTACTAGACACATTAATAAGATTTACATTGCATCATAAAATGGGAAAATACAACAACATTGTTTCCATAGACAACACTGATATCCCATAAACTATACCTGCAGTTCAGTCATAATATACTTATTCGCATCCTGGGAAAAATAAAACATATAAGTGGGTGACCTTAGAAGCTTATTAAGGATAATAATATATCATAAACTTTAAAAAAGATGTATAAACTTTTAAGGAAACGTATTAGAATATAACTAAAACTTTTTAAACATGAACATCAGCATAATATGGAAAAGACAAAATCAGATAATACCATTTACTTATTCACATTGATTTTCAACTAGTCGAATAATCACATGTAATATCAATATCCTCTTTCATAATGATGGGACGCATAATTCAAGACTTTCATCACCACATAGTTAAGGCCTTGATCCAAGACTACAAATAATATTTTGTCAAGGACTTGTGCCAAGACACTTGTTTGTCTCATGAGTACTACCGATACATACAGAAGCTATATCGGGCTCCATGCATCACTTACTATGTCCAATTCATTCCTCATATGAAAAGTTTGAAACATAACACAAACATTCGTATTAAAACTAGCATAATAAATGTCAATACTTTATCCACAAACCATGAATGGTATATAAAAACACTTCCACAGTCAAACATAACTCATTCAATAAAATATGGATGATTTTATTGTGACAGATTAATCTCAATCGATAATAATGAAGGATATATAAATTGATGAAAATAATGATCAAAAAAATTTGAGAGATATATCACCATTTTTCTTGAAATCATTTAAAATTCACAATATTTTTCAATAAGCCGTTTAAAATAGATTATTTAATCAAAGTGTCCCACACCACATTGAATCTATTAAAATTAATTTTAGTTTTAAAAAATTAATGTCAATATAAATAAATCCTTAAAACTAATTTTAAAACACGGAAATTAATGATAATGATTTATAATAATAAAATTTTAATACATTTAAAAAGATATTTTAGTTAGATTTCGTAACCAAATGAGAGATGTTTGAATAAAAATAATTGAGGAAATAAAAACATTACAATATCTTGAGAATAATGGATTTCATGATATACTATTTCAAGGACAGTATATACACCATATAAAAGTGATTTGGTTCATAACAACAATGAAGTTTCAATGGAATGTAAATTGAGATGATATCCCTTATAAAGACAGTATCCTTGGTTAAAGGATAAATAAATGACATAATTACATGTGAAAAATATAAATACACTCAATATGATTGGATATTCGGTGTAAATCAAATAGAGGGAATTTAAAAATATTCCTGTAAAAACAAAACAAATGACTTTGATGTTTAACTCAATGAATGAAAATTGAGTTAAGATCAAGTTTATATAAATGAATTGATAAATTTTCAATGGAGTGATTATGTGTATAAAACATATTTCCACACAAAGGGGAGTTTAAATTACTATTTAAATAATAAATATTGATTCCACTCATAATATTAGAGTAAAATAATCAATGAAGTATGTGTAAAGCCCATTGAGTGGAAATTCAAATTTGAAATTCCCTTACTGTTTTGGTAACTTATGAAACATACAAACCATGAAATATGTATCATAAAATGAAGATGTAAATACCCATAAATTAAAGTATATTACCCCAAGTATACAATCATATTCAATATATATTCCCCACAAAAGGAAATAGTGGACAATATAGCATGAATCTCACGGAAATAAAAAGTGAGATGAAAAAACATTACTTCATTGTAATCAATAGAGTCATGTGACCAAAATTAAATGACCACCAAATTAATCATATCATACCATGAATATAACTATAATCATGATAATATATATCAAATTGATGTACATAATACACCACATCCAATAAATATGTGGCGAACAAAGGAAATCTCACAGAATTTAAAGTGAGATTAGAAACCCCTTACCTTGTACATTTACTTGGTCGAGGGTAGGTTAAACTCCTGTATAATGTTGAAATAATTTTTATTGAATTATTAAATAATAATATACATTAATATTATATCATATATGATCATTCAATATTGCTTTGTCAACAATATTTTAGTATTAGCGTCGTTTCGTGTTTTAACTAATTCGTTTTCCTATATATGCTTTGTTACGTAAGTAATTCTTGTTATGGATAGGATGTATCTTATTTATATTGAGAATTATATTAAGTCTTTAAAAATTATTTTTAATCATCTAATGAAAATTAGTCTTGAATGGATACGATGTGGAATGAATCTCATCGCGTTTGTGGAGATGGTAATCTTTACGTACGCACGAGCGACAATATCATTCTTTTATATTAAAATAATATATAATTGGATGTTATATCATCTATACAGAATAATTATCATGATATATTTATTATTTAAATCTATTATACATAATTATTATACCCATACCAATAATAATGTCTTGAATAACAATTACACCATGACGTGGAGACGGTAAGCCGTACGTACGCACGTATGGTGGCATGTCATTAAAAGGATGTATATAATAATGAATATGGTTGTACCATATTTATAATAACATAACAGTATATAAGAGATACTAGAGTTATTATTTAATAATGGAAACAACAAATAAAGAGGAGGTGGAAGAAGAATGGAACTTGAAAGAGGAGATGAAATATTTACCTCTTCTTCAGGTTATTCCTTTTGATTTTTTCAAAAGGGCTCAATAGGATGGATTTATGACTACAAAAATGTCTCTAAAATAATGGAATGACAGTTGAGAGGGTATTTGGGAAGGGGTGGAAGGATCCAAATGGCTTTGATGGTGTGAATTAGAGGGAAGGGGAAGTTCCCTTTTATAAGAGGGGTGAGGGGAAGCTTAGGAAAAATCTAGAAATATTGTTTTATAATAAAATCATTTTCGGTTTCTAATGGCTAAAAAATGAATTATTTTAAGGATAAGGTGTGTATGGGCTGAGAACCCATCAACCAATAGGCTTTAGACAGTTTTGGGTTACTATAATTACTTTATATTTTAGATTAGGCTCTTAGTAAAATAATTTTACATTTACCATGTCTCTTTGTATTTTTATATTATATGGTTAATAAACATACTATAAACATCCAAGAGAACCTCAAGTGGTTAATTAATGACACATATAATATTATTGAAGAACTTTGGCTGATCCTTAGATTTTTAGGAATAGAATTCCAATTAATAATACAATATTTGTTTTAAAAAACCTTTTATAAAAATTTATACACTATTAAGTATTTTGTGTTTTCTAAATTCATAATAGAGTTATTAATTAGAAAAAAATTAATGTATCAGTCCCTAAAATATCATATAAACATATAAAATTAGTGGAATTCATAAAAAGTCTCAAATTAAATTTATTTGGATATTTTTAATATCAATTATTTTAATATTTTATTAATTTGGTAATTACTGAATCATCATTGTGTCATAAATAAATTAAATTATTTAATGTATAAAAATATAAATAAAATAATATTATGTGGGAAATACTTTTCTATTTTTAGTGAACTTTTATTGTTGAATTTACCTTTTTTATAAACCTATATTAAAAATGTTTTTCTCATTAAACATTGATTTTAACTCTTTTGACTATTCTTTAAATAAAATAATAATAAATGTCCAAATCTAATCCCACCGGATGTAAAGGATAATTTTATATTTCTATGGTGTTTTTTTCGAATTACAGTTATCCACTAGCATTATGATATGTGTTAGGGTAATAATAATATCATTTTTACCCTTAATTACCCTATTTACTATTAACCGTTGTAAATAAAAGTAAAAATTAACTATTCAATGAAAATTATTTTCATCTTATTGGACCATATATTAATTACTTATATCAACCATGTCTCTCAGATTTTTTAAATTCAACTCACAGAAGTGTTAAAATTACATTTTATGTAAATTTGCAAATGCTCCTAGGAGGTGGGTAAAAGATGGTAAAAAGTTCAATAAAATTTTATACAACTAATTTTATTATAAAATTACCCCAATTAATTACATTGAACTTATATAGGTATTATACATATATTTTGACATAAACTAAATTTAAATTAAATAAATAATTATCTAAATAAAAAGTCGGTTTTAAACTATAAATTATTGTTTTCACAATTAATGAAAAAATGAATGTTTTCAGAAAAATACCAAAAATTTAACCTAATATAATTTTGATATTTAGAATTAAAAAATGAATACTATTTTACCAAATTAAAAACATAGAAGTTTCATTAGTTAATTTAAAATTGATTCCCGTTGTCAAAACAGAAAAATGGGTTTTTAAAAATTAAAAACTATTAAAATATTGACATGTGTTTAGGTCAAATTTAAAAGTCAAAATACTTATAATATCCTAAATTATATTAAATGATATAAATATAATATAATTATTCTTCCAAAACATTGAAATACATAATTGAGCACAATAAATTATTTCGATTAAAAAAGTTATTTCCAATTAAAATTTCATATTTTTTGTATTCATCAAAATATAAAAGTTATTATAAAAGTACCAAATATTTATCAAAGATAAATTTTTATGTCCCGATTATAAATAATAATTTATTTCATTAAATTAAATATATAAAAATGTGAAATATTGGTATTAAAAAGGGGTTTCCATTAAAAGGTATTAAAATTACATTTTTTAGAAAAATACTTCTTTTATCTGAAAAAAATGTATTTGTTCTTATATTATGTGTAAGAAACACATAATATGGAATAAAAAATTATATGGAGTATATAAAATTAAAAATTCAATAAATTTTATTCATAATCACTTCTTAACGACAAGTTTGGTATGTCGTGGTGCCCTCGAACTCGGCGATGCGTGTAGCACATGCTGATTAATTACGTTAATGAAAATAACATACTTTGAAATCTTGGGGTGTTACATTATTCCCCCCTTTTAGAAATTTTGTCCTCAAAATTTTAACGTTGGTCTTGGGAACTTCATTGAACGTCCCACATGAGAAAAAGAGTAAATAAAACTATCTCTTTAAAAGAATGAAAGAGATGTACAAAGGTCACATGAGATAACCCAAACTAGGATTAGATGTAGGAAAACATTGATATGGAAGATAGAATAAGTGTCATGTTCTAGTGGAGAGTGATAGAAAAAATGATTAGGAGAACGTTAACAACAAGGAAACCACAAACGTGTGATGAGATAAATTTTTATTAGTTTCCTAGTAGCAAAGTAAATAGATAACCTTTTTTTTTGTTTTATGTTCCATTTCATAATGATGAGGAATTAATTTATGATATTTACTAAGAACATAAAGAGATATACTTTCTTTTTAACTATACTTTCATCCTTTAATGAATTTCTACCACTAACACATCATTATTTTCAAAATATGAGTATTCAAGATGACTTGGTCACAACTGAAGTTCTAGAATCAACTTCTAGAGAATTACATAATCCAAAAAGGATAATCTATATATATTTAACTTTTATATAGAGTTTAACCAAAACCAAAATGGATATTACAATATCATATGATCCCCCAAAAGGATAATCCTTTATAGAATGATATACATATCGTAATTTCTAAAATTAAACAAACAATACCCAAAGTTTAATAAATACCATTCAGTAAAAAAATTTCCTTAAAATCCATCAATATAATCCAAACTAATATTGAAACCCAAAACAAAGAATTATTTGATTACGCAGTATCCCATGATATATTGTATTTCCATATAACATCGACTACTCTAAATTTCACATACTTAAAAGTAATTAACCTAATCAAATATTCTCTATGATAGGTTAATCATTTCCATAAATAACCCAAAATAACTATAAATACACAATAAAAACAAGGATAAAAATCCTCCATTACTCCTCAAATGTAATCTCATAGTATTCTATTTTTTAGGCATATTGTATTCCCAACCGAGAAAACGTCTTCCAAAATAACATTTATCACTTAATCCCAAAATAAATTTCCTATAAAAAGGATATCTATTTTATAAGACATAATATTCTAAATAAACTTATTGTTGATCAATACAAAAATTTAACTAAAAAAACTATTCACAATAACAAGGACTTCACATAGTCCAGTGGTAGGGGATAAATCCCAATAGCACTATGGTTTTGGGTTCGATTCATGCAGCTTTGTCTGACGTGACAGGTTGTTACACGATCTGTGTGTTATCCTTTTCAAAAACTATATTTCATTACATTACCAAAATGAGATAAATTCTTCAAAATAACTATAACACAGTTTCACTACAAATGTTATCTCATATCTCGCATTTTCATCAAAAATTTTAAAACATGTAATTTCCTCAAATTCAAGGATCATATAATCCGAAATAGTTATTTATAACTATATCAAAAATAGAAAACACAATTCATCCTAAAATAGAATTTTCACATAACAAAGTGCAAGGGTTACACATAAGAGAAAAGTCCTCCCATGTAATCCCATTAACAAAGAGCACTAATACTTTTAAACATTTCACTATAAATTTATTTCACACAGGGTCTTCCTGGACCAAGGGGTTATCCAATAGAATAATGAATTCACTCAGGTAACGCCCAGGTCCCTTAAATTTATGGAAAATGACTGTAAATGGATTCTTGGGGTCATTTTTATTTTCTTCCATATTAGTCTTCATATTTCCTGAGAAATTGTTTAATTTATGACCTTATTTCCCACACATAAATCATTTCTTGGTTCCTTTTAGAATCTTATCTAGGTGTCTCCTTCCACATTTCATGCATAATGAAAATTGAGCTTTCTCTTCCCCATGGTATCCACTACTGGAGCTCTTATCATTCATCGCCATTCCCTTCATTGTTGAGTATGGGAGTTGGTTAGTATATATTTTTTTGATCATATTTTTTAAAAAATTATTCTTCATTAACATAATATCTTTTACAGCTATCAGCATTCTATTCTGTTGCTCATTTCCGCCATCGTTCCCACCTTATAAAACATATATAATGTTAGTATGATATCCTTGGAATCCATCCATTGACTAACACAAAAAAGCATAGTGTGACTCATAAAATCAGTTAGAGAATATCATAACACCTTATTCTCAATCTAAAATGCCTTATTATTAACAATGGTAATTTATTATCATCTTATATTAAAATCCTTCAAATCATTTTGTAAAGAAATTGTGAATTATACAAAGCATATCCACAATGAGTTTCATAACCAAGAGTGTTGCAAGGAACATAATTGTGCACCCGTTCCCATTCGAGTCTAGCTCAAAGCGATTTTTTTGGGTTTTAACCCTAGATACATATGTGCTAGAGCCTCCTCTACCTGATCGTATCCATACAGGGATATATTTCTTGGAAAAGTCACAAAATATCTAAAATACAAATATTCTAGAAAGTTCTTTTATACTAATCCTCAAATTATATCTTAGGGATATCTTATCTAATCAGATTTTATCTAAAACTAATTTCCACGGTTTGTACTAAACATCCACTGATACGTACTGGAATGCCCCAAACCCAGAAGCCCAGAGATAGTGAATTATTATGTATCATTGTCATGATCACAAAAGATCATGTCTCGAAAGACCGGTTAATTTAGTATCCTGGGAAGTACTTGATACATTCATAAGGTTTACATTACATCATAAAATGGAAAAATACAAAAACATTGTTTCCAAAGATAACACTGATATCCCATTGACTGTCCATTTATGTCAGTCATAATATACTTCTTCACATCCTGGGAAAATAAAACATAGAAAGGGTGATATCAGATGCTTAGTAAGGATAAAAATATAGGGGAATTTTTTTAAATAATCACAAACATTTATGTTAATGTATAAGAATAAAATAGAATCCTTTTAAATTTGAACTTCATAAAAATATGGAAATGATAAAATAAAATAATTCCATTTAATTATTCACATAAACATTCTACAAGTCAAACAATCACATGAAATATGAATATCCACTTTCTTAATAATGGGATGCATAATTCCAGACATTCATAACCACATAGTCAAGACTACAAATAAGATTTTTCAAAGCCATATGCCAAGACACTAGTTTGTCTCATGATACCTACTAATGAATTGAGGAGCTATAGTGGGCTCCACCTGTCACTTACTAAGTCCAATTAATACCTTATATGAAATTTTTGAAACATAACATTATCATTCATATTAAAACTAGCAAGCGAAATGTCAATACTTTATCTACATACCATGAATGTTAAAAAAATAGTGCATCCACAATCAAGCATAAATCATTCAATAAAATGTAGAATATTTAATTTTAATATATAAACATAAATCGAGAATAATGAAGGATATTTACATAGATGAAAATAATTATCAAAGCTATTTGAGAGAAATATCCCCCTTTTTCTTGAATTCTTTTAAAAGTTACACTATTTTTCAAGAATCCATTTAAAATATGTTTTCAAATCAAAATGTCTCATACCACTTTGAAAAATTAAAAAAGAATTTTAATTTTAAAACATTAATGTCCATATAAATAAAACATAAAACAATTTTTAAAAAACGGACATTAACGAGAAAGATTTAGAAGAATTTTTTTTAAAACATTCAAAATCATATGTTAGTTAGAGTTCCTCACCAAATGAGAGATGCTTCAATACAAATAATTAAGGAAATTGAAACATTATAATATCTTGAGAATAAATCATTTCATGATATACTATGTCAAAGGATAGTATATACACCATATAAAAGTGAATTGGTGCATAATAACGATGAATTATCAAAGGAATGTAAATTGAGATAAAGTCCCTTATAAAGACAGTATACTTAGGTAAAGGATAAATCAATGACATAATTATGTGTGACATATATAAATACACTCAATATGATTGGATATTCAGTGTAAATCAATCATAGGACATTACCACATATTCTTGTAAAAAACACCAATGACTTGGTTGTTTAACTCAATGAATGGAAATTGAGTTAAGATCATGTTTAAATCAATGACTTGAAAAATTATCAATGGGGTGATTATGTGTATCAAACTTATATCCACACAAAGGGTGGTGTAAATTACTACCTAAATAATAAATATTTATTCCACAAATAATCATGGTGTAAAATAATCAATGATGTATTTGTAAATCCCCTTGATTGAAATTTGAAATTTGAAATTCCATTACCAATTTGGTGACTTATGAAACATACAGCCAATGAATGTAGGATCATAAAATGAAGATGCAAATACCCATAAATTATGGGTTACAACACGAATACAATCGAGTAAAATACTTATGCCACACAAAATGAAATAGTGGGCAATATATAATTAATCTCACGGGAATAAAAAGTGCGATAAAAAACCCTTAATTCCATTGTAATCAATCATGTCGTATGAAACAAAGTTAATAAAAGCCACATGAATAACAGAATAACCCTAATATAATTATAATCATGATAATATATATCAAATGGCAGTACACAATACACCACATCAAATAAATAAGTGGCGAACAATGGGAATCTCACAGAATTAAGAGGGAGATAAGAATCCCCTTACCTTGTACTTTTTTATGGTCGAGGGTAGGTTAACATCCCATATAATGGTTTAATAGTTGTTATCAAATTATACAAGAATCATATACATTAATATGATATCATATCTGATCTTTCAATATTGATTTGTTAATAATATTTTATTATTAGAGTCGTTTCGGGTATTAACTGATTTGATTTCCTCTATATGATTTGTTATGTAAGTAATGTTTGTTAAGGATAGGATTTATATAATTCATATTAAGAATTATATTATGTCTTGAAAAATTATTTTTAATCATCTAATGAAAATTATTCTTTAATGGATACAATGGGTAATGAATCTTATCGTGTTCACGCAGACGGTAATCCGTACGTACGCATGAGCGACGATATCATTATTTTAAATTAAAATAATATATAATTGGATGTTATATAATATATAGAGATTAATTATCATGTCTTATATATTAATTAATTCATGTATACATCATTATTATACCCATCCAAAAAAATGATGTATTGAATAACAATAACACCACGACCTGAAGAAGGTAAGCTGTACGTACGCACGTATGGTAACATGCCATTCAAAGAACAAAAAGAATAATGAATATGGTTTTACCATATTTATAATATCATCGTATTATATATAAGATACTGGAGCTATTAATTTATAATGTAAAAAACAAAGAAAGATGATGTGGAAGTAGAAAGGAACTTGAAAGAGGTGATGAAATATTTAGCTCTTCTTCAGGTTCTTCCTTATTATTTGACAAAAAGTGCCCCATGGGATGGATGTATGACTAAATCAAGGACTCTAGGATTATGTTAGGAAAGTTGAGAGGTTATTTGGTTATTTTTTGGGTGTGCCTAATGGATTTGTAGATGTGAATTAAGATACAGAGAAGTTCCATTTTATAAGAGGGGCGAGGAGAACCTTAGGAAAAGCTAGAAAAGTTATATAATAATTAAATCATTTTCTGTTTCTAAAGGCACCATAATGATTTATTTAGAGGATAAGGTGTGGCTGGGTCTAAAAACACTCAACCAATAATTTTTATACATGTTTGGGTTACTATATTAACTTTATCTTTTATATTTAACTCTTAGTTAATAGTTTGACATTTACTATGTCTCTTTGTATTCTTATATTATATGGATAATAAACAAACTATAAACTTCCAAGAGAACCTCAAATGGTTAATTAATGACATATTTAATATTCGTTAATACCTTTGGCCAAACCTTAGAATTTTAGGAATTGAATATCAATTAATAATATAATATTTGTTTTAAAAACTCTTTTATATCAATTTTTACACTATTTGGTATTTTGTTTTTGCTAAATTCATAACTACATTATTACATCTAATAAAATTAATCTCACCAACCCTAAAATGTAATATTAACCTATAAAATTCGTGTAATATATAAAAAGTCTAAAATTACAATTATTTGGATATTTATAATATCAATTATTTTAATATTTCATTAATTAGGTAATTACAACATTATCATTGTGTAATTAATAATGTATATTATTTAATGTCTAAAAAATTTAAATAAACTACCATTATGTAGGAAATTTATTTATATTTATAATTAATATTGATAGTCGAATTTATCTTATTTATAACCCTATATTAAAAATGTTTTAGTTATTAAACATTTATTTTAACTCATTTAACTCTTCTTTAAATAAAATAATAATAATTGTTCTAATTTAATCCAAGTGGACCTAAATAATAATATTTTATTCCTATGGTTATTTTTGTCCGAATTAAACTTATCCAATTGAATTACAAGATGTGTTAGGGTTATAATAATATCATTTTTGCATTTAATTAGCCTATTTACTTTTAACCGTGGTAAATAAAAGTAAATAGTTACTATTCAACAAAAATTAATTTCATCTTCATTAACCACATTTTATATAGTGATATAAACCGTATCTTTAGGATTTTGTAAATTCAACACACAAAAGTAGTAAAATTATGTTTTATATAAATTTGAAAATTCTCATAGGCGGTGGGTAGAAGACGGTAAAAAGTTCAATAAAATTTTATACATGGAATTTTATTATAAAATGACACCAATGAATTACATTTAACTTATATAAGTATTATAAATATATTTTGTCTTTAAATAAATTTAAATAATAATAATAATTATTTAAATAAAATGTCAATTTTAAACAACAACGCAGTGTTTTTTGCGATTAATCAAAAATTGAATGTTTTCCGAGAAATACAAAAAATTTACCCTAAGGTAATTTTGATATTCCAAATTCAAAAATGAATTCTATTTTACAATACTATAAACATAGAATTTGAATTAAGTAATTTAAAATTAATTCCTATTGTCAAAACTGAAAAGCACATTTTTAAAAAGCTAAAACTATCAAAAGATTGACTTGTGTTAATGTCAAATTTAAATGTGAAATTACTTATAATCAGCTACATTGTATTAAATGATAAAAAAATAATATAATTATACTTACAAACCTTTAAAATACATAATTTAACACTATAAATTATTTCGATTAAAAATGTTGTTTTCTATTAAAATTTAGTAATTTTCAGTATTCATCAAAATATAAATGTTATTAGAAAAGTAACAAAATTTTATCCAAAATAAATTTTCGTGTCTCGATTCTAAAGAAGAATTTAATTTCATTAAATTGAATATATATAACTGTCAAATATTGATTTTAAAAAGGAGTTCCCATTAAAAGGTGGTAAATTTTCTTTTTTTTGGAAAATACTCCTTTTATCTGAAAAAATGAATTTGTTCTTATATTATGTCTAAGAAACACATAATATGGATTCTAAAATTATATGGAGTATATATAATTCGATATATAGTTAATACTATTCACAACTGCTTTTGAACAACTAGTTTGGTATGTCGTTGGGCGCTCGAACTCGGTGTTGCGAATAACACACGGTATTGAATTATTTTTTAAAAATAACTTACTATGAAATATTGGGATCTTATAGAGGATGAAGTGTTTTAAACTCTAGTATTTTTGTTTTGGATATTATTCCTAATGCCTTGACATTGGTAAATGTGACTCATATAATAATCTCATGTATATTTATGTTTGAATCTAATAGAACACTCTTTATAATCTTGTTATCTCGATCTTCTATGTAATACACTTGTTCATATTTGATAGAAACGTTTTGGACTCACAATTAGTGGTAGATGAGCTTGTATCATTGAGTAATATCCAATTTTCATCAATTATAATGTTAAGGACACTCCAATGGTGTGGACCGTCATTTTGAATCAGGTTAAATTTGTCCTTCCATGTTGAAGGAACATAACCTGGAGCACCTTTTCAAAATGGAAGGACACTCTCTAATTCCCTATGAGTTGTAATTCATTGTTCAATATAGTTCTTGCTTGAGATCATGATGAGATTTTCCTTGGATATACATGATTATTATGAAGAAATAGTTCGTCGGTAATGTGTTGTGTTAGGTTTCCTTGGGTATCCATCAGTTGCCTCATGTTGGGAAGGTATCGTGGTCGGGTTGTTTATGCCTTGGAGTGGGTAGCCTAGATTTTTTGAGGATTTTGAAGAGTGTGGGTTAACATGAACTTATATTTATGATGATGGTTAAGAATAGTTCAAAACATTACAAAAAAAATTAATTAAAATGGTAAAAGTTTATCAAACTTATTTTGTACATTTTTTGAACCCTTACATTGAAATTGTGGAATAAATACAACCACATCCCTTATCCAGGTATCATCTGGGTACAGTCAGAGAGTTTTGCTCATATTCCAGACTAATTTTTTAAAATATTTTATGATTGTTTGGGTGGTTTTGATTAGATTTTCACTCCGGAAGCATGGATATTCTCGAGGACTTGGATAGTCCTGAGTGATACCTAGGTTCCCATGATGGAATTACAGGAATGGACTAATGAATTCCATGTATTTTTTCATTTATTTGAGGTCTATGATATTTTTCACATTAGACATAGTCAATGTTCTTCTTATAGGGATATTCATCTTGGTAAGGACATGTCTTTTATAAAAACTATTTCTATTTGTTCCTTGGGAATGCTTTTAGGACTGCTATCGATGATTCAATGGAAAGAATAATATTTATTCAGACTGAAATGAAATGTTTAAGTACGATAATGGTCATTGTGAGATGGTTCTAGAATACACACATGTTCATGTTAGGTCATGGAATTTAAATAAGAATATTGGAAAGGTTAATCTTCGAAAATTATTTCAAGATACATTAATCATGTGAAAATAAGGTTTTGTGGTTCCTTCTTCTAGATGCATCATGTCTAGAATTTGAAATGCACTGAGATGCTAAGACTAGTTCATCAAGGATTGTCGAGATGAGATGGTACGACTTGATACCCATATGTCTGATCTTTTCTAGTTAGTGAGGAACCACTTCATAACCTTTTCATGTAATATAGGTTCACTATAGAGGTTGATTTTAGATTTTCATGAAGATGGCATCATGATCTATTTAAATAAGATCAGTTTGAAATTAACCATTCGATCGAATCATGTCACATACCCCGTGCGTCATTAGTGAACTACGAAACAACTCATCCCAGGGCGACCCATGTTGTTACAATGCCAAGACCACCCCTATTAGGACATAAGTTAGTGACTAGAACTGAGTACGAATATCCGAAAAATGGGATCCATTGTCTTAAGTACCTATACACATACACACACACATCTCTTATCCCAAAATGAAAAAAATGTGAAACACTAGGTAAAAGATAATTCATACCACTAAGATACAAAAAATCGATTAAATTTTATAATATTATACTGAAAACATAAATAGAATACAAGACCACCCAAATGGAAGTTTGTAAAGTGAATTCACATTTACCTAAAACTCTTCTATAGAAAATACATCTTGAATGATAGGTACAAGATGACTGTTTAAAGCTACATAAGCATGCCTCATCTGTCTATCCATTTTATGAACCACCTAGTCTAGTCCCACCTAAGACTCTATTAAATCATCAATATTCTACAAAAGACATCATATGTGTGGGAAAATTCCATGATGGAGTGAGTAAAACAATAATCAGTAGGAAACTCTGAAACCACAAAGGAATACCACTATGAAATGCACGAAGTATACAATAAATAAATACATGAATTATTCAACAATTAATTATATGAATTAAACCACCAATGTGATATATAGTTATCTAATGCATTTTTTGGTATGTAGTACAGAAAGATGTATTATCTAGCATAATCCAAGAAATACCAAGTATCGATAAGAAACGTAGTCCTCAAGGGACATGTAGTCCCAACGAGACACCAAGTCATGGTAAGACACTTATTCCAAATGAGATACTCAGTTTCTATGAGACACTTAGTCCTGATGAGACAATAATTATCTATGAGAAAATTGGTCCGGAAGAGACACGAAGTCTGGAGGTCACAACCAGCCACTTGATTCCACTCACTACACACTCATTCTTGGAGAACCTACTCCTCAAGACCATAGATTATATGAACACATTCACAAAAAAATCACATAGAGTATCTCAAAAGTCCCATCTCTATATATGGTTCCAAAATCTAAAAACAACCTATCAAATAGACGCACAATTTGATAATTATGGTTGTTTTTAGAAAAGGATTGATCGGGTCTGCTTTGGGTCTGATTCAACCCATCAGACATTGCTCGACCTCATGGATTACTTGACGAGGTCCGGTCTACTTTAGACCGAACCGGCCAGGATCATCCGGCCATTGGAGTAGCTTGAATCCATTAGACTCGCCTACATACACATGCGTCGACTTGCTAATCCACATATTGTTCGCCCTAACCGTGGGCCTCCCCATCCAATGTTGTTCCATTCCATGTTCCCCACGACCATCCCCACTCTTCCCCTACCCCATGGTCTCTCCACCTCCACGGGCTCCATGCATCCACTCTTCAGCATATGCAGTCACCTCGTTGTTTCCCTATCGGTGCCCCATTGGTTCCATTGTGGGATCCCACATGGATCATGTCTGGCATTTGTGTCCCCTACACATCAGTTGCTGATACTTCCTATAGCCTGTGTCCCTTCAAACTGCTTCTCCGCACTAGTACACACCACATCTGACCGCCACACTAGTTCTGCTTTGCCTCACTAGATTACTATATGGACCTATCTCTACAGTCCCTTACATAGACCATGGGGCCCCTTTAGGTGCCCATTTTTTGAAACAGTTGAAGATATAAGTCTATCAAGTCTTGGTCATCACTGATCTAGCTTCTGATATAGATTCACCTAAGAACTAGGGGTCTAATCATACTTGGATCCACCAGAAAACAGTGATCTAGGACCACATGGGGAAAACTGTGAATGCATTAAGAACAAGGAAGTGGAAAAATAACCAATAACATAAGAATATTTGTTCTTTGAATTTTTTCATTTCGACCTCAATTCATTGTTTTCAGAATGATAAATGAAAAAAGATGACATAGATTCATCTCCAATTAAATCCCCACAAATCAAACCCATCTTGAAAGAATGATCGAACCATGTGTCAAACTATTAATTTGTTGATCAATGTTAATATTTGGATCTAAGAACAAGTAATAAAATAACCTAAAACATAATGCATTACATTGAGTTTGGATTGGTCATTGAAGAAGAATGATTTCATTATCTTCATCGACCAGACCCTCCATCTCTGTCGGTGTAATAATCCAAAATATATTTGATCCATTATATCCAATTCTTATAAGGGTTTCCTCACTATGTCTTAAATGAATTATAGGGTTACAGTGATAACCCTAGATTCTAGAAAAAAATCTAATAAAAGAACACAATAGTCACAACATCGAATTAACTTATTTTTTTAAATATTTTATTATTGGATTGTATAAAATCTATTGTTCAATACTAACCAGGGCCTGATAAAGATAGGCTTGGACTGAGGTAAAATTGCATCAATGGACAGAAATTCTCCCTTGGATTTCAGATCTGGGCACTAGTTTAAATGATATTCAACTTTTTTAACAAATCTTCACGTGCATGATAATTAAATTTTAATATTTTTTTCAAACAATCATTCCGGGAACATCGAGCCTTATAATATAACATTGTCTCAACACCTGATCTCTAAATAATTCTATATAATATTTAAAAATGATACCAGGAAATTTAGAGATACTTAATTCTCCACACCTTAGGGTTTTACATCCCCCAAAGCCAAAATAAATCTTATACAGACAAATGGTGCTATTGAGCATGAATCTAACCATCCCACTCCCATGTGCTCTCCTAAATAATTTTATTATTCCACCAAACACAGAACAAAATAATTGACCACCCATTAAGGATCCTCTCTTGTAAATACATGATCTCTAACAAGTACTCCACAAATGTCACCTCATTATCAATTCCCTTCTCACCCCAGTCAATGATGTGTTATAGATCATGCATATGTCTCCTCAAATGTGAAACATATAAGATGTCATGCACCCTCTCTAACTTTTTGGGTACATTAATGTGGTACACCACCATTTCAAATCTATGATTTATCTAGAAGGGGATGATGTAACTCAAATACAACATTCATCCCCATCCAAATCAAAATATCCCACATTGAATAGAGACCCGAACGAACACATGGTCGACTTCATCGTACTCCAACAACATTTGTCACTAGCCAGCATACGAATAATGATGTATCTTTAGAGTCTTAATATACTATTTTACTACCAACACACTCATTTTAGTCACTGGCCCCAACTTTGGTCCCATGAGTGCTGAATCTATAGGGTCTTTCCATCAAAGTGGTGACCTCTAGGTTCGCCCGTAAAAGGACTTGAATAGCGACATATCGATATTGGAATAGTATATGTTGTTGTATGCATACTCCACCAGAGGTATTTGATCCTCCCAACTAGAGTCAAAATAATGGATTTAAGAACATAGTGTGTCCTATATAATCGTTGTGGACTTCTCAATATGTTCATCCATCTATGGGTGAAAAGATCTGTTCAGGCATATTTGAGTTCCAAACACCTCATGAAATCTATTACACAAATGGGATGAAAATAGAGCATGATAACCTAATAATATCTGCAATGGGACTACATGTATTCTAAATATCTCTATATGTATAGGCTTCCCATTCTCTCTAATGTACCATACATCCAAATTTCTAGGAAGTGGGCCGAATTTCTCAGTCGGTCATCCATCACCGAGACGGTATCATGCCCCTAGACCTATATGGAAATCCCATCAAGATGACCCCAGAAATACCATCACAGATCCACTCTTGATTCTCAAGGGGATGAGTCAAAACCATTGGAACCTGGTTCTCAGCCTTCACTAGATGATAAGTGAGGCATAATAAGTTGAACTCTACAACTTCCTTCTTTATCCCTGGCCTCCATAAATTACAATGGAGGTCCTGGTACATGTTTTTCACACCTGGATGTACCACCAAAGGTTATTTATGGAACTTCTTCAACAACTAATGTTTTAATGAAACATGCACCACTATATGTCCTCTTAATAGAAAGATGTTTTCCCCACTATTCAGATATCCTTCAGGGGCATGCCCTGTGAACATGTTAGAATGTAAGTCCACATAGTCGGTATCTCGGAGATGTGCATTCCTGAATGTATATCTGAGTGGAAGGGTGTATACCATTTATTAGAGGTAAGATAATTTATCTGCATCCACAATGGATATCTGTAATAAGGATATCCAATACAATTACTTGTTCAAAAACTGTAAACTCGATCCCCTTCTATGATAATTTATCACCATGTCCCCTTTCCCAAGAGTATAGAGTATGTCAAATTCATAGGCATGGTGAAACTCTATCCATCAGCCATGTCTTACGTCTAGATCCTTCCAAGAGAAGATGTAATTGAGTCTCTTGTGTCTATAGTAGATGACAAATCACTCGACCATCAAGTAGTGTCATCACATCTTCAGTTCAAAGACTACCACAGATAATAAAATATAATTGGTCACATTGTTTTTCTCATGGGGTCTCAACTATTGTGATGTGTATAAAATCACCACATTCCCCTACATCAGGACAAACGAAACTCCGTTCCGGATTCGCCACAGAATACTATGTATTCAACCCCCTCCTTTGGTAATCTCAAGATGGGAGTGCCCATCAAACTGTACCTCAACTTTGAAAATGTCTATTGGCACATCTCCATCAACATGAATGTATTCCCCAATCATGTCAATTAAATCAAGTGTTATTATAATCATGAAATTTATGGTAAAAACCTCTGATATGACACAACCAAACCAATTAAACTCTACTCATGGTAACACTATTCGGTGGATCCCAATCAAGAGCCCCCTCAATCTTCATTGGATCCAATAAAAATACATCCAATGAATTGATGTGTATTAGAAAATTGAACTCACATTTCTATAACTAGAACATTGGTAGTTTTTTAAATAAAGATGGTGCTATAATAGTGTGTCCCAGATCATCCTAAAGTGTATCAAGTGCTCCTCATCTATCATAGAGCACACTAGGATGTCATCAATGAAGTCCACCATGAACCGATATATGTAAGGCCAGAAGGTCATGTTTATGAATTTCATGAACACAACTAGGGAGTTCTTCATGCCAAACAACATCACCACATACTCATAATGGTCATATCGACACCTCAATGAGATATTCAATATATCCTCACCCCATACCTGAAGATGGTGATAGCTAGATCTACGGTTTATCTTCAAGAATATTTGTACCATGTTTGACTAATCTAAGTGTTCATCGATTCTCAGTACAAAATACATGTTTTTCACGGTTACCGAGTATAGGTGCTATAATTCAAAAAAAAACTCATGCTCTAATATACCTTCTTGGAAAACAAAACTGGGGTTTCCCATATTGAAACACATGGTGTCATGAAGCCCTTCCATTGTTGGTCCTCTAGCTGTAGCCTCATATCATGAATCATTATGGGATCCATCAAATATTTAGGTTTAGATATTGATCTTATATTTGGTAATAGATCAATGAAAAAATATATCTCCCTGTGAGGATTTAATCTTGGAACATCATATGTAAAGTCATCCTCATACTCCTCCACCACTACATGAAACTAAGGTTTAATCTAATCCACTACACCAAAGGCTAGGCTATCCAACAGATGTGTGGTCGGTTTTAACCTCATATGTGTGAGTCCATCCTGCACTGCACACCTTTCCTTTTCCCCAACAGTGAAATTTATTGTCCCATCACTATTGATAAACCAAAATCTGTGCCGAAAATAGTTAATCTGAGAATGGAATAAGGATAACCAGCCCATACTGAGAATGATAATATAATTCTTCAACAAAACTACCAAGAGACCATAACCAAAACACCCACCTCCATGAGTAAGGATACACTATTGACACCATCATGTGATCATCGAATCCCCTCAAGTAAGAGTCTTTAAATATAAGGGTCAAGCCAATGGTTCCACATGAATCTTCACATCTCAAAAAAAGGGTAATGGAATGAATAGACTTACCAGAACTCGTATCTATCACAACTAATTATTTTGGTTAAAATACAAAAATTATACACATAATAATTCCCAGATCCTTGGGGTTATAAGGAAACATTTCTTGAAGATGTCCTCATCGTTATCCACTAGCTCCATGAGAATATCATGGACCCCATGTGGGTGGTGATGGTAGTAAACCAATCCTCGACGCAACAACTTCAGAAATACCTTACCCTCTACTACATTTTTCTCCCTACATACCACCATTCTCTTTCATGTACCTCAATTCAGTAAGTCCCCCAACCATCTCCTTATCAGTCGTATGATGGGTCAGGCAGTCTCAAGCTAGATTTCCCTGACCGCTGCACGAATAGAACATCATGTCCATCGACAGACTCACTCATCCATGGGAGCCTCAAAAACCTTATCCTATGTATATTGGATATCCCCAAGAGTTCCTAACCTACTTGGCTCCCTAAAACTACTATCATATACCTACCATCAATGACTCTTCTACCTGGTGCCCTATGATAGGTCCCACTACCGGTGTCTACTCCGCTATAAATCACTCCACTAGTAGAACTCTATCTAGTACCCCAGCGTATGTTGGAATGATAATGGATATCATAGATTCCCTGATATCCTTGTAAAGACCCAAATTTTTTCATGTAGTTTGTTTAATTCTATGGGAATTTTATGAGTCTGAGAAAATTTATGGCGTTTGATTTCGAGGCCTGGTGTGACTACAATGAATTTATGAAATTTTTTTCAAGTATGTTCTGTAAACACGTGAGCAGCATTTTGAAACATTTGAACATGTGCTTGAATTGAAATATGAGGACACTGTTGAACTCACAACACTGATTTTCACTTAAGGAGATCGTCACCTCAATAGCAGTGGGTCGAGGGTGGAAGATAGTTTTTTGGATTATCATAAAAGAATAAAAAAATAAAAAAAAATTATTTATTTTTATTTGAAACCATCATTTTGAATGCTTGGTGATTTGGATCACCCAAACACCCAATTAATGTGGTGTAATACCTTGGAATTCCACTAGTTAATGACCCAACATCAATTTAATTAATGTTCCAAAATTAAATAAATTATTAAACATAATTTATTATGTTGTCTTCTCACATTTCTTGTGGTTGAAGAAATAATCAACAAAAGAGGAGATCCTTGGAGAGAGATTTTGGAGGATCATCTTCCAATAAAGAACATCCCTGAATCAAGAATGAGGATGACGTGTGATCTCGGATATGAAGCATGGTGCAGGAGAAACAAATAGTGATGTCAACAAAATCATCTACTTCCCCACGACATCTTCAACAAATGTGAAGGTAGGGGTTTTAATATGAAGCATGATTAGATATTTTTGTTGATACATAATATTCTTGTTTTTCGAATGAAAATGGACATATAAACATGGCCATCATTTCACACATATACCTTGCCCCATTTTCCTTAATTCTTCACGCGTTCATCGTAAATTCTCAGACACTAAATAATTAAGTGTGTTGGATAGTCAATGTTTCGTTCATCATGACATATGGATGCAGAGCCCTCAAATAGATGATTGAGAATATGCAGTCGTCATGTTTTTTGGGCTTGGAACGAAGTTTCAGTGACCCGTGGAAGTGGAGGGTGGCTGGTAACCGACCAGAAGTAGTTCAATAAGGCGGTGGTGGAGGTAGGTTAGTGTGCGTCCGCGCTGTCGGTTGAGGAGGAGGTCATAGCCCGTCAGCCACAGCGGAATAGGGTAGCAATCGAAATCTGACCGAGTGCGCGGTGGATCGACGATGAGTCTCTGAGCCGCTAGATAATGAGGCCGAAATATCTTGGCCATGGTTGAGGCTAGAGGGGGGGGGGATCAAACCTGGTCGGTCGTGGGTAGATCAGCGGTGCCCAACCACGACGCTGGGAGAAGAATAGGTCGGTCGTTCTGACCATTCATGACACACTGAGCAGGACTGCCAAGCGATCCTGCATGCCAGGAGGGTGTCCAAAGGTTATGCTGGACCATTCAAGTAAACCAGGGGGCTTCCTCTCTGAGTGTCAACTACGATGGACCCTTCCACCATGGGCCACCCAACCACGGGCTGCACCATGGGTCGCCCAGCGTGTCGTGCCAGCAGGACGCGCCCAACAGACAGGGTTGGGATGTTCCCTTCGCGGGCTGGGCCAGACCAAGGCCAAGTGGGCTAGACCCACCATGTCCTAGGTCATCCAGGACGGACTTGGGTTGGCCTCGGCCAGGATGGGCCGGTTCGGACCGACCAGGTCTGACGGGACCTGGGCCCAGTCGGATCCATATACGCTTTTTTGGTTGCAACTTCAGAACCGGGTGTCTATATGACAAACTGACTATGGCATTGTGATCCGTGGATATAGAATATTATTTTGGTATAATCCTCATTAGTTTTGGATAATGTTTCTTTATATTCTAGTTGGACCGAAAATGGAATCCAACTGGACCTTCATAGTGAAAACGATAATAACTTATAGACTAAATGTCTGATTGATACGTCATCAGTTGCATTGGGTCTCTTTCGACATTATAGACCATTTGGATACTTTTTCACTAAACTTCATGATGGTTGATTTATGACTGATGACTTGAATAGAGTTTCTCACAAACGTGTTATGAGTGGGAATCCAATGGCTGGAAGTGAGTCAGAGGTTGGTGACAGACCATACGAAGGTTAGTACTGGGCAATCCAATGTGGGTCAGCACCGATCCTATATGGGTCAGAACATAGCGATCCTATGTGGGTCAGTGCATACCGATCCTATGTAGGCTAGATTCTATGTGGGTCAGCGCTCAGCGATCCTATGCGGGTCAGTGCATACTGACCTTGTGTGGGTCAGATCCTATGTGGGTCATTGCGAGGGTTAGTATCTTATTGATCTTGGGAAGATCTGATCCTATGTGGGTCATTGCGGGGGTTAGTACCTATCGATCATGTGTGGGTTAGACTTCGTATGGTCAGCAGTAGTGCCTCCAGATAGAATAAGATGGTCTAGCTTCGCGAATGATCATATGTACTTCTATTCTTTACCTATACCTGGTGTGATCCTTTTCCTTAACTTTGTGGAAAAAAATCTATTTGGTGTACCAGTGTGGTACATTTATCTTCGTGGTGTACTAATGTGGTACCTCTTTTTAGGTGGTGTAACTATGTGATACTTCTACCTCTTTGGTGTTAACTGTTTGGTACCACTACCTTCATGGTGTTGCTTTTGAATATCATGATAACTTTGGTAATTGTACGGGAATATACCCAAGAATTGTAAATGAATACTCCTTCTGGGATTGTGGTTTTTCCTTTTTTGAACTCTAGGAGACCTACAAGTGTCTCAGGGTCGCTACTGAATATTGTTATACTCACCCCTACAAGGGATATGCCCGCACCTTGTTGTGTCTTGTGCAGACAATGGACATCACTAATCGAGTTTGAGGGTACCAAACTAAAGGCTGATCAAAAGTGGACACTAGACAAGGAGATCTGCAGGGACGACCATTTGAGAGCAGTACCAACCCTTTAGGTTGGGTCCTTGGTGAGTGCTCACCGTAGCTGTTATTTATCAATTTTACATGTACTTTCCTGTTGGGCTTATATTCTGGCCCTTTACATACTATGAACTCCCTGTTTACTTTATATATTATGTTGATCATGTACCGTATTGTGTGATTTTATAGGTATAAAGTCAATGCCTTCCAAATTTTAGTAATATTCATTTCTAGTGCTAGTCTCTATCACCTGGCCTATGGTAGGATAGCTTGGGGTAGTCACGACACGGGCCCTGGGTAACGGGTCATGAAAAATTGGTATTAAAGGAGGGTGCATCTGATCACACTTCAATTGGATAGCCTAACCCTCCGAGCGGTTGATGTTGAGAGTCTGATCTGTCTTGTAGTAGTGGACCAGTACGCTGATGTTTTTCCAGACGATGTTATGGGTCTTACTCCTCATAGATAGGTAGAATTTTATAGAAAACTTGTACCCCGGGACAGTACCGATATCAACTCTAGCACATCGGATGGATCCTGTAGAGCTTCCAGATCTGTGGGTACATCTAGAGGACTTACAGAGAACGAGATTAATTATGCCCAGTGTTTCTCCTTGGGCATCCACGATTTTATTCGCCAAGAAAGCGGATGGGAGTTTGAGACTCTGTGTGGGATATCAGCACCTGAACTAGGTGACCGTGAAGAACACGGACCCATTCTAGAGGATTTAAGATCTCTTTTATCAGCTGAGGGGATCACAATCTCTTTTGAAGATAAGCCTTCAATCAGGCTGTCACCAGCTCAGGGTATGGGACGAGGATATGCAAAAGATGACATTCAGATATTGGTATGGCCATTATGAGTTCTTGGTTATTCCATTCATCATGACCAATGTCCTAGTAGTGTTCATAGGAATCATGAATAGGTTCGTCCAGCCATATCCCGACCACATTGTGGTGGTCTTCATCGATGACATCTTGATATACTCAGCAACAAAGGTGGATCATGCCTATCATCTGCAGATAGTTCTGGATACACTCTGAGAGTACCATCTTTATGGTAAGCTCTATAAGTGCCAGTTCTAGATCCCAGAGGGTCACCTGCTGGGAAATGTTATCTAAGATACTGGAGTGGTGGTGGATCCAGTAAATATTGAGGCTGTAATTTCTTGTGAGCCACCCAATAGTGTGACATAAGTGAAGAGTTTCTTGGGTTTTTCCCTCTTACTACTGTGGTTTGTGCATGGATTTTTCATAGTTTCAGCACCCTTATCGGCATTGAAAAATAATGGGAAACCCTTCATGTGGTCAGAGATATTCTAGTGGAGTTTCCATAAGGTGAGGCAGAGATTGAAGTGTGCCCCCATCTTGAGGCTTCTATATTAGGGCGTTGGGTACGTCGTCTACTACGACGTATCAGGGACCAGACACAGATGTGTCCTGAAGTAGGAGTGATCAATGATCAGACTTGGTTCTCGATAGCTGTGGGAGCATGAGCAGAACTACGCAATCCCTTACATAGAGTTAACAGCAGTTGCCTTCGCCTTAAAGATGTGGTGACATTAATTGATGGGAGAAAATTTTACAGTATACTCTAATCAAAAGATTCTCAGGTATATATTCTCTCAGAAGAACATGAACATGAGATTTCAGTGTTGGATTGAGTTATGCTAAGACATTGAATTTGATATAGTCTCTGCTCCTATAAAAAAACGTAGCAGAAGATGCACTCAGCATGAGATCTGGTATACAGTTACTGAGTTAGGAAATAGAGAATCTAGACATTTTGTGGAAATAATATATGGATCGAGAGGGGGAATCATATATTCAGTCTCTGATAGTCACTCAGCCAATCCTTCCACGAGTCAGGGAGGCATTGAATGGGGATACTAACGGCAAGGCTCGACGTTCTCAGATACCCACAAGACATGCCCCTGATAGATTTTCTGAAGGTGGGGAGCATGCCATCCTATACGAAGGGCGTACTATGTTTACAGTGGAACTATATGAGGAAGTGTTGAGGGAGTTCCACACGGCCCCACTTAAAGTACATCCTAGAGAGGAAACGATGTACCAGGACATCTGGCATCATCACTGGTGGTCGGGAATGAAAAAAGCAGTGGAAAAATTTATGCCACAGTGCCTCACTTGTCAGCAAGTGAAGGCATAACATCAGGTTCCATAAGTCTTATTTTAGAAACAAGAGGTTCCATAGTTGATGTGGGATGGAATTTCTATGGACATCAAGACAGGACATCCCTGCACATCAGAGGTTCATGATTCCATTTGGGTGATCGTTGACCTACTCACCAAGTAGGCCAACTTCCTACCTATTAGATAGTAGGGATTAATAGAGGGACTGGGACACCTCTATGTGCATGAGATTATATGGATTCATAGAGTTCCGTCAACTATTTTCTCTGATCATGATGCTTTTTTTATATCCCAAATATAGAAGGGGTAGTAGTAGGAATTCGAGACAAAACCTTGGTTGAGCACCGCCTTCCATCCCCATAAAGATGGTCAGACTGAGTGGACCATTCATACCCTTGATGGAATGATTCGTGCATGCATCCTAGATTTCAAATGTATCTAGGAGGATCACTTTCCCTTGGTGGAGTTCGATTACAAAAACATTTATCACTCCACCATCTGTATGGTACTATTTGAGGAGTTGTACAGGGGAAATTGCAGATCATCTTTTTACTGGACTGACCCAGGGGAGTCAGCTTTCATGGGACTAGAGATGGTGCAACCTACCACAGAGAAGTTGCAGATTATCATGGAGCGGATGAAGATTACAAATAGAAGGAAGATGCCTTATGCTGATAATAAACTGATAAGTGTAGTGTTTGAGGATGGTGACCATGTCTTTCTACTGGTCACACCTTGATGAGGTATATAGAGATTTGGATGAGGTGAAAAGTTATCTCAGAGGTTAATCGGACCCTTTCAGGCCCTCAATAGAGTTGCCAAGGTGGCTTACCACTTAGCTCTTCCCCCTCAAATTCCCCAGTTGCATGATGTTTTCCATGTATCCATTCTGTGGAGATACGTACATGATCCTTCACACATCATTGACTGGGGTGAGTTGGACATCAACGATGGGGAGACATTTTCAGAGGTTCCAGTGAAGATTGAGGATTGACAGGAACATGCCCTTTATGCGTGGTCTATACCGCTAGTGTGTGTTCGTGGGTAGTACAAAATCCTCCAAGAGAGAACATTTGAGTGGGAGGCTCATATTCATGCTCAATATACCTACTTGTTTCCCTATTTTATGTTGTGTCTTTTGGGGATGCAAATCCCTAATGTGGGAAGAATGTAAAGAACCTAATTTATTCATGTTTTTTTAATTATATGGGAATATTATGAGTCCACTAAAATTGATTGTGTGTGATTTCAAGGCTCAGTGTGCCAGGAATGAATTTATGAACTTTTTACGAGTATGTCTCGTAAACACCCAAGCGGTGATTTGTAAAATTTGAACTGGTACTCAGAATTAAAATCTGAGGACACCGTTGAACATGCAGGGCTCAAATCCACTTAAGGACACCTTGACCTCCACCATAGTGGGTTGAGGGTTGATGTTATTTTTTCATATTTTTTTGGCAGAATAAAAAAATAAAATAAATAACTTTTTATTCATTTTATTTGAAACATCCATTTTGAATTCTTGGTGGTGGGAACCACCAGAACTCCCAATTAATGTGGGGGAAACCCTTAAAATTACCCAAATTAATTCCATATTCTATTTAATTAATGTGCTAATATTATTATATAATTAAACATAATTTAAAATGATGTCATCTGACATAGATTATGGTTAGAAAAATCATTGAAAAAAGGGTAGAGCCATGGAGAGAGATTTTGGAGGATTATCATCCAATGAATAACATACCCGGATCATGAACATTGATGCCACATGAACTATGATCAGAAGTGTGGTGCAGGAGCAACGAACACTGATGTCACCAACATCATCTCATTCCTCGCATCATCTTCAAAAAACGTCAAGGTCGGTGTTTTAATTTGATGTATGATTAAATATTTTTGTTGATTCATCATATTCTCATTTCCCAAATGACTATATCCAACTAAACAAGGAAATCATTCCACAACTATACCTTTCCCCCTTTTGTTTCATTCTTCATGCATTCTTCGTACGTTCTCCGGTGTCAAATAATTAAGCATGCTGGAAACTCAATGTTTAATTGAGCACGACAAATGGACTTGAAAATAGCATTGTGAATATGCATTCGTCTTTTTTTTGGGATTGGAACGATTTTGTGGCGACCCGCATAAGAGGAGTGTAGTCATAAATCCACCAAAAGTGGTTTGAGTAGGCGACAATGGATGTTGGGTGGCGCACTTTTGCGCCACTAGTTGAGTAGGATGCCATAGCTCGTCGGCTGCTATAGAGTAGGGTGGCGCATGTCTGTGCCACTATAGCAGGAGGTCGTGACGGAGGATGGAGGGCGGCCGAAACTCGATTCGTCGTAGCTGGAGCAGCAGCGTGCAACCGCGCAGTTGGGAGGAGAATCGGTCGGCCATTTCGATCGGCCGCGACACACTGAGCATGACCGCCATGCACCACACATGCTATTTGGGAGACTGAACGTTTTAATAGACTGTTCGGGTAAACCAGGGGGTGGGGGCCGCCTCCACCAGGCTGTCGGCTTGGGCGGACCCCGCCACGGCGGGCCACCTAACTGCGAGTCGTGCCAGAAAGCAACACCAAGTGGGACATACCAACATGACATGGCTAGCGGGCCTATCCCACAGTGGCCTAGGTCATCCGGACTGGACTCAGGTTGGACGGACCAGGTCGGACCAGACTCGGGATCATACGGGGCTAGATACGCCATTTTGGTTGTAACTTGAGAACTAGGCATATGTTTGACGAACCATCTATGACATTGGGATCCTTGGATCGAGATGGTCCTTTTTTTATACTCTAATTTAGTTTTGGATAATTTTGAAGTTTGTTAGGGTTGTATCAAACCCTGAATCCAACCAAGCCCTCAGAGAAAAAAATGCTAAGAACATACATGTCGAGCGTTCAATTGATGTGTCTTCAGTTACATTGGGTACCTTATGACATGGCAATCCATTGGGATATTTCATCATGGATCTTCGTGATGGTTGAGATATGAATGATTCCTTGAGGATTGGTTCTCCCTAATGATTTATGAATGAAAATCTAGTTGAAGGCAGTGAGGCAGAGGTTGGGGACCGACTATTCAGATTTTAGTACTGACCGATCCTATGTGGGATAATACAGATCTTGTGTTGGTGAGATCCGTTGTGGGCCCGCGATTAGTGATTTTATGTGGGTCAGTGCATACCAATCATGTGTGGGTCATATCCTGTGTGGGTCATATCATGTGTGGGTCAGCGCTTAGAAATCTATTGTGGGTTAGTGCATACCGATCCTGTGTGGGCCAGATCTTGTGTGGGTCATTGCAGGGGTTAGTACCTATCGATAATGTGTGGGTCAGACTCCGTATGGTCATAAGTAGTGCCTCCTTATAGAATAAGATGATCTAGCTTTTCTAATTGACATATATACTTCTATAATTCACTTATACATGGTGTCAACAGAGTCCTTTCCTTCATGGTAATCATCTATGGGGTGTACCGGTGTGGTACTTATATCTTCGAGGTGTACCTGTGTGGCACTTCTATCTTCGTGGTGTAACTGTGTGGTACTTCTTCTTTTGTGGTGTTACCTGTGTGGTTCTGGTACCTTTGTGATCATACCCTTTTACATATTGATAACATAGGTATATGTATGGGCATATACCAAAGAAGTGTTGATAACTATTGCTGCTTGATTTGTGGTTTTTTCATTCTGGAACTTTGGGGGACCTACAAGGGTCTTTTGGTCCCTACTGAGTATCATTATTCTCACCCCTGAACAGGCTACGCAAGCACAATGTTGTGTCTTTTATAGATGACAGAAACCACTAATAGAGGTTTAGGGTACATTAATGGTGGCTGATCGGAGGTGGAAATTAGACAAGATGATCCGCATAGACGATCGTTCAAGAGCTGTACTATACCTTTTGGTAGGGTCCTTGGCGGGTGTTCACTGGAGTTGTTGTTCTTTCAGATTTACATATACTTCCTAGTTGGGCTAGTATTCAGGCCCTTTATTGACTGTGCACACCTTGTTTACATTATTGTTTACCTTGTTCTTTTAACTTTATTTTTTCTTAGTCTGTATGATTTTACAGGTATAAAGGTAATTCCTTCCTAGTTTTTGGGATATGCCTTTCCAGTGCTAGTCGCCAGCCCCTGACCTATTGTAGGGGGCTTGGGGTTGTCATGAAATGGGCCTTGGGGGATGGGTCATGACAACACTGATGTAAGCCCTTATCAATGAACTTATACATGATGACTTGTCCACATATCAGATCCATGGAATAGTGAGAAAGATTATTAAATGTAGTTGAGTACTCTGCCACTGTCTAACTGCCATGCTGTAGATGTAGAAGGACATGTATGATCACTTAGAATAACGTAGCTATAAAGAACTCCTCTCTCATGAGAGGCTTAAATTATTCCCAAGATATATTTATCTGATCATGTTTTTGGGTCACTAAGATCCACTATCTGTTGCACATGTCTCTAAAGAAGACTCACGACTAGGAATTCCATCTGGTCGAAATAGGTCCTCACAAGGTGGAAGACTTGTGTAATGGACTCCATCAAGTCCTTATTTATTTTGGGTACTGTCTCACTCCAAAATCAAGGAGTTCCATGCATTTGGTACCAATGAAAAAACCCCATACTGTGTACATCCCCAACATGTAGCGCTGGTAGTAACTACTCCTCGACAGGATGTGGTATTGATTGTAAGCCACCCAGATGTGTTATCTCTAGTACACGACCATGTACTAATGCCTCTTTACTATGTGGATAATGCTCATGATCATTCAATGGAATTATGGATGGCTATCTACATGGAGGTATCCATAAATTGAATAAGATGTACAATGGTTAATAAAGTATACACCGTGAGCTAACACAATAAGGACCTAAGAAAACTGCCAAATCCATATGATGCTTGTAGAATTATTTTCCTCGCAACTAGTGTCCACATTTACTGAGATAAAAAGTAGAATTCAAAGTGTCATGGTGTTGATACATCTAACACTACTACAAAACTATATTCCCCATCCTGAAATCTGATATCGAAACACATTACACTGTTTCCACAAACCAATATCATAGAATCTTGTTTTTTTGGTATAACAAACCACCTTTGATACCACTCTTTCACGAACCATCCCAGAGGGTCCCATTCTCTATCTACACCATGCCCACATCCAATAGTCCAGGGGGTGGTCACTAGCACCGAGTAGACATATCCCACAAGTGGGATCAATTTTTATACGTACATGTACACACACACACACACATCTCTAAGCCCAAATCTATGAAATATAATACACTATGTAAACACGCATTCTTACCAATATGATACCAAAAATGTCGCAAACCCGGCCGGGTCACCATCAGACCAGGCACCCGACCCGGTCCGCAACATGGCCCGAATGGAGTTCCTGATCCCCAAATGCTAGCACAAGTGAACATGTATCAAAAAAACAAATATGATTTATTTAATCGAGAAAAGAGGCAGAAAAAAAACTAACAAGATAAATAAACTGAAACTGGAAATAGAAAACCAAACATGCATTTAAACTATAAACAATTTTAAGACAACAAGTCAAAAAAACACAAAATGAACAACAACAATTATAGAGAACTAAAACTCCAATACCAACATCCATGTGAAGACCATCAACAACAAAAACCACCATCGATGATCACGATACCTTGACCTGGGATACAAAATGAACAATATCTAAATACACCAAAAGGTTTATGTAGGGTGTGATCCAAATGCCTAGTAGGATTAAACCAAACAAAAATGTTCAATATATAAACATTAAATGACAAATACATTTTTACACAATATAAATGAAAGGACACAAAATCGTAAACAACATTAATGAAACATTTTCTATAAAGAAAACACATTCAAAGAAAAAAAACATAAATAAATTAAAGAACACCATTATAGTTAAGAGAAACCTAACCTTTAAGAAAACCCAAATACTACACTATATGTCGATGGTTAGAGTATAGTAGTCCAGGAGAAACAAAAGTGGGAGAGGACCTATAGGTACTGACAAAAAGAATGGGACCCTAGAACATCGCATCTTGGAGAACAGTAGTATATGAAACCCAACATAATATGTTCTCGTGCACGAGCCACTAATAGGGAAACACATCCATAACCTAGTGGTCTCCAATAATCTTCCAATGTTTAGTTAGTGTTGTATTTGTCAAACCAGCCAAGTGAAACTGGGCCAGAGCCGCTTCTATATCACTATCACGCTAGATCTAGTCTACCAACCTAGTACACATGCTTCCCCTTTTTGTGCTCAAAATGATCCAATTTCACATTTCATGTCAAACTCAAATTAACAAAACAAACAGGACATTACCTAAACACAATTTCACACATTCACACACACACACAAATCATTGATAATAGTCCACACACAAAATACATTACATAACTCAATTAAACCATAATCCACCATTAATAATAATTTTAAAAAAATATTAAATTTTGTAAAAAAAAGTTCGTTAAAAAGGGACATGACATGACTTAACACAAAAACCAACCCTACCGACCTTCATGACCAAATACTTCCATCACCATATCGAGAACACAACCTACACCACTTAAATCGATTAATAACCCAACCACACTGTTAAAAGTCATTTACCCAATTTAAAAAAACACTAGAAAATTTATTAAACAATTATAGAAGATACAAAATGACTTTAAACACCAAAGACCCACCCAATCCCTATTTTTTGACAAAACACACATGGACGCTAGCCAATAACAACAACCACACACTTTGTCAATTTTCACAAAAAACTAACAAAATTTATAAAACACTAGTAGTCCGTTCAAAGTGGGTTTTCAATGCAATATCCCATTCAAACCACACAACCCATACCCTTATGACCAAACACGTGCAAAAATTCTTCGAAAACAAACATAACACCCCTTGCACATCTGAAAAATAGGGTGCACTTATTATTATACACTAACGATAGACTAAAAACAAGTTTCCAATCAAAAAACGCATCCAAACCCCATTCACATACTACCAGACAAATATAACACATGGAAGAATTTAGGAAAACCAAATCCACACCCAAAATAAATAATCAAGATTATTATAAATTAACTAAGTAAGCAAATTGTTTTATTAAATAATATTCAAATGCGGAACCACCTACCTCGAGTGAAGGAATTACATAAAGATAGGTTTTAGACTCTAATTTCTCATGAAACACATCAAAATAAATAAATCATGATACTTGAAACAAGATAATGAAAAAAACATTAAGATTGAACTATATTCAGCACAACATGCACCACAAACAACATGAAACTCCCCATGCAACTCAAGAAAAAAGGGAAGAACAAATAATTGAAATATAACTCACATGTGGAGGAGTTATAGAAGGCCATCCGAGGGAATTAGAGAGGTTCAAGGGTATGATGGACTAGGAAATTCTATCCGAGAAGGGTTGCGTGGCCAAGGGATTTTGCACGTAGGTTTTTCGAGGGAGGTTGGGGTCGGTGCCTGACTCTCCTTCAAGGTGGAGGGTGTCGATCAGGGGAGACTGATGAGGGGGGAGGGGGCTTGTTGGCATAGAAAGTGTTTCGTAGGGGATGGCCAAGGGGAGTATTAGGGTGCGACGCTACAATGGAGGGGCTCACAAGGGTTTCGAGGAGCTATGACGCGACACAATGGCCTCACTGGGGAGCAGCCGGGTGAGGTGCCTCAATGGAGGGGGTGTCTCAGCTAGGAGAACACTATGGGGGATATGATCCCTGAGCCATGAGATGGAATAGAGGGTTTTCAATGGAGAGGAGGGGAGGTCCAGTGGCCAAATTTGCTGGCCAGGAGGCAGGGTCGCGGAGCGACGGCCTAGCTGGGTAGCAGGGGGTTCACACATCGGGAAGGGGAAACTGATGAGGGAGGTCATCGGCAGTGCTTTTAGAGGGTAACAGGGGCGCCGATATGGGGTTTGGATAGTAAATGGGAAGTGGCTTGATCTACATTGGTGGGGAGGTCAGGGGGTAGCTACGTCGAATAGGGGGTGCTGGCCAGCCCTAGGGGAGAGAAAAAATATAAAAAACAATGATAATAATAATAATAATAATTATTATTATTATTATTAATATAACATTGATATTAGTAGATTTATAATAATAAAAAAAATTATTAACATGACATAACATTAACAATAATAATAATCATAGTTAATGGTAATAATATTAATAATAATGAAAAGCTTTAAACTAGTAATAACAACATTAATATTGTTCTTAGTAATAATAATGATATTAATAATATTAATAATTATAATAATATCCTAACACAAGTAATAATAATAATAGTAATAAAAATAATTAAAATAGTAATGATAATATTAATAACCTAATAATATTTAGGATCCCAATGCTATCAGTAATTACGATAATAATATTCTCAGATAATATTATCTTCATCATCATTAAAATATTTCATTAAATTTTACCACACTTGTTTTTATTTTATCTACATTTTATTATTCATTTAATATCATTTATCTGCCTTAAAAACATGATAAGGCATGTAGGGAACCTGGCGAGGTCGCACGACGACCCAGGCAAGGCCGCGCGACTTCGACCACATAGCGCTGGACACAGTCAAGGCCAAAACATTTGTTTCTAAATAATAACTTGGAAATTTTTTTGTTCGGGTCTCAAACCAAACTACCAAATTCCAAATAAAAAAAATAAAATAATAATTTTATCACGATGGGTGTGACAATTCTCCCCTCCATAGGACTTTCCATCTCCGGAAATCCACATCTAAGGCTGAACTCTGAAGTAGAAACTGATACCCCAATATTGTTGAAAAAGGATCCCTATGAAGAGAAAGTGAAAAGAAGAAAACACACCTTTCTATGAGAAAGTGACTCAAAAGATAACATTAGAAACTTGTAAAAGGACTGTCATATTTTTTTCATCTGCCCCATATAGCTAAAACACCTCGAGTGGATTGATTAGGGAATGAAACTCATGATCCCATAGAAACGAACCTAACAAGTGGAAATACCTCAAGTACCATTCATTGAAAACCACATCATTGTTCTGAAACAATGAAAAAAGACAAACCACACCAATGGAATACTCTTTTCACCTACCCCCATGTCATCTCTTGAAACATAACTAAAAGGCCAACATGGGAAAGCCCAAAGGGGATCCCCACCATTAGAAACTTACCAACGCTCAAGATGATACTAGAAAACCGACACGAGGAGGTCCTAGCAGAGTCTCCAGGAGTATGAAAGAGGAAAAAACTGGTTCATTTCAGATACAATCATGTGAAACCCACTGTGGGTCTCCCCATCATTGAAACTGACAGAAGATACATAACTATGAAAATATACCGATTATGAAAAAACAACCCATCCCAGATGGGGTGGGGAGGGAGGGGTCTAACTAATGGCTGGTCAAACCACGACCTATGACCAACCAGAATCTCCATGTCCCTAGATGAGCACTATTCGAATTTGAGACCTATTTACCCAACAGACCACATAAGGACCACTATAAGTTATTATATTCGATGGGACAAAACCTGAGACATAGGAAACAAGACGAACACAGCCTTGCATAGTCATGGATACCTTACGAACCCAATCATTTCATTCAGAAGGGAACAACCACAAATAAAAATTTAAAACCGATTTCAACTTCAATACCAACGACAAAAATAATGTCCAGATCACATACACTTCTTGGGGTCCCTGACCATGCACAATATTCACTCAGAGGCCTATGGCTGGAGCACAGATGTTTGAATCCTCTCATGCCTCACCGTAAGTTATTGAAGACTAACAAATAGAGCCTCTCCTTCTGGTTCCATACACAACCACATCACAACTGAGAAAAAACCATCAAACACAACATACAATGACCATCAAATACTCCCTCACAACCCCATCAATAAAAACAGAGGAAGAGAACCTCTTAACCTTATCCAAGAAACATTTGAATGAAAAACACATGAAAAAAACTACCTGGAAAGTAGGTATTCTCATAGGGTTCTCTGAAATCCATCTATGCACTTCGAATAGAACTCACACTACAATAGGCCACCAAACATGACCCATGAGGCTAATAAAAACACTAAAAGCATTTAAGACATAGTTAGGCACTGATAACTTTGAATCTTTATCACCCTTACCCACTGGAATTCATTTCACCACTTTCTGGGGGAGCCATCAGACACCATGATGTCTAACTTCATTCCCAACAACTCAGACAACCCAAAAAAGACCAAAAATTCATTCAAATCCCCTCTCATATGTCATCCCTCTAGGAGAATATCTTCTAAGTTGTAAAAGGGGGAGTTGGGTTCAATTCTAGAATTCAAGAATATAGTCCTTCAATCAACTGGAGGTCCGACCAATGACTAATTTCTATTGTCCACACTTCAATAGAAAGATAACTTTTTATGGGCTGTGTACCCTTGTCAAGTAAAAAACCCCATGGACCCAATCAAACTGGTCCATCATCTAATAGAAACTGCAAGTAATAACTAAAAGTTCAATGGAAAAAAATTTAAGGGATTCCCGAAGAGATTTTTAGAAGGAACCACTATCCACACGCTTTCTCGACGATATAAAAATAATAATTCAAACACATGAAACAAATCATTCAAAAAAGATTATCAGCTACAAACACCTCACATCCAACTTTTTATAAACATATGGAAACACCATGAAATCGCCAGTAAAAAAACACCAAATTTTTCCCTTAACAAATCTTTTTGAAATTGAACACAGATAGGGGGTTTCACAAACACCAATGGTGTCACATAGATCACACACCTGCATGTTCCCAAGCCCCATCAACACCCACCGCATGTCCGTCTAAGAACCCATCAAATCTTTACATTAACCATTTGTCTTTCCATATACAATCATGCATGTGGTTACCCATGAGAACACAAAGAATCAAAGGCAAACCATTCCTTTTTCAAAACAAAACATTAACACCAATTTTTTCTAACCTTATACATCATTTCATTTTTAAAGTGCTTAATTCGAAAACATATTCCAAGACCAGTTCATTTTTACTTAAAAACTAGGTTTCCATGAATTCAAAACAGAGATATAAGAAACAATGCAAGAGGAGAATAATGTCGGTGGGTGACTAAGACATATGTTTGGAAGCCATACTCCAATCATGCCACTAGGAAACAGAGTATTCTAGGTTTTTGTCCCCGGTTCCACAAGGCTTTCCAGACCCAGCGAGCTTATTGGGACCACTAACCCTACTCCCCATTCATTTCTCCTAAACAATATTATTCATAATGACCAACGTCACAGACAAATGAAAACATACTTTGGTAACTGGAGTCCTTCCATGATGTGTGATGCTAGTTACATTGCTCATAGATAGAATGTCATTTTATGACACCCTTAACATTTTGTTTCCAAAATATATCCCAAAGTGACATGACAGAAGAGGGAAAACTTGACTCTAATACCATTTGGTCACAAACTAGTCCAGGTATCCATCCGACCCGGCGCCTGAATCAGTATGCGACATGGCTCGAAGGTCATTCCAGGTCCCCATGGGATGGAAAAATTTTCCGTGTATTAAAATAACAAGTGGGAATGACTTACCAAGAAAAAGAGACAGAAAAACAACTAATAAGATAAATAAATAGAAACTAGAAATAGACAACAAAAAACTCCTTTAATCTGTTAACATGTTTAAGATTACAATTCAACTAAATACCCAAAATAATCAAAACCAACGATAGAGAACTATAACTCCAAGACCAACCTCCAAGCGATGATAATCAACAACCAGAACCACCATAAATGTGTGCGATACCTCGACCTGGGATACACAATGTACAAGATCTACATAAACTCAAATGTGTATTTTGGGTGTAAGTAAAATACCTAGTAGGATGTCACCAAACAAAAATGAATCAATTATAAACATTAAATGATAAATACATTTGTAGGCTAAAAACGAAAGGGCACCAAAGCTTGAACAACTTTAAAGAAATAATTTATATAAAGAAAAAAACTTAAATAAATAAAAAAACACCCTTGCAGTAAAGAAAACACAAACCATTATGAAAACCCAAATGCTACCCCATATACCGGTAGTATGTGTATTTTTGTCCAAGAGATCCAAAAGTGGGAGAGGCCATGTAGGTAATAAAAAAATGAATGGGTCCCTAGAACATCGTGTCTCGGAGAACAGTAGTATAAAAAACAAAAAAAATACATTCTTGTGCATGAGCCACTAGTAGGGAAACCCATCCATAACCTAGTGGTCTCCAATCATTATCCAATGTATAGTTTGTATTGTAATCATCAAACAAGCTATGTTAAACCTGGCCATAGCCACTTTCGTACCACTAGCACAGTAGATCTAGTCTTCCCACCTAGTACCCAGGCTTACCCTTTTATGCTCAAGATGTTCCAAATTCACATTTCATGTCAAACAAAAATGAACAAAACAAACAAGATGTAACTTAAACCTAATGACACACTTTCAGACGCACACACAAAACCTTTTGTAATATTCCTCACTGAAAAGACTTTACGTAACTCAATTAAACCATTTTTTTCACCATTAATAATTATTTAATAAAACTTATTATTTTTTGTAAAAATGTTCTTTATAAAAAATCCATGGAATGACTTAACAATAATATCCAACCTATCCATCCTTCATGACCAAATACACACAAATCCATAAAGAGGACACACCATAAACCACTTACATCGAATAATAACCTAAATGCATAGTAAAAAGGAAATTTCCCAATTAAAAAAATACTAGATATTTTTATTAAGAAATTACAGAAGATAAAACATGGCTTCATACACCGCATAACCACAAAAACCCTTTTTAGAGAAAATTCACATGGACGCTACACCAGAACAACAATAGCACACTTTGAACATGTTCAAAAAACAATAAAAAAATTTATAAAACACTAGTAGACCTTTAAAAGTGGGTTTTAACAACAACAACCCATTCAACCCACACAACCCCTTCCCTTATGACCAAACACATGAAACAACACATCTAAAACACACTTAACACCACTTTCACAACTGAAAAAATAACTACACTTATTATTAATCACTTACGATAGACTAAGAACACGTTTATAATTAAAGAAAGCACCCAAAACACATAAACATAATACCAGACAAATATAACAAATGGGAAACATCATGAAAACCACATCTACACCCAGAATAAATAATGAAGAGTATTAAAAATTAACTATGAAAGAAAATTAATTTATTAAATAATGTTCACATGTAGAACCACCTACCTCTAGTGAAAGAATTCTATAAAATTCAGTGCGCGACTCCAGTTTCCCATAACACACAGCACAAAAAATTAATGATGAACCATGAAACAAGATATTGACAAAATAATTATGATTGTACCAAATTCAATGCAAATTTCACCCAAAACAACATGAAACTCCTCCTCCAGCTCTTCCAAAAGGGAAGAACAACTAATTTAAACAGAACTCACATGCGGAAGAGTTTTAGAAGTCTATCTGAGTGCTTCGGATAGATGACGAGGTATTCCACACTGAGAAAATCCATCTGAGAAGGGGTACGTAACCAAGGGTTTGTGCACATAGTATTTTTAGGGGGTAGTGGCCGTCGCACGACTGTCCGTCAAGGTGGAGGGTATCGGTCAAGGTAGAAAGAAGAAGGGGGGTATCGCCTTGCATAGAAAGTGACACGTAAGGGTCTGCTAAGGGAATTAGCAGGGTGCAATGCTTCAGTGGAGGGGCGTACATGGGTTTCAGGGATCTGCAACGTAACACAAGGTCCTGGATGGGGAGCAGTAGGGTGAGCCACTTCAAAGGAGGGGAATTTCTCGGACGGGAGAATAATGTGGGGGAGACAGTCCGGTAGCAAGGAGAAGGAAAATATGGGTCTCGACAGGGATGAAGGGAGGTACGACGACCAAATCTGTGGTCCAAGAGGCAGGGGTGCGGAGCGAAGGGCTGGTCGGGCAACACGGAGGTTCGCATGATAGGAAAGTGAAGCCGGTGAGGGAGTTATCGGGCGGTGTCTTCGGAGGGTAGCAGGGGAGTTGTTCTAGGGTCTGGAGAGGAAGGGGGAAGCAGTGAAATCCAGGTTGGTGGGGATGCAGGGGGGTTTCTGTGCCGAATAGGGGGCGCTGGCCAGCCCTAGGGGATAGAAAAAATACAAAAAAACAACAACAATAACAATAGTAATAATCATAATTATTATAACATTGATATTTGTAGAATTATAATAATAATAAAAGGTATTAACATGACATACTATTAACAATAATAATAATCATAGTTAATGATAGTAATATTAATAATAATAAAAATCTTAAATAATAATGATAATATTAATAATATACTTAGTAATAATAATGAGATGAATAATATTAGTAACTAGACTAATATCTTAACCCATGTAATAATATTAATAATAAAAACAATAATTAAAAATGTAATAATAATATTAATAACCTAATAAAATTTATATTCCAAATTCAATCAATAATAACAATAATAATATTCTCAAATAATAATTATATTATTATCATAATGAAAATAATTTGGTAAATTTTACCACACTTTTTTATTTTACCTACAATTTATTATTCGTTTCATTTCGTTTATCTTCCTTAAAAATTGGGTAGGGAGTGCGGTGAACCGGGTGAGGTCATGCGACGACCCAGGTGAGGCCACCCAGCTTCGACCACGGTGCTCTGGACATAGTCAGGGCCAAAATATTCATTTTTAAAAAAGAACTCAGAAATTTTTAAGTTCGGTTCTCGACTCAAACTACCAAATGCCAAATAAAAATTGTAAAATAAATAATTTAATCATGAAGGGTGTGAAAATATACATATAAAAATAGTACAAAACTGGAATGTAAATAGAGGAAGAGTACATGCCCACAAAAATGTATGTTTGGAAAGTGAATCTACAGGTTCCTGAAACTCATCAGTAGAAAACCCTACATGAAGCGTAGTTATATTACTTCTAGCTAAATCCTCGTGATCAATCTTCAAAAAAGTAGTCTATTTAATAATAACCATGTCTTGGTACACCATGGACTCTATTGAATGTTAAATCGTCTTAAAAGACATGACATCGGAAAAAAGGAAAGTGCATGGGTTCATAAATAAATCCTTGGTAGGAAACCCGAATACCACAAATGAACATCACTTTTAAATAAACGAATTAAACAATGATGAAATACATTAAGTATACAATTATGAGAAACACAATTTATTCCATAATGAAGACACATATACTACACACATAGGTATAAGTCTTTTTTATGTAATGTTGGATTATCTAAGGTAATCGACAAAACACCCCTTATAGATAAAAATCGTTGTACTAATGAGACATGTATTCAGGGATAGACGTTATTTCCTGATGAGAATCTCAGTCCTAATGATACACTATACCCTAAAGAGACACTCAGTCTTGATGTGACACTTGGTCTCGATGTGACACGCGGTATCAAGGTCATAACCAGATACATTATTCCTCTCACAATAGTCTCATTCCTGGAGAACATACTCCTTAGAACATTAGGTCATATTCAAAACCTCACAAAAAATCTCTTAGTGTATCTCAAGAGGATTGACTCACTATAAGGGTCCTAATTGATGAAAATTGATAATATGATAGATAGAGATCATCAATGTTATGGTTTTATTCATAAAATGGTTTCACATGGGTCTTGTTTGGGTCTGATTAGACCCGTAAAACCCGGTCCATCCCATTGGAATAACCAGCCTAATTTCGTCAGGTCCAGCCCAAACATGCCTAGCATGCTAGGGTGTTAGGTCTAGCCCGAGGGGCCTCTGGTGTGTCCCAGATCAACTAGTCCTACTCACATGGACTTAGGTTGGCATGATGTACCACATGAGTTCCACCTGGACCACATGAATCCAGTTTGAAACATTCTTCCATGTCGCATTCCACGCGGTCGGCCTGCCACTTCCTCATGCCCAACGACTGCCTCAACATGTCCCCCTTGTGGTCTCGTGTGTTTTAGCCTGCATGACCCCATGCAACTCTACTCCAACCACCATGTACCCACCCCTATTTCCACTAACACCGCCTATGTCCCTCCTAACCTCTAGAAAATGTTTCATGCCTCTACATTCTACCTCTGAACACACCTCCTTCGTAGCATCTCCCTGCTGCACCAATGTGTCGTACCTACGTCGGATGTCCATTCCATGGACCATCGGGGCACCTCCTATTCATATATTTATAAATGGTTGAAGATATTGGTTTTTAGGTCCCAATATTAAACAATACAGTTTCTGATATCAATTTTCATGGGATATGGGGGTGTGATCATACTCGAAGCCACCTGACAACATCAAACAACAACCACAAAGGTCCAATAATACTCAAAGAATGTATATCAGAATTTTTTACATATAATCCTTGATTAGTAATTTTTATAATGATAATATAATAAAAAATAATCACATATATTCATCTCCCATCAAATCCTTACAAATGAAGCCCATCCAACTATAACAACCGAACTACGGGTCAACCTACTCATTAGTTGATCCACATTCATCATTTTTTCTTATAATATGGAATGAAATAACATAGAACATAACCCTCAAAAACATTTTTGGATTAATCATTAATGAAGAATTTTTGCATTATCTTTGTTAATGAGATCCTCTTAATCTACTGGTGCAATGAACCACAATCTATTTGATCCATCATCTATGTGTGTCAAGAGGGTTTCATTTCCATGTATTAGAAGAATTATATGGTTATGGTTATGAACCTAGATTCCTAAAAAAACTCAAATAATAATTAAACATATCACTATATCAGAATAAAATATTTTATTATGTACTTTATTACCAATAATTCCAAAAACAAACTTCCATGACCGACTAGTATCAGCTGATGTTAGATCATGAATATGGTAAACATGTTTATATGGAAACAAATGTGCTGTTATATTTTTGATTTGGGTAACTGTTTGGAAGATATTACACTTTTTCCAGAAAATTGATCGTGTGTGGTATTTAATATTTAAGATTTATAAATCATCTTTCCTAGCACATCGGCCCTCAAGATCTCACACCATCTCAGTGCATGGTCTCAAAATAATTATCTTTAATAAATAAAAATAATATATTTAAATTTTGAGAAAATACATGACATGGGATTGTATTGAAATAAAATCAAATTGGAAGGGTCACTATGATTCAAAGTAGGTTTTATTTCAATAATATTATGGTATGGGAAGACGATGTGATCATTCCATGGGTAATATGAGGTTAGGTAGGGGTTTTCATGTTGTTTATGTCTTATAAGATGAGTTTTTTCATGATCATCCACGCAAGGTGCGTCTTGTTTTACGATGACACTCAAATGTGTCTTGAGAGTTTTGGAATGCATCATATCCCATTGAATGAGACTTAATGACCCAAGTAGGTAAATAGATGTTCTATTCATGTTAACCAAGGATTCTCAGGGATGATAAGTTCTATAGTGGGAAGATTATAGCAGCTCATGCTTTTGGACTAGATAAAATTAAAATAGATGTAATTTATTTTAGAAATTAGTGGATTAGACTTTAATTTAACAGATATTCGGAATGTAATTCCATTATTTATAACAATACAATGTGTTTTATAGGATTCATTAATGTCCCAAGAGTTACATTATAGGTAAATTTAATTTACAAGGGAAATGGGACTTGAAAATACAATGTTTAAAAGGTCTTCATAGGGGACACAGTTTATCTGAAACCCTATGGCCACTACCAGCAAACATTGTGGTTGTAGTAGGTGAGTAGAAATTCCTTACATGGTCCGTGCATGGTTTTCCCAAATCATGTACCAACATTTCATGGTTACTACCACTTAGGTAGTAACCTCTCACTATTTATCACATGATTGGAAGGTTGTTTTTCCAAATCATGCATCCATGTTTTGTTCGTAAATTAATAATATTTCCTGAAATGAAATCCTTAATACTCTTTTATTTCATCCCCTATCCTTTCTAGTAAGATTATCCATCTCCCCCAAGTGTGAGCACCCATTTAACTTAACCATTGGTTATTTATTAAATCTATCTTAGTCATATGAATACATCATAATTAGAAAAAACATAAATCCATTAGTAATCTATTTGATTCATATTCTTCTTTTTCATGAATCCTCATAAATTCATTACTCTATTTTGGTGCAACTCATTTTTCACTGTTTCATGGGTGTTGGATCATTTCAAAATTTTCTTCTAAATCTGACCGAATCACAGCTTAATATCGAATGTGTGAGTTAGCCATTGTATAATTTCAGTAGTCATGTATCATTCAATTCATTTCATTGAATTTATAATGTATCTAGGTCATGCTACGGGCCAAATCATTCATGTGATTCATCATTGTTACAAAATATGATATTTTAATTCATTTTCTATTCCTTATGTTGTAACACCCCAAGCTTCCATAGTACGCTTCCCTTTGAATAATATAATAGCTTTTGTTGTACGCATCTTCGAGTTCTAACACACCACAACCAATCAAACTAGCAGTTATTAATAGTAATACCCACATTTTGATATTATATAAATTTTATCTTTCAAAATGGACTTCATTTTTGGATTCAGAATATCGAAATTAGCTTAGGGTGAATTTTTTTCATTTTTCTGAATACATTCAATTTTTGATGAATAGTGAAAAACACTATATTACAGTTTAAAACAGAATTTTTATTTAAATAATTATTTATTTTATTTATATTTATTTTAGGTCAAAATAGATACATAATACCTATATATTTTTAATATAATTTATTGGTGTCAGTTTATAATAATTTTAGATATATAAAAAATTTCTTGAAACATTTCATCATCTTTTACTCACCCCACGGAGAATTTGAAAATTTACATAAAACATAATATTTTTGGCATCTGTGAGATGAATTTTTAAAATACAAGAGACACGGTTAATATCAATGACTAAAATGTGGTTCAATAAGATAAAAATATTTTTTGGTGAATAGTGACTTTATTTTATTTAACACGGTTAAAAGTAAATAGGGTAATTAAGGGTAAAAATGATATTATTATTATTTCCCTAACACATGTCCTAATTATATTGGATAAGTATAGTTAAACAAAAAAATACCTTATGAATCATATATGAACCACATTGGTCCACTAGGATTATATTTGCACATTTGTAATTATTTAATACAAAGAAGAGTTAGAATAGTTAAAATCAATGTTTAAAAACTATAACATTATTAATATAGGGATACACATAAGAAAAACTCGACATTAAATATTCATTATAAATGAAAAAATTATTTCCAAAATAATGGTATTGTACTTATATTTTTTATATATTAAATAATTTATTTTATTTATTATACATTATGATGCAGTAATTACTGAATTAATGAAATATTAAAATAATTGATATTGTAAATATCCAAGTAAATGTAATTTTAACTTTTTATGAATTATATTAATTTTATAGGTTAATATGACATATATTATGGTTGGTTATATGTATTTTTTTTGAAGTAATAATGCTGTTAAAAATTTAGAAAAAACAAAATACCAAATATTGTCATAATTGACAGAAAATAGTTTTTAAATAAAATATTATATTATTAATTGATATTCTATTCCTAAAAATATATGGTTAATCCAAACGAATTTTATAATTATAGGTTTATCATTAATGAACCACTTGGGGTTCTCTTGGGAGTATATATTAAGTTTATTAACCATATAATATAAAAATTTAAAGAGACATGGTAAATGTCGAACTATTTAACTAAGTGTTAAATCTAAAACATAAAGTTAATATTGTGCCCCAAACCTGTCTAAAACCTATTGGTTGAGTGGTTATAGACCCATACATACCATATAATTTACATATTCCATTTTGGAGCCATTATAACCCGAAAATGAATTTATTATAAAATAATATTTATAGCTTTTCCTAAGGTCCCCTCACACCTCTTATGAAAGGTCACTCTCCCTTCTCTCCAATTCACACCTTCAAATACATTTGGATTGGACAAACCCTACCCAAATACCCTATCAACTGTCCTAGTTTCATCTTGGAGGCCTTCCTTTAGTTAGAAATCCATCTTAAAGATCCCTTTTGATCAAATTAAATGAACGAACCCGAAGATGAGATAAATATTTCATCACCTCTTTCAAGTTCCTTTCTTATTACACTTCCTTTTTCTTTGTTGTTTCCATTATAAAATAATAACCCCATTATATTATATATAATGTGATGTTATTATAAAATGGTTCAACCAAATTAATTATTAAATCCATTATTTGTATGACATGTCACCATACGTGCATAGGTGCGGCTTACCATCTCCAAGTTGTGGTGTAATTGTTATTCAATACATTATTATTTGGATGGGTATAATAATGATGTATAATTAATGTAACTAATAAATATAACATGATAATGATTCTTAATATATGATATAAAATCTAATTATATATTATTTTAATATCAAAAGATTGATATTGGCGCCCGTGCGTACGTACAAATTACCATCTCCACGAACGCGATGAGATTCAATCTCCATCGTAACCATTCAAGAATAATTTTCATTAGATGATTAAATATAATGTTTAAAGAGTTTATATAATTCAGAATATAAATATGATTCATCCCATACATAAAAAATATGACTCAAATAAAAAATAATATTAAGGAAAACGAATCCATTAACACCCATAACGACGAAAATACTAAGATATTATTAACAAAGCAATGTAAAAAAGATCATATATGAAATCATATTAATGTATTAGATTCTTTAATAATTTAATAACAATTATTTAACCATTATAAATGATTTTAACCTACCCTCAACCGAGGAAAGTTACAAGGTAATGATTAATTTTACAATCTCTTCATTATCTGAGGTTGTTTATACGTAATTATCTACTGGGACCTCTTTATCATCCACATCCATGTTTCTTAAAAATGTATTTAAAAACATTATTACTATTTACTAGAATATACGTTAATGTATATATACCCTAGTTTAACTTTTATAAGAAGATTATATAGGAATCTTTCCATCATTTTTCAAACAAATTCATTCATAACCTTTTCGTCAAAATTAATGTAAGAATGTCTTTTTTTAACATACACGACGATTGGAGCTATTTTACACCATTATAACATCATCGAAGCATCCCTTACAAGATTATAAGAATATTTTAAAAATAAATGTTTTCTTGATAAATTATGTGACTCTTAAATGATTTCAAAATAGAAAGATATATTTCTATAAAAAAGTTATGATTTCATCTATGTCAACATCCTTTGATAGATTTTACGCTTATTTGAAGTTGATTTATTATGATACAAAACTTCCAAATTGTATTTAAGGTTTTGTTTTATGTTTGAATGTGGATGTGTTTTTTTATACCATTCATAGTATATGGATAATGTATTGACATTCCATTTGCTAGTTTTAATACGAATGGTTATGTTATGTTTAAACCTTTTCATATGAGGAATTAATTGGACTTAGTAAGTGATGGGTGGAGCCTACTATAGCTCCTTGATGCATCAGTAGGTCTCATGAGACTAACTAGTGTCTTGGAACAAGGTCTTGACAAAAACTTATTTTTAGTTTTGTCACAAGGCCTTGACTATGTGGTTATGATAGTCTGGCATTATGAATTCCATCATTTTGAAGGTGGATATTTATATTGCATGAGATTATTAGACTTTTAGAATATCCTTGTGAATAAGTAAATGGAAGAATTTCATTTTATTTTTTCCATGTTATGTTGTAGTTCTTGTTTACAAGGATTTTGTTTTATTTGTACGTTGCCTTAATTTTTTATGCTTATTTATGAAAGTTTACACTATATTGTTATACTTTCTGAGAATTTGAGCTCACCTTTTTCTATATTTTATTTTTTCCTAGGATGTGAAAAATTATTTTATGTATGACCTACAGGAATAGTCTGAGGGGATATGACTGTAGACTATGGAAAATATTTTGTTGTAGTTTTCTATTTTATCATGAAATTTAGGACTAATGAATGTATCTAGTGTTTCCAAGGCTAATAAACTAATCAATCATTCTTGACATTATCTTTTGTGAAAATTCCTATGTTATGTAATAATTTACCGAATTTGGGTTACTGGGGTCGAGGTGTTACATATGTGAATTTTCCTTATGTAAAACCCCTGTATGGATCATTCTCTTGGTTTTGGGCCACACCATTGTGTGTCCATACTATAAATGTCCATTTATCATTGCCTTAAATGGTAAAATCTCCATTTCTGAGTTAATCCTTTGTAAAATTACATATTACATCGAATTGAATTATGATAAATAGAAGGTAATGATATTGGATTTGATTATCATACCTCACACCTTATAATTTAATTAGATTGTCACATGTTTTCGATGCATGTGGTTATTCCCATAAATCATTTTCACTATTTATTCCTAGTGACATTGGACTTAAAAGAATTTAAATTGGGATTTTAGCCATGTTTTAAATCCTCCACTAATTCATTAGTTGAAATGGATGAATTTAAACATAGTGAGAAGTGCTTAATACATATGCCTCAGGCATGAGATTATTCATTAAAATTGAAATTTCATGACAACCATGATTGTAATGGTTTTAAATTCTTGAACATTTGAAGTGGTCCCTCTTTTGTAAAATGTTTCAAATGAAATTCTTGTGAAATGGATTTATCATAGAATTAAGGTGATATGAGGGGTTTCAAAATAAAGACCCTAAGAAATAATCTTATAACATTATATTAGAACTAATGATGCCTTGTAAACATTCCATTTGTGATATTTGCTATACCTATGATGGTCTCTATAAGTGTTATCTATTTTACCTCTAGACGAGTGACACATGTTCCCTATGAGAGATCCCCTTGATGGGATCAATGACTTTATTGGATAAACCATTGAATGAGAGAAATTTGAGAACATATGTATGATACTTGAAAGGCAATATTAGGATTGTACATGATTTTTCACATGAATCATATAATGACATATGGGACTTCATTCCAATTTTACCATGGAACTACTTCTTGACTTTGTTCATTTATGGTCCCCCTATAGAGAAACATGGAAATTGTTACATGTATTTCATGGAAAAGACCAGGGGGTTTATCTTTATTATGAAATTGGATTTAAAATAGAATATAAAAATGGTAATATAATGTTTCAAAATGATATTTTTCCATGGTATTAAAATCATAGGTAAATGTTATGAAAACCTAATAAAAAATATGGGAATAATAAAAATTCATGAATATTATGTCATCCAATTTACCATTCAAGAAAATTATGATTTAGACTAACCAGCTTATGCCGAAGAAGTAATTGGATATGACTCAATGTAGAACCGAAGACAATGACGTTAATTTCAATTATTAATTTCTGTCTTGAAATTAAGTTTTATTGAAAACTACATAAATTTAACATACAAAATGGAATGGTCTAGACATCATTGGTGCTATCCTATAGGGTGATAGAGATGAAACTTACTATATTAACATTGACAATCAGTAACATATCCAATGATAATATTAGACAAAAGTCCGATGACATATTTAAAAAATAATTATCATTTTATACTTTAATTGGGAATGAACTTGGATTTAATATGTTAGATACAATATGTTTTATTGAGTGTTTTCAAGTTACTTTTAATTACTATTCATCATTACTAATTATTCTATGTCATTCCTAAATTTAACTCTAAGGGTTTTATCTTGGATAAATACATCATACACTTGTTATTAAAAAATTAGCAATATATTTATAAATTTTATGTCTTGATAAACCTATATGAATTGAAATTTCCCACTAAGGGTCAGGTATTTTGGTGTTGTTGATGTGTAAGTTTCATTAAGAAACATAAGACAAATATATTTTCCTTAGTATTCTACTTTTTAGTTTTTATTTTTTCTATTTTTCTTCTTTTCTCAAGCTTTTTTATCCAATAAAACAATTATTGATTGATGAGTCCTAATATCCATGAAAAGAAAGAAACAAGTTCTTGACTATGATCCCATGATTAAAAAATTGTTTAAGGAAGTAAAATAAGAAACAAAATATAGCCAATTAATAATGTGAATAATGAACTAAAAAATGGGATAATGGGGGAGATTCGATGTAAAAAAATTATTTTTGTATAGATAACCTTCAAGAATAGAGGTCCACCTAATAATTATAATTCCATTAGTTTCTAAAAAATATTTCAAAATACAATGGGATATTCATTAAATTATATCAACATTGATTTATTTTGATAGGATACAATATAAATATCCATCCACACACCTGGAATATTTACATGAACTAAATAACAACATATAAATCTATAATATTTCCTATGATGTATTATAAAAACAACTATTTATATTTTCATTAAAATATAAATCCAAAGAGTGGTTCTATGGTTGGGACCTAAAAACCATTACCATAGGTGATATGTTGGTAGGATAATTCTGTCCAAAATTCCACACACCCCATAATGTCTATATATTCATATAGTTTTTCTAAATTACGAAAATTATATAATAAATCATAATACAAGATATGTGAGATAATAAATGAGTATCTTAGAAAATTTCACCATTATGGTATAAAAATATAGCCACATATAATAATGTTTCACTAGGGTATATCATTATAAAATTGATCATTAATAGATTTCATGGTTGGAGAATCCTTAATGAATAATATTCCTATGGAGAGATATTAATAATCAGATGAAATGAAAAGTAATTGATTGTAATGTAAAACTATTGATGTCCCAAAAAATGAGTCCACATGGTAAAAAATAATGGATTGATAAATTTATAATTGGAGGCCATGAAAAAAAATATGGAAACTATGATGACCATGCACCAACCCCAATTTATTTATTTTGAATATACTATATTTTTTTATAAGCATAAATGTAAATTTAATGGCTATATCCCACATTAAAATGTTATACGGTACCAATAGTGATCATTAAAGATAAAAAAAAAATATACATATCTTCATATTAAAATATCTTTTTTAGAGAATCCTATATCAATATTCAAGAAACTATTTAAGGATGTCCTCAAAAAATGGAGGTAGATTGAAAATATAAGAAATATACCCTGAAGAATGAGGAATTCCAAGATGGGAAAATTGAAATTCATTCAAATTGATTCATGTATGTGTAATATTGAGGAGAAATACTATCAAACTATCTAGGTAATTGAAGGACATAACCTTGATAAGTGAAAGGACTGTGGGAGAAAATTATGATTTTAATGGGAATAAATAAGTGAAATACGTAGTAGAATAAAATAAAATAGGGAATAATATGTTGGAAGTGGGGAAATGGGTTGAGAAATTGATATGATACATAGAACAATAATCTTAAACCACCACAAAAATTATATGATATAATGAACCATGGAATGATGTATGAAAATATGCGTAAATTTATAAAATTCATTATAAACTATTCATTAACTTAACATTTGTCAAGATTTTGAAAATATTCACACATGTGAATTGTTTATGAAAGAGTTAGTTTAAAACAAGTGTATACAAGAGACTATATTCACAATAACAAATATTATATAATTACCAAAAATGGTTTGATGGAATGTTAAAAAAAATATAAAATGATTCGTGTCATTTTTTAATTCCTATTAATATTATATATTATTTTTGTTAAAATATTTACATTATCTAGGAGAGTGTTTGAAAAATATCCCAAAGTCAATATTTAAGTACTTGCAATTGGATTAGATAAAGCCCAAAAATTTTGTTTTCATTTGGCATACACAATATTAGGATATACATTTTTTATGGATGGGGATATTTTTGATAATGTGGGAAACTCAAATTATCATGAAGAAATCCTTTCACTTGAGATGGATAAAGATAAGACAACCATTATTAAAAAATTCCTTTTTTACCAATAGGATGATCCATTTTTTAATATCTAATTACTAAGTTGTATCTATTGATTAGTGTTGATACAATTATGAAAAATATTTATTTGGATATAATTATATATGGTGGAAAAGAGTAGAATTTAACTAAGAAAAAAAATAATTAGAGGTTATTGATGCCATCAGAGGTGTGGAATAATTTTGTGTTATGAATAAAAATTTAAAAAGTGAAATTGTGGGAAATAAGGAATGAAAAATTTAACATTAGAGTATTGAGGGTGATGGAAATACTAATGTGAAAAAAAAGTACAAAGAAGGCTAGATGTTTTGGTTACACCATAATATAACATTTGATTTTCAAGAATAAAATAAATATTGGATTGGATGTATGGATGTGGAGAAGGTATAACTTCATAGAATAGTGAATTTAATAAAAAATAAAATAAAAAGGACCATTTATGTGATGTAATCCCAACATAGGCCTTTAAATGACCATGATTGGGTACATTATTTATAACCTTATATAACTTTATGAAAAATATGTAAGGTGTAGCTAAAATAGCATAAAAATCAAATTATGGGATAAAAACATGTTTTAACTATTTCTTTATTCGATTCATAATAATCTGGAATGTTTTTTTGAATTTTTTCTTCTATGTATATTTAATTATCCTTACTTTTTTAGCTTAAATTAGAAAGGACCATGTATTCACTCGGATGTTCTTGATTTCATATGTATTTTGAGATAAAGTCACAAGATGAGGAGGTTTAAAAGAGTAAATGGAATAGATTCATTAAATTAAGGATTATTTATTTAAATTTAGTATTTATTATTCCTCACAATATTAGTTTTATGATTACTATGTTTAATGGAATTTATATACAATGAAAAGAGTTCTTGTTTTATTTTTGATCAAATATGAAATAATTTATTTGGAATCTCATCATTACATGTTTTAGATATGAATTGTTTATCGGATTGAAGGAGTAATTAATTAGTAAAGATGATTAAAATATAATTAATTTTATGAATTATGATCAGGGGAGGATGATTTATTTATGTAGATGAAATTACACTTTTAGGTTTATTCATTTAATTTCTAATGTTTATGTTGATTTGTTTGTTATTATTATTCATTCCCTAAGGGATTGTATTATTTCTTTCTCAATATTGAGATAGATTTAGTACATTTATTATATTCCTTCTTATACCCTATATTATAGTTTGTAGACGAGATATGTTTACTAATAGAAATGTTAGTGACATATTATTAAAGAATAAAATAATAATGTACTACTAATATGATTAAGGTATTTGTTTTATTGTAATCACATTTTCCATTGAGACCAACTTTTATATTGAGTTTTTATATTTGGATCAAAGACTCCACAAATCACCTTGATAGTGTGGTTTCATTATATTCATATTTTTTCCTTCTAACCATCCTGATGGTATTTTCACATGATTTATAACAGAATATATATTAGGGAAGATGTTTTAAATGGAGTGAATGGAATTATTTTTGTTGATAAATTGATGATGTGAGGTATCATCATTATTTTGTTGGAATTTCTAAGATATTTTTAATTATTTTGATATAATTGATACCCCATACAAAAATAAAAACCACAATTAGAAAAAAAATGTAAAATTATTAGAAAATATAAATAAAAAACAATAAAATGGAAAGCTGATTATTAGAAATTATGGATGGAAAAGAGGATATATATTTCATTTTTCTATATTAGCATGATTTGGGATCCCATGAAATGAATAGTATGAGGGATGGGTGATGAAATTTTTGGAGGAAGAATTTCTCTCTCTTATTTTTATTATTTATCAGTTTACGTTAACTTATAAGATAACCTTGTTTTCAACCTTTTTATTTATCCCAATTAGTAAAAAACAAACCCTCAGCCATAGATTCATTTTTTACTTTTATGAACTCCCACAAGATTAATGATAATATTTTTTAAATAATGTAATCATTTTATATTCACTACAAGAATATGATTAGGATTCATATACTCAATGTATTAAACTACTCTATCCAAATGTACCTTGAGTGATGAGACAATTTTCATTATGCTGATGTAGATCAAAAATGGTACGAATGAAAATAATGAGTTAAAAATGTGAATTTATGTGAATATAAGTATATTAATTTCAAGAGGAAAAGTAAAATACACGATGAATTATATTCTTTAAAAAATGAGGTGTTGAAGGAGTATTTTTTTATTGATTGTTGGATAATTATTAATTGATGAATGAAAATTTATTTTTGTAGTATAATTTTAAATGTTTAAATGATATAATTTATTTTTTGATATGTAGACATTTTATTCTATGGGAATGAAAGGAGTTTAAATGTTGGGTGATTTGAGAGAAATAATTGTGGTAGTATATATTTATATTATAGACATTGATTATAAATGATATTAAAATAATCTATCTAAATATTGATTATTTTTTTATTTTAAGGATGGAAATATTTTTGTTGAGTTCTGAATTAAAATAATAACTATATACATATTAAAGATTATTGAAAAAGGGACAAAATTATTTTTCAAGATTTAAAAAGGGTCTTGACTTTAGATTCCCCCCTTGGGTATCTAATAACTATGACGTAGTGGATCAGCGAAATATTGGTGTGTCCAAGATAGGATGAAGTGGAAATATCCTACATCGTGAAGGGTATCACTGGGCAAGTGGCTTTATCAATATTGAGGAGGTTCTCAGTGGAGGTCCTGAACTGTGGTCCCTAATGAGGGGTGGAATAATTATAGGAGACAAAGAAATATGATATTTCACATGTTAATAAATAGTCTACCATATTGAAAAACTATCAAATGTGTGATATGGAATATTAAAACCAATCAACTTAAAAGAAATTGGAATGATATGGTGAAATGTATTTATTAGTAGTCACCATGTTCATGTATGAACTAAGGATTGAATGGTTTATACCATTCCTACATTCATCATGTCTCAAGAAGCTATGGATACTTAATTTTACCTCAAAACATGGCACATCACCCCTTAATAAGGCATCATTGATCTAGAATACTATATGTAATCTTGGTGTCGACCCTATTGGTCGAATCATTGTAAATACATGAGTTTTTATAGGAATTATTTAATAAAAAATTTAAGGGTGTTAGTGATATCTTTAGGATTTATGAAAGATGTTTATTATTTCATAATATTTGGAAATATCCCACATGTTTTGTTGTCTTTATGATATTATAAATTACTATTTGTGGTGTGATTCTAGTTCAGATCCACAAGAATTAATAGAGAGAGATGAAGTTTTAGGATGGTGATACATCTGAGGTGTGGCTCTTTAACTCATGGTTTTAATGGATATAGAGGTTGAGGCAACATTTATATTTTATGAGATCTAGTTTTCTACACGACAGGGGTTTATATATGGGAATATTTTACAAATAAAGTGGATTTTCATATTTTTCAATGATAGGTGAGATGTTTTCATGGTCATGATGCATGGATTACATATCATCGATGAAGGAGTTGTACATAAAGGTTTTGGGACACATCAAGAGTAGTATTATGTCCTGAATCATCCATGATGAATTTATACTAGGGTATTAGGAAGTATATTGGGTATCCATTAGGGTCTCTATCCCATTTTGAGTAATATATTTGCACTGGATATAACATTATGAGTATATCTCTCCCTACACATTTATAAAAATATATATGGGTAGAGATAGAGGTTATGTTCAAGGCCGATTTTAATACATATATTTTTGTATATTGTGATGGATATGAAATGGAATAAAAAATAGACAAACTAATATATATATATATATATATTAGGTTACATGTTATGGTTTAGTCCATATAAAATATAGATCTACTCTTTTATTAAATCATTTATTCTATATTCATTAAATTTTAGGATTATTAAATTATCATTAATATTATTGATAGGGTTATGTGTATTTTATTTTTATACTCAACCATGTCAACCATTTGTGGGTGAGTTTTTTTGTTCCGAGAATATATTGAACGGTTACTACATGTCATAAATTTTTATTTTTATACTAAAATTGAAATGGAAATTACCATTTATTAAAATTATCTTACTATTATATCCTTATTCATCCAAGATTATACTATTTATAGTTTTATATGTTTCTTAATTTATTAACTAACCACTTTTATTAGTCCATTACCAATGTGTTTGGTGGGGTAATTATGTATAAAACTGGTTTTGGATCACCTTTTTTTTATACAAATTTACATATGTATATGAGAATAAAAAAAGGGAAATCATTAAGATGTATGATGAGTACCAAGATGAGTGTTTCTTGTATAATCAAATTAGATTAAATATTTACTGAGTCATTATTCTATTTTACTTCACTTTTTCACTAACACCGATTTACTATTCTTGGTATGTTGTCCTTGATTGGATTATTCAGGTTACATTTCATTTTTCATTTTTATTCCCAATTATTTTGATTTGTTCCAAAATTGATATAGGTGGTTCAACCTCAGAATACCCCTTCCCAATATTTTTTGTTAGATGTTCCAAATATTTTTATAAATTTAAAAACATTACAAAACCAATGAAATTAAATGCTCTCTATATGGGTAACTCAATTAATATCAAATATTATTAATTATAAAAATAAGTAAAATGGATAATGAATCTTTAACAGTCATTAAATGAGAATTTTATGATTCATCAAATACCAGTTATATTATATTCCTATGATTTTAATTCAAATGGAGAAACACATAAGTGACATAATCTAAATATTCACAATCATATAAGAAAATAAGGGGTAACATGACTTTTTTTATTTGATTAAAGTTTCTAAAAAAATAAAATTAGTGTCATGAAGATTTTTAAATTATACAGATACATTCAAACTAAAGGATGATAGAAAAATGAATGATTTAATGATGAAATTTATATTTCCACAAGGGATGTTTTCATGAAAGCTAATGGTTATAATTTAAACATCAGACAAATATGGATTAAAATTTATAATTAGTTCACAAATACATAAGTAGTGGATTTAATCAAGTCAAACAAGATTATTTCACTAAATAAAAATAAAAATAAATGTTGTCTGGGTTAAAAATTTAATAGGAAATTTATCTTTCTATACAATCACTAAATTGATATATTTGGGTTTATTGGACAATGACCAGGTTATGGATGGTTTTAATATAATTCCATTGTAATTTTTCATATATTCTCAGTCCATGAAAACTATAGAATGATGATATTGTGGTGACATATATCTAAAATGATGAGAGTATCGTCTAAGAAGAGGTAATGTTTATCGAAGAGGGTAAATCTCTCCATCAAGAATATATTTTCATGATCTGGAAAATATTGTGTAAAATGTTGAAAACTATTATAAAAATATGGATAATAATGGTATGAATCAATTATGAAGGTTAAATAAGATTTAAATGAAACAACGCTACATTTTAGGAATAATAATGGGATAAATGGTGAATATTCTTCTTTAAGGAGGAAGAGAAGATGAAAAAAAATATCCATGATGATTATAAAAGACACTACCCTAATGAAGTTATAATTTTCATATGGTTGTAAATTACAAATCATGAATCCTTGTAACTGAGGAATTATGTTTAATCATAAAGTAATTAAGCTATAAAAATATGGAGAATTAATCTAAGAATTATTAATGTGGATTTGTATGGTGGAATACATCTACAATAAAGAATCTGAATTTTATAATGGGTTTCTAAATAAGGGTGATCCAAATATTATTCATAATTCAGTTAGCATATCCAATATTTCTAAGCATAATGTAATGGAATGTATGATCATATTTCTAATATAATTGGAAAAATAAAGAAACATTCATCAAGTATAAATGAATTGATTTTCCATATTTAGTAATGTCAAAAATATTAATTACACATACAATGAAACCTATAGAAGGAATGAATAACATGCTTCCGATAAATTATAAGTTATAAAAATTAAAGGAGTAAGTAATTGATAGTTTATATATATTTAAAACTATAAATAAAATGGTTTCTTAATGATAAAAAACTATCTTCCATATTTCTCTCACTATAGAAAAAATAAAGACAAACTTTATTCCCATATCATCAAAAAAAATTCATGTAGATAATTGAAGGTAATGTATATAAGTGGATAAATAGAATGTTGTGAAATTATTACATCCTAGAGAATTTACCTTCATAGAGTGGTTTGATTAGTCTATTAATGAATATTTACAATATTTCATGTAAAATGAAAAATAAATGATGATTATTTTTTAGAATACTAGTTATAATAATGAATCGAGGGAGTGAATAACCTAATAGAGAGTTTATAAAAACAATTTGGAAGATACTATTATTTCATATAAATATAAAAATCTAGATATTTCTAAATTAAATACTACATTACGTCATCTAAACAACATTCCAATTCGTATTTTTGTTGTATCAAATATGTTTTATAGGGGAACAGTTTAATATTCATGAAGGTAACATTATATTTAAAAATCATATTATTCTTGATTAATAATTTTATGTTTCTTAATTTGAGTGTTTTCAATATAATTTGAATTCTACATTAAACAAAAATCTTATATTTTCTGGCATTAAATGAAAAATAGTTTTATATAAAACCATGAGGTAAATTTTATTTACAATTAATTTACATTAAGATATAACACACTAAATTATTTTTGAATAACATACAAATAATTTTTTAATAAAAATAAATTTTCATTATTTTTTAAATTAGATCTGGTTTTAGTAAGGGGATAAGATTAAATTTTAATTCATAACTGAAACTTGATCTGATTATAATTATCAATTACCCTTTCACCTTTTCATTTTTTTGAATATTTGGGATAATAATATTGAAACTACATATGAAATGATAATAATTTAAATGAGTATTGAAATAAATCATAAGGGAGGATTAAATTGTCCAAATGGAATTAGACTAATAGTGTTGTAATTGTTATCAAAATATCAATGATTGATTATGTCAATATATCTTGATGTCTTTTGATTATTAAGATACAAATTAATAAAGAGGCTATATGTTATAAAATGCATCTTGGAGTTCCTAAGAAAACGTTATGTTCTTTCATACATTATACGTGTTGATTGAGATACCATCATATTCAGAGAATGATGATGAATATATAGATAAGTATCCTTGATAAAGGAAATAGTTGGATGCAGTTTAGAATTATTGGATAACCATATAAAAGGAAGAAACATAACATATATGTTGTTGGTTGTATATATATTTTAATGGATTCATGGTATGTGATGAAATTTTGGTCATTGTAATATTTTATACTACATTTTTTGGATATAATCAAAGGATATTAATGTTGGAAAAAATTAGTTGTAGATTCTATTAGGATAGAAATGTGTGAGGGATTATATATCTAACATCATATGAATTAAGTGATATAATTAAATTGAATCGGTGATATGTGACATTGGATGATGAAAGAACCCTTTGTAATATGTTCTTTACAATGATGTGAAGTTAGGTAATAGGTAAATTGTGGGAAGATGACGTAGATATGGAGTGAAAATCTATCATTACATGACGAAGAATAGATGTTATTTTTTAAAACAATATATTATATATGTGGTATGATTGTTATAAAAGGGTCATTTTAACTTGATTACTGTTAAAGAGGTTAGAGCTACATGGAATTATTTTATAAGAGTTCATATATAGAAGTGTTATTTATGAATTTAACTAATGAGTATAGTGAATATTTAATAATATTACAATGAAAAATAAAGCGTTTTGGGCAGTTAATAATGATTTGAGATATGTTGAGAATATTTGAATAGGTTTGGATTTGATTTGAAGATGTTCTAGAATTATGTGTTTAATGAGATAATTTAACAAAGCTCTGCAAATTATCCCTCAAAATTGAATGTTGAAAATGCACTAGAGATCATTATAAAATTTAATAATATGTATATGATACTTATAAAATTATTTGAGTTAATGTAATTAGAATCATTTTTCATATGGTAGATATATTTTTTTATTGATAGGAAAATATTAGATGAACATTGTGTTAAAATATGGGAAAGAAATAATATCACATTGATACGAACAATATCCCATTTCAGAAGAATGTAATTTATTGGAGTGCATGATGAAAGGATTTAGAAAAATTATCAAATTATAATATATAAGTATTTGGTTCATACATACTATATCACAAATGATATGGAATATATTATAATATTAAAATTGACAAGGTATTAAACCTATTCTGATATATAAGATATTATGTCTGATATAGAAGTTATGAAAAGTCATGTGGACTATTTTTTTCATAATATTTAAGGATATTATAGGAATGAAAATAATTCTAAAGAATACATAATATATTGGACAAAAAATAATAATATGTGGGATATTTCATTTCATTGATAAGGAATATTTGTCTTACAAAATACATGATATATAAATATTCATTTCAGATAATTCTAGGAAATTGTTTATAGATTAAATATCATAACATAGATATGATTAAAGTTGAGTTATAAGGATATTTAAAGTAGGATGGAAATGTGAGGATATTGTTGTAATAAATCTAGGATTTCAAATATGAAAATTAGAATTTATTAATGAAGAAAAAAATATTCAATAGTGTTGACCATCTTAAATAAGGGTCATATATGATTGTTGAGTGTTATTATGAACATTATATTATTATAAAAATGATATTTTGAGATCATGGGTAGAAAGCCCATTTATTATTGTAAAGGAAAAATATTTACAAAATCATGGATCCATATATCATGGAATTATTATATTTCAATGTAGAAATTATATTTACCTGATTTTTGGAATATAACAGAAGTTAGAAGGGTGATGTGATGTTGTGTTTGAGAAACGATGACCTAAGATCTGGTGAATACCATTATAATCAATGTAAAAAAGTGATGTTTTTGTGAATATAACCCAATAATGTAAAAATTAATAATATTCGAATCATTTATGAAGAATTATAAGAAGATATGAAGAAGGACGTCGATGATGTGATACTGTTTTAAAAATTATTATCAATTATGGTGATTAATGAAGTAGAGATGAGAAAGGGACAAATTATGTTATATTCTTTCATTCATTTAAATATTGAATTTCTAGAATAACATGGGACTCTAGAGGTAGTGTGACTCCAAAATAAATTAGAATGGTATATAATCTACATGGTTTATAATGTCTAGATTTTATGATAATTGAATAAAAATGGAATGTGATGTTACAATTATTATAAATTTTTATAGGAATATAAATTAATTATTATTGAATCATCCTACTAATAGAGTGATATTTTTTATTATTATTGGGGTTACCATTGTAAATTAGTAGGTTCCAATATAATGAACAAGATTGGATACTATAAATATATCGATAGATAGATTCTATTGGGAGTTATTTTCACATGATTTAATGAGGTATTATTCTATTTAAATATATTCATATAGATACACTTGTGGGATTCCCATATGACATGTATCCTAATATTATTATCATTTTTTATTACCGATTTGATTTTTGTCGAACACTAAACACAAACAATGAAAAATGATTACAGATAAATCAGATGAAACCTTGTAAAAATAAAAATTGTTTTCACTTTTTCACATTAAGTTTTCATGTGTTTTTATGGTAGATATTTTTAATAATATCAATTCACCATATCAAGTGAATAGGTTCACATTATTAAAAGTGGAAATATAAAATAGAAAATAATTCACCAAATTGGATCACATAGATTCAAACAATATTATAATTAGTGCATATTTTTGATAGGGAATATATCACAGTGAGGAAAATAATCATCAGAGTACCTCCCATGTTGTAGTCAGCAATACTCTACATATTGAGTAGATTGGGAAAATATTTTAAGAGTTTATTTATTTTATAATTAACAATACAATTCAAAAAACATTATGTTAAGTATTATATACTGAAATTTGTTTCTAGTTCACCATCAATAGGTGAACCCAACCTCTCAAAGTTGTTTACAAAGCCAATTATATTGAATACCTAGTATTGATAGATGAAACATATATCATCATACATATAAATATTTCTTTAAAACTATATATCCATTATGTCTTACATTATATTGTGGTAACACTTTTAGGTTATTAATTATCATATTAGGATACATGGTTTCACGTTTCTTCTAGAGTTTAGGATTCATGAAGATGATAATCAATATGAATATGACATAATAATATCTTTCATGGTTAAAATAAATGTTATTTATCTCTTGAAAATAATATTAAAAAGGAGTATTTTTCTGAAATTGGTTTCTCTAACACATAGAATTTATCTTCAATTTGAGAATTTCTCAGAAATTTGAGTACTGATATATGTCGTTTCAATCCTTTAGTTTTTCGTTTTCAAATATTATACTCAATGTATTGTTATATGATTGTGATTATTTATATCTAATATTGAAGATTTTATTTTATTATCATAATTTATTACATTAATTAAATATGTTTTTTAAATGTGACCCTACTAAAGTGATAAACCCATTAAAAATTCATCATATCACTTTGTGTTCTGAGATCCATAATTCTGTAAGAAATTACCGTAAATTTTAATACACCCCAGACGTTTAATTATTTAGGTACGAAATTATGCTAATGATATCTTATATGAATCTTGTATGGTTGAGTTGGAAACATCATCCATAATCCATTAAATGTAAAAAAATCAACATTATTCATCTAGTATCATATAATTTATGTTTTCTTATCTTATTCTAACTTGTAGAAAATAAAAATTGCTACTATATATTATGTTAAAAATATTTTCTGTTTCCTTACACATGGTAATCCATAAGCAATATTCATTGGAATGAACCTATCCATTTTTATGATCGATGTCTTTTTTAGTGTTCACTTGGGAAGGAATCTAAAATGTATGTTAAAGGGGATTCAATCACACAATCTTATCTCATGTTATCCCCATAACGTGTATGCTTGATTTTAATGTTTTAGTTTAAAATTACATTACTCCCACAAAAAAATATTTCTAGTATATATTGAAATTTAACACATGAAAAAACTCAATACATATAGTACTACCCAGGATTAAAAGTCTTCTAAAAATATAGATATTGAAATTCACCACATTATAACGTATATGGAACTATTTATTGTAAATCCTTAAAATCATATGAAATAAAAAATTCCCCCATGTGTAAGCTCAGAGTGACAGATATCCAACCCCACATTCATATACAACGAAACAGCCCCTAGATTGTTGAGAATTATGACACAAAGTCCTTCTACTTAAGTTTATTTTACATAATAGAGAATAAAATACATTCAAAATTCTATCAACTAATACATATAATCTATAATTATCTTTAAATTTGAATCATATAAAATAGTAAAATCTAGCTTCATGGTAATGGATAACAATATAAACTATCACATATAACATGTAACTTTTCAATGTCCTATATGATAATTTAAATAAACAATATTTGTCTTCAAATTTATTCCGTTAATAATCCAGTAAAATAAATAATTCATAAATTTAAATATGAGAAATAAATTTGTAATTTTTTTATATAATATGTTAATGATCACATTATAACATTACAATGCATTATAAATATTCTATTATTTCATAAATATTATCAATTTATATGTATTCCTGATATGATATCCTTCATAAAATTCATTATATTTACTTTTTCAAATACATGATATTAAATGAAATATTAACACTTTATATTCCAATCATGTTATAATTTTACTTGATCTTAATATCTTATATTTAATAATACATAATCCTCTATCAAATCAACTGTTTAAAATTCTCATGAAATGGAAGAATTAAATTATACAAATTAGGTAGTTATTTTGATCATTTAATATTAATTATTATGGATAATTTATAATATTATGTATAAAATATAATACATTTTCATTAATATAATAATTTTAAACTCATTATATATAACACTTATATTTTCTATATAAGTATTTCATAACAAAATTATATATTGTTCCATGTAATTTAAAATGTTATTTAATATTAAAATATAATATTATTTAATTTAATTTATTTCATAATTAAATAATTAAGGTATATTTAAAAAATATATATTTAATTAATTTAAAAAAAATATAAATTACTGATATATACCTAAATACAATTTTCATAATTTAAACATATTTTATAAATTATAAAATATATTTCAAAATGAATATATATAAAAATCAAATTTTTTGGTAATAAAATATTTTATGATATTAATTTTATCATAATATGTAGCATTATCCATTATCTATAATTTTTTATAATAGATAATCATTGTTTGTGATTTCTCTTTCAGTTTCTAGTAAATATTATTTTATGATAGTAATGATACTTCCTCAACAATAAGATGATCTGTTTTGATGCATGCATATAACAATGTCATCTATACAAAATAATATTTTTCAGGCTATGATATATATAAATTCTAATGGATTTGAAAGCAATCATAAATTATAATATCTCATATCCTATGATACAAAAAATTCTCATCTTATGATAACGCATAATGTAAAAAATATATAGTTCTTTTTATCTATTTTTTTAGGATATCCAATATTACTATAATATAAGATAAACAATCATTTTCAAAATTGAATTCATGTTTCATGTAATGTGGTATGTCTTCTCTAAAAAAAGAGAATCTATTTGTTGAAAAATACTTTTTTCGAAAATTGAAATTCATTAAATATTTCAAATACAATGAATATTATTCTATTATTAGTGAAAGCATGTTAATATTATTTAAGAACATGTATGATTCATCAATGAAACCCATTTATATATGTCCATCAATCACTATGATTGATAAAGATTCCCAAGGATAATAAAAAGGAGGTTTAACTCCAATATGTACCCTGGATGGATCTAAGTCTTCCAAAATTTAAGAAACACCTTCATTATTTCCATCATATTCTGTTATTCCTGGTGTTAATGGAGTTGTTCGGAAGATAGAAATATATAGAATCTATTGGATCTACTACATGGTTTATACACTCATATTCTATGGTTAACACTCCTTTATAATGGATTTCGGTATATTCCTTGATGCCCATAAATTTATCGACATATTATATTAGGTTGAGGTAAATAGATTGACTAACAACTCATGTAATCATCTCACAAATAAATTGTCTCATGCATTTCATCTTGTGATATATTTTTTTAAATTAAATATAGGTGTATAAGATAAAAAAATTTCATTGCTTATTAATAATTTACATTTCAATAACAACATTCTAATTGGTCACAAAATATTACTAACCCACACTATGATATCACCACATCATATTATCTAATTTTCCAAGCTATAGATATAATAAACTGTGTGTCACAATATAACAATAAAAGTGAATATGATATCAATTGGCATTATAGGTATAATATGTTTTGGTTTTAATATTTAATAAAATACAATATAGATAAAACCATCACATTATTTACATTGGATTTTGGGTATATCTACATCACATTGAAGACAACATGCCTATATCATTTAATTTGATATAGACATTCTGTATGAGGGGGGTGTGATTCAATGAAACAATATATCATTCTCAATTTCCAGATTTCATGTGAAATCAACTTCTATCACTAGTTATATTGTGTTATATAATTAACGAACTCTCACACATAGTGAAATGTGTAATAATAAAACTAATGTATAAGGGTCACTACTCTAAAATAGTAGGTAATACTTGGAATTACCATGATTTATTCAATGAGAATGATGTATCATTATAAAGTAAGAAACATGTCATAATTATTATAAATTTTAATCCATTTTTAACTTTTATATTATATATTTGGTGTCTTTCCTTCAAGTTAAAATATGAATTTGTGATTTTAATTTGATTTTATCTCTACCACAATATACTCTTCAACTACTTTTCATTCCTACTTAAACTACTTTCACAACATCTTTGAACGTTATATCCATATAGGGGGAGATTATCATAAATAACTCTATGACAATATACATAGTAGTTTGATAAATTGGCTCCCATAAAATCTTCAAATCTATATCTCCTTTTTAGTGTGAGATAGTTTTATATGAAACAATTTAAAGAGTATTTTCTCTAGGTATGTGTGATCGTGGTGCAATACCATGAATAAATAAATAATACATTTAATCTCCAAAAAATGGTGAATATTTTAATTTCCATGAAATTATATCATAGTGTGACTATATCCCATGAACCTCATATCATTATTCCCTATGAAATAGGATTTTCAGCATGCTGTGATGATCTCCCAAATCATAGAGGCATATGTAAATATTTATTCATAGATAGATTTCATTTTTATATGACAATCATCTTCTTTTTTTCACACTTATTCATCAAGTCACACATTAATTTTTTACAATGTAAGAAACCTTATGTATTACAGAAACCCCTAATCTTTCATAAATAGAAAACACACTTATAGAAAACATCACCTATGAAAAAACATATGTTTCAAACATTTTATTTGTTTAATTTTATAATTTTCAGACCATATAATAAGAGTAACCCTTATTTACTTAATAAAAATAACATGGGTATAAAAATAAGTAGTTTTCAATCGTTTTTTTCGAGGAATTAGAATATAAAAACCATACATATCATATTATGTAAAATATTCTGTTTAGAGGAATATAATATTATTTTTAATATAGTATACTAAATGAAAAACTTCATATATTTAAGATAAAATCTTTATATATTTCCTAATTCCATTTTTATCTCTGTTAAACAATCATTCATCTTCTGGATACTTTATCTTCACGAACAAAAAGAACATCGTTCAAACTCAGTTATCATATGGTGAAATTATTCCGCAATTATATTGTACTCCCAGATTCAATCATCACATAATTCATTTACTTCTTATTTCATAACGATATTACTTTATAATATTACATAAAAATACATAATGTTAATGTACTATAATATAAATTTATCATTAAATTTATTTCTTTGTGTATCTCAAATGGCTTGTAGATATCTATTGAAAGTTCCAACACATTAGTAAAATCAGGTGAACTAAAATTATATCATATATATATAGATTTCAGAATAAATAACTCCACCGCCAGAAAAACTGATTTAATTTATTCATATTATAATTCTCTATCCTTATTTACTTTTATAAATTTTACTTCCATATTTTACTTCAAGAATCACTATTCAATTAATATTACTCAAACGACATAAAAACACCTTCAATGGTTCCTCTATGACTCCAAAAATATGGAATAAATTTTATCTCAAAATAAACACAATGTATAACCTATGTTTGAACATTATTATTTAGTAATAAAAGATGATAAACCATGTATCAAATCCTTTCATTATCCACTATAATCTTTATTTTCAAACTTTTAGACACAAAAAAACTCTCCCTATTTCTCATAAAATTCCTCATGGTCACAACTAGTCTTGATATCAATATTATCATCATTCATGGTCCCTAAAAGATACCTATTTAAAATTTTATTGGAAACTATTGAGTATAAATATATTTTCAAAATCAGAAATCTTGGTGATGCATCCACATTTGAAACTTTTAGTCCCCTGTTACAAAACTAGATATAGGATATAAGATCATTGAACAATAATATGATATCATAATAAAAATTTACATATATATACTCCATCACAACTCAGTTTCCTCATAATTAATCCTTCACTTTAGAAGACATTTTGTTGAAACATATGTACATTATGTTCTTCCATACATGATCCCCAAATAGGTCATAACATTTCAAAACTCCTTCAACTATTATGACTCCATATATTTCAACTGTTCATAACTCTATAAAAAAATATTATTTTCTTAAATACGATATATCTCCCTCATTAGGTTGAGAAGATATATTTGGATTCACCCTATATTCCCCGCTAATTATTGGTAGATAACGGGAAAACATAAATTGATTTATGTTATGTTCCACCCCATTTGAAAATAAATAGTCAATGTAGAATTGGGAAAGTGGGAAAATAATATTTAATTAATCTTTCATGATTGAATTTTAGGATTTATTTTTAAAACATTTTGTCATGGTATATAAAATCTTATTTAACTCAAAAATACTGCGTTCAGAAGATTCTTCTTCAACAACTTTTTTAAAATGGGAGTTCTCTCTATCTTCTTTACATCAATATTATATCATGATGAAAAATATATCTCTTTATATTTTTTTCTTTATTATCCATTTCTAGAACATTGACATTATAGAGTGATAAGAGGAAAAAAATCACTGTTATTCTTATAATTATTTCTTATACAAATGACCATTCTGTTAGATTTATTTTTTAGATGCAAATTTTCCAAATAAAATTTGTAGAAAAAAATCTCCAATGACTTCTCAAAAATTTATTCTTCATCATATTCACATATTTAACACTATAGATATTGTGAAATTTCATTCATTATGTATACCATCACGTTCACATTAAACGAATCAATAGAATTCTATGTTACATGGATGAAATTATTTATATTAATTTGACCAATGTGGGAATTCTTCCATTCTATAATTGATATATTTTTTTCATTCTCTAGTAGCATGAGTTTCTAACTTCTAAAATCCAAAACCATTTACATTCTTTAAATTTTACTCAGCTAAAATCAATTAATTATCAATTTATTAAAATGTAATTAATTATTTTGAAATTAAACTTCACTTAATTCATTATAAATCTAAGACACACATAATAAATATTATTTTATCCAATCATTGATCAATGTATTCTACAATTAAAAATTTCCTATTATAATGTTTTTGAACCAAATTCTATAATTTTTGACTGAACCTCAAATTAAAAGTGTCAATAATACATTATTTCACTTATGAACATACTTAAAAAAAATTTAAATCCCCGATCATATGAAAGGAGAACCCACTATCCCAGATATGTAGCTATTCTTTTTTTGATGCTTTGTATGCCTTTTCATCAACAAGTGCCTTCTAAAATCCTTTAAATTACATATTCTTATAATTTTAAGGATTATAATTCATAATATATTTTAATATTATAATATTGATACAATTAACCAAACTTTAATGTAGTTTGATTCATATTATAGGAGCCCACATTTAATGTTTAAAACTTGTTACCAATATTAATTTCGAAATTTTTAATTATATTATAAACTAATCTTCTTTTAGAGTGTTGACACCACCAATCACACAATGAAACGTTCTGTCCTATAATATTTTTACCATTAATTTTCGATACATTTTAGAAACCAATATTTTGATACAAATTCAAAACATTCCAATTTACTCTCTAATTACTTGATTTTTAATATTAACATTTATAGATGTTCATACCATTTAAATAAGTTCCTATAATTTCTATATTTTTATGAATCATTTTTTTCATGAATTTAACTTTATTAAAATGTGACATTGATTCGACCCACTCACCAACACATCCTAAACCATTTTCAATCATTTAATTTGATCATTTTTTTCATAATTAAATTTCTACATTCATAGAATCATAAAATCATTCAATAATATTAGTAATTGATCTTTCTATGACTTCATAGATTATTTTGTAATTAAATGAAATTGTTTTATTTCTTTTTCCAACCATTATGTTTTTAATATATTAATGATTATTTTACATTTTTTAAAGTTTCTAATTGATTTAAACATTCATTTTATTCCTTAATTTTAAAAGGAAATTATTCATGTTTTCAATCGTATTTTTTAACATCAAATTTTTTTCAATATATAATTTATCATTGTTTACATATAAATAATATTACATCCTCATAACATTGTTATCCTTTTGAAATTGAAAAATTACTATAAGGAACTATTTGAGTTCCCACTTTAACATGAAATCCATTTGAGTTGTCTCATCTTATTTATCGATGATATTTTTATCACATTTGTTTTCATCTTCATTAATCTTTCTAATTAGTACACTTTCATAAAATTCACATGGAATATGTACTTCATCATCATCCCCACTATTTTCACTATATTAAATCTTTTATAATAAATTTTTATTCCTGAATTTATAATAATTCTTACCATTACTATTTGAATAATAGTTTTGTTCATTATATATAAAATATCATCTTGTAATATCATATTCATCTTTATACACATCATCCTCTTTTACCATTATAAAATTTACTATAAAAACTCAAAAAGCAAAATTAAAAAAGTTTAGTTGAATATTTCCTAGAAACTTTGCCTTTCCTCTTCTATTACATTTTACAAATTAATGATAATATTTTATCAAATATTATTATGAAGTATTCATAATTAAAATACTCTTCATCGTATATATCAACATCATTCTAAATATTATATTTCCTCAAATAAATAAACTAAATGTCCCTCTTAGCATTATATTTATTCTTAAATATGTATACCATATAAATTTACTAAAAAATCATAATTCTATTCAATTCATACAATGGAATTATACCATCATCATGGCCTTCAAGCATCAATATTTTTCATATAAACTATCTATAAAATATATAGTATCTTATCAAATATCCAAGAATCATATAACTTCACACTAAAACATATGAAGTTATTGAAAACATTGTCAGATCTATTAAATAATTGATAAACTATTACAACATCATTAATCTTTAGGTCTTAATAATTCAATATATATATGAGTATCTTTTTGTGTTTCACCGTGTAATTTCATCAAAAATATTTACAAACTTATACAAAATTCATTTTAATGTACTTATACCTTTTCCCATTAAATTATTTTTTAAAAAGAGATTATAAATTTTCATTTCGAGAAAGGAAATCGTTCTCCAAATTATGTTTACTTATATTAATTATCACAACGCCATTATTTTGATAAAAATCCATTATTTTCGACCAATAAATCACCTAAACTAATTAAATAATGATTTTAAAACATCTTTTTTTCCATACACAATGATTCTTTCTATTGAAATTTGTAATCCCTTTACAATTCACTAAAATAATTTTTTCAATATTCACAAAAAACCAATGGATCAAATATTTAAAACATAGAGGATCTATTTATTGATTCTTCTAATATAAAAAAACAATTAAGCATTAGAATTCAATAACCGTCAGAATAAATTTTTTCAACCACATTAATCTTATTTGGAAAGGTTGAATACCTTTTTAGAAAATTTTATAGCCTTAGACGTGATATTCATTCATTTGGGGTGAATAAATGCACCAATTTTTTCTTTTCCAATTATTTATTTCGTTTGAAATAAATATCTACAACATATTTAAGTGAGAAATATAACTCTAGGACTAACACACACAATAGAATAAAAATGAACTATAAAATCTAGATTTATAAGGAATGATATTCAAAATATGTCTCTAATCCTTACCATGATGAAAATTTATTTGAGACCATAAAATGAAAAATAATTTAAATTAATGATAAAATGGGAAGGGTTTATTATTCACTCATAATATAAGAATGTAAATAATTTTTTATAGAAATACGTCTCCATAAATGATTCACTACACTCTCGTACTTTTAAGTAGAAGGGATTGTCCACATTTATTTTCGATTACTATCTTTCGACAATGTATAAATATAAAATAGATATTCATAGTTTATTTTAAGGGATAATTTCTCAGTCCTTATCACAATATACTTATGTGATGATCACACATGAAAAATGGGTACTTTTCTTCTTCTTAATCATGTTCAATTACCACATTTCATGACACTTTCCTTTTATGTAACCTCTTCCAATATCTCTCAATGAATTGTGTATGAATGTATTGAAACAAAATATTTATATATGAATATTATGTATATCTTTATGAATAACAATTAAATAATAAAAATACCCTCATTAAAGCAACAATGATTTAGGTTTTTGAAGCATGTATACATAAATAACTAATACATAAAATATCAATATCATTTACCATTATGTTCATCACTATAAGAAAAATTCTTCGATATGTAATACAAAAAACCATTCTTCATATCATAGGGAGCATAAATATATGGACGTGTTTTCACAGATACTCAGAAAGGGTATATATAAGATTAATCAATCAATGATCATATGCTATAATTAGATAAGCATAATATTATTAGAATATGAGACTTACATTATAATAATATTCCCAAATACTCATTGTTCATAATTTAAATTATTTTCCTAATTTTATATCAATAAATATATAGAACACATTTTTTTGGAATCATTAAAAATTAATTATGATCCATGAGAACATATCATAAAAAAAATTCATAAGTTCGTGGCTTCAAAATAATTTTAAAACTAGTTTTCTTATTTATGGTTTTCACTAAAGACTATCATCATGGAAAATGTCTCATAATTTAAATTACCCCTATCTATTTTTAACATTCTTCTAAAAGTGACTTACTTATAGTTAAGCCCATCATTTATGTAGAATTTATTAACTCCATTTCCTCTTTAGAGTTTCTTAGCTCCATCAAAATACTAAATTAATTATAGGTCTATAATAAGACACCTGTATTATTTATAATAGGGAAAACTGTAAAATATTAAAAATTATACATATTTTTTCCATAAGATAATGAAAACAATTCTTCATATCATTATATCATAACATGTGTTAAGGATATAATATCATAAACATTTCAACATCCTTATGATAATCTATATTCATAAATAATATAGGTAGTAATTTTTTTTCATATCCATAGTTAATAATAAATTACATTAACTATTTTTTTATAGATGAATGTATAATAAACAAATCACATAAACATTTAATGAGGAAAGAATAGTTTTTTTCTTTAAATTATTAATTTAAATTATGAAATGATCCAAAATTCTTATGAAAAAAAATTTATTTTAGAAAACCCGTGAAATATTTAATGGGATCTTCAAAGTAATGATGTGTCTTGATGGTGGTAAAATCCATTTAGGAGGTTTATGTTAAAAAAAATTATTTCCCATTTTTTGTTAAAATTAAAAAGTACCTAATTCAAAAAATGAAAATAATATTTCATTATGTTTTTTAAAGGATGTAAAATGTGGTTGAAATTTCATTAATAAATATTTTGATAATTCGTTAAATAATTATATAATATATTTTAAGAAACATCGATATGGAAGAAAAAATATTTTCATCTAAGGAGATAAATAATGTCAAGTATCATAAATTTTTTTTCTAATGTGTAATAAAAGAGTTTAAAATTAATGTAAAACATGTAATCTCTAGAAATAACTGGTTTGAAATAAAGGACATATGATTTTGGAGTGATAGATCTTATGATTTAACAATTGTAAATTTACATGTATATAATCTCATTAAAAGTAATTTTAACATTGAATAATTACCTCTTTGGTATATTTTTATTCCAAATTCATATTAAGGAAATAAATTTCTATAAAACATGAAATAAATTTAAAATAAGTATATTTTCGATAAAAAATCAAAAGTTATTAGACATGCCTCAAAAACGAAGATAGGCGAATAAGATAACATATGTCCAAAGAATAAAATTTGAGATATTCTACCCATACAAATTTGGTTACATTCCAAAAAAATACCCTTGCATGAATTAAATCTAATTTTAAATTTAAATATCATTATATATGAGAGATCCATATATATATCTCATAAACATAAAACGTTTTATGACATCAAAAAAGTCTGAACAAAACAAAATAGATATGAAGATCCCTTAACTATTATATAAATTAATGAGTAAATTATCCATGATTCAATATAATAAATTTAAATTGATTTTAAATATAATAAATATTTTTCTTCAACCATATAATATAATTTAAGATCATTTTATATCTTTTCAACATGGTTTTATTGACCATACACTATTAAAGTTGTCATTTTATGTGTAATCTACTGTATTTTTCCTAAATGTTTTAGTTTAGTAGTTAGGGTCCATGAACATTGATATGGGTTACTCAATATATATGATTTTAATAATTATATAAATATCATATATAATACTTATTATAGATTGATAACCATTTGTGTTATGTTGGGATGAAAATGAATTACATTAACTCATAGAGACAATAATGTGTATATACACAGGAGTGATGTTTCCTCTTTTCAATGGATATTATGAAAGGAAGGTAAATTATAATATACATTTTCCTAAAATATATTATATTATAAATATAATATTTATTATAAAATTATATCCTTATTACTATCCAGATAATTTATAAATGATAAAAAAAATCCCATAGCTTCATGGGAGTGGTAGTCTATATATTCGCATAAGCGACATTATCATTTACAATTGTATTATATGGTACACAGATAATATGTTTCAATTTTAAAAGAATAATAATTTTATAAATATAAGATATAAAAAATTAATCCATTATAATAAAAATCAATGAATGATGGTATTGAAAAATGAATCACATCTCTAGGTTGAGGTGGTAGTCTATGTGTACACATGAGAGATACATTCAATTCCTATTTGATAGAGAATGGGTAGTAAATTTCTTTTAAATACTCATAATAAAATATTATTATATTTATTATATTGTATTCATAATGTTTGGATATCTAAACCATATTTAGAAATATATTTCAGAAAGAAAATTGAATGAGAACAGTTAAGAATTATACCTCATCATTGATATACCTCCTTTGTCATAGACCTTAATCCATGAGGGATTTGTATTTCGAGAATACATGAAGGTATTTGATAAATGTAATCAATCTTTTAATGCTTTTAATAATGTATTTTAGGAGCTAGAATGCACAAATGGAGTGAATATTGTTGGATGAGAGGTGACCATTTATAAGAGAGGAGGGATACATCTAAAAAATATTAAATGATTTTAATTATATATGTTTTCATTCATTTAACATTTGATTAAAATAAACAATTATTATAAAATAAAATAATATAATCCCGATGTAACTCCCACCACTTAAAACTAGATAGGTGTTGGTTGAAATGATACCCTTATCTCTTAGTTTACCCATGGTTAACCTATTTTAACCTTAAATGTGGTTGTAATATTTTACTATCTCTAATATTCATTATGACCATAAATTATGTTAAAACAACTAAATTATATTAAATATTATAATTACAAATATGGAATACATTTTATTGTATATAATTTATAATTAATGGTGGAACTTAATTTTAAATAACCACGCAAACAACAACAAAAATTTCTTGAAAAAAATGAATTTTTGATCATAAAACATATCACATGTTTATTTGTTTCCTATTAATAACCATTAAAACATTAATAAATATATATATGTTTTATTTATTATGATAAAAAACATTGTGAGCAGAAAAATGTTCTTCAGATATTATTTTTATAAAAAAAGATTAACTTAGACTAAAGTCATGTATAATGATGATTCATCAGTAATTAATTATTTTTTACATAATTATTTGATACATAACTAATTTTAATATAAAAATAAAAAATCTATGTTACATTAACATTAAAATAAATAATAGTTTTTATAAAAATTTGTATTTTTACAATTCATTGAAAAATAATGCAATTTAGGGAATTCAATAAAAAACATAACTCTAAGCTAATATTGACATGATTATTTAAAAAATGGTAGTAATTCAATAAAATAAAATTTCTAAATTTTTTTAATGTAATAATAATTTTAATGTCAACATTGAAATACAAATTATATTTGAGAAAAAACTATTTATGAGTCATAAAATTTATTTACGTAAATTTTAGTAAGAATTTATTATTGATTATTCAAAGAATTATCATTATTTAAAAACTTTAACCATATTTCCCATAAATTAGTTATTATTAATAGTACTTTATAAATTAAAACTATGTTATAAAGGTCACTTTTATATAATTTAATTTTAATTTTATATAATAGTTAGCTTAAAACTCAGTGTTTCTTGATAAGAAAAATATTATGCTTATTATTCTATTAATGTATATTTCTTAGGTGATATATTATCCCTCGTTAAATAAATTTAATCTTCATAATTCATTTCATCAAATTATAATTTTCAATATTTGGAAACACTTTTTTATTACCCACATCATATAAATTTATAATGAAACATACTTCGAATTAGGGAAGTGGTAAATATAAAGGAAAACTTAAACAAATCATTATCAGGTTCATGGATAATGATAAAATTAGAAGGAAGTGATAATATGGTCAAGGATGACGTATAAAATATTTAAAAAATAGATACTGACATAGAAAATGAATGTGAGAAATTTTATTACCACAAAACCATAAGTTAGTTGGGGTGAAACTAAACATCAATCCATTAAAAATTACTATTAATTACAATAAATTTACATTTTCAAGATATTGTTATTTATAGTTGAGGAATTTTTATTAAAAAAGAGTATGTTATAATATACTTACATGATTTTTTTTTCAATTTCAAAAGAATAGTTTCATCTTTATGTGTTTCGTCCAATAATTTTCTTTTTTATCTCACCTCTTAATCCAAATGAAGAAAACTAATGATAATTTTTTCACCCCTAATGAAATAACATATTCATTTAATAGATTATAATAATTATAAATTAATGATAAATAATTACTTCCATCTCATGAAATTTACCAAAACCAAATATGGATTGAATAAGTTATCCTATAGGGATAAGTCTTCATATGAAGAAATTATAAATTAATCACTAAAATCTCAAAAATAACAGCATATGATCAACATAATTCATTCTTTCAATTGATAACCACAAGACACCTCCAAAATATGTTTGACCAAATTCAATACCCTATAAAAGATATGAATTATTTGTTTATATATTTTTTTAATGATCCCAATTAAAATTTATCCCCAAAAAAACTATGTAACACTTATTGTTACACTCCAAATACATGAAAAATATGATCATATATTATATTAAAATTAGATAATGTCATAAAAAACATAAATCACCGTAAAACCTAAATAGAATCATAACCTATTCCAAAAAAAAATCCACATCCTTGTAACAAAAATAACATCTTAAAATAGAAAACATATTTCAAAAATAAAAAAATGTAATAAAATTCATCATAAATTATTTTTTCATTAAATTAGAAATAAATTTCAAGTTCACCAAAAACAATCCACCATAAATTATCAATGTAAATTATATCTTTATCATAAATAACCATTATTATCCAATAATATAAATCATAGTAATGGTTACCTTTCACTAAATGATGTATTCTCCAAAAATACCATGCTACCCCTTGATCAATTTTCATGGTTATCAATACCATCAGACCAATGGTTGCACATACCTAATATATATTTATTATTGAAAAATCATGAGATGTTTCATGATTTTTACAACTTGATATCATTCGAAAAACATTTCTAAAAAATAATTCTCAAATACCATTATATAAATACTTTAATCATTCCAATACCATCTCAAATCATTAACAAGGTTTTATCATCTAATTTCATACTTTTTATTCCATTCCTATTTTATTCATACTCTATAAATCATTAATAATATATACACTACTCATATAGACTTTTCCATTGTCTTCACAATATTACCCCCATAAGACATCAATTTAAATAATTCCCATACTTTCCTCATTTAACAAATTCAAACATATATTATACATATTGGAAACTATTAAAATCCTTTCTAATATTGGAAGAAGCCTTCTTCCCCCTTATACATTTAATACTATATGACCATATTTTTGTTGTCGTGATAGTTGGTTCCCTAGATCCATCATTAACAGTAATTTTGATTATTATATAATTTATATAGTTATAAATTCATGAATCACACATACAGATATAGTGTATATATTACCTTGTCCACACTTTAATGGTAATTTACATAGATTAATGTAGTATCAAAAGATTATAGCAGATTGCATTCAATAATGATAACCTTGATACACTATAGCATTTATATTAAACATCTATCCAATGGTATAGATACATCTTACTGACTAGACATAGTATATGTATAACTATCAGGTACTGGGGGAACATAAGCACAGATAAATCATCTCATGAAGTTCTCACATTGTTATCTATTTTATTGAGATCAGGAGGAAAACCCACAAATATGAACACCACATGTTTTGGTTGTCATTGGATTTTCTTATCTACGAACATGTGTATTAGTCTCTTGACATGTCATCATTACTATGGTGTTCCATTTTGACCAGATACTATGATATATAGAAAAATCCATGATAATGAATTTATGGTGAGGTAACTTGTATTGGGTGCATCATTAATGGAATGGAATTGGATTAATGTTCAAGAGAGAAGTTTTCTCTTCCCATATAATGAAAAAAAAAATATTGGATGTGGTTGATCAGGTTTGAAATACCATTTTTAGTCCATGGCCTTTGTAGTCCATTTTATATATGTCCAATAAGATCAACAAATAATATTTTAAGAAAAACACGATGACATGGGTGTGAGTCGTACATAATGAGATATCTAAAGATGAAAATATTATATTACAAAGTTCATGACTATGGGTTGGTTTTCATTTTTATGAATTAATTTTTTTCTTTAGGGTGCATAATGGGTAGTAAAATCCCACTCTCGTTCTGTGAATAATAGTCACTATTATTGATATAAGGGCCTAAAGGGTCACTAAATATATCGCCATCAAGAATATCATATTTTCATTTGAATATGTGTATAAGACATGGTGGCCACCAAAACATAGGTATTTTCTAATGATATCTGGTCAACAATGAAAGAAATAAATTCTAATTAATCAAGATAAGAATAATTGACATTGAATATATTTATTAAATGAAATTAGGTGTTTGATGGTAATTGTTTCGAAATAATTATTTTGAAGAATATTAATTTAAAATACTCAAGGTTCATTCAATATTTGCGTAAATAATGAGTTGTGTTATTGTCTAAGATATTAACACATAATATTTCAATAATATAACAAGATTGTTTTGATAATATAAATGAAATATTTGTCTCAATCTATTAGTAATGATATAATTTATATACTGTGTTTATTATTTGAGGTAGTGGAGGAAATTATTAGTAATTTCATAACTCAATATAAATAAATGAGAAGTGGATCCCACCATGTGATAATTCATGGAGAGATCTGGATGGATTATATGTTATCTATCTCTTTCTAGAGATAGATTATCTCAACCTTGGAAAATCTGATCGAGCTATCCCAATACATCGCAAGAAAGTAAATTTATTGATAATTATATCCTCAGAGGCATCATTGGATCTCTGTTCAAGCCCTGAGAATTTGATGATAAGTGTTCCCATAGATTTTTAATGTGTGTGGGGACAATCTAGAGGAATTTGAAATCATTTTATTCATGCATTGATCATTTTTGATGAATGGTAGAAAAAAAAATTCCTTTGGATCAAATAGGTTATTTATGGATTTATTTTGTTCTTGAAATGTTTTCATACGAAACCCTTAGGCATATACTTGGAAGTTTATCAATGATGACAACATTTTCATTTTTATCGTTGATGAAATATTTTAAAATCTCAACTTTTGGTGCATCCACTGTGCACCAAATTCCATTTATTTGTATCAGATGTATGAATGATGATTTTAATCCAATTAGAAATTAAAATTTTAGTTAAATTTAGTAGAGCGTATCATTTTGATCCAAACACCGAAGACAATGAGTAAATCTAAAATCATATAAACATTTTCAATCCATGATATATTATGTATATGGATTGAAAATGAGTTTTTATGTGTAAAAAATTTAATAAAATATAATTAAACATATATGTTTGTATCTTTTTTATCCCATGTAATTTAATCACTATGATCAAATTTAGATTATCTTAATTTTCCATTGAAGTTATCTTCAAAAATAAAATTAATTTCTATTCAGAAATTTATTCCACCATATTAGGTTTTAATAATATTATAAAAATAAATGTACACTATAGACTATTTGACGAGATTCAAAATATTGAGACAAAAGAAAAATATTGGTTTGTTGGAAGGTCAGAAACAAGCTAAAATAATGATAAAAATTAATGGGATGATGACATTGAAAATGTTCACCCTATAATTTATTAAAAAAGATGTGAAAGAAAATATTTTTGACGTTTTCCCATGAAGGTTTGAACCACGCTTCCTAATTATCCTATCTATGGGCCTCACCACCACTATAGCCCAACCCAAACACTCCACCCAACCTCTCCCTTCTAATCGGCTGATCATACCTCTAGGCTAGAGGGCATCCCTAGTCCGGCCATCAGTAGATGTGTGATACCACCTCATATAAGGATACTCTATCTGTTGTTACTCCCCATTAGTCGAACTCCAGTCAACCTTTACCCTCACCTCAGAAAACCCAATGAGCCACACCTCCATGTCCACTATGGCAATCAAGTCCCTACTCGGAGAAACCTCAGTGCCTCCAAAACCTCACCTATTATGAGGGGTTAAAATCCGAACTCCAAAAGATGGAGTTGGCTATCCTAAAGTGTGGGGGTAAACTCCCCAAGAATATCTATTCAGTCTCCCTTGCCTTTAAGAATAATGAACACATTTGTCTAGATCCAGTTGGGTTCCCCATTGAATCTCCTCCCTGAGACCTCCTCAATCGAGAACAACTGGCCGACTTCCATTCCCAAATGATGGATCTTACTCCTCCAGCCTACCATACAATATACTACAATCCTAGTTGCTAGACCATCCATCCCGACACTATATCGTGCCAATCGACCCACTGTTGCTCAAAATACCAGGCTGAGTAGGTGGCCTCCATTACCACCACTCATAGATGATCTAGCTACATCCACTAGACTCTATCGCCACATACATTTCCTACTCGGGAGTCCCCATACTAGGATCTTTCCACCGATGGTAACCATTATATAAATCATGGTTTCCTTGAAATAACCTCTGGACGGTAGGTCCAACATGGAATGGCTTTGGGCGGACCAACCTAGCTTAGAACGCCCCTTCACGGGGTCTACACAGATTGGATTGGGCCTTTTTGGGTACAAACTGACTGACATAGGTCATTCCTAAGGTTCATATAGACCAAGTGATGTTATTTAATCAAATAATTTAAAATTTTTTCATTTTATTTTGATTTTAAATGTAATTTATGAAAAATAAAATTTTTAATGATTTTTTTATTTCTATAGGTTAATGTAATTTAATATAAGTATGAAATTTCATTTTTTAAATAATCAATTTTTTTTATTTTAAATTAATTTTCTAGAGGAATGGCAAACGTATTGAATTAAAAATATGTTCTAATTTATTATTCATTAAAAGTACGCATTGAAAATAATTTAATTCAAGTTTAATTTTATTTATGAATATATTTTAAATAAAAATAACTAATGTATATAAGAATGATCCTGATCATTAGACTAAAAAATATTTGTTTGGAGCTCATTTATTTATTTAATTTATTATTTCATTGAATTTTTTTAATAAGTAGTTAATTAAAAGATCATATGAGTTCTGTCTAAGAATGAATATATATATAAGGGACTCAGTGTCTAGTTGCTAGTTACTTATTTACTCCCAAGACTCCCACAACAAAAAGTGAGTATTATTTTGTAATGGCGAGGATGAGTAGTGACTAACATTGTTCTAGGTTATGGCGATACCCAAGAGAGGAGTTTCACATATTAGAAGGGTAGGTGGTGCAACTTGAGTCACATGCGACACGAATCAATGTATTTCCCCTATGGAATAGTTTGATCCATTATTAACTAAATGGATCATCCATTAGAATTGGATCATGATAAAATCGTCATTTATTATTTTTTGGTTTTTTTTGTGAAGGACTATTTTACTCTTGATCACGTAGAATAATAAACAAGAACACAAGAAAAAAAAATGAATACGCAATGATATGGATATATTTATATTCATTGAAAAGTCATTTGTGAGTGTTATCACATAGAACATTATTTTAAAATAGAAAATTATTTCCATTGGTCATATAAAAACACAAAATAACCCTTAGTGAAATATTAATTTGCAACCTTCTTCAATCATTTTTATTTGAAAAAAAAATCTGGTGTTTGGGGTTCTTATCGTCCAAATTTGAGGATGCCTCTTACTTCCTGGTAGTTCGTGTGAGGGAGATGGGTTTAAATAAATGAATTATTTATGTATTATCCAATTATAAGTTGCCTTCAATTCATAGGAATTATTTGATTAAATCATTTTATGATTTTAAAAGATGGGACTTCAATCAACATAACAAGGAACCATGAATTAATGTGGCTGGCCAGTCGAATGACTTCCTTAAACCCTATGAGTTGTGACATAACCAATGAATTTATACTTTTAGGGGTGGTTTAAGGATCCTTCCATGATAAAGCTAATGAGAAAAATTATTTTAATTATATTACATTGGGTTGTTATAATTCAAAAAAATAGTACGATTCATTTGATGATTTAATTAAATAATCAAAATGAATGAATATGTAATCAAGATAAAGAGTAATAATCTATTAGAAAACTATTTTCTATAAAATTTAAAATTAGAACACAAAAAATACTATGATAAATAATAAAAAATGTAAATACTGACATTTAAATGAGTACTCATGTGTAGTACATGCTCTTGTGTGCTGAACTGCGGTATGTGAAATTCATTGTGATAGTGTCCTTATGCCTATTAATCCACCTAAAAATGGGTATGTAAAAAATTGTTATATGATACTCATGTGTAACGAATATGATGGCTATTATATATATTATATCATCAACAAATGATTTCATTTTGGGTTACTATTCCAGAACATGGATGATATAACATCATTTCAAATATTTGATATGTTTTAAGGAGAAAGTTATAAAAGTTATTAGTGATGATTAAATTGGCTATGTGTAAATTGGAAGGACGATTACCAAATTTCATGTCATCTAATTCTTCAACCCATTTAATATAGTATCATTTTATATTAAACAAATAGTATTGAGTAAATGATTTATTACATTTTTAGGAATTGTTAGCCAAGTAAATAATAACTTAAAATAAAAATATTTAATTCTTATGGAGAGAAATTTGACAGACATGGAGAAAAGTCTAATAAAAAGTGTAACTCCAAAGGACCATTTACATCATACATCAATGCAAAGAAGATTAATATTATCAATACATTTTTTACATTTCATAATATAAAATGATTATGGAAGGTTTCTTAAAATAAAAAAATTTATTGATAAAACTTATCATTTTTTATTTAGTTATATTCATCACATAAAATTAATGCTTCAATCTTACTTCATCGGTATAAAATAATATATTCCTTTCAAATACTTTTATTAAAAAAATACCCATGTAAGTATATAAATGTTACAAGAAGCCAATTTTATTCACTATGGAACTATGAAAGGGTGATTCTTAATTCCTAGGTGAGAAACACATAACTTCTAATTTCAATGTATATTCTTCAAGAAAAAATATTGTAGAGTATAAAAAAAATTAATCTCACATGTCATTCAGACATAATGATACATTATTCCATGTTCATGAAAGAATGTTGTTTTCCATTTTTGTACTCATTTAATAGTTTAGTAATACATTAATCATACGAAATTCATGATGAATACAAAATGTATGGTTAATAAACCATGTTGTGGAATGATTTTTTAGTTAAAATTATAGTGGACATCCAAGATATACCTATTAAGTTATTTATAGTCATTCAAGAAAAAAACCTTAGTTTTTATCGATGTATATTCTTATTTAGTTTTCGAAAAAGAACCCATTAGATATAAAGGTACCTCATAAAGCTTTCAGAATTAGTTTAACGAGAGAGCGTGAACTATTCAAATGTAAGATAGTGGAAATATATTTCATTATATTACATTATGTATTTGACGAAATAGTACAGTGATGTATGATATATTCATTGTCACCAGATATGAGTTTCATTAGGTTAGTATGCTAAATAATGTCTTGACCAAGATTTAATTGAACAATATTATATGATGTGGTGTAATTGATAAAAGCACATTACCATTTCTACATCACAAAATAGATGTTAATAAGATGATCAGTATAAAGTCTTACAAATTAATATTGATCAAAAAAATCCATCATGGATTAATTGTTATGTGAACATTTTATACATCAGATTCATGATGTCAGTTGAATCAATGTTGTATGTTGCAGAATAGTCAAATGTATTTGAATACATTCTATGAAAATAATTGCAATATCATATAAATATATTCCAACTATAATATAAAATGGATATCATATAATTTAATATATTATGTATATCTATTATATTATTGGACACTTTTTTATATATAAAGAAATTGTGGGGATATTAGAAAACTTACATCTAGAAAAAACAATATTCATCAAATGTAATAATACATTTTTATGGATATTACAAAAAACACTATGATGGAAAATTTATAATCATGTTAAAAACTATATTTCTATATTAGTGAGTAAATCATAATTAGATATAGTGGGATGCAGATTGATTTAGGTTTAGTGAATTCCATAGATTCACATATTGTTGGTATAAGAACAAGTGGGAGAGGAATGTTCTAGAGACACATACTACATATGAAGGTTAAAAACATAATGATAGGATCGTTTTCAATATAGTCAATGATAAATTATTTAGTATGATTAAAAAATTCTTACATGTAAGAATTCAATGGTGATAATCTGATTGTCAAGATCAATAAAAATTAAATAACATATTCAATGTATCAATGTGAAAATGTAAGTATTAAATTTTATATTTTGGGGGTATTAATTTGAGGTGATACATGTATGGTATAAGAACAATAAAATAAATATTTATTGGTTATACCAAATCATTCTTCATAAAATCCAGTAAAATTTTACTTATCATAGCTAATTTTTATGATCATTATTGATGATTGGTTGTTGTGACCACCAATCAAGGATGGTGCCTATATGATGCCACTAGAAAGGGATGGTAATGATAAAAAATGGAAATAAATTATTACTTTTACTAAAGTCTATTTTAAGATTGAATTTGACAAACTAGATGATACAATATTATTTTGGAATGAATTTTTTCCATGTGTCTACTAGAGGACAGCGGGAGCACCATTGTCTTCCAAATAATAAATGTTTGAATATATATGAAAAAATATATATAGGTGTTACAGTTAGCTAAAAATGGGATTTGAGTAACAATATAATGAAGGAGTTAAATAAGAAAAAAAAGGTTCTAGGAAATATGTTCTACTGATGTATATATAAAGGATTGTTGGACCTAGATAATCAAAAAATTAGTGACATTGTATTGAAATATAAAATTTAGCACAATTCAGGTTTGAATTTTTTTTATTATCACATAGACTATATTTTGTAATGTTCACATGTATGTGATATAGGATGAGATTAACTTGGTGTGTTAATCTCTATATTCAACAACGATAGATCTATCATGTATGCCATTATATGTAAATAAATTTATATTTTCCAAGATATGATTTATAGTTGGAAAATATAAGTTATATCTTAGAGAAATGTATGTAATTCAGTCAAAACTATCTGATTGTAATTTGGAAATAGGACATGATATATATCTGGGATGTAGAGTAGAAAGGACAGTAGTTTTTAGGGAACATAGACTAGTTTTCATTATATTCATTTGATCTAATATCATTGTTAGGATAATATAATGACTGGAACAAGATAATATAATCTATAGTTACTAATACCAAAAAAATAACGTGTACATTTCATCTTTTGAAGAAGCTAAGAAGTCACTATTAAATGAAATTATTTGTTCATATTCTTATAATAACACCTAGTATGAAATGAATTATCATAATTTAAATTATAGTATTTTTATTATCCATGATGTAAAGTTATTTAAATATGAATAATGGGATATACTTAGGGATACCATCTCTTAATATGTTATACTCATTGAAATGAGGTCTCATAGAGAAAAACATCCACACTGTGTAAAAATTGTAGACCAAGTAAATATAGCACTGACCCAACATAAAATGACCTTAATCATGTGAAAACAATCATGTGTTGTTAAAATATAGGATCTAATTAGAATAGAATTGATGTAGTTGTGGGTTCCCTAGATTCTAAATGAACAATAATTTTGAGTACATTATCATGCATACAATTTTATATTCTTGATGTACACTTGACATTGTAGTGTAGATATTTCTACATACACTTTTAATGGTAGTGTATATATATTTATTTTCATATATAAAGGTTATAAAAAAGCCATTCTATAATTAAAACCTTGTGTTTCTATGAAAATAATCATAAACATATGACCTATGGTCATGAAAAATCATACTCACTAAAAATAGTATATTTTGATCTATTAGGTGCTAGTGGATAATAAGAATTGAGAATTCTTCTCTTGATGTATTCACTTGATTATCTCAAGTAATAAGGTCTTGAGTATAAACCTGACAATAGGAACACCATATTTTTCTTGTGTCAATGGTTGTTCAATTATATGGACTTTTGTATTGGTATCCTAAATTTTGATTATTTCCAAAATGTGCCATTTTATTACGTATGATGATGCAATGATAAGTATAGTATAATTAAATATTCATGAGGTATATTGTGTTGGGCACATCATTGGTTGTATGAGATATGTTGAATAGTTAAGAGATGTATTGCCGCATTCAGGTTAATGATGTAATATATCATGGGATTCATTGATTCTGATGGTTATACCTTTATAAATCCTTGGCCATGGTAGACTAAGGTAATTCCATCATGTTAGATCTATAATTAATAAATCCAAAATATAACAATACCACGTGTGTGCATCCTTATTGATGATATATCTACAAACAAAAAGAATATATTACATAAAGTGTGCATGTAGTTGGTTGTTATTTCTATGAAATTCCATATCTATTTTGGGGATATGACGGGTCTCAAGATCTCTCCCTTGGTCTTTGAATATTCTTTATTTCTATCAAGATAAGGGCCTAGAGTGTCATAGACAATTGTGTATTCCAAAATCTCCCATATTCAGTTCAATAGGTATATAATACTTGGTTGGACCAACACATGTGTTTGTGTTTTTTCCAATGATTTTAGACCACAAAATAAATATATAAATTCCCATTATCCAAGTTACGAATAATTGGAGTTGAATTTATTAATTAAATTTATTGACATGTTTTAATGTAAATAAATGGAAAATATTATTTGAAAGAAAATTAGTTTCAAATATTCGCAGTTCATTTATTATTTTTTATAATTAAGAGTCATGTCAATGTCTTGGGTATTGTAATGTGATATATTAATTACTATAAAATAAGGGGTTAATAATATGAATGGTATTTAGGGATAAATAAGTAAATATTAACATCTTTTATACTGTGTGTCAATTATTTGGGTTTGGGTATTCTGTTCTGAGTAGATTCATAAAAAACAATAAAAAATGGAGAAGAGGCTTTAACAAGGTGACTATTCATAGTGTGATTTTCAGATCTTCTCTATCTTCCCTTTCATTAAAAAATGAGAATCTCTTGATCCAAGTGATTCTGATCGATCTCAATATCATTTATTGTATGAATGGAGATACAATTATCAACTAAGATTCAAATGTGTTATCCTATCTCCATTTTAGCACCCAAAATTCAATGATGGTTAGTCCCGTTGATTTAAAAGCATGTTTGGATGATATAGATGAGTTTGGGTTCAGATTAGGATTTTATTGAACACCAGTGTTGAATAGTGGATGAACATGTGACTTTGGATTAGATTATGTATTTAAGGTTTTATTATGATCTAAAACATTCCTCATGTTAGATCCTTAGGCTTATACTAGGAAGTGTTTCACTGATAACTCTTTGTTCCTGTCAATCTTTGGTTGAATATTTTTAAAATCCCATGTGACAGGTCTTCCACTACACACTCGACCCCAAAAAATTGAATCATTTTTTATATATCATTCCTAGAAAATAAAACAGATGAATGTTAAAATTATGTTTAATTTATAAAATTCATCATGTGGTTAATAGTGTCCATAACCACTAATTTAATTGAAATATTATATATTATATTATATAAAATTATATTTTTCATATATTGTTGTCCGGTAAAACTGGGCCATGCATTTAACACAAACCAACTCATTGTTGTGTGTAATGTATCATTAATATGGTGATTCGATAAAAGAAATCTAGAAACAAAATTTAATTTATTTAGAAATGAAAATATTATAAATTCTCAGTGTGTTAACATGTAAATATTTAATAAATATATATATCAATAAATATAGTAAAAATATTCATTATTTATATATATTTGTTAAAAATTTATAAATATTTAAATATATTTATTATAATTTCATTTCATTTATTATATAATTTTATAAACAGATTTTCTGAAAAAAAAATTATATATATATTTATATATTTATGATATTATATATTTAAAAATTTATATATCAAATTTATTATATATATATATATATATCAAGATAATGATAAATATAAAGAAAAATATAAATATAAGCATATTAAATATATTCATTATTTGAATAAATTTATTGTAATTCAATAATAATTTAAATAATAAAAAAAAATTCTTTATAAATATATAAATTCTATTTTTTCAAAATAATATTAATTTTTTTTTATTATATATAGATTAATTTATAAATTTCGTAAATAAATATTAATAAATTTATATATTTTTAAATATTTACATATATAATTTTATATTTATTACTAAGTATATAATTTAAAATGCATTCATATAAAAATGAGTTAAATTGAATAATTAAAAAGGTGTACACTTTACAAATATTGAAAAAATGGATATATTTTATTATTTGAATATAAATTTTAAAAAAATGGAAAAAAATTGATATAATTGGAAAAAAAATTTGAAAACAATAAAACATAATAAATAAATACATATATATAAATAAATACATTATGTAATTCTCCAAAATATTAAAAATAAAAAATATTAAAAATTTATTAATACCTAATAGTAATGAACTTAATAAATAAATCGATAACATTTTATGATTAAAGAACGAATATATTAACATTACAAGTAATAATAAAATTTAAAAATTAAAACCATTATTATAGAAAATTACATAAATATTACATGTATGTATTTATATATAAGATATCATTAATTATGAAAATATTTCTTTGAGTTTGTGGCGTAGAAAAAATAATTAACTATGGATTTTTTGTGATGTCAATATAAAACATGTTTGATAAATGTTAAATTGAATAATCAAATAGAGTCCAATTGTGTCTGTAACTCGATGCAATAACTTAGTATATTTTAATAGATATTAATTCTTAATTATAAACTATTATAATTTAAATTTATTTTTATTCAATATAAAGAAGAAATAATTTTTATTTTATATTCATAATAAAAAAATATAATATAGATTTCAAAAATATGTGAATTTAATATATAATATTTATTAATATTTAGAATCTATATATATTTATAATATATATATATATATATTTGATCGTAATAATTCAATTTAATTTTTTTAATATTTAATTTAATTTAATATTTTATTTAATTTAATTTAATAATTTCAGTTTACATATATATATTTTTAATATATAAAATTTATTAATTTTTATAATTTATCTACTATATAATAAATTTATTCATCTTTACAATTAATTATTTAAAAATTCATTTTTCTAATATTGGTTTTATTTTCCCATTTTATTAGCTATCAGTGCCAAAAAAGTGCTAATAAATGATCCTTTTATCAATAGTAAAAATAATGTGTTGATAAAGTGTACCATATATCAAAGCTAAAAATAAAGCACTAATAAGGGGTACATTGTATCTTCCCAAAATAAAATCAGTAATAATGGTTATCCTTTATTAGTGCTAATCATAATTGATGATAAAGGGGTATTCATATTAGCATTACAAAAAAACACTGATAAAAGGTACCCTTTATCAATGGTTGTTTTATCACTGATAAATGACACCTTCAGGTGGGATTTTTTCCAGTACAGAAAAATGCTAGCTCATTTGAAGGAATATTTTGTAGTATTTCCATGAATTAGAGGAATTAAATAGATACCAACATAAAGAAAAATAATCCCACAATTAATGTTTTTTTATATCCTCAAGGTGGTGATTATGTCACAGAATCCCCTACCCCATAATTTCATTCCTCCGAATGAATGCCTAGTACGAATACTGGTCCACAAAGAGGTGTGTCTATTAATCCCTCATCAATGCATCATTCTACCATATCATATTTGAGTCATAACCATGATTCTAAAAAATTCAATATAGTTGAAAAGAGTTTCATAAAAAACATCCATCTATGGATAAACATATCAAATTGGCTGCTAGTTCATGGATATTTCAGGATCCACAACATGTTCCACATAGTTCTAGATATGTTATGGGTGTTAAATAAAATTTATAAGCATCTCCACATTAATAAATCTATAGATTGATGTAATATGAGGTTTAAATGAAATAGAGTAATCTACATTTAAAATCAACTCAATCGTTTCAAAGGGTCTCATCTATTACAATGGTAACTTCCCCAGTCATCCAAGATTTCAGTGACCCAAATGGAGAGAATCTCACATAAAAACTGGTTCAGTAACCCTAAAATATAATGTTTATAGACTATGATTCATTTATTAATTATATTTTCATTAATACATCCCAAATCCCTCTTGAATCATCTGGAATTACATCATCATATTTTGGATGAAGTTTGGACCCAAAATGGAAGCTTCACACATCTACTATCTATACTAAACTTGGATTATTTCTTTCTTATGTGTCACCTTACCATGACTCCACATCACCCAAATACTCTCAAATTATACCTCCACACCCTAAAAAAACACTGCATCCCGCACCCGATTGTGATTCACCTCAGGTGATGGTTCTGCTCTCCTCCCTGAAACAGCAATCCTACTGCTATTCCCGATTATCATCTCCAGCTGCTAGCCCTGCCACCACGTGCTCTATCTCAGCATGATACTCCATCGGCTCCTCCACATTTTTCTCCTTCACCTCGTAGCTTCTTAGGCTTCTCTCTATGATATATTCCCCTTCCTATGGTTTCTGTTATCGTTTCACCTCTACCGGTGCTCATGTGATTCCTGCTCCCGCTTTTCCCGTACCATTTTGACATCCACCATGATTACTATGAATCATGCTCTCACTTCCCATTTGTCGCCCCTCTTATGGTTCATGCAGCTGTAACCTCTCCTGTGTTGTACCTAGGGGTGTTTCTCTCATTTCCCCTCCCATCACCAGTACCCAAAAAACACCGAAGTCATCTTCCTCGCTATTTTCTGTGTCATGTACTATGGTTATTCATCTTGAATACCCTCATCTCCTAATATGTTTCCCACTGCTCCTACTCTTTCGATGAATTTCAGCCAGAAACCCTCTAGATTCAGTCTATCTCATTTTCTAACTCCCTCAAGATTGTGATTTCTATCCTCATCTACAACTATCGACTATTTCTACTCAATCAAATTTCGACAGATGTGATGATCACCCGACAATAGGTATGTTATCCTAAATCATTGAAATAATTTCCTCTTAAATTTTCAGTATTTCCCTTCGTATAAAACTTTTTCATATGTTATTATAGTAAATATGTTTTTCCGATTCACAAATTAGGGCATCTATTTCATTATATTTTCTAGTATTTATTAACCAATTCATTGTTGGAACACTATTATTCAAAATGAAATATTATTCCTGTACTTTGATTCTACATTTCATTATTATGAAAATGTTAACGAACGACTTCACATGTTTTTTTTGATTCAGGTACCCATATCACCATCTCCTTACTATAAAATTAATGTCATTAAAGAATCAATGTAATTTTTTCTCACTAATATTTCTACTTCCATTTAAATAATGTTTCATTTATTTTTTTGTTGTTTGAGATCAACATTTGTTTGATATATAATTCTCTGTCATCTTCTACAAAATCATTATTTCATGTACTTTTTTGTTATGTATTTTTTATTCTACTTTCTATTATTAGTATTTTTATTTTTAATATTTTTTACTCAAATTATTAGGCTTTGTTACTTCATTTTCAAAATTATTAAATAAACTTTCATTATTTTTGGGTTATATCATTTTAAAAAATTTCTGATAAGATTGTTTTAACACCTATAGTATATATTCTAACTGATCATTCCATCATTTTTTATGATATATTTCATTGTGTTTAATAGTCATTGTAGGCTTATATGTCATTATTTACCCTAGAAAACTCATATTGTTTAATCTCATGCTATATATTATCCTTCAACGCTTGATATCTTTTATGTCCTACTAAACTCTTTTTCATTGAGCTTAATATTAATTCAAATCCTACTATATTTAGTAAATTTTGATTCTCATTAGATATTTGGAAATACTGACCATGATGGTATGTTATAATTCTGAACACATACTACCTCTAAGTGTATTTTTTATAGTAGTATTTCTTTAAATGATTTGAAACATTGCGATATAATTTTCTATTTTTGTTGATCAAAATTTAAACATGACATTAGGTTTCTATTTTCAGGTTACCAGTACATATGTTTCACACATTCAGTGTTCTCTTCGTTGATATTGAGAAGGGGTTTCCACTTCTTTGAGTTTTCATTTAAATGAATTTCTAACGGAGTTTATAGAATGGAAAAGGTTTGTTGAAGTTTTGATATCGACTCATAAATGTCATTTTTTACTACAAGGGCTTATTTCTCATAACATAATTGATGTTTTTATCTTTTCTAATATTATTTGTTTATGTGACTGAATCAGGTCTGGTGTTAGCCTCCACAATTCATGTCATATAGAAATGGTATTTGTGCAAGATCTCATACACCATCAGATGAGGTATGGTAGATCTTCTCATTGACATACATGGATTTCATATCCCATAAAAATTGTACAGATTTTAGGATCACTGAATCATGATAAATCCATTAATTATTTTTCTCATTTAAATTCTCCTATGATGAAATACCAATAGCCTTCTAAACTGTAACTATTTTAGAATCAGTGTTATATTGTTTTTAACTATTCTACCAAATTTGGTGTTACTCACAATTAGTACATTGTTTGTACATAGAATGATCATTGTAATGGGGCATAATGATCTTACATGTCCACATTAATTTTGTTTTTTTTATCATTGTATTCAGTTTTTGAATGAAATGGTAACACATATTCAAGAGAGATCATGCAGACACTCAAGGTCCGCATATAAGAGCTATTAAGGTGATCCATTTTCGGAATCATTGATTTTAAAAGCTGGTAAACCATTAAGTTATCTGGTTCATATATTGTAATTTATCTGTCTATGTAATTTCTTTTTTTTAAACAACGAAATAATTTTCTTGTATTACAAACAATAGCATTTGTTTTTTATTATGATCCTAAACATACATATGAGTTTACCTATCTTTAATTCCAATAGTTTTTAATTTATTTTTAGTCTCCCATATGTATTTCACATCCATAGAAAAAATTTAGTTTACCCAGGAAAAACACAGGTTACAACCCTTAGCTATGAACTATGTCATGGCGTGGCGGGTATGTTAATAATCATGCATGTTAGTGATTTGATAAAATTTTTATAAAATATATTGTATTTATTTATTTTGTTCATATCTCATCCCATGATGACATACCTAATTCATTTATTGATAGATACATTGAATTTTGAGGTTATATTCCTTTCATGAATACTAATGACTTGGAATCCTTGAATAGATCAAATAAAGTTCATAGGGAGCCGAGACAGAATCTCAAGATAGCTCATGCAGATACTCATGGGCTGCATATAGAAGATGTTAAGGTGATACATTCAAGGAATGCTTGATTTCTAAAGCTGTTAATTCATCATGTTATCTGTTTCATATGATATAATTCATATATCGAGGTGAATTCTTTTTTTAAACCATGGAATCATTTTATTGGATTGCAAGAAATAGAATTTTTTTTATGCACGGAATCATATATATGAGGTTACCCATTTTTTAATTCAACAATTTTTTAATAGTTTTTTAGTTTTCCATATGTATATGACATCCACATAAAAAATTTTGTTTACCCAGGACAAACACAATTTACAACCCTTAGATCTGATGTCCAAAAGTGGCAGGTATGTTAATAATATTTCACTTTTCTGAGTTGATAAATTGGATGGTATGTTAATAATATTTCATGTTTGTCACTCTGTCTTCACTTATTCTGGAATTAGTGTTCTAGGGTTTCATAAAATACTCCATTCAATCTCCCACATCTAGGTTTTTTATAGTTCATTAAGTATAAAAAAATGTTCCAAGCTAACTTTTAATGGATACAGTCACATATACATATATGTGCTTGGACAATACAATTCTGATTCTAGAATCAAATTTATTGATTCTGGTGTTCTTTCATTTTTCCATTTGTTCTGTTTCATATGTATTTAACATCCACATAAAAAATTTAGTTTACCCAGGACAAACATAGGTTACAACCCATAGCTATGAACTATGTCCTGGCAAGGTGAGTATGTTAATATTATTACATGTTTATTATTTGATAAAATTTTCATAAAATTTACTGTATTTAGTTTTTTCATTCATATCTCATCCCATGATGACATCCCTCTTTCATTTGTTGATAGGTACATTGAATTTTGAGGTTATATGCCTTTCATGACTACTAATGACTTGGAAGCCCTGAATAGATCAAATAAAGTTCATAGGGAGCAAAGATAGAATCTAAAGGGAGATCATGCAGATACTCATGGGGTAAAAATAGGAGATGTTAAGGTGATCCATTCACCGAATTCTTGATTTCTAAAGCTGTAAAATCATCAAGTTATATGTTTCATATGTTGTAATTCATATTTCGAGGTATTTTCTTTTTTCAAACTGTGGAATCATTTTATTGGATTACAAGCAATAGCATTTGTTTTTTATTATGCACAAAAACATACATATTAGTTTACCAATCCTTTATTTCAGTAGTTTTTTAATAGTTTTTTGGTTTTCCATATGTATATGACATCCATATAAAAACATGTTTTTACCCAGGACAAACACAAGTTACAACCCTTATGTCTGAAGTCCAAATGTGGTAGGTATGTTAATAATATTGCATGTTCGTGAGTTTATAAAGTGGAGGGTATGCTAATAATATTTCATGTTCGTGAGTTGATAATGTGGAGGGTATGTTAATTATATTTCTGTATTCCATATCAACTATCACTTGACGTATTATAGTGCTGGTGGGAGAAGGGGCTGGGCAGGGGGCTGGTGGGAAAGGGGCTGGGTAGGGAGGGAGGGGCCCAGTGGGGTTGGTGCTGGGCAAGAGGGAGGTTGAGTAGGAAGGGGGAGGTGCTGGGATGGGGTGGTAGCAGAGGCTTCTAAGGGGGTAGGGGAGGTAAGGGGTTGGGCATGGGGTAGGGGGCTGGGGGCTGGGCATGGGTGGGGGTGGTGATGGCCAGGATAAAGGAGGAGTTGGATTGGGGGATGGGCATGGTGGGGGTGCTGCTGGGAAGGGGGGACATGCCTCTGTAATGTTTTTTAATCAAGTTTTTGGTAATTTCCTATGTGACTTAAATATATGGATGGTCAACATGAATATGCATGTGGTGTCTGTTATATATAGGTATTTTGATCATTGATAGTGATATATGTTCACTTATCCATTAATTTTAGGAATTCCTAATTTTAAATTTTGTGTGCAGGTTCAACAACAACAAGTATGTGATTATGTAATGTTATGCATTACGTTTTTATGGTCTCATTGGATGGTTTATATGAATGATATTACACAAAACATGAATAATTGATATCTTAGACTATATTTTTTTACTACATAAACCAATCCTGTGAGGTTATTGGTGATATTATCTTATAAATATTTCATATTTGAAAGAAGGTATTACAGTGTGTTATTGTTATTAAAAGGTAACAACTTATAAACTATTCAGTAGTTTGTGCTACATTAATTACTTGTATAGTTATTTTAATTTATTCTATCGATTTATGATTCCTAAAAAATGTTTTCCATTTTTTTTATACATAGAAAAATAAATGGGCTAGATAGTTTGACTCCATTACTTTCAGATGATTATATATACTTGATGAATTTTTAAACCATAGTGGAAAGACATTTCAGATCCATGATGGAAGATCTGGGTAGGGGGTGGGAGGGGGAGATCTAGGCAGGGGGACGAGGTGGTGGGATGGTGAGCTACTGGGAAGGGATGGGAAGATAAGATGGTTAGAGGGGAGGGGATATGAGGAGATTGGTATGGGCGAGTAGGATGAGGGAGGAAAGGGTGGGAGGAGAATCTGGTTAGTGGGTAGGGGAGGGGAGGGCCTGGGCAGGTTGGAGGGGAGGGTAGGGGAGGGGAGGGGAGGGGAAGGGAAGATGTGGTCCACGGGGAGGGGGCTGGTGGGGGAAGAGGTTGGGTAGGGGAGGAAGGGGATGGGCAAGGGGGGCTGAGGTTGGAGCGGCAGGTGCTGGGATGGGGTGGGAGACAAGAATAGGAGGGGGATGGGAAGGGTGGAGCTGGCAGGGGGTAGGAGGAGGTCCTAGGAAATTGGGAGGGGGGGGGGGTGAAAAGATGGGCATGGTGGGGGAGAGGAGGGGATGGGTAGGGGAGGGAGAACAAGTAGATGAGTGTGGAGGGGAGGGGTAGAGCTGGGCATGGGGTAAAAGGAGGGGCTGGGAATGGAGGAGGTGATAAGATGGGCAGGGGGAGGGGAGGGGGTGGGCAGGTGGGAGGGGAGAAGTGGGGTTGGGTAGGGGGAGGAGGAGGTGGGAGGGTGAGCTGTTGGGGAGGGATGGGAAGACAAATTGGTTAGAGGTTAGGGGAAAGGTGGAGCATGGTAAGGGGGAGTAGGAGGGGGGAGGAGGAGGGAGGAGCAAAGGGTGGGAGGAGAATATGGATAGTGGGTAGGGGATGGGAGGGGAGGGGCTGGGCAGGTTGGAGGGGAGGATAGGGGATGGGAGGGGAAGATGAGGGTAGGGGGATGGGGTTGTTGGGGGAAGGGGATGTGTAGGGTGGATGGTGGGGGGAATGGGGTGGGCATGGGGGAGGTTGAGGTGGGAGGGGGAGGTACTGGTATGGGGTGGGATATAAAAAGAGGAATGGTAGGGGAATGGTGGAGCATGGTAGGGGTAGGAGGAGCTCCTAGAAAACTGGGGGGGTGATAATCTGGGCAAGGTGGGGGAGAGGAGGGGCTGGGCAGGGGTGGGAGACCAATTAGAGGAGTGAGGAGGGGAGGGGTAGAGTAGGGAATGGTGGTTAAAGAAGGGGCTGGGAATGGAGGTGGTGATAAGATGGGCTGGGTGGAGGGGAAGGGTTGGGCAGGGGTGAGGGGAGGGACTTGGCCAGGGGGAGAAGAGGGGCTGGGCTTGGGGAATGAGGAGGTGGGAGGGTGAGCTACTGGGAAGGGATGGGAAGACAAGCTAGTTAGAGGGGAGGGGAGATGAGGAGTTTGGTAAGGGGGAGTAGGAGGGTGGAGGAGGGAGGGGGGAGGAAAGGGTGGGAGGAAAATCTGGTTAGTGGGTAGGGTAGGGGAGGGGAGGGGCTGGGCAGGTTAAAGGGGAGGGGAGGAGAAGAGTTTCTGAATTTTATATTAAATATGAATATACTATTACATTTTTATTATACATGCATTTTTTGAAAACATATGAAATTTCACTATTAAAATACATATCATTTCTGTTGTAGAGGTGGAAAATATAGAGAGAAAGATGCAAAAGCCATTGTTGTGCAGATTTTAGTTGTGGTTTTCTTTTATCACCTTCAAGATGTTATGCACCGTGACCTAAAGCCAAGGGTTATTATACTTGAAGTCGAAACTCTTCTTTTTATATTCATTTATATTTTTCTTATTTTAACTATTAAATTTGTGGTTTAGAATAACATCCCTTTCACATTTATAAATTATGAAGCTGATATGAGGCTCATAGATATTGGCATTTCTGACTTTATTTAGCCAAGTAAGAATTGATGAAGCTCATTGATGTTTTTATTCTTTATGTCATTCTCTACATTTTTTAGCTCATGTAATGATGATTCTATAATTTCATTTTTTAGTATTAAAAAATTTATATTCATTATTTTTTATTGATATAATATGATATCGTAGGAGATGATAATTTTCATTGTGCAATTCCTTTTGTTACATTTATTTTTTATTTTCATTTAATATTGTTATCCATTATTTACATTTCATGTTTGACAAATTTATATTGATAGTTAACTATTTTCTATCATTTATTTTCATATTGTAGATCCATTGAATAGATTTTTCAAAAAAAATTTGATGCTGTTTTCATTGATAAATGGTTATTTTATTTAAACTGACAGGTCCACAGTTAATGATTTTTTGCTGTATATAATTAATTGAATTGATTCTGCATTTTATATTATATATTAATATACTATTACATTTTTATTATACATGCATTGTTTCCAAACATATGCAAACTTACTATTAAAATCCATCTCATTTCTATTGAAAAGTTAGGAAATATACAGGGAAAAATGCAAAACCATTGTTGGGCAGATTTTAATTGTGGTTTTCTTTTGACATCTTCAAGGAGTTGTGCACTATCACCTAAAGCCAAAGGTTTTTATTCTTGAAACTGAAACTCTTATTTTTAATTTATTGTCATATTTTTCCTATTTTAACTATTTTCTTTGTTGTTTAGCTGAAATTTCTTATCACATATATAAATGAAGAAGCTGTTATGAACCACACATGCTATGAGAGGAATGTAGTAGGAGTGGCATATACGGCTATGAGAGGAATGCAGGAGGAGTTGTAATTTACACATTTTTATTAATTTTATATTCAAATATATTCAATATTAATATTAACTATTATGTTTTATAAATAGTAATCTATAGTTAAAAATAAGAATTATTTTAGTGTCATGCATCGCACGGGAGGAGTACTAGTTTTTGAAAAAAATAGGTTGTTTACATGGACAAACATTAAAGGACTCAAAGGGTGGCATCATAAATTATGAATTCTATATTTTTTATTGTACTTATAGACTCTCCTAAAAATATTATCCCATTATCCCCTTAATTACATAATTCAAGAGTAATATATTTATTCGATAATAATTATTACTTGTTCCATTGAAACATTGTTTGAGGATGGTACAATGATATTTAATAAACTTGGTACCAATAAAAACCTTGAGGCCTTTAAAAACATAGGTTATACACAATTAATTATATTAAAATTTCTAGTAGGATGAACTCCATATAATATGATGATCTCATACACATAATGATTCCCAAAGTCATCAATATTAGTTTTACCTATAACGGGAATAATGTGAGTCAATTTAGTCAACCATTCAATAACTACCAAAATATCATTCATTTCATGAGAAGTACGTGGAAACCCAAAAAAATATATTAATATATCATCACCCTTATCTTTAAGAATAAAAATGGATAAGAAAACCCTAAAAGGAATCTGACACTCTACCTTAATCTTCTAGAAATTATAAATGTCGGAAACAAAATTAGTGATGTCCTATATAAATCATTGCAACTAGAATTGATGCCTCATATCACATATAATTTTCATCATTCAGGGGCTCACCATACACTAGGAGTTATAAAAATGTTTCTTATCAAACTACCTCATAAGATTTAGAAAAAAGAGGTTCTAAAACCAATGAATACCTTCTAAATATAGAGACTATTTACTAACAATGTCTCCAATATATAAAGAATTTAAAAAGCCTGGAAATAATCATCAATATGTTGTTACTAGAGATTCATCTCTATATGTGAGGATCTCAACTGGATACAATCCAATGAAAAACTGGTCCCATCCTCCATGAATCCCAAATGCATAAGTGTATAATGATCCATTACATTCCAATCCATAGTAGATTCATTTCTGTACTAGGTGGAATGTTTCATGGTCTGAGCAGTAGTGACAATGTTCCCTATCATAGGGATATTTGAATTTCTCATATTAGATGATTTTTAGTTCTCTAATTGCCTTCTAAAATGGATATTCACATATTTTTATAGGAAGATATAACTCATGATTTCATGATTAGAATAATCGGTAAATCATTCCATGAAATAGTAAGGTCACCAATTATTATGAGCATGAATCATGGATGTCTATTTTAGATAATGTGTTGGAATTAAATTCTCACAAGGATGATGTTTAAAAGGACCATAAGACACCATGTGATCACCTTTGATGAGAATATATCCCAAGCGTTGAACTGACACATAAAATAATACCATATATACCACCACACCCTCATGAAGAATCAACACTATGGTAATAATCAAACATTAAATCAACTCAACAATAGAAATATAAAAATTTATATCCTAAAAAATATTCCATAACTTTGAGTACAAGATTTAAATGCAGAATCCATCAAGGATAAATCCTCTAGAATATGGTTATAATTCTTTTTGATGGAAAAGAAGATCTGAATCAGTAAGATATTCAATGGTCCCTCCCATGGTGTGATATATTTCACCACCCCAATATTATCTAACACTATGTATTCATAAATATGTTTCCCTAACAAAATCACATCTGAAGTTGAGAAATTTTAATTAGATATATATAAATAATGTAGGTGATTTTAAATAGTCACCATAACTACTCTAAAGAGGATCACATGATCTTGTTTATATATAGCGTAAAGAAAGAGGTCATCCATGAACACCAAAAAATAATAATCAAGATAAATGTGGAAAATAATTTTCATAAATTCCAAAAACAATGAAGGATAATAGGTTTGACTGTATGACATAACATGGCTTTTATAATGTCCACACCTTCTCTTGAACCTCTGTTTTTAGGTTATCACACACCTCGATCCTATGCCGTAAATATAAATGACAAAGATAAATTTTAGAGAACCACATTCCACTTATCCATTAATAAAAAAATCATGAATATTAGGTAGTAGTTACTTATTCTTGATTGAAACCCCACTAATAATTCGAGAATGAATAGAAAAAAAAAGTGTTTTATTAACAATATTTTCAAAATGAATTGGTTCTGCTAAAGGTGATACACTAGATCGAATGATGCCTTTTGACATAATATCATCAAACAGAGTATTTTACTTCTTCGGTTCATCTGGTTTTATTCGTTAGGTAGAAATAAATGTAGTCTTGGTACCATTCAAAATGGTAATAAAACATTGTACCTCCCTATTTGGTGGAAAAAAACAAATGTCTAATGGGAAAACATCCCGAAACTCATCCAATACTAGTGTAAAATCACCACATGAAGAGTCGAACACCAATTAAAATGCATTCCATAATATCATATTATCTAACATGGGATGATAAGGAATGGAACAACTAGCCCTGATGTCCCATTATTCGAAGAAAAAATGAGACTCCCAATCAAGGGGAGTAAAGTAGACCCACTATAGATAATAGTCGATGGAAGCATCATGAGTAATCCACTAATCCAACCATAAAATGATGTCTACATTTTGAATATCATGAAAAAAATACTTATAATAAAAATTATTTTTTGAAATGGAGAAAAAAATGAAGGTTATTAAATATTTTTCTTTATATTTTTCTTGAATTTTATATTAATATACATCATAAAAGGCATAATCATAATGAAACAATTCAAAAGTTGTATAATATGGAGAGATCATTAGTAATTATGCCATTTCGAATCAAATATTGTAGTAACTAAAGAGAAACAAAAAGTGATAGTACCTCTCACTATTATTGGAATGACATTTTCTTCTATTAAAGAATCATCCTCTACATGGAGACTCTTCATCCATGAATCCTTTGGCTGGAATCCCTTTATTCCATAATCATATGACTATTCCACATATCCCCTAAAAACTATGAAACCCGTACCTCAACATAGAGTGGTAAAAACATAGAACCACTATATATGTGAATAAGGGATCCACAGGTTATATATATATTTATTCTCCATGAAATATTGATTCGTGTTCCCAACATTTCCACATTGGATACAAGTCAGTGACACATTAAAATATATTGCATATGATTTTGAGAATTAATGTTATTGAGGACCACCACTACTGTTTTCACCATGAGACTCATACAACGTTATCTTCAATATAATGTGAGCTCTAGAACAACCACTAAGAATAAAATGAGATCCTATTAGACCAATCTTAGCATATTGGTCAATTTCAGAAATATGTTCTCCATCAGAATTAATTCATGAGTTGTAAGCTTCATCATATATTTAATTCACTATATTTCATATCGTTGACCCACGTCAAATCATTGGGCCTTAAACATATCATTCAATACCACCTCATATAAAAACTGTATATGTTCCAAAATGAAATTGCCATACCAAGTAACAATCATATAACACCAATGAAGGAATTCAACGGACATAGTCAAAATCATCAAATATTGATATAAATTATCTATGAACTATCATTTTAGTATTTTCACTCCAAGAATTTATATTTTACTCATAATGGTAGAATATAAATTTCTCTTACTCTAACCTTAAATTTTGATTGTTGTATATTTCCCTTCAGTTTAATCTATAATATCTAAGAACACAAAGAGTATATATATTGTTTTCAACCAATAATATAACTTGTAAAGATCATTAAAACATTGAATGGATGGTGGCTTCTTATAAATAATCTCATGGAAATGATATCTACTATTTTTATATTGATATTCAAGTACTTGAGCCTAAATGATAATGGGTGTGACCACTTGACCTGGATGATGAAAGAAATACACTACTATCTCAATGATGTTTTGGTAAACTATATGGTTTTTTCCAATGTTTTATAAGCACAAACCTTGTTAATTTTATCCTAATTTATTCATTGGTAATTTTAATACAAATTAAAAAATAGAATATAAATAATCATCTTCTTGATAATAAATAACATCATCTCTATTGACTAGAATTCAATAAAATCACAAAAATCTCAGATAAATTATTAGTAAATGTCATGAAAAAATCAGAGTAATCTTTAAAGACTATATTCCTCAAAATACCCTGGAAAATTATGGATCATTATAATAACAGTTTTCCAAAAGATTTATTTTCACCAACATGTCATGTCCATATAATCCCATTTTCCATATACCAATAGATCGAAAACTGTATACCGATATCAAGAAGGGACTCAAAAACCATTAATACAAAATTTTAAAGAACTGGATTAGATATCCCACATAAATGATACATGAAAAAGAATTAATAAAGATAAAATGGAATTCTAGATCCTTATATACTAGAATATTAAAACTTATCATCCAAAGTAATCAAGAAGGAATGATTTTACGATATGAAACTTTCGCCAATAAAACCAGTTGATAAGAACCAATCAATAGTTCTAATAACAAATAATCATTATGAAGAAATCATGAAAAGTGGATGGATAAAATCCCCCAAATAGTGAATTTATCAAATTCATCATAAAAACCCACAAAGGAAAATTTAACATTCCTCAATGTTGTAACTAGACAACACACACCACTAATAACTAACAATTTATATTGTCCAATTAATCAAGGGAATGAACTATATCTCAGAGGTGTTTTCCCTTTCGTTAAACCTTTTATAGGAAAATATATAAACACATGATTGTATGGGTAGAGTGTCATAAAAAACATATATATAGGATTACACTAATTATTTTATAAGAAATAAATACCATAAAAACCCAAATAAACTCATTTTAAAATAAAACATGGAATGATATCCATTAGTAAATTCATATCAAAATAATATATTCAAAAAACGTAAATGGATATATTTAAATAGTTATAAAACTATATTTATATCGAAAATAACATAATTATGATATTTCTATCAAATTAGTCATGAATAAGTCATTTCATCAAAATTTGAATGAATAACTCATTTTAAAAAAATTGAATGTGTATTTATTATCAATCACAGAACAATGGTCATATGAAATCTGATTTAGTTCATTCAATATATGAGGTTTTGAAAAATCCCAATGAATTATGGATTAGGGTGTGCACATTATTCCATAGATCTGAAGCAATCTGGGAATAGTAGAATTGTTAAATTATAAACACCCTATAAGTGTTATACTTTTTATCATAATCATAGTCAATCTATTCTATTTAATTAGTTTCACCTTGCGTGTATATACTCCTCTTAACTGACTATGGTCTCATATTCTTTAGGTATATTTATCATATAATTATCTACCATCTATTTTAGTAAATCTAATAGAATATCATATATTTATTTAAATTTACCCCAATTTAATGTTTCATAATTCCATTATATTTTAAAAACCAGAAATTATAGATTTTTCCTCAAAACTCATTCCTTTAAAATATGATAATTTCATTTTGAATATGAAAAAATTTTATTCCATTTTATTCTAAAAATTAATCATCAAAATAATTCTTCCAAAAAATAATATAAAATCAAGATTTCTTTCAATAGAAAACATGTTATATTTCAAACCCTATATCAAATATATATCCACACGTATTACATTCCATTTCAAAATAATTTATCAAAATAGTCAAGTCATTCATCGGAAATAAATATGAAATCCCATTTAAAATATATTTAATAAGAAATTGTTTCAAGTGATATAAATTACCTTCTGAAACAATATACCATAATCAAGATCACTAAAAAACCAACATATGATACACCATTGGGAATTTAAAGATATAATGATCAATTGATCATCCTAGAACCATGAATCATCAATTAAAAACCCATATACAATGATATCCAAATGACATATAGTCATTTTAAAATAAATAACATTACCGAGAAGGGATTGAATCAGTATATTTATTATAGATTCATTTAGGGAGATCAAATTAATCAAATAGTACCTGGATCAATGACTAAAAGATGTTTTTTGTGACAAATTTAATGCAAGAGGGCCTCTACAATGGTTAGGGTTAACATGGGTTTGATGAATAAGTGATTTAAAATGAAATGATGGTTAAATGAAAATGAAATATGATATAACACATGGTTTTCTTGGATATGTTGGTGTTACTACTAGCCAAGGGATCATGCCATCAAGTCGGTGGTGCTTATAAAAATGTCCAATGTTATATAATTCCCACCAGTTTCCAGATGGAATCTTATCAATGAAAAAATATGATTTTTGTGGGAACCCAGCTCTGAATGACATCCACCAGCTAAATGATAGGCATCTCAAGATGGCTGGTGGACTTTTAATTTGAACACCACGCTTCTCGACTTCCACTGGCGTGTTAGTGGACATCACCATATTGCTATTGAACCTCATGAATGTGTTTTTCTATAGGAAATTTTCTAATCCCATGATAAAACCCACAGTTACCTCTCATACAACCATTGATCAAAACATATTTCTATAACATCTAAAATGGCTTAACCAAGAAAAATTACCATGAATTAACATAATCATCTAGGGATATACATGAAACCAGAGAAGGTAATGATAAAACAAGGTCAATAAATCGTAGAATAATTATTATTATATTCATGTCATCACCTCATACATTATTATGTATAAACATGAACTTCGGTGGATTAGTTTATATAAAATTAAATCCTTAGTACCCTTCAATTGCAAGTGAGTCAGAATTTAGATATCATGAGATCACACTGAGATGATATGGACACATACCACAGATAGGGAAAAACAAATTATGGAGATAAATATGTTAATGGTTGAATTATATTTCACAACATAGATATCATCATTAGGGGTGTCATCCCCATGGGTCAAGGAATGATTATATTCCACATAGTAATCCAACCAATATTTACCAGATCATGATCATATCACATATTTATATTAGTTAACCATTAATGAATATTTATTTCTTTGTATGATTGATGATTTATTTTAATGATTAGACATTATCATATTATGCAAAAAAATAATAGCCATGTTATTAAAAAATAAAATAAAATAACAATAAATGGACCATTTTATCAAATATAGAAAATTTGTTATATAAAATCTCCTTAATATTAATAATAATTTAAATAATAAAATAATAATAATAATAAATATATTATAAATATATCAAATAAAATTTTATATAGGAAAATGACATCTATCTATTGAATATAGATGAAAATATAGTTAATTAAATGATTAAGCCATAGTTTGGAACACTTTTCAATTTTTGGGGAATCATAAAAATGAAAATTGGTTAACATTATCAAATTGGTATTAAATTAAATATCGATTGGTTACATAACACAATTTATAAGAAACAATTGATGAAATTTGATTATTGGATTTCATTTTTCCGGACTTCATCTACAGATCAAAAAATTAATGATTAAGGATGTGGGAAAGTAATTCATACCTAAATACATTCATATAATTAGAATTGGTATAATCTAGGTTATAAAAATTGGAATATTAATCCTTAAAAAATATTTTTCCACATGAAAATATAATTGTAATCAATTGGTGAGTGATTTTTTTATTGGATTACATTGGGTGATAGTAATAAAATTAATTTCTTGTATGATAACAAGTAAAATTTATAAAATAGAAAAAAAATTCTTTCATTTATTATAGATAATGGAAATTAATAATACCATAATCAATGATAATTCTCGAAAAAATAATATTTCATCACAATCAAACATTTCTTTGTTTGTAATTATCTATAATACCCAAAACTATTGTATACATTTTTTAAAATGATTCACTATCCAATATTCTTAATCAACCACCTTCATGAGTGATTGAATGTGATAAATATTCAAATAGAATATACATTGAGGATACAATAAATTTATAGTGCATCATGTTACCGGTAATATCTAGATATATAAATCTATAATATAATTACATGGATTTATAGATCATCATAACTCATATCCAAAAACACGACATGCAGAAAGTGAGGCTAATGAAAAATGAGATTGTAACTACACTATAAAAGTGTACATAAGAATATGGTTATCTTTATAGTGCACATTTAATCTAAATATGAAACTATTTTTATTATTTACCAATGTTACGCATATATATGGATATGTAAGTGTCAATTAATCATATATTATCCTTCACGACACTAAGATTCTACATATTAATTATGAATTATAGAATTAAATGTATGTGGATGATTATTAGGAATCATCTTAAAGTCATTTTACAATATGATAGTAGTTTTTTGGGACATAAGTCATCATCATATATGTTAAATGAAGCAATGGAAAAATTTGGAAATACTTTATATATTTCGGAGTAAAAGGTTCTTTTATAATCTATATCCAATAGGTAGGTGATTTTGAGAGAGTGTAATAAATAGTAGAAAATATGATTCACATTTTTGAAGAAAGGTCACTAATAGAGGAACTAAAATAAATTTAGTTATAAATATTAATAATATTATACTTTTGACATATTCCTCATTTCATGCCATCTTTTAAATTTAATTATCTAGTGATAAACAATATGACAAAAATAATTTAATGCAAATACACTTGCTAAGAAATTTTAGAACCATTTTATGATGTATGGTGAATGTTCTAACTAGCTGTTAGAGGTGGATTCATAAGTCAAAAATGATAAGATAACAGATTTATATTCCAATGTGAATTAATTCTTTTACAACTATTGTTTTTTAATTGATTCTACTAAACGTTTAACAATATTTTTATTTCTAGAGATAATGACACAGTTTTTTCATTTTTGAAATAAATGATACTATGATATATCATACTGAAGAGTTTAATAATTTTTGAAAAAAATATTTCCTATATCATCAATTAATGATGAGTATAAAATATAAGAGTTATATAAAACCCATTTTTTTTATCAACTAGTACTTACTTATGAATTCGCACGAAAATACGTTCAATGCTTACTTTCAAGCAGACGAAACTAAATTGCAATATTAATAAATATTTAAATTAAATAAATAGAATGTTCTAATGAAAATAAATTAATAGGAATATTGAAATTACAACTTAGGTTATAGGTTTGAAATAATACTATGTAATAGTAAACAATGAGGAATGATGGATGTAGAGATCATAGAAAAAGATGAAACGAAAGATGCAATTGAATAAAATAAATAAATGTACACAGAGAAAAATTCATGATTAAAGATGATTAATTTTCTAAGATGAATATCAAGACAGAATCAATTTCATGGAAAATCACACCATGAAATAGTAAAACATAACAACTGAAAAAGAAGGAATGTTCAAGTCTTCCTGATATATTTCACATCTATGTTGCATATTTTATTTGTATTTTTATAATTCCTCCTCCATTAGTATTTGAAATATACAGTGTATTAAATGTGAAAATAGTAAAATTGGATTTTCATCTTGTAGTACTATTTTCATTATTGTTTCAATATTTTCCAACTCACCCAACATAGAAAAAACATGAAATCGGTGTAACTAAATTGATGTGAATATAAATAGAATGAAAAAATAATGTTATGTGGCATAAAAAAACACAATAAGAAATTATATGTGTGACCCATTAATTGAAAACTAATAATAAATAGAATCCATTAAGTAGTTAACGTTGTTATAAATAAGTTTAAGGAAATACATAAATCGTTATGAAGTAATATATTTTTCATGAAAAATATATTAAAATACTTCAAATTTGTGGTCACACTATTAACATGAAGAGATTCAAGATTTTACAAATAACTCATGTTATAGACACATTATAGATATAGATTTTAGATATGATAAAAAAATAATTATTAAAATATAACAGATTTTATAATGTTATTTGTATGAATTTTGCCACATATTTTACAGATTTGTGACACAAAACCAATATTTACCAGGTTTTGATCATCATTATTCATTATAACCATAAAAGACATTATATATTATACACATCCATGAACGAGTATCCATTAATATGAATTTTTGAAATCCATATATATCACATCAACATAGATTGTTGTCATAGCTGCAAAAACTGAAAGGAATTAACTAGACATGCATATTAATTTACAAGCAAAGGTCCTAAAGGTAAAATCCAAAAAATACCAGACTACTTTAAATTCCCATCACTTCCAATTAATTATATCCACTTTGTGGAATAGATTCATCCAAATATACAAAACTAAATGAAAAAATGACCTAAATTCAGTAAATGATTATTATACCCTCCAACCTTGTCCAATGATTCCATAAAAATAATCATTCAGCCACTGCAGCAGCCAGAAAAAAGGCAGGTCCTTGATCATGGGTTTCGCTGAAAAAAGATCCAATTAATTTATAATTAAATGTAAAAATTAAGCACTCAGAGATGCATGCTCAATGTTCAAGAGGAATGTTGTCCTTGCTATAGATCACAGTTTAAGGCTCAATAAGATTATAGGTTGTTATACTAATAATTCTCTCATAATGAATGATCAAATAATATATGATGGAAATGAAAGTGGGAAAAAAGAAAAGCTAAAAGCTGCAGTTATAGACACAAACTTGCAGAAATTCATCATATTTTATGTAAACATAATCTCGCATTACATCAATTCATACCCAATTGTATTCTCAACATTTTATAAAATTATGAGGAAACCATATTTGTCTTCTTTTCCACCTACACATACATAAATAACCATCAATGAGAGTATATACATCGATCATTAAACACAAGTCATAGAAATGAGGCTCATAGAATTAGTTGAAAACATTTCACTGTATAGAAATGGTGCAACGAAAACCATGTTGAAAATAATGATGATACACATGGAAGGACTGGTATCCCAAAAACAACACAAAAAAAAATTAAGATCCCTAGATGAAATAGGAAGAGGAATATTCTGCGTGTACTGAATATCTCATCAAATGTTATAGATTGAAAATTAAAAGGATAATATTTAGGGATTCTCATAATAGTACATTATTAGCCGCACACAAGAAATGTTAATAGAAAGAAAATAACTATTTATGATAACAATAAAAGTAAAAAAAATAAAAAACCGTCATAATGATCATGCTAATGCAAAGGGTTATTTAAAGAAGACCCATAAAATAAATCGAATGAATAAAATATTCTATATAATGGGTATAGATAATGGATGTACTGGATATGATATATAAAAATGTGTCACATTTTATTGGTAGAATTAAATAATAAATTAATGCATGATTGAATTCCAAAAAAGAATAACATAAAAAACAGAACAAAATGATCCACTGATACCTCAAAATGCAAACACATTTCTGCTCACATTCATTAGTACGTCATACAGTTTGTGGGAAAAAGGTACCTGAAAATTCAAGTTCATTTATTCTCATAACAACTGCCACAAGCTTATAGACATAGACTCATGAAGAGAGGACAATCAAGATTGGAGATGTTAATACCTGAAAAATGTGCTAATTTAAGAATTATGGATCATTTTACTTAATATCATTTGATGATGGAAATTAAAGGTAGACAGACATACCTGTACTGAAATTAATTAGCGATTATGAATACAAGGTATGACAAAAATATTTTAAACTTCCAAAAAACCTGGGTTCAACACAACCAAAACACATCTTGGGTGGTTCCTATGAACAGACATGTCCCTGGAAGATACAATATCCCAGGAAAATAAGTAGAGATGCCCAGATTTGAAGAAAAGGGATATCCTACCTCTAATACAGAATCCTAACAAATAGGGAATTAGAGCCAGCCGGAGGTTTGACTTGGATCTATAGGACTACTGAAGATAGTTCTATTCCCTTTTTTTCCTGCAAAAAACCAAAAACCAAAGTCCAAAATACTGTCAAAAACCTGTTGATTTGCAATAAACAAATGAAAAATGATAAAAATTGAAGATGACTATCATATCATTGCCAAAAATTTAGTGATAAAAAATTGATTGTCTTGGATTTCCATATTGGATTTAGTCACATCGATTCACACATTACCAAAAAGATTCCATGTAATTAACATTTTTCCAAAGATGAAATACTATTCAATATTTTCAATTGAAATTTTATTTGGAAATAAATCAAACAAAATAGAATACATGATTTCTATTCAATGCACAAATAATAATACTTGATACCTTCTCAGAAGAACAGGACACGAAAAAAGAGTCAGATTTGGATTAAGGATGCACCTCGTGGCTGCAAATGCAACTGCATGGAGACAAGACACATGACACATAGCAGGCAGTATTAATCAAATCCTAGGATGGCCTGAGACAGGAACATGGATTCGGATGTCAAGAAAACCTAGGATTAAAAATCTTCCCATGGATCATATTGATGGAAAAAGGATGACTTATAAGGTAAAACATAAAACCTTTTTTATACTATAGAAAACATACATTATTATGCACAAAAAAATTATAAAATAATTTTGGATAGCATCTAGATTAAAACTCATTCCACAAAACAAAAACATAATAAATCATGTTATAAAATTAAATGTTTCCACTACATGTAAACAAACAATTGTTAAAAGGGTGCATGACTCAATAAAGTATTTATGTTCCATGATTTCTTTAGGAATGAATGCTTGAGGCTTTACAAATACTATGATAGTTCATAAACTTCAACAAATATCACGCCCTAGGTGGACGAACGCATGCATATAAGACATTTAATGACTCCCAATGGATGACAAGATGTAGCTAGGAGGCTTACCACTTGCATATAACTTCTCCTTCAACCTTAAAAATTCATGGGACTGTTGTCACATTCTCTTTGCCTTCAACCACGCAATGACTATATATAGTCATATTGAAGCTAAGTTTCATTACAAGCTATATACAAATGGTGACATATGGCATGACAATCTCGAATCATATTAAAGCGCTGTTTCATTGCAAGCTACATATGAATGGTGACATGAATGACTTAATAAAAAATGTGCACAACATAGACATGAGAGATCAAGTTTAAAACCCCATATGTTTATAATTTTATTTTTAGCAATGATCTTATTTAGAAAAAAAAAGAAACTGCTTGAGATTTTAGGGAAAAAATTCCCTTCAAATATCATATTATAGGAATATTATGGATAACCAAATATATTCCACAATGTTGTTAGGGTGCATGAGAATTTCAATAGAGGACTTTATTATCACCAAAACTCTTGGGGTAAGTGGTATACCATGGATCTCCAAGAAACCTAGTTAGGGTGCATTAGAATTTCAATAGAGAATAATTTTTTGTATTGAACAGATGAACTATTAAAAATGAAAACACACATGTATCTTGCAAAAATACTATAATCAAGAACCACAAATCAAAGATGACTTGAGAGAATGATGTTTTGTATTGAAAAGTTGAACTATTATAAATTTAATCTTTGATATTTTCATCACCTGTAGCACCCTCTCCCTCTCTACATCAAACTGTAAAAGGTTTACGAAAGAAAGACAGTGATATAGTGATATCTATTACAACATTTTAGGAATAATAAAGAATTCATCTCATTAGAATTATATTATAATTGTTACCATAAAACTATGACTAAATTTATATTTTTTTTGGAAAATTAAATGGAAAAAAATAATATGTTAATGTCACTCTGATCAAAACAAAAAACTGAAGTGAAGTTCACACAAATTCCCATTACCAATAATGGATATTTCCCCTTGATTGTGGGTTTCACACCAAAATCAATGATTTAGAACCAACAACATCCACATCGACCGGTGGTGAAACCGTAAATTCCCTTCCATTGATTTTACCAATCAACACGTTCACTTGGTTAAAGGCTAAAAATTTCTCCAACCCAATCTGTTGATTAATCATGAGTAATCATGAGTAATCATAATTAATCATGATTCTAAAAGGTTTGATTGATATAAAAAAATAAACATCTCATTTAATAAAATACAACAATCAACACAAAAAATTAATTAAATGAATTTGACTCGATAAAAATAATTCTATCCATAATAAACAATAAAAAAGATTAATTAAGGATTTGCATCAATTTGTAATAATAATTATTTTTTTATCAAAATCAAAACAAAACATATAGCTAAGATATTAAAAAATTGTGTGGTATAATCTACCTATATGCTGGAAAATGATAACAAACACAACCATACAACTAATATAAAACAAAAAAACACTATTTCAACTTCCAGTTTACATATATTTTTATTTAATTGGATTTTCTATCATTGGAGTGTGTTTGTTAACATATGATTCTATTTGTTTACATGCACTATGTTTGCACATAATTTCCTATACAAAACTAAAAAATTAACTGAAATGGTTTTGGAAAATATGTCTATATGCTGGAAAATGATAAATAAACACCCATATAGGTAATCTAAAACACAAAAAGAAACACAATATTTTAACTAACAATTTACCCATATATTTCATTGATTATATTTTCTAACATTGGGGTGATTCTGTTAACATGATGTTCTATTTGAATTCATGTGATATGTTTTCTTCCTCTCTTATTCCTTTTTCTTCATGATTTTGAAATGAACCGGGGATATTTTCGATGGATTGGAGTTGTGGTATCCATTACGCTTTGAAAAAATCATCTTCAACATTTTGGATGCCTATGGATGCTTAGGAAGTATGGTTCTAAGTATGTGTGGTTCATTGAAGTGATTAACAATGTTATGTCACCCCTCTTGTGATGTATTTTCATTTATATCCATTAAGAAATTTTCTGGATAAGATGTTAAGATCTGATTTGGGGTTTTATTAGGATTGAATATCCTGGGATTGTCATATGAAGGAGATGTGACTAACACATGAGGTTAATATTATTAACAGTATTGGTCACCTTGTGAATAAATAATCATTTTATTATTACAGCTTATTTTCTACAAGTTTGAATCTTATCCACCTAAAAAATATTCTTTCTGTACTATGAACCATGTAAAAGGATATGACAAGGTTGAATTATTATTATTATTTTCTCAAGAGTTATTATGGCATGCCATGAGGTTTAATACGATGTGAAGCACATTATAGCATTTATCTCCAATTAGTCATGCATATCACATAGTGATATAGTTCATCATTTCTTTAGTCTTATGCCACACAAATTCTTCATATGAATCATGCAATCCTTGTTGAAAATATGTTATCCTTTTCATGATCTTTCTAAACCTTGATTGTTTTGAAATGTGATTGTTACCGATGCCAAAATCAATATGACATGCAGTGACTTCATCATTAATATGATACAATTATAACTAGTTCACTTGGAATTTTATTTCAACCAAAGAGATTCATTAAAAAGTGCTTACCAGCAAATTATCTAGGGAACAAATCTAGATCCTGGGGTGGACCAATTTAAATTTTCTATTGGATTTCACACAAATTTGTCACCACTAGTTTAACTTCTCATCCCCATGTTGAGAAATATCTTTGTAGTAACTTCTTTACCATGAGAATATATAACAGGAAGAAATGGTGAGGAATTACATTATTAAAAGAGGATAAAAAAGATCAAGGTTGGATATAAGCATCATAGAAGAAACATTAATGGATAGAAGTATACCATGGCAGCATAGGCATCTGATTTTCCTCAACACGCAGACTTCGTAAGGCCCCTAACAGATTTTACAAAAGGTAAAATAGCTTCCCATAAGTCAAAAACAAAACATGTCAATATGAAAATCTAGGCTTTGGTCTGCCCTTCCCTCTTCAAGCCAAATTTCATAGTTTCCCACAAAAAAATGAAAAGGGAAAGCCAAGAAGATAATAAACCAATATAGAAATGAAACCCATGATCTATGCAATGCAATGCAGCATTCACTAAAACTAAATACTGGTGAGAAGATAATTACACATCAATCACAAATTCCATGGCCTCTGTCGATGTTCCGGGTTCAACCTTCCAGTATATTCTCCCTCTTCTGTAATTTTTTAGGAAATTAAGTTATTCAATTCTGTGGAAAACAGGTGATACTAATTGTGAATACCCATATAGAAATTTAGAGATGCAAATATGAATGTGATATTGATTAGGATTTTCACCTCTCAGCAGCATCAACTACCAATCTACCTGCCATGCTATGAACTTTGTTTGATTGAGTAGTCTCCATTCCATTAGAAGATTTCAGTAGACTGATAATAAACTCGTCAACCTCCTATATTTTATTATCTATTAAGAAGAACAAACTATCATACACAAAAAAGTGATCACACGAACAACCAGCTCTACAGAAACAAATTTCATAAATCGTGTGCATTGCTGATGGCAGTATAAAATGAAGTTTTCCACAACATAAGTGTTTTCAGAGAGAGCCAGATAAATTTACCTATTGTTCAGTGATATCAACCAAACCGATTGAAAAATTACATTCAAAGTGGGATGGAGTCAGAGAAGGAGGTATAGAAAATGGAGCGGGTGGAGAGGATGGAGGAGTCAGAGGCAGAGGCGGAGCAGACAGAGCATACGGAGCAGAGGAAGAAATGGTGTGGAATTAATTCATTAAAAGACGAACAAAAAGATCCAGTTCGGTTATAAACATCATAGAAGAAACATAAATGGCTAGAAGCATACCATGGCAGCATAGGAATATAATTTTCCTTGACACATAGATTTTGTAAGGCCTCTGGCAGAATTTAAAAAAGGTAAAATAGCTTCCCATAAATCAAATACAAAACATGTCAATATGAAAACCCAGGCTTTGGTCTACCCTTCCCTCTTCAAGACAAATTTCTCATTTTCCCACAACAGAAAATTGAAAAGGAAAAGCCAAGAAGTTAATAAACCAAAACAACAATAAAAACCCATGATCTATGCAATGCAATGTAGCATTCCCTAAAATTAAATGATGTTGAGAATATAATTACACATCAATCACATATTCCATGGCCTTTGTCGATGTCATGTGTTCATCCTGCATGTATATTCTCCATCTTCAATACTTTGTTGGGAAAGTAAGTTATTCAAATCCATGGAAACTAGTTGATACGAATTTTGAAGTCCCATATAAATACTTAGAGATTCAAATATGAACATGAAATTGAATATGATTTTCACCTCTTAGCAGCATAAACTGCCAATCTACCTGCCACACTATGTAATTTGTTTGATTGAGTCGTCTCCATTCCTTCACAATATTTCAGTAGATCGATAATACAATCATCAGCCTCCTGTATTTTCTCAGAAATTAAGAGAAAAAACTATCATACAAAAAAATAAATCACATGAAGAACCAGGTTTACAGAAATGAATTTCATAAATCGTGTTCGTTATTGATGGTAGTATTAAATGTAGTTTTCCACAGCATAAGCATTTTTAGAGTGAGACATATAAATTTACCTATTGTTCAATGATCTCAACCAAACCGATTGAAAAATTACCTTCAAAGTGGGATGTAGTCGAAGAAGGAGGTAGAGAAAATGGAGCGGGCAGAGAGGACAGAGGATCCATAGGTGGAGGTGGAGCAGACGGAGCAGATGGAGAAGATGGAGCAGATAGAGCAGACGGAGCAGACAGAGTATGCTTGAGAGGACATTCGAGATATGGAGTTGCTGATGGTTGTTGTTCACTGGGATATGGATTAGTCAGAGAAGAGGAGGATCAGAATCGATAGGATATATTATAGATAAAACTAAAGAGGTAGAGGAATGTCGAGACCTGGAGTCGCTGAAACCCTAGTCATCAAGGAGAGCGTACGTGGGATGGTCAGGGTAGAGCGTCGAGGGAAATAGAGGTAGGTTTTAGTGAATATTACCACTTTGGAGGCCTGGCTTCACCGCATGGGGAAACGTAGGTAGAGAAATTATTACTTTAGAAGATATATAGGTATAGATATATAGATATATAGATATTCATTTTCACATAAAATATCAATTTAATAGTAAATTATATACTCATAAGGGTATTTATACTCCTCTATACCTAAAAATGATAGGTATTTAATGTAATGATAATGTTTTATGATTGACATTCCTTTAGATGATTATTTTTATAATTACATAAATATAATAAATATTTTTGTCAACATATGTGTCATGTATTTTATGTGTACAAAAGCTATAAATGCATATACATCTTATTTTTCATTATGATATTATAATAATGGAATTTAAATTAATGAATATATCGTTGGAATGATATATGTTCCTCTATAGGCGATAGTCATAGAATATTTTAACAAATTATTTACCAATAATTTTAATATATGGTTGAGATATTTGTAAAATACCATCACCCTGTTTATATTATATTTGTGATAGTAGTGAATTGATAAATATATAAGAATTTTGCAAAGTATTTGAAGTCATTTGGAATTTTTTTAGTACATGTATCCTAAATAATATCATAAAACTAACCATAAAAATGCAATATTTACTAATTAGTATCATATTAGATGAAAAATATTGTGTATAAATTATTTCATAACATTATTGTTATGAAGATAACAGTTTGTTCAGTATAATCATTGATATAGACCTCCATTATTAAATCACATAGTATATCATAATAATGTCTATAAATCCTTTTTGAATATTACTATCCCTATGATAAAAAATATTTTCTAATTCACGTACAATAGTTATATATGTGGGAATAAATTATATATTACTTTTGTGGTAGGTTTATAAACATCACTGAATTCTATTATTCATGTGTTTAATATTTGAAATTAGTGAACTGAACTACAATACATTACAGTGGAAATTAATTTAGAGAGTTATTTATTGTAAGAAAGGGAAATTAAAATACGTTGTATAATATGAATCAAATAGTGTAATTTATTGTTCCATAGGAATAATGAATCCTATTTTTATGTTGTAAATTGGAATATATTATGATTAAAAAGATCATATGAATTAAAATTTTGATTCAAAGTACCAAAATCTAGTTTTATATTTTGGTTTCCTCTCTTGTCCATGTAATGATGTTTTTGGGTAATCAATGTAAAACAAGACATGGATGGTAGAGGTTAAAATCTACAATGGATTATTTTTTACAAAAGAATTAAATAAATTTATAGGAAACATATATGATAAATCATTTAACCAATAATCATAGTATAATCAAATATAACTATAGTTTTTATAAAATTCCCATATAATCATGTAATTTGAATTTTTTTATCAAGGTCAGGTTATTAAACATAAAATATATGTAATATTTACATTTGATGAAACATAAATGGTCAGTGAGAATAAAAAATTTCAATAGTTTTTTTGAGTATTAACAATTAATTTTATATTGAATAAACATTATTTATCATACTCTATTCATCTTACTAAATCCCTGATATAGGTTGGTTTTATTAAGGATAAAAGTGTTCCATTTGATAACATATGGGTATGTATAAATATATTTATTTCAATTGAAAATATATTTATTATATATGGATAATATAGACATTAGGTTTTATAGTTAGTCAATACAAGGATAGATAATTTTAACCTAGGATAACATAATGTGAAAACAAATGTTTCATGTAATGAGATATAAAAAAAGATATATGGGGTTTTTAAATTAATATATTGTATATAAATTGTAAATGAATTGAAAAAATATAAAACAATTAGGGCATAATTATTTCATATGTCACATGATGTAAAATATTTTCCCGATGATGGGTTAAAGTGAGAGATTATTTTTATATACAAAATTCCATGCACTTGAATTATTTTTGTCTAGTAAATATTAAATTATACTTATTTTGATTTAGTGTTTTATATGTTTAAATGATAATTGAGAGATATCAATGTTAGTATGGTAAAAAATATTAGTTAATAGTTAGAACTATCTAAAAACACATGGAAAGTATAATAAATGATTTTTTTAGAAAAATATACAATGTATGAAATCATGGTATTGAGAGAAATGGGAATACTTATTATCAAGGGGATAAAGAACGAACATTTATATTGATTAATTTAAAATATTTTCATATATATGAATATGAAATTAATAATGAGATTCATATTAAGGTAAATGGTATCTATATATAAATAGATCAAGTGTGTTACGGAATCTAAAACATCTTAAGATGTATTTTAAACAATTCATTGTTGATGATTTTCTGAGTATCACTATGAAAATAATCTACTATCATAATATATCTATTATGATGAACTTATGATAGGTTTTATCACATATTTCATGTTTATAAAATATGAAAAAGGGTAAAATTATCTTGGCTAATACTTATTGAGGGATTTTCCTAAAGTGATTTCATAAAAATCTAAATAGCTTTAATAATTTTTTTCCATACAATTAATTATGACCACACCTTCGAAGAATATTTTTTATAATGGGAGGGATAATAATTTGTTAGATATACATTAGATCTAAACCTATCTATGGAATATTAGAGATGATTCCCCACTCTTAAATATCATTTTACATTCGATTACCAGAATATTCGTAAATATATTTTAAAATGAATAATGTTCTTATAAATGAAATTAATATCATAATTTATTTAGAATATTTTCACATATAAGGATACTAAATGTTCCTAAATTTAATTTGAACCTATATATTTTATAAAAATTGTCATAAAACATATATCCTATTGTATTGATAATATTTATCAAATTGGTCGCTAATAGTGTTTTCTATCTTGTGTTAGTGTATTATTTGATAGTTAGTATTATTGAAATTATGTTTTAACAAATTAATCAATTAGAAGGGATGTTATGAGGATATACACGACATTAGAAATTACACATGTTATATGTTGAATGGGATATTCTTATCTACATATGTGTTTATTGGTATTTATATTTGAGACTATTATTAATTTATGTCCTAAATCATGTATGTTAATGCATGGTGAATAACTATAACAAAATATTCCTAATGGTATGTCTCAAACATTAAGTTTCTCATAAGATATATAAAATTAATTGAATATGTAATGAATTGATTTTTCCCTTCCATGTTTATTAGGGAAGATAACACTAGACCATTTATTGAAAATTATGTTTTGATTTAATTTATGGGAATTATAATTCATTAATTACTGTCAATGAAATACAAATCAATCATATAGTTTAATGATATATGTGTGTAACTATTGTGATGAGATATCCTAACAATGGATTATACTATACAATAACATTTGTAGAATTTATGTTGTATGTGAAACATTAAATCATTAATCTATAGGTTCTGTAAGGGGTTATTTATTATTTATCTTGGAATTTATGTAGGTTTATATAAAACCATTGATAAATAATCATTTTGTTACACAAACTAACAATGTCTAGAATCTCATTTAATTAAATTAAATTGAATTTCAAGATTAGATATTATTCTAAGTGTATTTATTGATAGTCATTAAAGTTATGCTAATTCAATATATTAAATAAATTAATATTTTATTTAGAATACTTGAGTTAAATATTTCCACTTATTTATTATTCGTAGAGTAATAAATAATTATGTTTTTATTCACCAGTCTAGTGAATTTATTAATAAAAATATTTATTTAGTTATGTTATCATTGGAAAAAACCTTTATTCATGATTTTATGGTATTTAATATCTAATTATTTATTAGATAAAAATATATTTAATTATTTAAATAAATATTATTATATGTTTCATTAATAATAAATAGGATAGACTGGTATATTTAATGGTCCGATTGAAATAATACATTATATTTAATGCAATTTAAATAAAAATTAGTTACATTATTTAAGGATCAATATTTTAATATCTGCATGAAATGTGATGTTAAAAAATTATTATAAATAATAATGCGTGATATATTTAAGGATAAATTTTATAAAGGTCCTCTGTGTAATTAACAAATAATAAAATCTAATTACATATTCCTTATTATAAAATTTTATAGGTGTATAGTAGTTGGGAAGAACAGAGTCTTATGAAATTATCTCCTGACATTATGAGAATATCCTTATACTTATATCTCAATAGAGAGAGTTAAAAATAGATGAAAAGTAATTTCAATCAACTGTAAATGGGGTAAAGCACTATGTTACATTATTATTGAACCATGAATACCAGGATCCATGTTTTTATATTTTTCGAGAACATTTTGATTCTTCTAGATTAATCAGTGTTTGGATTCCCAAATATAATAATTACATGAAAATAGTGGGGACTTAATTGATCTTAAGGGACAATTATTTTCATGTAAACTTTAAATTTAAGATAATTTTAAATTAAATTTGATATATCCAATCATAAATGATTAAAAAGTTTTCTTAATTAATTTTTTCTAGATATTGTCCATTGAAATTGATGAAAACCTATTGTTGGGTACCAGCTTAAAAAATACTCATTACTCTCTAACCATCATAAATATCATCATTATGTATTCCATCTTCCCAAAATTTATTATTCATTTCTATAATATATCTATATATATGATTTATTTAATTTTCTTATTAGTTAAAATTTCAACTTTGACTCTATCTTTATGACAAAAAGAAACTATATGAAAACATTTTTATAGACATATATTGTCAAATAACCATAATGATTAATATATTTAAATAAATATATAATAAAGAAATTCTAATTAGTATGAAACCATTTGGATAAATTCTGACAATGATCAAATTCAAGTTACACTTGGATAATGGATCTCATACAATATTATTTATTTCCTAGGATTTTTATTATTTCAAAAACTATAATAAAATTTAAAATATATTTTAGTAAATTCAGTATGGTACATAGTCTCCTATCTTATTATAATTTTAATGAGTTATCTCATTTTTCCTTTATGTAGTATGATGATGTGTTACAATTTTTGGAAAATAAATTACATATGATTGAGGTCATCAATAAAAATTCATTCAATCAAAATATTTATCCACAAATGTCCTAACATATTTAAAATTCCAATTTCAAACTCTAAAAATATGATATTTCATTATTTTATGGTAATATTTTCTCTTTAATATTTTTATTGGTTTTATTAATGTGTTCACCCATAATTACTCAATAGAAAAGGCCATTCTCATTAACCACATATATTTTTTTAATTATATGTTCAACAAATTAACTAGTTAAAATATGAAATTAATAATTTAAATAATAGAATCATGCATTATATAAATTAGGGAATAGTTTTTATAGAAAACCCCCCCTCCACACCCATTAATGATACTTTTATATCGTAATATGTGTGTATTTTCTTCTACATTCATTATAGGAATCTTTTCTATAAATCCTCTATAATAATCAATAAAATACTTAGTGTTCTGTTTTTTAAATTATAAAAAAACTAAAAATAAGAAAATATATAGAAAGAAAAACATATAAATAGATTATATATGATAAAGGTCTTGTATTATTATCTCATTATATCTAATTCTCCTTTATGATCATATTTTTTCAGAAAAAAAAATATTTCTACTACGTGAACCCCAATGATTTATGAATAACTAATTTACTTTATAGTTTCAATTTTTACAAATAATTTATTTTCACTTTGAATCATTTTTCACGTATTTCTAAATCATTTATTATGCCTTTATCAACATTATTTCCCTCCCCATCATTAAACCCTTCCCTTGAGATCCTCCCCCTTAATGATTCATTACCCTATATATATGTATAGTATGAGATTATAGTTTGAAAATAGTGTTTTAAACCTTCATGTTTAACCATCATGATTTAATATGGGCTTTACATGAGCTTCACCATCATAGGACATTGTTTCCCAATTTTCTACATCAGTTTTAAATTTATTTATTATAGAAATTGTTCTTCCAGTAAAACGAATTCTTAAATTGTAATTTAATATCATCTCGTGTGTTTTTCCATATATGGTGCAATGTATTAAAACATAGATTTAAATAATAACAAAATATTAATAAATCATTTTGTTTTTTGAGTTCTTTTATTTCAAGTATTTCAGTTTCAATGTTTTATAATTTTTTTTAATATAAAGTGATTTTAAAAAAATTACAACATAAAATAATGTTTTTTAATTTTTTATATTTTATCCATTAACAACCAATCTTCTTGTTTTTGATATTATTTTAACCATTAGATATGTGTTAGTGGAAAATTTCATTAATAATTGAAATGAATTTGCGATTTTATCATACAAAATATCATGATCGAACTATATAGTGAACTCATCTTTAGTATAAATAATGTTTTTCTATTAAGGGAATAGAAAATTATTTATATGTTAATTTATAAAAGGGTTGAATTATTAATTCTTCTCATTAATTATTATATTTTCATTTAGTATTAGTTGATATTCAAAACCTTGGATTCCTGATTAAGTATTTTTTGATTGTTTTTTTTTTCATTTCACTCATCCATTAGAATCTAAATTTAGTTTTTTTGGGTGTCAGAAATGGATATTTTGAATTATTTACATCATTATTTAATCATTGCCTACCTACATAGATTTTAATTTATGAAGGTTAACCTTGATTAACATGGGTTATTTATATTTAACAAGTGAGTTTGTCTGTTACTACTCTTGATTCAATGGTTAGGTTTTCCTTATATTATTAGAATAATAATGTCACTTTATTTAAAAACATTATCATAAATAAAATTCAATTCAAACATTTTTTGTAAAAAAAATTGTTCATTAATTATTTGGGTTCCTTGGATTTGAAAACACGTAATTTAAACAAATTTTTCCATTATAGAATAACCCTTATATCACATTGAATTTATAGATTTTATAATATTTGGAAATAGTAATTCTTCATCTTGGAATTATTCAAGTGTTCCCCCATGTTGGATGATGTTCATATGATAATGGAATGTTCTCACCATCTTTACAAATGTAACAATATAAAATAATAGTAATTTATCTTTTAAATATATGATTGAATTGGTCCTCTATCTTTAATCATATGTGATTGAGTAAGTTTCAATATTTAAAGAAGATTATAAATTATTTCTTGGAATTTTACCATAAATTTTTGTGGTATGTTTGCTATAATTCCTACATTTCTAAACAGATTTTTGTTATTCCCAAACATGATATATAATAATAATTTATCCTTATTCATTACTAGTTTCATTGAATATAATATTAGTAATTGTAAATTAATTTGATTATTATTTAATTCATATTATTTTTTCAAATTGTTTCTTTGAACATTTCTTTACATGATTTCATTTCCATATCCTTTAAATTAATATATTACATTTTGAGGATATGTTTTAATTCGATAAAATTATTCATTCAATAAAACCCACTTGCTTCATTGTCATTAATTATTCTTTTTATGAGTCTGACATGGACCTAAATATTTTTCATTATTTAATTTGGTTTTAGTTCATGATTGGTCATTTATGGTATTACCAATAGAAACAAACTTATGATTATTATATCTGGTCTCCATCCCCTAGAAAAAATATTGATGATCCTTCTAATGATTCAAACATATATTCGATGGAATAAAATTCTATTTACAAAGAATCGTGTATTTTTTACCATGATTCAAATATGAACTTATAATTTTGATGAATGAATTATCTACAGGGATCATCCTTTAAAGAATTGGACAAATACATAAAATATAACTTATCTTCCTTAAAAAAATATAGTGGGAATTGTTAATATATTTAGATCAAATATTTGATGAACATGTAGGTGTATTATTTTGGTCCACCATTGAATATTAATTTATATTCTACTTATAATGATATTAGTTTATTGTTCCTTTCTATTATTTTAATATGAATCATTAACTATTACAATCATGTGAGGTATCTCGATTCCATTTTCTTTAGTGAAGCTCAAATAATATTCCACCATGGTAGAAATTATGGTTGTAGTCCTCCTTAAAATTCATAAAAAATATTAAACTATGTCATGTAATACAAGATTTAATTATGTTTCCCATGGACCACAGATCAAGATTCTTTAATTCAATCCCTAAAAAATAATTTTATATGAAATATATATTTAGAATCATTCTAATATCTCCTGAAAATTTATTTCCTACAATGAGTATACTATTATTTTATATTTTATTTGGCTATCAATTTTTAAAATGATTGTAATTTTATATTTTTGGGATTTTTGAAAATTATATGTAATATTTAGTGTATTAATAAACAATTTTTTTAACAAAAATCTATTTATAGATTGAATTATTTTTAGAAAAAATAAGAATATATTAACGAGTAGTCAGTTCATTTTACATAGAGGTAAGGGATTTGTTAATTTAATTACTCATTAAGATATGATGAAAGGATATCCAATATTTGGTGGTTTATTTGAAATGAAAATATAAGAATTGAGATATTTATTATGTTTTTATATTTATGTGTGAGATTATAGTTGATTATAGGAAGTGGAAATAAATCTACTGATTATGCTCCCTAGTTTAATATAGTGATGTTTTGGGAATTTATTCTACAAAAAACATTTTTAATAATTAAAAAGATAATTTAAAATAAAATTACATTGATAAAGAACAGATATTTATAGAATCGACAATATCGGTGTCTTAAGAGTTAATCATACTATAAAGAGACTTAATGATTTTTCTATTTCCCCTCATGAGTATTGATTTTTTAAGTTTTTCTTTTATTAGGTTTAAAATTCAACTCTTGTACTCTCATAATTTACGATAATTTGATAATGTATATAGTTCACAGATTATATTTCACCTATTTTTCATTTACCATCACCCTCTAAACATTCATCACTAACCAAACAGTTATACACATTATTCAAAAATAATGAATAATATAAAATCTGAGTTTTAATTATCATAGAATAAAAAATTCAATCACACCCCCTTACTATACAAATATAAAAACATGACAAATATAAATAAAATCATAGAGTAAAATAGGATAAAAAACATGAGTGTACTCAACTTTATCTCTTCATTGGATGGTGACCAGATCCCCACAACTAGTGGTGGATGTTTTGATGTATATGAATGAATGAATATTGTATAGAAACATTGAATATGGTGATAATTAAATGGGAGTGAGTTTCAATATGTGTTGGGAAACACATACAAGTCCAAAAGGGTGTAAGATAAAGATACATAATGATATGTGTAATGAAAATTTATAATGGTATATATATTGACTAATTGGGTAGAGAAAATGGGTAAAATGATATGATATAGCTAGATAAAAGAAGGAGGTTCATTAATAGGTTTTTCTTATATAAAACAATTCCCATATATGAATTAAATGTATTAAACAAAGAACCATTTCATCAAGATTCAATGTTTTTTCAAAAGGTTCAACATTTCTCTTACATAGAGTATAAGATAATGTGAGTCTTAATTTCGTATTATCCTTATATTATTTTAAAACACTATGAAAATTTCATAGTCAATAAAATTTTTGGGTTTCCAAATAGGTAAAAAAAATTCTCCCACTTTGTGTTAATTCATTATGGATTTGAGTTGGGATTTGTGGATGAAATAATCAAGAATGTCCTTCATAATAATTTGGTTTCCTATTACATGATAGACACATTGGGTTTATCATATATAACATGATGAACATTAAACTATATACGAAAATATTCAGGTACCATTTAATTTTTTTAATTCATTAGAGGATCTCAAAGCAACGTTGACATGATAAAGATCATTGGGATCAATTGAGATTCTGTTGAAGTCTATGGTTTAATCGGTAAGTACCTCTTATAATGTACACATGAAAGGAATAATTCTAAATCATAAGATTCCATTAGAATGTATATTATTCCATTAATTAATCCTAGAGTGTATTATAGAATTATATATAGAAGTGAATGACTATATTTTCACTTTTTATTGTTTAGGTAATTTGGTGGTGTTTTGGAATTTCCTAAAAAAATTACTAGAAATAAACAATGGCATGTCTCTAATAGATTAATTGATAAATAATTTCATATTATAATAATTAATTGATGATGTTTTATCAGATTTAGTAGAGGTGTCCAATTATCCATGATAATGGTGAGAGAATTCAAAAATTAGGCAATGATTCAGATGATTAAAGATGTGTAGATAAATGCTACAAAGGAGGATATGAAACAATTCCGAGAATGTAATGCATCGATGATATATTTTTTTAATATTTATCTAAATAAAATCAGATATTCAAGGTATTAATTGTCCATTCACACTGAAGAGAAGTTTTTTTTAAATTTATCCCAATTCCACATCTAATCTTTATATGGGATTCTAGGTCCTTCATACGTATCAAAATTTCTTATATGACAAGAGTACATATATAAACAGTATGTTAGTGAGATACTTTGTGTATATTAGAACTATCCCATAATATAAAATGTGTTTTTGAGAGCTGAGTAAGACTTATGAAATTATTTAAAATGTACAAAAATGTGAATTGATATTTATTACGTGAATCGTATTTTCACCCTTTTGTCCCAAATGAATGTGATTTTTATCCTATTTCTATGGGTGTGTACTTAACATGATTTTTCTTTAGATAAAACACTTTGATTTAGTCCCTTAATAATCTGTGTCATATCTATCAGTGGTTTCCATCTTAATGAAACACCAAAATATTTACTTTATCCATCTACAGAAAAAAATACAGATATATGTTCCCCGAATTTTGTTTTAATAATGGGATTATAATAAAGAGGAATTTAAAATGAGTTTCACAAAAATAATTTATATATATTAATTGTTATTATTTGTTTAAAAATAAACACCAAATTTTAATATATTTAATGAAAAATACAATAAACACATTAAAAAATATTAATGAATATTTTTTGAACAAATAAGAAAAACAATGAAACTAAAAATGTAGATGTTAGAAAATGTTTTTCCAAGAATAATCATATTAGTTAAGGTAGTCTAAAAGTACAAGAAAATCATTATTAATAACCAAATATACGGAATATTGTTGACAGTAATATAGTCTCTACATTAAATCCCACTCTTCTAATTAATAGAACTAGATTGTTTTGGTTATTATTCAATGGATGAGAGCAACATATTTAAAATTAATTAATATCTCGAAATTATTTGTATGAATCAAAAAGGGATGGTTGTTTCTGGTCTAGAAGATAAAAATGTTACTGGAAAAGGGCTTTTCAATAATATAATGAAAAAATAGGAATAATTTATTGAAACAAATCATGACTAATCTGTAAGGGATTTTTTCGAATTGAATAAATTGATGTTGATGATACCACTACCTATAGAGATCAATTGGAAATAATATATTTAACTATTTTTATAATAATAATAATAGAATTATTGTTTTTCCATATATATATTTAATATTACACCTTTATAGAATACATGATGATGTAGTATATATTGAATAACCATATGGATTTATAAATCAAGAAGAATAAATAATTTTTTCCATTCTAATGATGGTTCATTATGGGATGTTGTATGAAATAAGAGCATAATATTTTAGTCATGATACATTCTTTAGAAATTTTAATCTCTAATGTGGATTATATTATAATAATAAATATTTTAAGAAAGATAATTTTCTATGTATGATAGTTTTTATTTATTAAAATTAAATAAATAAGTGAAATTAATCATGGATTAGTTTAATAATTTATCTTAATTCGTGATAATCTATTTTTAAATTTTAACAAATAGCGAATTGATAATTATTCATGGTTTTTAAAAGATATAAGAATGAAAAGAAATATTTATATCATAATAAAATTATATAATATATGTAAAGAACAGTAAGTTCCAAGGAAATTTGTTTTCTTAATTTTCTTTGGAATTTTACAAGAACGCAGTTTCTGATGGCGCCTGATTCCGAGGCCTGGTGTGCCCGGAGTCAATTTATGAAGTTTGGCTCGGGTACGTTCAGTGAACGGACGAGCGGGTTTTTATAACTTTTGAACCGGTGCTCGGAATCGAATTCTGAGGGCTTTGATGGAATCCCAGCGCCGGTAATTGCTTAGAAATGCCTCTTCCGGAGTTGTGTTTGCTTGGATGTGGTTTTTAATTTTTGGGCTTAAAGTTAAGAAATAAAATAATTGTATGAGAAATTTATTTTATTTCATTTAAGCTGCTTGGAAGCCACTTGAAGCCACTTAAAGAAGCTTAAGCTGAGTTATTGCGGATAGGGTGCTATCCAAAAATATCCTACCCTCTTGGTAGGATATTTGTGAGGTGGGACCCGCACGAGCCCCACTGTTTCCTTTCCGCTAAGTAACGCACCCGCGAAAACCCTTCATTATGAAATTCAACTGACGTGTTTTCTTAATTTCTTAACGCACCAATTAATTGGGTGGTTTTCTTCGTTGAATTAATTGGGCGGTTTATTTCATTGAATTAATTCTACGAATTAATGGGTCGTTACTTATCTCTTTATTCGTTTCTTAAACGGTTTAAACCCGTTGGCGTAGTAATAAAATAAGACCAACGCCACATCTTGAGGATTACACGTTGGGAGACCTTTGACATAATTCTTATGCCTTCACCATTCTTCGCGAAGAACGCAAAGAACTTGAAGAACGCGAAGAACGCCGACCTCTGATGAAGAACGCCGAAACTGCGGAAATCGACGATGCGACGTCGTGTGACGCGACGCCGATGTTTCCTCTTCTGCGACGTTCCTTCCTCCGCAACGAAATCTTTAATCATTTGTTGGAGTTAAGAGATTTCGGGTTCCTTTTAGAACTCCTTTGTGGTTTTTATCAACTCATGGATTTAATTATTATTAATTAAATCTTTTTGTTCGTGAACCTCGGATTTCGACGACACGACGCCCTTCCACGACGACGCGACGCCCTTCTGAAACGACGCGACGCCCTTTCGCGACGCGACGATCGCCTCCTTCCGCGGCGATCAAATCCGCGAAGAACACCCGTGCGATGACTTGACAAGGTAGGGATTTTATTTTGGAAATACCTTTATATCCCCGTGAATGTTTCTCTAAAATTAAAGAACCAGTTTCATATGAACAATTTTAATTTATTAAAATTGTTGTTTCATGTGTTGAATAAATTCTCTCATTGATATTATCTAACGTAGAGGGTGCGGGCCAAAAGAACACGGTCCGACAACCCTCCATAGATTGTTTATTGATGTGTGGATCGACGGGCGACGAAAAACAAAGTCGCAATGTGATTTTGAGGCCTCTGCAATGAAGGTCGGGTCCCGGGATGACCATAGGCGAAGACGGTAGGAGAAACAGACCACCGGAGCGCGTCCGGTGGTCCGCGGAAGGCAGCAGCGGCGCGCCGCCGGAATGGAGGCGGCCGACGGTTCTCTGCCGGCCTCAATCAGCGGCGAAGGGCGGGGGAGTCGCACACCCCGCCCGCGGTGTCCACTCGGCCGCGCTGGCCGAGCCGCGGCCTGCTGGTTGGGTCGGACAGAACCGGACCGCGCCGGGCCGGGCAGGGTCGGGCCCAGCCGGGTCGCCCTAGGCCCAGACCCCCATTTTCGGACCACTTTCGGTCAAATGCCCATAACTTGAGCTACGAGCCTCTAAACGAATCGCAGTCAGCGGCAATGCGACCCTTGGATTGAAACGGTCGTTTCGGGATATCGCACTCAAGATTTCAGATTACTTTGGGTTTAGCCGGGTTGCTTCGGATACGAAACCAACTGGGCCCTCGGAGTGGGAACGCATATATCTTGAGTTCCGGACGTCCGATTGACGTGCCGTCGACTTTGATGGATTCCTCTAAGTGAGACGGATATATTGGCTTACTCCGCTCGAGGTTTGGATGCCGTCGGAGGGCGGTCGGGTTGGTTCGCTCATTAAACCAACCGGGCCACTGGAACGAAAAAGCCAATAACTCACAGACCGGGCGTCTGATTGACGCGTCGTCTGTCTTGTTGAGTTCCTGTTGACGATACAGAACTTTTGGAATCCTCCACCCGAGTTTTGGATGCAGTTGGATAGTGGCCAGGTTGGATCGCACCCGAAATCCAACCGGGCCCCTGGAACGGAAAAGCTGTTACATTTCTGACAGAATGTCCGTTTGACGAACCGTCAGCGGCGTTGGTGATCTCGTTGAGAAACGGCCCCTATGAGTACACCCTGTGAGTGTTCGGGGTATAGTTGAGTTACGGCCGGATTGGTTCGCACATGAAACCAACCGGGCCCTTGGGACGAAAAGGCTAATAACTCACAGACCGGGCGTCTGATTGACGCGCCGTCTGTTGCGTTGAGACCCCTATGAAGAGGCAGTCCTTGAGATACTTCTTCGTGGGACTTTGTGATACTTGGAGTATCGACCAGTAGCTCGTGGTGCGGACCCTCCAGGAGACGAGCGTACGGAGTACGGAGACCGTGTAGCCGGCAGAGACATGATGACTGCTTGTCTGATTCGATTCAGAGTGACTTACGTAGCCTAGTGAGGAGAACTACATTGTGAGGTGGAAGACCCCAATCGGAGGAGAACTACTCTGTGAGGTGGCAGACCCGCGGTACTCGACAGGAGGAGTACCTCTGTAGGCTATGAGGGGGAGCACTACTGTGTTTGGGTGGCAGACTCCAGCGGGAAGCACTACTGTGTGAGGTGGCAGGCCCGCGGTACTCGACAGGAGGAGTACCTCAGCAGTCTTAGGTTAGGGAGCAGTACCTCGGAGACGTGACAGGACCACTGTACCCTCCAGAGACGGAGCTCTTCAACAGTTACGGTTTCGATAATGAAAATCCTGGTTTGAGCTGAATCTTTTTACCTTTGTGTTTACCTCATGATTGAGATGGGACACTTGATAACATAGGTATATGTATGGGCATATACCTGGGTAGTGATTATACATTGATTTTACAATCCTTGTGTTTCCTCAAGTTTGAGATGGGTTACTTGATAACTTAGGTATATGTATGGGTATATATCTAAGTAGAGGTCATCTGTTGAGATCATCTTGTGGTTATCCTTGTTGGTTTAGTGAGACCTTGATGGTCTCGGGGTCCCTACTGAGTATCGTTATACTCACCCCTGAACAGGCTATTCCCACACCTCGTTGTGTTGGTTGCAGACGACGGGCAGTGCGGACGGAGGTCGAGCGTTTAAGGACTGGTCGGTACCCGGAGGTGGACTACACGATGAGTCAGTACCCGGAGGCAGACTACATGACGAGTCAGTACCCAGAGGTGGACTAAACGACGTGAAGACTCACAGAGGAGGTTGACGGACGAGAGCGTGGAGGAGGCTATCTGTACCTACCGTTCCGGTAGGATCCGTGGTGGATGACCAGGAGCTGCGCTATCTGTACCTACCCTTCAGGTAGGATCTGAGGAGGACGACCCAGGAGCTGCTTCCTTTTTCCAGCTATTTGTCTTTTTGTTTTTGTAACTTGTTCAGTTGTAGTTGTACTTTCTTTTGGGTTTGTATTCTGGCCCATTTACTTTTCAGCATTTCTTTTGTACTTAGTGTTTTGATTCCGCTAGTACTCTATGGTTCTTTTTTTCTTTTATAAAGGCAATGCCTTCCCAGTTATCAGGATTTACGCCTTTGGTGCTAGTTGCCAGCCCCTGGCCATTGGAATGCGGGCTTGGGGTAGTCACGGCACGGGCCCCGAGGACGGGTCGTGACAAAATGGGATCAGAGGAGTTCGGTTCTACTGCAGAAATTATAACTTTGATGTTTCTTTCTGTGATTCAATAGTGTGAAGAGTACCGAGTTTGGTTTTCAGTTCAGGGAGTCCAGTGTTGGTGCGGGCGGCTGTCGTATCCATACACCAGGACCCTGACAACTGATTTCCGACTTTGTGCATGAAAACATTGATTGCGTGTGTGTTTTCCAGAAGATTTATTTAAATGTCAGCTCAAACCAGGTCAGCTCACTAGGGATAATCTTTTGACTGTGTCACATTGTTTCTTTCAGGATGCCTCCCCGTGGACGACCAGCTAGAGCCTCGAGAGTGGTACATACTGACAGCCCGCCGAGCGACGATGCCTCAGTACAGGGCCCTATCCCAGTTGAGGCACCAGTGGAGGCACCAGCGGTACTACTACTCGTTGGGCCACCGATGCCACCAACCCCAGCAGTAGAGGATGCACGTCGCCTGAGCGCACTGCATGAGTTCCAGCGCCAGAGGCCACCCAGGTTCCAGGGAGGGATGTGCCCGCAGGCGGCTGAGGATTGGATGGAGGCTGTGGTGAGAGTCTTCAGGCTAGTGGGGATGCCGACAGAGTTTATGGTGATCCTTGCTTCCAGCCTTATTCAAGCAGTAGCATGTAGATGGTGGAGCCTGATGCTTCAGATGCATGACGAGGCGACACTTCTATGGGCAGACTTTGAGAGCCTGTTCCGGGCAGAGTTTGTACCAGCCACCCTTCGAGCGGTCTGTATACAGGAGCTACTTCAGCTACGGCAGGGCAGCATGTCAGTGGCACAGTACTCAGCGAGATTCACATACCTCTCGCGCTACTCCACAGATATGGTACGGGACCCGTTCTTCAGGGCCCGAACCTTCGAGCAGGGGCTCAGGCGGGAGATCAGAGCTTCGGTTGTATCACACAACATTCCGACAAAAACATGAGTGTTGGAGCGAGCCCTCTTAGTGGAGAGTTTCCTTGCTGAGATGTCTCCAGCAGCAGGACCCACCACTAGCCGGCATGTGGCAGAGTCTTCTGTAGCAGGCAGTAGACAGATGATGCAGGGGTCCAAGAGGACCATACCTATAGGTGGTCGACCGCGTGACTCAGGGTCGGTAGTGCGAGGAACCAAGGGAAGTGATAGAGCCAGACCAGCCATGAAGTGTTACTCCTACGGCAGGATTGGTCACATAGCATGTGACTGTCTGACCCGCCATGCAGATGACCAGTAGTTAAATGAAGAACCTCTGAGGCAGAGGCAGAGGTTCGATCAGGGAGGACCGCAAGGACCCGGCGACCATGGAAGAGGAGTTGGCCGTTCATCTGGAGGTGGAAAACGAATCGGGATGTTTCCACCACCACCAGGAGGCCCACCCCGACTGTAGGGGACATGAGGACATGGGAGAGCTTAGCTTCAGGCAGTTGAGACCTATGGTCATGGAGCTTTGGAAGCAGATGGACAGAAGCAGGACTAGCTTCCGACCTGGAGGCTATTGATCCTGTTGCTTCTGGTTTTTGTCTGTAGTTGCTTTGTGTCTTGTACTATGATCTGCAATAGTAAAAATTCACTTATCATTGTTTTCTTTCCTGTCCTTTTGTTTGGTTGATACTGAGTTGTCCCGGTTAAACTGTTGACTTGACCCTCACTTTCGACATTTCTACTGGAGGAGACCCAGTGACCTCACACTGATGCTGACAGTGTGACTCGACCCATGGAGGCGAGAGTAATAGTTGGATATCTTGGTAGTTACATCGAGGCCTTACGACGTCATCCATGGCATGAATGCATCATTCATGTCAGGATTGACTGTATTAGCCAACAAATGTGGTTCATCTATTGGATGAGACCAGATTTCTCTTATCGGAAAAGAAGAAATCATAGCAGCTCTTGGGAGACTAAAGAAGGTCCAGGTCATCCAAAGGCGGATGAAGACTGCACAGTGCAGTAAGAAACAGGAAACCGGTGCCAGTCTTAGAGACTCTGGCGTGTTAAATGTTTCAAGAAGTGGAAGCTTTAAGGATAGATGAGTCTGCAAAGCAGAAGACGTGGAGGAAGAGCTAGGAGAGCAGTATGAGGTGGTGTACATCTTAACATGCTACAACCACCTGCCTTAGTTATCCCCGCCAGGCTCAGGGAGCTGGAGGGCTGTGGAAGAGTGTAGCTGCTTGCGGTCAAGGAGTGTGACCCAATGGCTCTAGAAATGATTCAAGGGACGGTCTGTGTCCACTACTAGATGCTGTAGTAACGGACATCGATATGAATCATTCCTTGCTTTCACAAATCTTGTTCCAGACCTAGAGTTTCCGGTAAGCCGTGGACTTGACCCTCACGTCTGGAGATACCTTGGGAGGAGACTCGATAATCACACTTACGCCGACGGTGTGGTCAGATCCTCGAGGCAAGAGTTTCGGTTGGAATATCATGGTGGCAGCGTCGAGGCCTTACGACGTTGGTTTGAGTATAGACAGGGCAATCATAGTTAATACACAAATTGACGGTATTAGGAAAAAGGTTGTAGTTTAACTACGAAGTCGGGATGGGTTTTCCTTGGTCGGCGAAAAAGGAAACCCCAGGCAGCGCAGGGTAACTCTTGCATAGGAGGGTGCGATCGATCACTCTTGAGTTGGTCAACCTTACCCTCGTAGCAGCAGTCATTTTGATTTTCAGTTCTAACAGAAAATGGAGACCTCTTGAGATCGAGGATGACGACCACGTCTTCTTACGGGTCTCACGTCGACGAGGTTTATGGAGATGTGTCCAGGGAGGCCAGTTATCTTCGAGGTTCAACAGACCTTTCTAGGTCCTCAGCTGGTTAGGCAAGGTGGTTTACCGCTTGACCCATCCACCTCAGTTGCACTAGGTTCACGACGATTTCCAGGTATCTCAACTGAGGAGATACATGCTCGACCGTTCGCATATCATCGACCATGAGGAGCAGGACAATGGTGATGGGGTTACTTCCACGGAGGTTCTAGTGGGGATCAAGGATCGACAGGAGCGGATTCTACGGGGACAATCGATTCCTCTAGTACACTTTCTTTGGAAGCACGGGAACCTCCAGGTGAGTACATGGGAGCGGAAGTCTCAGATACATGCTCAGTACCACCTTTGTAGCCCTAAGATTGTTGTGAAGCTTTATGGGGACGTAAAGCCCTGTTGTGGGAGTAATGTAAAGACCCGTAAATTTCAAGGAATTTTTTTTTCTTAATTTGTTTTGGAATTTTACAAGAACGTAGTTTCTGACGACGCCTAATTCCGAGGCCCGGTGTGCCCGGAATCAATTTCCAAAGTTTGGCTCAAGTACGTTCAGTGAACGGACGAGCGTGTTTTTCTATCTTTTGAACCGGTGCTCGGAATCAAATTCTGAGGGCACTGATGGAATCGCAGCGGCGGTAATTGATTAGAAACGCCTCTTCCGGAGTTGTGTTTTCTCGGGTGTGGTTTTTAATTTTCGGGCTTAAAGTTAAAAAATAAAATAATTGTACGACAAAATTTATTTTATCTCACTTAAGCCGCACGGAAGCCACTTGAAGCCACCTAAAGCAGCTTAATCTGAGTTGTTGCGGATAGGGTGCTATCCAAAAATATCCTACCCTCTTGGTAGGATATTTGTGAGGTGGGACCCACACGATCCCCACCGTTTCTTTTCCCTTAAGTAACGCACCCGCGAAAACCCGTCATTATGAAAGTCAACTTACGCGTTTTCTTAATTTATTAATGCACCAATTAATTGGGCGGTTTTCTTCGTTGAATTAATTGGGCGGTTCATTTCGTTGAATTAATTCTATGAATTAATGGGACTTTACTTATCTCTTTATTAGTTTCGTAACCGGTTTGAAACCCGTTGGCGTAGTAATAAAATAAGACTGACGCCACATCTTGAGGATTACACGTTGGGAGACCTTTGACAGAATTTGTGTGCCTTCACCCTTCTTTGCGAAGAACGCGAAGAACGCGAAGAACTCCGGCCTCAGACGAAGAACGCCGAAACCTCGGAAATCGACGACGCGACACCGTGTGCCGCGACGCCAACGTTTCCTCTTCTGCGAGGTTCCTTCATCCGCAACAAAATCTTCAATCATCTGTTGGAGGTAAGAGATTTCGGGTTCCTTTTAGAACTCATTTGTGGTTTTTATCAACGCACGGATTTAATTATTTTTAATTAAATATTTTTGTTCTAGAACCTCGGAGTTCGACGACGCGACGCCATTCCGCGACGACGCGACGCCCTTCCGCGACGCGACGATCACCTCCTTCCGCGGCGATCAAAACCGCGAAGAACATGCGTACGACGACTTGACAAGGTAGGTATTTTATTTTAGAAAAACATTTTTTTCCCCGTGAACGTTTCTTTAAAATTAAAGAACCAGTTTCATATGAACAATTTTAATTTATTAAAATTGTTGTTTCATGTGTTGAATAAATTCTCCCGTTGATATTATCTAACGCGGAGGGTGCGAGACAAACGAACACGGCCCGATAACCCTCCGCAGATTTTTTATTGATGTTTCGATCGACGGGCGACGACAAACGAGGTCGCAAGGTGATTTTAAAGCCTCTGTAGTGAAGGTCGGGTCCCAGGAGGACCATAGGCGAAGACGGCAGGAGAAACGGACAACCGGAGCGCGTCCGGTGGTCCGCGGAAGGCGGCGGCGGCGCGCCACGCCGGCGCGGCGGTGCTGGTGACCGACGGCGGCGGTGCGCCGCCGGAATGGAGGCGGCCAGCGGTTCGCCGCCAGCCTCAATCCGCGGCGAAGGTCGGGGGAGCCGCGTACCCCGCCCGCGGTGTCCGATCGGCCGCGCTGGCCGAGCCACGCCCGGCCAGTCGGGCCAGAACGCACCAGACCGCGCCAGGCCGGGTGGGGCCAGGCCCAGCCGGGTCGGACCCGGGTCGGGCAGACCCAGGGGGGTCGGGCTGGGTCGACCCGGGCCCAGACCCCCGTTTTCGGACCACTTTCGGTCAAATGCTCGTAGCTTGAGCTACGGGCCTCCAAACGACTCGCCGTCAGCAGCAACATGACCCTTGGATCGAAACGATCATTTCGGTATATCGCACTAAAGGTTTCAGATTGCTTTGGGTTCGGCCGGGTTGGTTCGGATATAAAACCAACCGGGCCCTTAGAGCGGGAATGATTATATCTTGAGTTCCGGACGTTCGATTGATGTGTCTTCGACTTTGATGGATTCCTCTAAGTGAGACAGATCTTCTTGCTTACTCCTCTCAAGGATTGGATGCCGTCGGAGGGCGGTCGGGTTGGTTTGCTCACAAAACCAACCGGGCCCCTGGAACGAAAAATCCAATAACTCACAGATCGGGCGTCCAATTGACGCGCCGTCTGTCTCGTCGTGTTCCTGTTGACGATACGGAACTTTTGGCATCCTCCGCCCGAGTTTTGGATGCAGTTGGATGGTGGCCGGGTTGGATCGCACCCGAAATCCAACCGGGCCCCTGGAACGGAAAAGCTGTTACCTTTCTGACAGAACGTATGTTTGACGAAACGTCAGCGACGTTGGTCATCTTGTTGAGAAATGGTCCCTATGAGTATACCATGTGAGTGTTCGGGATATAGTTGAGTTATGGCCGGATTGGTTCGCACATGAAACCAATCGGGCCCCTGGGACGAAATGGCTAATAACTCACAGACCGGGCGTCCGATTGACGCGCCGTCTGTTGCGTTGAGACCCCTATGACGAGGTGGTCCTTGAGATACTTCTTTGTGGGACTTTGTGATACTTGGAGTATCGACCACTAGCTAGTGGAGTGGACCCTACCGGAGACGAGCGTACGGAGTACGGAGACCGTGTAGCCGGCAGAGACCTGAAAACTGCTTGTCCGATTCGATTCGGAGTGACTTACGTAGCCCAGTGGGGAACACTACTTTGTGAGGTGGTAGAACCACAGCGGAGGAGCACTACTATGTGAGGTGGAAGACCCGCTGTACTCGACAGGAGGAGTACCTCTGTAGGCTATGAGGGGAGAGCACTACTGTGTTTGGGTGGCAGACCCCGGCGGGAAGCACTACTGTGTGAGGTGGAAGACCCGCGGTACTCGACATGAGGAGTACCTCAGCAGTCTTAGGTTAGTGAGGAGTAGCTCGGAGTCGTGATAGGACCACTGTACCCTCCAGAGACGGAGCTCTTAAGCAATTACGGTTTCAATAATGAAAATCCTGGTATGAGTTGAATCTTTGAACCTTTGTGTTTACCTCATGATTGAGATGGGTCACTTGATAACTTAGGTATATGTATGGGAATATACCTGGGTAGTGGTTATCCGTTGATTTCACAATCCCTGTGTTTCCTCATGTTTGAGATGGGTTACTTGATAACATAGGTATATGTATGAGCATATATCTATGTAGAGGTTATCTGTTGAGATCTTCTTGTGGTTATCCTTGTTGGTTTAGTGAGACCTTGAGGGTCTCAGGGTCCCTACTGAGTATCGTTATACTCACCCCTGCACGGGTTGTGCCCGCACCTCATTGTGCTGGTTGCAGACGACGGGCAGTGCTGACGGAGGCCGAGCATTCGAGGACTGGTCGGTACCCGAGGGTGGACTACACGATGAGTCAGTACCCGGAGGTGGACTACACGACGTGACGACTCGCAGAGGAGGTTGACGGATGAGAGCGTGGAGGAGGCTATATGTACCTACCCTTCAAGTAGGATCCGTGGTGGACGACCAGGAGGTGCGCTATCTGTACCTACCCTTCAGGTAGGATCTTAGGAGGATGACCCAGGAGCTTCTTCCTTCTTCTAGCTGTTTTTCTTTTTGCTGTTGTACCTTGTTCAGTTGTAGTTGTACTTTCTTTTGGGATTTTATTCTGGCCCATTTAATTTTCAGCGTTCCTTTTGTACTTAGTGTTTTGCCTCCTCTTGTACTCTGTGGTGCTTGTTTTCTTTTATAAAGTCAATTCCTTCCCAATTATCAGGATTTACGCCTTTGGTGCTAGTCGCCAGCCCCTGGCCTATGGAAGGCGGGCTTGGGGTAGTCACAGCACGGGCCCCGAGGACGGGTCGTGACAATATATGTGCATAAAACATTTGGAATTATGTATTTTAATGTTTTGACATCACCTATTTTTTACTTCAATAAAGTTATCAAAATAATAAAATAGACAATAGTTGAAATTTATGAGGTATAGAAAAATATTGAATATTTGATTGAACTTAAAATTATAAAAACTGTTTATTGTGTTTCTTACTTCTGACAATACAAGGTATTGTTGTTTTTTAAAATTCACCAAAATTATTTTCCTGAAAATAATTTTTTGTTATATATTAGTAAAGGTGAATTTTGGATTATTTTATTAAAAAAATATAAAAAATGATATATTGGGATACATAGATATTGATTTATCTGATTCAACAAATTATACAATGTCCTTATTATGTAATTTATTTTATCTCATGAATTTTTTGTTTTTCATTGAACTAAAGGAAAATATATTTCACCTGATTGAAAATTACATATTCTAAATATACAATACCAACTCATGATTTTGTAGAACAATAATTTTTGATTCAAATAATTATTGATATTACTGTTTATTATAATAAACATATTGAAATAAAGTGTAATAACTAAACTAATTTCAATGTTAAAAAAGTAATTCACATTATTGATATAAAAATCATGTTGGAATGAAATAATACATTATCCTAGATAATGTTGAGTACATATTTTTTAAATTATGTTATGTTTATTATAAAATTTTACTTTAAGATATCTTGAAAAATTACGATTCCAAATATTGTTTTGAGAGGAGTAAATTGTTATTTAGATCATAACAGAATATAATCCATTGAATTATTTAGATAAGTGGAAAACTATCTCAGAATTTGATATTCATTCTATTTTAGGTATATTGTACTTTATATTACATAATTGGTTCATGGTAACAGATTTTATCTATCATTGTTGAATTTATAAAGTTAATATTTTCTCCCTTTTAACATGTAATGATGTCTTATTTATGTTCTGTGATAATGGGGGAGACATATAAGCTATGATAACATTTTAGAGGGTGGTTCACTCATTGAATAGTAAGATAATTTCATGTAAATATTATCCCATGGTGAAAATTAATATTATTTTTAAATGATAAAAATGTTTTTTTTCTATTGGAATGATTATGAAGAACATAAAGTAGGTGGATTCATGATTAAAATAATATATTGTGTTAAATATTGAATTATGAAGAATTTTTCACTTATGAACTATTCTTATTCAGATTCCAAAAAATTATTAAGATTCATGGAGGATTATAGAGTGTGATTGATGATTTCATTGAGAACATTGTCATAGTTTTGGGAGAGATGTATATCAATGAATTTGAAGATTGTGATTTGGGTTATATGTGTCATCAACAAACCCAAAATTTATATTGTGTTAGAGAAACATCATTATTAGAATTTTGAGTTGTGTATATTGAGAAGGATAATATTAAATCATCTAAATGAATAATAATATAAATTAATATTAAATAAATATATTTATGAATATATATAAGGAAGGATAGAGTAGATATGGTTTAGGATTTCATTAATGAACAAATCCAATTATTGGTGAATTTATGTTTACATAGTGATCTAATCCATAATCTGAAAAATGGATTGAATATTGAAGAGTTATATAATATATTAATAAATTTTATTGAAATGGAGAATATGTCCAACATTATTTGAAGGTGGGTCTTTGGGTGTGTTATATTTTGTTCTAATGATCAATAAAAAATGGGATTCAAGATAAAAAATTTACAAGGAGTTATATGTGGTTTATAAAATGTGTAGATTTCTCATGGATCAAGGAATTTTAGTCATTTTATAGTTTTGAAAATTCAATGTATTCAATGATAAGGATCAAAATGACCATGGTGTTAGTCATGTATGATAGTGATCATTTATGACATGATTGATACTATGATTGTTCGGTGATGATATTTGAGTTAGAAAATTGTGAAATTTAGAATATAAGAATATTTTAAATCTATTGTTTCTAGATTTAATGAGCTAACTGAATGATACCATTCCATGTTATGGAGAAATAAAATCAATTATAGATAAAGTTAAAATATTATCTCAATTTCAATTTTTTTATTATTTTATATTATATTTTGATATTTAACGGGTTGTATAGGTATTATATTTAATGGAAATTAATTGTCAAAATATTCCAATATATACTTTAATATAAGTTGAATTTAGGAAAGTGGATCAGAAATATTTTTTCCTAAGATTAGAGAAAAATATTTTCAATGGAAATAATTCTATAATAGGTGAAAATTGAAAAGGATATTTGCATATAAAACATTTCTATAAATGGAGATAAAAATATATCGAGAATTCTTCATGAGTTTTTTCTTCTAATAAAATCATGAAGTTTATCATATTGTTAAAGATACTATTGATTGGTAGACCAACCATACTTTAGTCGCATAATTTTATTTCATAGCGTAAATTTTATTCACATTGTATAGTGAGTTCTTATTTGAGTTGAGAGGAGTAGTGAGTTATCATATCATTGATAAGGATTTGAAAAATATAAATATTGACTCTCTGAATTTTTTTTCAAAATTTATACACACTTATAGGGAATTTCCATACACAAGTATAATAATGATTGAATAGTCCATATATATTTCTTAGTGAGGGGGAAATAATTACTGATACATATGTCTGTAATTATGATTTATCAATTTTATTCAATATAAATATAGGAATTTAGTTTTAACTAAACATAACTGAAAATTATTTTGAAATTATATTTAATGATTTCATAAAAAAATTCATACACTCTTAATGTTTCATTATATATATGGGACCAATACTAACAAAATAATTCTTAGAGGAGAAAGAGATGAATTCTTCTTTAGTATAATCTATATCCTACAACCCTGACCAATATTTTAAGCCCTCTATATCCTAATTCTAATTGATCAACATCTTAAAAGTACATATGAATTCAACTATATGGGTCTCTCACTCTCAATAAGGATACTCATAACATTGAGTGACATTCTCACTATCTCTGTAATAGTCCCGATGATGAAGATTTCTGTTTCATAATATAGTGGTGGATTCTGTAAAATATCAAAATTCCAATCCTTAATTAGAATTTATCCATATTTGATACTTTCATGTTAATAGTCTGAGGGATTAACTACTTATAGAAGATACAATGATAGGAAATTATTTATTTTTTAAATTCTTCCATGGAATTAACTAATATATTCCACCAGTGTTGAGATAGGACCAATAAAATAACCGACATTATTTACACTATATTTTTGTAGTCTAGACTATTTAAATATACCCACACTCACTAATTAAACTTCTCATTCTATGTTTTCAGTTACCACACGTAAATATGGGTTTATATTGTACCTATAACTACTTAATGAGGATTGAATAAGAGTCCTCAAACCTATGAATCCCATTCACTATAAACTATGACACCAGTAGAATGGTCTCAGTTAGTTTGTCATAAGTATATGGTCCATGACATGACACAATTATAATATAAAAGGAATACTCCCAAAATTAAAAGCACGAAGCATTGAAAATTTGTATCATAACTATTTATATATAAATTTATTTTATTTATTAATATGATCTAGATTCCCACTATTCCACTACAACAGATGGTCAATTTTTATTGGAACATATATAATAATCACATAGACATATTAAAAAAATAGTTTCATATATTGCAAAAAAAATCTCCAGAAATAAATATATATGGGTTTGTAATTATATTAGTTAAATTAAACATATTCAAATACAACCTTCCGAGTGTTATCATTTTTCCCAATATATCATCATTCAATTAATATCCACCTCAGGGTCATGTACACTATATATATTTTAATCATATTAAAATTAATTGATAAATAATAATTATTGATGATAGTAAATGATGTTTTTAATTAACAATTTCATAAATAATTATCTATTTCGAAAAACCTAAAATAATTTTCTATTTATGAAATAATTAAGAAAAAATAACATTTTGAATAATATTCCTAATCACATATAGGAATGAACATATAATTTAACCATTTATGTAATGTATAATGAATTTACATGTCACCTATTTTCATATAAGTAAAATAGTTAACTATTTATAAAATATATATATATCATACACATGACGAAATTTCCTTAAGGCCTCATTTTTTTATTCATTTTTTACATACCCCATTTTAATGGACTGAGTGGAACCCATAAATGACCCACTGGAATTGTGACATTACATGTCCCAAAGATCTTAGAAGAATTTATCCATACTATAACTACTTGAAACTACCCCTCCTCATCATCTACATCATGATGTAACCTCTGTTCCTTCACATAAATATTTAGCTCATCTTCCCATGCATGAACATGCTAGTCCTGATGGTAAATTTCATAACCTTTCATTCTTCAAAATTAGTTATATCTTCTCTAATCAATGCACCTACATTGAATACTAATTTGGATCATTTTCCTCATATATTCTACATTATATAATTAATCACAACATTCATGTGGCATGAAGGCCTTGAGGTGGCCCATATGCCTTACTCGTCCGAACTCCTATGGTGGCCCGAAGGCCTTGATGGTCCTGAAGAATAAAATGGTGGCCTAAATCCCAAGAAATATTAATAGTTCAAACTAATATATAACTGAATAGTATCTACAACAATTCATCTACATTACAATTATAGTATTTGGAAATATGTCTCTGCCCGGATTTGATCTCGGGTCTCTTTGATGCACTTGTTGATTCATCAACATCTAGGATGAGGCTCTTGTTACATATCATATACTAGTAATATTACAAAATAATCATAATGAAAAAAAATATTTACAGTCCCAAACACCGGGTAACTTAATATTATTCTATATATGTTTTGGTAATGAAAAAAAATAGAAATTACAAATTTTTATTCGCCAACCAATCTATATATATGAGCACTAAAATAATAATACAAATAAAAAGGGTCTCTAGAACCAATTTTAAAATATTATACCAGTTATTACCCTTTGGCAAAGCCAATAGTTCCATGTGACCCCATGAATTATGTTATCACTATTTAAAATCTACCTTTCTATTGGGTTTTATATGATTTTAAGTGTAGTAATATATTATATAATATGAGATGATGGAATGATATTGATGTTTTTTATTCTTGTGAAGGAACATAATATTGGGAAAACTTAATATAAAATATGGTAATTTAGGATTAAAAATTCAATTCACACCATGTTGTGAAATATGGAGACATAAAAAATGAAAATGACAAATAACATGAGGTTAAAGATTGAATCCAGTGTTGATGGTTGAATCCAAGGATACAAATATATCTATTTAATTATGGTTTTCCAAGATTTTAGATGGTATTAGAAAGTTGCAGTGGCCCAAAACTGATGCACCAATGAAAAACAGATATTTTAGAGCTGGAAAGAAATAACACATCATTTAATAATTACAAAAGGATAAATAATAGAATTTTTAAAATATAAAATACATGAAAAAATTTATTGGACATAATGTGAATAAAAGATTCATATGTGTGGACCTAAAAAATACACTTAGTGTAATCATTAAATGATTTGAGATCTTTAAAAATCCTGAATCCATTTCCAATTGTGAGAAATTAATCCCCACACATTACACACCATGTAAAAGTTTTACTACATGGTAATTTCTGAAAAACCATAAAATGGTGGTTTTCAATGTACCATTCTACACATAGTTATATCACATGACGTAGAATACTATTGAATGTAATTTTTGACCAATGGATATAGGAGGATTATATAAGGGATAATAAATAAAGGATTCTATCCATGATAAAATGATTCATTTGGAGGCATTAGGATTCGACCATTGGGAGGTTACCATAAGGGTTTTAAATTGAATTTCATTCTTAAAAGATTAATTTTTTGTTTTATTATTTTCTAAAATTCATTATAATCTTTATATATCATTATTTTAATTCTAATATTTTTGTCATTCTCATTCTACTTTATTATTTTCTAATATATATTATATAGTTATCAGTTTATTCATCTTCAGTATTCACCTGATGATGATTACCAAATCTTTATCGACTATAGATGAATCTATTAAAGGGGTTTCATAATATCAAATAATTACTTTCCTTCTCTCGTAAGTATAATTTATTAGATTTTATCTTATTTTTCATACACATTTATTTTATTCATGATAGATTTATTGAGCATATGTCTCAATAATTAATATACACAAATAAGATTATGACAATTTATTAAGTGCATTTAATTAAATTAGTCTTCTAACTTTGTAAATCTTACCATAATGCGATTTCTCAATTTTTATTATCAATCCATGATGAATTAATATTCTAGGGATGATTAATTGTTTTGATCATTTCTTATATCGATGAAACTGAATGGTTGTGAAAATATTTTTTATGATGGTTTTTCAATTGATGTTGGATTAATTTATTTAAAAACCCACCTTTGAATCCAATTAATATCAATTAAACTTTTTTATTTGAATTCAATAATTTATTTTCCATCAATAAATTTTATATATAATATAATACTAAAATTCGAGCGACCAAACATTTGGTCATAAGTATTCTATAATATTCTCCACTCTCTATGGGATTGTCCTCATACTGCAAAATATCTACGACATTATAGTCAGGGTGCATTAGGGACATAATAATTTATAATATAATCACACCTGACATATTTAATATCATATTTGGGATGTATCAAATTTGGATGTTATTTTTGGGTTGCAGTAGATAGTTTTAGATGACTCGAATACTAATTTAATCTCATGAAGAGTTTTCTTATCCCATTTTTTATTCATTTTTGTTTAGTTATTTGTTTTTTTATTTCATTTAGTTATACTTATAGTTACATTTGTGTTGTTTTTTGGTGGTGTATAGGATGAGTTTCCATATAAACCCATGATATATCAAACAGTTATATTACAATATATCCTTTGAGTATTTGACCACATATGATGCACTAAATTTAAATGGGTGGACACATCTAGAATTTGTCTTAGATGATTCTCATTCTCATGAATATTAGGAATCCCAACATAAAAAATTTATATGGAAGACATCGATAAACCATTTGAGGGAGACAACAATTTTCAAAATGACCAAGATATATGCCAGGATGAGAATAATCCAAATAAAAAATTATCAGAAAACTCATGTAGTACATTATGTTTTTGTGAATGAGATGGATTATAATGTGGTTGAGATTACTGAATAAGGATAATTTGAAACTATAGATTCTCATATAATTCAAATTTTAAAACATATTTTTAATAACTTATTTATAGTTTTTAATGCCTATACGAGTTGGTTTTATGGAGAGAAAAATATTGTGGAAAAGGAAAATAATGATAACACATTCAAACACAAGGGGAATACATTCAGGAAGAACATTACTTAGAACAATTTGGTTATAAGATATTAAAATATAAATTTATTTTATTACACACATATTACATTCCATTATTGGATAAGATGATGGATGAAAATACGACATAATCTCAATGAACAATGAGTTTTGAATACTCACATTTCTCAAATTAATTAAAATGAAAATTCCCTTATAAATAATATACCATTAATTTATAACAGAGATATAGAATGGTTTTAAGGTGAAAAATATCATTATTTGGAGGATGATAAATTCTTCGAAACAACAATAGATGAAAAGAATCCATAGTGTGTCAAAAAAGATTATTTATAGAGTGCTAAAATTTCTCAATGTGATGAATCTATAAGTTCTGAAGAAGAAAAATATTAAAACATAACATATATTATACAGATAAAAAATGACCAAGAAGAAAAATTAATATACATTTTTCAACTAAAAGAATAATCAGAATGGAAAATGATAAAGATTACTGATTAGATGGATGCTTATAAGAAATTGCATCAGGTGGAAGCATTACAACCCATAGACTCAAAGGAAGTATAATAGATAAAGGAAAAAATACAGATAAAAAATCATGATAACCACATGTACTGTAGATAACCACAATGATTGGGAATCCATTAGATAATTTTATACAAAAAGGAGGAAAAATATAGCAGTGACGAAATAATCCAATATCGAATGTGAACCTGATAATTAAAAATAAAGATGTTGTGAGGGATAAAATATAATAATAAATCATGGTATATTTTAGTTTAATTGTGATTTTATCAAATCTATCTGTAATATGTATCCCACCATAAGAAAAAATCTTGAAGAACCAATATAAGAGGATGGATAAAACTACATTGGGTGAACAACATTGTCAGAAGTTGATAATATCATGATTTATATCTGTATACCATATTATAATGATCTAAAAAGGTAATGGTTGAGCTAATATACCACAAAAAATTGGGAGGAAACAATGATTTTTTAATTTTCATTTAATGATTTCAATTTATTTTATTTAATTAGTGGAATAACTCTCTCTATGGATGATCAGATTATCAATATGATTAATGTACATTCAAATATAAAAGCTTATGTACATTCACTACATACATTTAATTTTTAGGCCCATATAAGAAACAAAGTTGAATTATGTAATGTAATGCATACATGAATAATTCACATTGTGAGTCAAATTCACATCGTGAGGTTAATTAACATTGTCAGATCATAGTAAACGTTGTGAACCAAGGTTAGATAGAACCTAATCAACCCATTCATAAGAATCAATGGAATGGGATTAAATTTAAATTTTTTCATAATTTTTCACCACTGTTTTCTTCCACTGCATGATTTTTTTTAAAAATTTCAAATATAAAATAAATTTATTTGATTTAGGAATTTAATTGAATTAGATTCAACGAAAAAATTTATTAAATTTTTTCATGTACTCACTGATCAAGGATGTATAATCTATTAGTAGAAGTTGTAAGAAATGTTATAAAATTTGGAATATATTTCCCATAAATTAAAAAAATATTACTGGATATTTTAAGAGTATAATTATTATATCAATTTATAATTTCATGAAAATGTAGGCTGAGATTATTTGTTTTATGATGATTCATATAATCTTTAATTGAGTAAATAGATTATGGATTCAAATTAAATTTTAGGATTTGATTCATTTACATTTCCATCACTTAGTGAATTCTGGAAAAAATATTTCTTATTTATCTAAGAATATATCCTAAGTGAAACAGGGATAATTTAAAAAAATAGAAATTCATTGATACATTGTCGAAGATACGAATGAAAAAATTTACTTTTGAAACAATTTATTTATTTTAATGATGATCCATTTGTTCTGAGACCCACCTAAACATTTGTCTTTCTATTCTCATAGAATCCATAAATTTACATGATAATATTGATCCACATTATAATAAATTAAATCCTTTTCATACCCATATATTTTTATTTTACAATATATTTTATTGAATGAGTGTGGGTGGGGGGGTATTCCTGGAGGATATGGGATATTTTATTTTGTAAGGAGATTGTATTGCGATTTAATGGATTTTTTGGGATGGAACATAATTACATTCATTTTAATTCACTATTTATCATAGTTATTGTAAAAATACTGTTGAAAATAAAAATAAGAATGAATTTTCTCTAGGGGGAATAATATATCTCCATAAATATTCCAATTATTTTAATCATTTTTGGTTATGTAGTGAAAGCAATGTTCATTCCAATCACATATTTTGAGAAAATAATTGGTTTGTATCTCCCGAAGAAAAAAATCAACACTTCTAGACTATTGATCACAAAATCATATGTGGTTAGGTTCTGGATGTGAGATTAATCCTAGGAACAACATTTGAATAAGGAAAAAATTAAGAAAAAAGAACGAAAAAAACAAGAGAGGGTAAATTTTAATTATTAATACATCATTTGTGTGGCATTGCATTACACGTTGGGGGGCTAAGTAAGCTGACGTTAAATTTTTGGTGAGGAGAATTTCAATGACCATTTTTATTGAATAAAATTATTTTACATTATAGATTATCCTCATAATTTATAATTACATTATTTTCAACATTTATACCCACCTACCCTTACCCTAAGACTAATTTGATCTTAATTGTAAAGGCCTCATGATTAATTTTGATATTTTTATTCACAGGAGTGGGAATATAGTTTAAATGTGGGAATACGATAATGATAATTCACATGAGGTGTGACCATAACTCCATTAAATGTTTATCTTGAGTGATGAGAAGAAAAATTCATAGTAAGTGAAATCATAAATTGAGTTGGTGTTATTGAACAATAGAAATATGTAACTGAAAATGGGGAAATGACATGAATTTGAAATTATAAATGATGCATGATTTGTGAATTAATTATTTGGTATTTTTTCAATATAATAATTTACACTTTTAACTTTTTTATGAGGACTATAATTTTAATTCATCATTATTTATATATAGACAATTTTTATTTTAATGTTGTGAGTTTTCTCGGAAACGTGTTGTGATTTGAGTGTGGGGGTATTTGATATCTATCTTTTATATCTATTTTTCATGTTATGTTGTATAAATATACGTGGAATATTAATTGAATTAATATTAGTTACCTTTCAGATACTTATTATTTTTTTATTCTAACAAAGGATTAGCATTTAGAAGAACATGAAGGAAAAAATAGAAATTGGTGAGAAAAAGATGTTTATGACAAGACAGTAAGCAGTGCGATGGGGAAATGGGAAATTATGAAGAATATAAAGTCAATGATTTAATCCAAAATAAATTATTCAAGAAAAAGTGACCAATAATCCATCGAATGATGGTGTCCCAAGATGATAGAGGATTATCCAGGGTTACAAACGATCAAAATTGAAGTTACAAGGAAAAATAGAGAATTATTGCAGGAATAAACCATTAAACATCATGTAATCATTAAATAAAATAATATAATAAATGAAATGAAATAATAAATGATGTAAATAAATTTATATGATGCAATGTGAGGGGAACTTCTTAGAGTATGGACCTGAACATTACATGTCATGAAAAAATTACACTATATTAAAGGATTAAAATTATTGAATCCATTTCAATCCATGATAAATTATTCCCCACTAATTATATTTATTTAAAATATTTCACAAATTTAAAAAATTTGAAAAACCCCAAAAACTGTGATTTTCAACATGTCTTTTGATGAGGACATAAATCACCTAACTTGAACTACTGTTAAATGCTATTTTTATCCTAGTTAAGATGAAGGAATATAAATGAGAATTTAAATATGGGTATTTGGCTTGGAGGAATGGATTTATATAGAGCGATAGGGATTCAACCAATAAGAGGCAACCATTAGGTTTCTATCCAGGAATTTTTTATATATATATATCATTTTTTGTATTATTATTTTCTAAAATTAATTAAAATATTTAATTATAGGAAGCTTATTTACAATAATTTTTCATTAACCTTCTTGATAATTTTTTTTATAATATCTAAACTATGAGAAATAGTTTATTCATCTTCACTGACCACTCTATCAGGATTAGATTACCCTCTTAGGTGGGGATGTAATCATTTTAAGCGGATGCATACCAACAAAACATGATTTTTCATGTCACTTAAGATTCATTTATTTTATATAATCATGTTTCCCCAAAAAAATTATTTTTTACATCATTTAATTGTTGAACATATTTATATACTCTCATGAAGTAACAATATGATAATGATAATTTATTTATTACCATCTAATTAAATTATTCTTTCAGTTTGGGAAATCTTCCCTTAATGTGCTTTAGCTATTTCTATTTGACTAACCATGATGAAATAATATTCAATGGAAGATTATTTTTGACAGATAATTTCTCATATTAATAAAATTTATATCATGTGTAGTTATTTCATATGAATTATTTTCATTTTATTTGGGATTAAATTATTTAGAAAAATAATTAATTTAATTCATTTTCACTTTCATCTAATTTTCAATTTTAATTCTTTTATTTAGTTTTGTTAATTTAGTATTTTTAAATAAAATTATAAAAAATTAGAATATCATAAAAATTAGTGAAAATTATTATTTTTCATTCACCTCACACTATAGGATAGACTATATACATCCAAATTTCTATGGCATTGTTGATATTTAGTATTTGGAATACATAAATTTTTAATTTTATCAGACCAATAGGATTTAACAATGACTTTCAGACACATAAAATAACTATCCATGTATTAGAGTGTAATTACTAAAAACTAGGGTACAATTGTTTCTCTTGAAAAACAATTAATTATATAATATAACCCTCAATGATAATAAATAAGTGAATCCAACATAAAATAATTAAATATAATTTATAATTTATAATATACAAGAAATGATATTGATACCATAACACCATGCTAAAAAAATGAATTCCATATAAATAAATGAATATAATATTTGTATAAGAATATTCATGATGGATAACTACATAGATAAAATATGAAAATTTAACTAAAATTAAAATTATACACAAAAACAATCATAACAAATTCATAGTCTTTTCATTTATTCACCATCCTTTCACTCTAACTCTACCATTTGTTGTAAGGCCATTTCCATTACCTGCATCATGAATTATAAATTATCTATAGCCACCATGGTTCATGTAAAAATATCCTATAAAATAATTATAAAGAAAAAAAATTTGAGAACCTATATTTATTCAACATATATATTAAATATATATATATATATATGATATTAAATAGTTTATAATATATATATATATATATATTATTTGTTTCATTCAGTGCATGAAAATCAACATATATGATTAAATTCAACTATTTGGAAAAAATTTAAGGTGTTTGGAAATTTATTTATATAAATAATTATTGGTTATACATTTTAAATAATAGATCATGTATGTCTTGGTGAAACCATGTTATAAAATGCAATCCCACTTCAATAAAAACTAATCCATCGAGGAAAGTATCAACATATACATATTATGATATAGGTAAAAAATTTCTATGTAATGGGAGGATATAGTTATCCAACCATAAATAATAGAAATTTTTACTCTATTCCCAATAATTCCTCAGATTGGTGGGTCTACATAATCATCAACTCATAAAAATGATTTAAAAAGAGAGTTAAAATTCATGCATCTATACCACTTTAATTTTCATGATAGTAGCCTTATATAATAATCTGTATGAATAATTATTTTAATATAATATTTTCTTTACCTTATGAGGTGAAAAATGTATCAGAAAAATTATAATACAGTTAAATAAAATAATAAAATCAAACATGGACTCAATTATCACATCATACCTACCCCTCTTCTACTAAAGCCTCCCTCACAGATCACTTATCTTAGGATACCCTATACATATCTTAACCACCCATGGAATTAATGAAAATATCCAACAGTATTTATGACTGAATAATTCCATTAAACCATATAAAAACAACATAACTGTTGACCTCACCTGTTTTGATAATCTCAATCATGTATTCATATGTGTTGAAAATCCCAATTATTTTTTCATTCTCTATGATATTTTTATGTATCATTGATCTATACTTTAATTCTTTCAAATCTGTGATCAAACCAATAATAATTTTTAAAATAGTCTTTGGAATATGTTAATCCTCATTTATCCATGTTCATACAAGTTATAAATTAATTCTAACACAATTGGATGTGTTCTGCATAAAACAGATAAGTAATCTGCCTATAGATACTGATAAAGAGCTACTAGTACCCAGTCTACCGATAGAATTAGTCTACCGACAGACAGAGTCACCAATATACTTAAACAGAGCTACCGATGTACCTATAAATATAAGCTACTGACTTACAGACAGCTACCGATACAAACATAGAGCTACCGGTGTAAGTATAAATAGCTACCGATGGAATAAGAGTCACCGATGGACGAAGCTACCGATACAGACTCACAGCTACCGACGTATGGAGCTACCGACGCATGGAGCTACTGACGCATGAAGCTACCGACGCATGAAGCTACCGACGCATGGAGCTACCGACGCATGAAGCTACGGACACATGAAGCTACCGACGCATGGAGCTACCGACGCATGGAGCTACCGACGCATGGAGCTACCGATAAACAAAGTCACTGATACAAGAATGTACCAACCGACGCATAGAGCCACCGATAGAGTCAAAGCAACTAATGACATTGAGCTACCGATGTTCAAGATACCAATGCTGATTGCCTACCGATCACTCGACTCACTGTTTGAATTTCTTTATTTCTTATCCTTATTTAATCTATCTAACGGTCATATCATGTACATTTTAATGTTTTGTCAAATATCTGATAAAGGTTGTCAGATGTCAGGAATCCGTACCTCGTACCTGCAGAAAGGAAATCTTTTCTGTCCCCTGTTGCCCGTGAGATAAATACGAGAAGACTACTCGTCTGCCCAACGTTTGAACTAGAGAAGCGTGTGGTGGATGGAATATACCAAAAACACAAGAATGAGAAGAACACAGAAAAGCTCATAGACAATCAAGCATACTCGAGAAGTGTTCTGTGCATACAAGAAGAACACTGAAGAACTTCAACCACTACATTTTCACTGTCTGTGAACCTGGAGCATACGACACTCTGTTTCTCAAACAGAAACGAGAAGAGGACTCAGGCTCACTTCTGATCGAATACAAAGGAGTCCAGAGCTACACGGAAATCACCAGAACCATTTCTAAACTCTACATCTCTTGTTCTGTGATTTATTATTATAATTTTCGAGCAGTGTGTGTTATCTGCTGTATCTAACACATACACTGTCTCCTGTACTTAAACTGGAGGATTTGTAAATCCTTACCAAACTCTTTCATTCTTTCTTTCCCACGAATAACAGTGGTAGAGGTCGTGTGTGACCTGGACAGCTGGGTGCTGTTGTACTGTTTCCCACGAAGAACAGTGGTAGAGGTCTTGGACCTGGACATTTGTAAACTGTTGAACCCCGATCCAGGGTGTGGATCATTTTTATATAAACTTTTGTGAGGACTATGTCTCGGCTTGAGACTGAAGCTCTTGGTTACATTTGTTGTGCCATCTCTTTCAAAGTTTTATTCCGCTGCTAATCACTTTAAAACTAATACTGTTTTTAAAGTTACATTGATAATTAAATTAGAAAGTGTTTATGTTAAGTGTAGATTAGTATGTTAGTTTCAAAAGATAATCATACACTCCTGTATTGATTACCTGGGAATTAATCAATCCCTTGAGAATTTAACAGAACCTCTACTTTAAAATAAATTCACTACAGTTTAATTTATTATTTTATTTGGGGGTATTTAAGATAGTGTTTTTAAATACAAGAAATTTTAATTGGTACTCAATTCACCCCCCTCTTGAGTAAACCACTCCGACCAACACTTGGTATCAGAGGTTTGAAAATACTTTCTAAAAGTACTCTGCTTTTGAACTGTGATTTTAGTTGTATTTTAATGTTCTTAAAATTTCTGTTATATCTAAATTTTTATCTCTTAAAAATTTTCTCATCATGGACAATAGACTTGAGGGTGCTGCTACTAACCGTCCACCTTTATTCAATGGAACTAATTATGCTCAGTGGAAACTGAAAATTAAAATTCATCTAGAAAGCATAGGTTTTGATATTTGGACTGCTATTGAATCAGAATACAAAATTCCCACTACTGCTAGATCTACTTGGGATGAACCTACAAAGACTGCTTACAATAACAACTGCAAAGCTATGAATGCCTTGTACTGTGCTCTAGGAGATGAAGAGTTTAATAGAATTTCTTCTTGTAAAATTTCATATGAAATTTGGGATACCTTAGCTGTTTCTCATGAAGGAACAACGAATATTAAAGAAATGAGATTGAACACTTATAATATCAAGTATGATAATTTTAAGATGAAGCCTGACGAACCCATTTCTGACATGTATCTCAGGTTCAATGAAATTGTCAATACAATGATCTCGCGGGGAAATGATGTCTCATCGAAGGAACAAATTATGAGAATTTTGAGATGTCTACCTGATAGATGGAGAGGCACATCTGTCTCAATCAGAGAATCATGTGACATTGCTGCTCTACCTATCAAGGAACTAATTGGCAAGCTGATGATGTATGAAGAAGAGCTTAAAGTGAATAAAGAGGAAGAAAATGAACCTCCAAGAAAGTCTGTCGCTTTCAAATCTTCAACTTCAAAGAATAAGGACAAAGAAAAGCTTCAAGCTCTAGTTGAATGTTCAAGCTGTGAAGACAGTGAAAGTGATTCTGACAGTGATGCTGAGATGGCTCACATTGCTAGAAGATTTAAGAAATTTTATAGGAAAAAGAAGTTCTTCAAAAAAACGAATTATAAGGGTAAGTATGATCACCAAGGTAAATGGAAAAAGGATTGGAAGAAGAATGACAAATCAGATGATGTTGTCTGCTATGAGTGCAAGAGAAAAGGACACATTAAAGCTGACTGTACAAACCTGAAGTATAAAAAGAAATATGAATATAAGGACAATAAGTTTAAGAAATCCATGAAGGCTACGTGGAGTGCTTCTGAGGATAGCTTTACTGAATCTGAAAGCTCTGAAACTGAACACAAAAATAAGGCAAACATGTGCTTTATGACAAACACTTCTCAGGTAACTCCTGAAACTCCTTCTTTAAATTATTACTCTGGAGATAATGCAGAATCTGATTCTGATTCTGGAACAATTTCTAAAACTGAATTGTTTGAGTAATGTGATATGCTGGAAGAGACATGTAATGAACTTAAGGTTAAATACAAGTCATTAAAGAAACAGCATGCTCTCACCACTACAGTTAAAACCGAACTCACTATTGAAAAGGAAAATAATGCTCAACTGTTAAAAGAAAACACTGAACTGAAACTATCTAATGAGCAACTCAAGAAAGACTTATAGAAGTTCACCAATGGCAAAAATACAGTAACACAGATGCTAGGAAAGCAGATAGCACCTAAATATACTACTGGTATAGGATACCAACCTGGACAATGGAAAATTGCCAAAACTAGATTCATTTCTGAATCTGGACAGAATGAAGGTAATTCTGGAACATGATATGCTTCAACCAGTTATATACATAGCTATAGATCTAATAAAGTTTATTTTTCAAAGCATGTCAATTATACAAATTATATGAGACCCATTAGACAAATATGGGTACCTAAAGTGTTATTGGCTAACCTGTCTGGACCCAAGAAAATCTGGGTACCAAAATCATCTCCCATCTGAATCTTTTTTGTAGGGAACTTGCTTAAAGAGCTCCTGTAAAGAGACCTGGTATTTGGACAGTGGACGTTCAAGACATATGTCAGGAGACATCTCTTGTTTCAAGAGTTTAATAAAAGTTGATGGAGGCTTTGTCACCTTTGGTGACAACTCTAAAGGAAAAATCATCGGCCTAGGCCATATTGGTAACACTGATTCAATTTTGATTTCTAAAGTTTTATTTGTTGATGGCCTTAAATAAAATTTATTAAGTATTTCTCAGTTATGTGATGATGGTTTTCATGTTAAATTTGAAAATGATTCTTGCAAAGTTTTTAATTCTAAGAATGTTTTGGTATTTTCTGCCTTAAGAAATGAAAATTTTTATGCTGTTAATCTGAATTCTTTAGCTATGCAGAATATTACTTGTTTGAATTATTTTCATAAAGAATCTTGGCTATGGCACAGAAGATTGGGACATTGCAACATTCACTAACTTAGAAAACTCTCTAGAAAAAACCTAGTTAGAGACCTACCTAAATTAGAATTCCCAAATGACAGAGTGTGTAACCCCTGTCAAAAGGGAAAACAACACAAAGTTTCTTTTAAATCAAAGAAAGAAGTTTCAACTTCTCAACCACTTGAATTGGTTCACATGGATTTATTTGGACCATCAAGAGTTTCTAGTTTAAATGGGAAGCACTATGTTTATGTTCTTGTAGATGACTTTTCTAGATATACGTGGGTATATTTTCTAGATCACAAAAGTGAAGCTTGTTCTTCTTTTGTTAAATACTCTATATTTGTAGAGAAACTTAGTGGACTTAAGATTAAAACATTGAGAAGTGATCATGGTCGTGAGTTTGAAAATCAAGATTTTGAATCTTATTGCTCACACAATGGCTATACTCATAACTTTTCTGCCGCTATAACACCCCAACAGAATGGTGTAGTAGAGAGAAGAAACCGAACCCTTCAAGAAATTTCTAGAACCATGCTCAATGAATATGACCTGCCTATTTACTTTTGGGCTGAAGCTATAAATACAACTTGTTATGTCATTAATAGAGTCTTAATTGGACCTGTTCTTAAGAAAACCCCTTATGAATTGTGGAACAATAGAAAGCCTACGGTTAATTACTTTAATGTTTTTGGTTGCAAAGTATTTATTCTGAATACTAAAGATAATCTGGATAAGTTTGCTTCCAAAAGTGATGAAGGAATTTTTCTGGGTTACTCTATTTCAAGTAAAGCCTATAGAGTATTCAATAAGAAAACCAAATGTGTGGAAGAATCTGTTCACATGAAGTTTGATGAAACTGATCCACATGAGTCTAAAACCTCTCTTGAAAATATTGAAGAAGACTTATCTGTTCTGGAAATTATTGATAAATCTAAAGAACCTGTTATAAAGGCATCCAGTTCTGGAGTTTTTCCAGAATCTGCTTATGTTGAACTCGAACCTATAGATGAACCTGAAATTTCTAGTCCAACCTTTACCAGATCAACGAGGATTCTAAAGAATCATCCTTTAGAAGATGTTGTTGGTAATCTTGATAGAGGAACACAAACTATAGCTTCTCTAAGAAACCAAGTTGAACATCAAGCTTTTCTTTCACAGCTAGAACCCAAAAATATCAATGATGCTATCAATGATGAATTCTGGGTAATGGCTATGCATGAAGAATTAAATCAGTTTGAAAGAAACAATGTCTGGGAATTAGTTGACAGACCTAAGGACACTTTGAAAATTGGCACAAAATGGGTTTTTAGAAATAAAGTAGATGAATCTGGAAATATATTTAGAAACAAAGCTAGACTAGTTGTACAAGGATATAGTCAAGAAGAAGGTATAGACTATGAGGAAACTTTTGCACCTGTAGCTAGACTAGAATCCATTAGGATCTTACTTGCATATGCTGCACATCTGGATTTCAAGTTATATCAAATGGATGTGAAAAGTGCATTTCTAAATGGTTTTATAATTGAAGATGTTTTTGTTGAACAACCTCCTGGATTTACTAACCCTCATTTTCCAAATCAAGTTTTTATACTTTCTAAAGCTTTGTATGGTTTAAAACAAGATCCAAGAGCTTGGTATGATAGACATAACAATTTCCTTATTTCAAAAGGTTTTACTAAAGGTATTGCTGATCCAACTCTTTTCATTAAAAGAATTTATAAAGATGTTTTAGCTGTACAAATATATGTTGATGATATTATTTTTGGATCTTCAAAACACTCTTTATTTACTGATTTTTCAAAAAGTATGCAAAATGAATTTGAAATGAGCTTAATGGGAGAACTTAAGTACTTTCTTGGATTTCAAGTATTTCAAAATGAAAATGGTATTATTTTGAATCAAAGTAAATATAAAAAGGATCTTTTAAAACTTTTTGGTCTGGATAGTATCAAGGAAAGTGAAACTCCTATGAGTACTACATGTAAATTGGATGTAGATGAAACTGGGAAACCAGTTGATCAAACAAATTACAGAGGTATGATTGGTAGTTTACATTATCTTACTGCTAGTCGACCTGATATTATGTTTAGTGTGTGTTTGTGTGCTAGAATTCAAGCTAATCCAAAAGAATCTCATTTGCTTGCTGTTAAAAGAATTTTTAAATATCTCAAACACACGGTTAACTTAGGTTTGTTTTACCCAAAAGGACAATCCTTTGAGTTAATGAGTTATTCAGATGCTGAATTTTCTGGTTGTAAGTTAGATAGAAAAAGCACATCAGGAACATGTCATTTTCTTGGAAAATACGTAGTTTCTTGGTGTAGTAAGAAACAGAACTCAGTTTCATTATCTACTGCCGAAGCAGAATATATAGCTGCGGGTAGTTGCTGTGCACAAATTCTGTGGATGAAACACACTCTTTTGGACTATGGATATGTTTTTAAACACGTTTCAATCAAATGTGATAACACTAGTGCAATTAACATCTCTAAGAATCCTGTATCTCACTCTAGAACCAAACACATAGATGTAAGACACCATTTCCTAAGATATCACTATCAAAAAGGTGATATTTCTCTTGAATTTATCGGCACTGAACATCAATTGGCTGATATTTTCACTAAACCTTTAATTTCGGATAGGCTAAGTTACATAAGACACGGATTGGGAATGTTTAATCACAACCAATGTGAAATCCTCACTGATGTGAAAATCTCACCGATGTGAAAATTCTCACCGATGTGAAATCCTCACCGATGTGAAATTCTCACCGATGTGAAAATTCTCACCGATGTGAAAATCCTCACCGATGTGAAAATTCTCACCGATGCTATATTTTAAAACTTCTGTCTGCCGCCAAGAATACGAATCATTTTATTTCATTTTATTTTACTCTATTTTTGTCGTTTATTTGGAATTCCTAAATGATAAAACCAAGTCTAAGCCACTTCCTACCTCACCGAGCTCAAAATATCTCACCTTCGAACCTTAGCTCCCAAAACGACCAAGAACCCTAAACCGGCGATGGCAAAAACTAAGCATCCTACCATCAGAGATGAAAGAGTAGAACCATAAGCTAAGAAGTAGAAGACACAGCATAAAGCCAGTGTTAGTGAAGTCAGAACTAGATCGGGAAAGCGACCAGTGAATCCTCACTTGCAGAATAGAGACATAGTAATCGAGAAGGAACTGTGCGTGGAATGGCTACTGCCTAGAAAATTGTTAGTACTCGAGATTCTGGAGGACCAGAAATGGGTGGATTGTTTCTCGAATAACAATGGCCCATACTACCCAAAGTTAGTAAAACAGTTCTACGAATTTGTAAACTTCGAGAAGTCTGAAAATGAGAATCGGGTAAGCTCTTTTTTAAATGGAAAAGAGATGTCTTTTTCTTCAGTAGAGTGGGCTGAGAGTTTGAAAGTACCACATGAAGGTGTCTCTGGGTACGTATCAAGAGCAATTCCACCTAGCAGTGACATCTTTGATTATGAAACCGCCATAAAAGAACTGACCGGTAAATGGAATCAAAGGAAAGTGGTTGCTACTGAAATGGATGGAGAGAATCGACTGCTCTTCAAGTTTGTTCAGCATGTGTTGATACCGGGGCGAGGATATTTTGCAAATCTGAGATATCAAGATATCTATCTTCTTCATTCTCTAAGACATGGTGTAAAAATAAATCTGTGCAGATTGGTAATGCTTCAAATAGAAGACATGATTAGACCAAAGTCAAAGACTAATGCTTTATTCTTTCACAAGCTGATTTCAGTAATGATAAATGTGAAAGGAATAGTTGAGTCTCAGGACGAGACAGTTGTAGTCAGGAACAATTTCTGCATCACATCGACTATTTTCAAGTACATGAAAATTAACTGGAACCCATGGAAGGGAGAATGGGTCAGTGATGATCAGAAGATATATGATAGGTTTAATCATGTGGATCATCCCTCAAGACCAAAGGATATGAGAGATCCGAGTCTGAGACCTGATGAAGAGGAACCTGTTTATAGTGATGAAACAGAAGAAGAAGAAGAAGAAGAAACTCCCATGGATGTTGGAGGAGATCCAGACTTGCCCCCAAGTCCTGTTGCAGAATTGGTTTATTCTAGGAAAGGAAAGGTAGAGGAAATTTTGTCTACTCATGAGGAAGACTAGTCTGTACCTCACCATGAAGAAGGGGAATAGGAGAATGTATCTGAATCGCCTGCTTCTGGTAGCTTAAGTATGATTCCTTTGATTGGAAGATCAGTTATGCCTGCTGCTGAAGTAGAAATAGATACAGAAGAAGCTGTACCTGTATCAGAAGATCTTCTAGATGCTGCACCGATGGAACTTGTAGTAGAAGATTATGATGAAGAGAATCCATCACTGAATGCTGCTGTGACACATGAGAATGCACCCATTTAGGGGGAGCATCAATATGTTCTTGGAAATGTTACAGTAGCTATTGAGTTTGGAGACTGGGTAGAAGACCCAGGGTTTATAGTCTGTGGATTGGATTATCCGGATTCAGATAATGAGATTTCTGTGAATAGACCGAAGACCAATTATGATCTTACATCTGAATTGTTGCCAGATAATGTGGTCAGATTTCATGATCTGAATAAGCTGAAAGAGGACCTAAAAACCAGTTTTGTTGAAGAAGTGCAGTTAATGGAAACCTCCCTTGCATCCTCAATTCAATCAATAATGACTGATTCTGTAGTTAGTTTGGCCTCAACCAGGGGATCTGCTGCAGTTTTCCCTAATGATTTTGTCTCTAAATCTGATCTTGAATCCATGAAGAATGAGCTGAAAGAATCATTCAGTGTATCAGTTGCGGAGATGAAGCAAAGCTTTAATGAATAAATGCAAATGTTAGACTGATCCTTCGAACTATCTATGGCTTGTAATTTATCTTCTTTTGTGTCTGAGCTTATGGAAGAAGTGAAAGAGTTCTAGACTCAGTCTTCTAGAATCGAAGCAGATCTTGAAGCTCTCAAGACATCAGTTGTTGCTTTGGATTCTTATATGAGCTCCAAGTCTCAAGCTGACAAGGACCTAGCTTATGTGAAGAGTGTAGTAAGCCAGTTTGTCTCGGTGTTTGAAAGTTTCAAAACCTCAGTGAAGGATCACGTTCAATTACAGGACTCTCATGTTCAAAGCCTAATCAGTGGTTTGTCTAAGAGTTTCAAAGAAACTGTTTCCTTCTCTCTTGGCCCTCTCACATCCAAACTATTAGTTGACCTGAATCAAGTTCGAGCAATGATGAAGGAGGAGATTGGTTCTATTTCAACCAGTGGCTCTGTGGACTCATCAGAGTTGAGCCGAGTGGTGCTTTCTACAAGAGATTCTGCTAGAGAAATAATGAAGATTGTTCAAGATTATATGAGAGAAGCCTCTGCCTCTCAGGAAGCCATAAAGAGCAAAGTGGACTACTACTTCACCAGAATTTTCACCAAGCATCAACTCGAACACCACTTCAAGCTAATATTGGAAAACATGAAGCTACCTCCAGTCACTGAAGCTTTTAGAGAAAAAGTGATCAAACTAAGACAATTGACTCCTGCCTTTGAGAAATTCATGGAGAACAAAGATGATTTCATCTCTGCTATGGAAAGAGGAGGAGGAATTATTATGGATTTTAGAAATTTGTTGATGCCCTTCTTGCATGTTGATGCCAGACCAGTCATCATACCTCCTGCTTTGCCTGCTTCTACCTCAGCTTCTTCCACAGTCTAGCTGACTCCTGCTCAAGCTATTCGAAGCCTCACACCAATGATCACCCAAAGATCTTCAACCTACAGTCCTGACTCTGTGTCAGTGGCCCAGCCTCCTTTGATCCTTTCTGGCATTCCAAAACCTTCACCTGCATCCTCACCACCCGAGCCTTCTTCTGATCCCAAAGGAAAATATCACGTGGAAGATGTGGATTGATCCAGTGGCCATGATTTTTGATAGGAATTCATTTTTATTCTGTTTCTGTACTTTCTGACTGATCTAATACAGAAGAACTCTTTTTTACTTCTCATGTTTTATTTGTCTCCTATATATGCTTTCCCACTTTTTGATTATCACAAAGGGGGAGAACATTAAGGGGGAGATAAGGGGGAGAACAAAATGAGAGAATGAGAAATATTTTCAATGAAGAAAAATAACCTTCTTTTCAATTTTATCTCTGATATTATTATGTTTCTTTTTACCTTCAGTACCTTATGATTGTTACCTCTGATAACTTATGTCTATATCATACTATTTCTATTATCTCTGATGCTGTTTTCTCTAGGAAAATTGAATTCAATATTATACTCTTTACTATAATATTTTCACTATGTTAAATGCCCATATCATAAATTATGATTATCAAAAAGGGGGAGATTGTTGACCTCAACTGTTTTGATAATCTCAATCATGTATTCATATGTGTTGAAAATCCCAATTATGTTTTCATTCTCTATGATATTTTTAAGTATCATTGATCTATACTTTAATTCTTTCAAATCTGTTATCAAACCAATAATAATTTTTAAAATAGTCTTTGGAATATGTTAATCCTCATTTATCCTTGTTCATACAAGTTATAAATTAATTCTAACACAATCGGATGTGTTCTGCATAAAACAGATAAGTAATCTGCCTATAGCTACTAATAAAGAGCTATCGGTACCCAGTCTACCGATAGACTTAGTCTACCGACAGACAGAGTCACCGATATACTTAAACAGAGCTACCGATGTACCTATAAATATAAGCTACTGACTTACAGACAGCTACCGATACAAACATAGAGCTACCGGTGTAAGTATAAATAGCTACCGATGGAATAAGAGTCACCGATGGACGAAGCTACCGATACAGACTCACAGCTACCGACGCATGGAGCTACCGACGCATGGAGCTACCGACGCATGAAGCTACCGACGCATGAAGCTACCGACGCATGGAGCTACCGACGCATGAAGCTACCGACGCATGAAGCTACCGACGCATGGAGCTACCGACGCATGGAGCTACCGACGCATGGAGCTACCGATAAACAAAGTCACTGATACAAGCATGTACCAACCGAAGCATAGAGCCATCGATAGAGTCAAAGCAACTAATGACATTGAGCTACCAATGTTCAAGCTGCCGATGCTGATTACCTACCGATCACTCGACTCACTGTTTGAATTTCTTTATTTCCTATCCTTATTTAATCTATCTAACGGTCATATCATGTACATTTTAATGTTTTGTCAAATATCTGATAAAGGTTGTCGGATGTCAGGAATCCGTACCTCGTACCTGCAGAAAGGAAATCTTTTCTGTCCCCTGTTTCCTGTGAGATAAATACGAGAAGACTACTCGTCTTCCCAACGTGTCAACTAGAGAATCGTTTGGTGGATGGAATATACCAAAAACACAAGAACGAGAAGAACACAGAAAATCTCATAGACAATCAAGCATACTCGAGAAGTGTTCTGTGCATACAAGAAGAACACTGAAGAACTTCAACCATTGCATTTTCACTGTCTGTGAACCTGGAGCATATGACACTCTGTTTCTCAAACAGAAACGAGAAGAGGGCTCAGGCTCACTTCTAATCGAATCCAAAGGAGTCCAGAGCTACACTGAAATCACCAGAACCATTTCTAAACTATACATCTCTTGTTCTGTGATTTATTATTATAATTTTCGAGCAGTGTGTGTTGTATGCTGTATCTAACACATACACTGTCTCCTGTACTTAAACTGGAGGATTTGTAAATCCTTACCAAACTCTTTCATTCTTTCTTTCCCACGAATAACAGTGGTAGAGGTCGTGTGTGACCTGGACAGCTGGGTGCTGTTGTACTGTTTCCCACGAAGAATAGTGGTAGAGGTCTTGGACCTGGACAGTTGTAAACTGTTGAACCCCGATCTAGGGTGTGGATCATTTTTATATAATCTTTTGAGAGGACTAAGTCTCGGCTTGAGACTGAACCTCTTGGTTACATTTTTTGTGCCATCTCTTTCAAAGTTTTATTCCGCTGCTAATCACTTTAAAACTAATACTGTTTTTAAAGTTACTTTGATAATTAAATTAGCAAGTGTTTATGTTAAGTGTAGATTAGTAAGTTAGTTTCAAAAGATAATCATACACTCCTGTATTGATTACCTGGGAACTAATCAATCCCTTGAGAATCTAACAGAACCTCTACTTTAATATAAATTCACTACAGTTTAATTTAATATTTTATTTGGGGGTCTTTAAGACAGTGTTTTTAAATACAGAAATTTTAATTGGTACTCAATTCACCCCCCTATTGAGTAAACCACTCCGACCAACAATAACCAATTGATCATATCTCATATCACATAATATAGTTTCCTGTTTTGAGTGGTCCCTCACATAGGACCTGATAATCCTACTCATACTATATGGAAGGGTGGCAAACATCACATGGGTTGGGTTTTTAATATTACCTAGTGAAGAAAATTATAATATAACAATCATTAAATCTATAGTCCAAGTATTATGGGGTTAATATTCTTCTCCATTATAAGGGCACCAACATATTTTTTGATTCATAAAAAACACTATCATTTTTAATCTTGGTTCATCAAGAATTCATTGCCAAAGTCACAGGTAACATGGACAAATATACACATATACAACAAATGATTAATATTTATACCACCAACCACAATATAGTATAAGGATGATCAACATATATCATGTATCTATTAAATTATTCTATAATAATTAAATATCATCAAACCCTCCATGAAATTAATTGGATTTAATTTTTTGGGAAAATATATCATCAAATGAAACAAATATCAAAGGAGGTTTGAGGATATACTAATCAATGAAGAAGATATAAAATAAATGATTCATTTTTTTGAGAGAAAATGAGACGTGGTTGCTATATTGGAGTGGATAAAAATAATGGGAAAACACTACTCGGCCCTATGATTGGAACAAAATAAGGGGGTAAGGTGTAATTTTCAAAATGAGGGGTTTTCAATTTGATTTTTTGACTATCATAAAAGGAATTTCATAAATAAAGGGAGAGATTTATGGATTGTGTATTCCAATAGATGTTTGTTCCAAAATATTTATATTTGAGATAGTTTTTTATTATATTAGTTGAGTTTGTGAGAATGTATAATTATGAATGATATATAAATTTGATGTTCCTTATGTAATCATAGAAGTATAATATACCCGCTATAGTGAATGATTGAGTGAAATATTTTATTCAAAAATGAGTTCTTGAGTTTAAAATTTATTATTAAATTTGACAAAATATTCTGGAAATATATAAGAGTGGTTGATATATAAGAATAACTGATATGGAGGTAAATAATTTTAAATATCCACCAACTACATAAATTTATATTACACATCAAGAACTGAATTAAATTCTAAAAAAGTCAATGTACACTAATATTTTTGATTTAAATTAGTATTTTATGTATTTATCCTCTTTCATTATTGAGTAGAATAGTCAGTTTTTCAATGGGATTTGTGGTCATGCCACTATGTGAAAATTACGAAATGCGACTATGTGTTGATGATCACAATGATATATCATATTCAATCAATCTCATACATGGGATTCAACAAATAATGTGGATGAATTTTTAAATGTATTGGCCAATATATTTATATGGTAGGGTCATAGAAAATATATAACTATGTTTCACTAAAATTTATTATCATTTATACTTCAACAAATATGGGATGAACTAATGTTGTGTCATGATATTTATACAATTCCATGATAATGAATTAGAAATTATTATGTTCTCAAATTATATGAGTACTACAATTCAATTAACCTGATTCATGAAACATAATATATGAAGATTTATAATGTATACTATTGGTTATTGTTGGGATATATATATTTCACATGATGATAAAGTGAACCACACTACCAAAGAATAGCAACAAGTAAAGGTGAAAGTCCATGATTTTAAATGATTAAAATGATTAATAATAAAAAATGGGATCAAATCCTGAATTTCAATGCTTTTAATTGACTATAAAAACTAACTATCATGTTTAAAATAAAATAATGATGGATGTAATACATGAACCATAAAGTTGAAATTGTTTTTAAATATAAATAAAGTACATTCTATGACTCTCAATGTCATATGGTGATACTAAAGGTAGTTTAATATGAAACCATAGTGTAACATAGTGATGACAATTATAGTTATATTATTTTTATAACATCAAGTCTTCAAATTTATCTTATTTCATGTAATTATTCAAATATTTTGATTGGTGTTAAGATATTGTTAACTTCTCATCAATACAATATTGGTGGAGATCTATCTAATGATGATCTATGAGGCAGATTTGAAGAAGAAGAGTATGGAGGTTGAGAGGTAGTTACATGATTCAATTTCAATTTATAAATTTTATGATATAAAAGAGATGAAAATTATGTAGATGTAATATAATAATTAAGAGAATATAATGATGTGTAATGGTGTATTAGAAGATCGAAAAAGTTGTAGTAAAACATGGGATTTATTGAGGATCCAAATTAATGATGATGGTATTTAATATAATTGAGGATATGTTGAAGACAATATTTTATCTAATCTGATTTATACAGTCATATTACTATCATAATTAATGATAAATACTTTAAAGATAATATATTTAATAGATTTATTCATCATAGAGAATATAATTTATTGAAATTTGACTGTTGAATAAATATCCAAGACCCAACACTTATAACATGGATTTTATTATATCATTCAATTGATTTGAGAGAATAACACATGGAATAAATTTGATGTGGTATTAGGATATATGTTATTGAATAAAAATAATTATATTGAATTGACTATTTTTAAATAAACTGAAAAGAGACCAACAAAATTTGATATTTTTTATCTTCTAGAGGGCTTCTCAAGGGTAGATAAGGTATTGACCATTGGGAGGTAGTGAACTAATTCCAAAATCATTTAATAGGTAGTGATAATTTTATTGGAGTGAGTTCAACTGATCTTGTATATGTAGGGAGACAAGCTGAGGAGTCACTTCACAAAAACATTGTAACCGGCAAAACATTCAGTAATATTAGATTTTTGGTACTCATACCCAATGTTTATTGTACGACCATTGGTTATAGCTTAGAATATGTCAAATAACTTAAACACATGTGTCCCTATATATTGTAATTTAAAATGATTTTCATGATAATAAATTTTTATAAATTCAGTAATTAAAATTTAAATAGATGTTTCATAGTTATACATTTAATAAAGTAATATGTTTTCAAAGAAATGGTAATTTTAACCAAGAAAATGTTTATATTGCGAAAAAATCAGGATCGAGCCACCCTCTTATGGTGTATCAGGTTAGATACTGTGGTATCAGATCCAATAAGTTATTCTATGGAATCATCTAGACATTGTTTTAATGAATTAGAGATTATGAAATACATCTCTCTAATAGTGAAAATTATAATATTTGATGGAAATCATTATTACAATTAAAATTCATTAGTTAATATTATTTAGTACATGTTTGAAATAATCATAATGTGTTTTTAATATGAATTTTTTATGAAAATAGAATATAATGATATATGATATAGTTGATAGAATGTTTTTGATTGATGCTTTTGCAATTTAGAAAATAATAGAATCCATGAATGAAATTGTTTTCCAAAATATAACTCACTATATGTTTTATAATTTTATTTTTAAGATGTTGTACGAGTACTGTGGTAATGGATATTTTTAGGAAGAATAATTTTAGATTTTATTCAAGATTGAATAATATAATATAGTAGAAAATATGGATATTAATTATTTTGAAAATAAATTATATATGATTAAAAGTAATATTGAGATGAAAAATATGAAAGAAACTACTAAATTGTATAGTCCCAATGTGCTGAATAAAATTGATTCCTTGTGTATATGTAAATATTATTGTTGAATATATTTTTCTTATAATGTTTAAATTATGGATTTTACATTATCTAAGTTTATGGCCAAAAATGGTATAATAATGTTAACCAAATCATGTAACAACCATATTGATATAAAAAAAATTAATTTCTTTTTAATATTAATTTCTATTACTTTATATAGTTATTTTCATCATAAGAATATTATGAATTTTTTTACACAAATGAAGAAATTGACAAATCTATCAAAATTAGGTTCCCATGCAATACATAATCATTAAAAAATATTATTCATATTTTAAATAATATTAATTTCATAAAATTTACATAATTTATTAATTAAAAATTTCAAAATTACGATAATATGATTTTTATTAATTTTATGTAAAAAATTGTTTTTTAATGTATAGTTATAATAATAAATTTTTATTGAATATTTTATTTTGGTTTCAATAATTTAAAAAAAATAAAAAATATATTGGTTTAAAAAATATAAATAGATAATTAGTATTAAAAAATCAATTTTTTTAAATCAATATTATACTTTAATTCGGAATAAAAACATTTCATACATAACAAGTCATTTTTTGAGTGACTTGTTTTCCTATCATTTTATGAGAATAAATGTAAATTACATTCAACCTATTCTATACATTTAATTGATAAAATTTATTTCCAAATTTGGAATTAGAATAATTATTATTACTCAGTAATTGCATATTAATTTTTGGTGATAAATAATATTAGATATTTTAAAATTTTGTGAACATGGTTATAGATAAAATAGATTCAAAGATAGTTAATCAAAAGAGATAAATTATTAAATGACATTTAAAATTATCTAAATATTGTTTTGTGACCATATTTGAAACCTATATAATACCATATTTGGATTTATTCCATTTTGGATCCATATTTTGTTTTTAATACATTAATATATATTAATATTTTTAAGAATTTGAAGATTTTTTTTGACCACACTCATAAAATTACACAACCACTATTCTTTTCTCCATATATCAATTGCATGTGGGACTAGTCTATTCCTACCCAAACCTATTTTATGTCCCTCCGCATATCGAAGTGTAATTGTTTTGATCATAAAAAAACCTAGGAAGGCTTTATCTATAAACCTAAAGAGGTTGTCTGAGAATGAGGTATAATTCATAACATGGCATTTTCATTTTATTTGTTTTTATATCTCATTAAACTATTCTTGAACAATTATTTAATAAAAATAGTTGACTTTTCCATACACATATGTATTTTTATGTTAATAACATAACATATAACTGTCTCTTTCTTCCATAAAATGTGATATGAAACCATTATTCATGTTTACAATGGACAATCATCTTGGCACTGGATATAATTTATTTTCTATCACCATATATTTTTCATAAATCTATTGAATTATATAATATATATATGAAATATATTATATATATTTCATTTAATAAATATAATATATAATAGTGTTTCTTACAATTTAATCTATTGAAATTTGATAGATTCAATTTTTTATATTTTTGGATTACATATTACAAGAAACAATGTGACTATTTTCTTAATGACCACATAATATGGATGCAATAAAAATGTGTATTTAAATAAAAAATATCACACTTATGATATAATCATAATTATGGAATGTAAAAATTAAAATTATTTTATTTTTTAAAGATCTTTGAAAAATGAATATGTTAATCATGAGTATATACGAATTACCATCTCCATTATTATAACATAGTTATTTTTTCATGACTATCATTCTAGGATGGTTTTAAAATTTTAATTGATTTATAAAAATTATAATTATTTTATAATTATTATTCAATACGTAATTTAATAATTACCACTTTTAGCATAGTCAACCTACCAATGTCATTTTGGACATTTAAGTTTAATATCATCAAAACATATTATATGAATTTAAATAAATATGAAATTGTATATAACAATGTAATAAATTAAATAAAAACAATAAATAAACCTTAAAAGGTTCTTAATAAAGTCAATAATTATCATATGTTTGTTATTTAGGAAATCAATGATAATACATGATTATTTAGAATTGAGAGAAGGGACATTTTACATTAAAAACCTCAATTAAATGTTTAATCATTTGATTTATATATTTTTATTTTCTGTGAACATATTATTAAGAATATATTATTAAAGTATTTATATGGAATTGAGTTGATTTTTTTCATTTTATGTCAATTATTAATTTCATTCAAAATTTTCAGTAGAAATGTTATTACATATTTTATATAGAATCATTTGAAAAAAATTTAATATGAATTTTATATTTTAACACATATTTCATAAATGTTTTTCCCTAATACCGTAACAATTATTTTTTTTATTCCTTTTTAAGATTTTACTTTTATCAAATAAATCCCCAAATTCCTTATTTTCATTGTATTTTCAGATTTTATAAATGTAATGGATAATTTAATATATACAAATTTTTTATTATTATTGATGGAATGAAGGTTTTTTATTTATATGATTATGGAAATTAAATTATCCATGTGATATTGTTATGTTATTATTATATAGAATATTTTATGATAATTTTGTATCCCAGTATATATCATGATGATGGGTGAGCCCAACATTGATCAAAAAGATGGGTGAGCCTGATATGTCTCTCTAATGTATTGGGTAATGTGTTCGAGGAAACCAATTATATTTTTAATAAGATATTATTATAATTATCAAGTTATGTTATAATATTAGAATGATTGATTTTCAAATTATCATAAAAATTTATTTATTTATATACCTATTTTTTCTATGATTTTTATTAGTATGGTTTGAAATATTTGATTTCACAAGGAATGATAATGATAAAAGGTTTAAAAATATATTTATGATACATTAAAATAGTGAAATGTATAACTTATTATGAGTTTTTTATGATTGTAATGATACCATTATGAGTTTTACATTTTTCTATTAATATTTCATATAATTTTTATTAAATATTTGAGAATAGAATTAGATTTCATGGGTATGAAGATATTTAATTTCATGACATTATATATTTTTAAAAAGTAAAATTTATATATTGAGTATTGATAGGTTAGTTATTCTCAAAATTTATTTATATTTGTCCCTAAATGAGTTTTTTCGCTCATCCCATATTTTTAAATGTTTCTAAATGGGGTTTATGTAATAGTGTGTACATGTTTGATGTTAAGATGAGAATTTTTCATATATTTATTGAAAATTATTACTTTTAAATATTAAAATGTTAATTTTGTGAAAAAAAATTTTCTAAGTGGAAGTGTCCAAAATGTAATAAAATTGTAACTATACCAGATTGATGAATTTTTTTTCTAAAAATCTAAATATAAAATATATTATAAAATTAAATAAAAAATTATTGTCAAAAGATAAAATTTACATAATTTTTATGGCTGATTAATAATCATTATTATTATACGAAATGTTTCGATAATTTTTTAAGTTTCGTTAATGATGTTAAATACCATTAATAAATAATAATTTATTGTTATCATGATATAGACTTTGATGATGACAAAAAAAAAATCATTAAATCTGAGTCTGTTTAAAATGGATTTATGTAAAGGAAATATGTCTGGTGATGTCAGAAGGAAGCATGGGTATAATATCATTAAAAATCAGAAACATAGAAGTGTTTAAATAGAAATTGAGTTGTTTTTTAAAGTGGATGTTTTTTATATAGTATATATATTATGGTGGTATCCATGCTACAGAAAAATATTATATACTATAGAGGATCATGTTTATAGTAGATTTTTTTATGATAAAACAGCCTCTATCATTCAGTGGATCTTCTGGATTAGTGGTAGTAGTGGGAATGTTTAAATTGTTAGAAATAATAATAAATGTCATGGGTTGTTTATACAATAAAATGATAACTTATACACTTTATTATTTTGTAGGCCAATCCGATAAATAGTGGTAAATGGTTATAAATATTAGATGAAGGGAGGATTTTTTTCCCATGTAATGGGATACATTTAATAATAATTTTCATGATATGTATTTTTTTAATGTTGTTTGACTTCAAATAGAAATCTCATTCATTATATTGAGGTAGAAGGAGGAATAATCTAAGCCATATATCTAGAAAAATTCACATGACTGGAAAGGTATGCATCAAATAATACCCATGATCTTAATAGAAAACAAAATTTAATTTAACCAATAATAATTACAATATACTAAAACTATTTGTACACTCAAAAAAATAACATTTATTAGAAACATGTTTGATATGATAGGAATTTAGAAATTTCGTTTTTAAATGATCATGTCTTCCTGGATAATGTAAACATAGGGTGTTTGTGGTACAAAAATTAGATGAATCCATTAATAAAATATGAATAAAAGAGAATAATGTTTTATGTTTTTTAAAGGTGTGTAATAAAGAACCATGGGGAATTTCTTAAGAAATTTGTGACGTTATTCTGATGGGTTATGTTTTTGAATATGCATCATGATAGAAAATAAAGTTATCTTTATAGTGGTAAAAACTCTTTTTATTAACATTAGGTAATGTGTTTTAAATGTAATGATATGAGCATTTGTGTGGATGTTTGTCCAATTAAAAGGAAAATCACTGGATGTAAAAAACCATAAGAAAATGGTATGTCAAAATTTCGTACAACTACTTCAGAATATGTTGGCCTATCAAATAATGTGATAACATGTATATTACATGTTTTTTAAATCGATATAAATTTGGGTTTGATTCATAGTTTAAAAATTTATTGATATCTATTAAATGTTCACATAAATTTTAAATTTCACCTCATGAAATTAATTTGTTACTTTAAAAAAATACATGGGGTAGTATAAAAACAATAAGAATTGAAAATTATTATCATGTTATCATTTTTAGAAGGGTTTTCCCAAAAAATTAATTTTTTTTCAAAATTATATATTTTGATATAATTGTGGGGACAAATTTATATTCACATTATAATGCATTTTGGATTTCAAAAAATTAATTTATTTTCCTAAACGAGTATCCCGTTGAGTAAAAAATCAATTAATACTACCAAAAGTATATCGAGAAGTTAAGAAAATATTAATATATTAATGTTAATGTTTATATTATATAATTGTTCAAAATGAATTAATTACTTATATTAATGATGTTTTTGATATGAAATATTATCTTGATGAGTTTTTTGATGTGATTCCTATTATTATAAAAAATCAAGAGCAGAAAATTACTATTACTTAATACATGATTCTAGGCCAATTTTCAAACCCCTGTATCGAATAACTCTTATATAACATATAGATTTGAAGAATCAGTTTCTTGAGTTACATGACAATGTTTCCATTCATCCTATAGATTATCCATGGGGTACCCATATATTTTTTCAAATAATAAAACTTCTAGATGGCGTTTCATTTATTATTTATAATTGAATAACAACACTATTATGAATAAATATTTTTCCATCATATTTATGACTTTTTAATCAACAGTAGCATGATCATTATTTTTTTATTTTTGATCTCATGTTTGGGTACCATAAAATATTGGTTATGGATGATTAAATCCTTAATTGATCATTATTTATGAGGCATGGGAATTATGATTGTGAGGTTAATCCCGTTGGGGTGAAAAATGTGTTAGATGTATTCATGGATATTATAATTAGAGTTTTCTATGAATATTAGGATATATTTTTTATTATGTTTATTGGTGACCTTTTGGATTATTCAAAATTTTTTATCGATAATGAAAATTTGAAAATCATTTATCGAATATTTATATATATGAAATGATGTTATATAGAAAATTTTAAAAAAATTATTTTTGGTAAAATTTTATTTCATTCCTCTGATATATCATACGTATAAATTGAATAATAATTTATTATAATTACACTAAAGTAAATGGTGAATGGACAATTCATTCCAATGTTATTATGATTTTTAGTTTTATTTTACTAGGATGATATTATAGATGTTTTGATGATGAAATTTAATGGTTATCCTTAAAAATAACATAAAAACATTAAACTAATTTATATACATCAATATAATGGAACATATGAATATTTTATAGAATTTATATGAATATTTTTATTTCAATAGTCATGGAAAATCCATCCAATAAATGGGTAATTTTTTCTATATAATTATACTACATTTAACGTAATGGGTTTTATTTTAATGAATAATGATTTTGTAATGGTTTATTCATTACCACAATTAAAACCTAATGATATGAATTCTCCTACACGTGAAAATGAAATGGATGCTCTGATGTTTTATTTAAAATATTGTAGACATCATTATTTGTTATAATGTTTGTAACATTTATTGATCAAAAAAATAAATTATACATTCACTTATAAAGTATTGAAAATGGGACAATTTTGATCGATGTAATTGATAAAATATTTTTTCTATCAAATTCATTAACATCTAATAATGGAAATTAGTGTAATAAATGATTTTTTTGAATATATAATGGTATATTAATTATGAAAAATCTATGACATGGTCTGTTTTTTAGCGATTTGATCAATGTTGACATAGAAACTATTAATTTAGGAACCCCCTCTGTTTTTAGGAGTTATTACAATCATAACTTCTAATAAGATTATGTTGACTCATAATTAAGAATATAATTTATGAGAGAAATCATAATTTGATAACAATTGAATGTTCGATGAATTTAATATTGAATAATTATATACTTTAAGATTAAAAAAAGATTATGTGTTTCATGTAACTCTTAGTTAATAAAGTAATTGTTGAGCGAATCTCCCAAATATCCCATTTTGATTCATCATTATTGAAAAGAAATGTAGAGATACTTTTGAGAAATTTTCATTTAGGATGGAATGTTGAAATACATTATTAATTTTACTATGAAATATATGACTTGTCAATAGGATAAATCCAAATAACAATTATAAAAGGGTTGATTCTAAAATTTCTATTCAAAAATGGTAATAATAAATTCTATTCGGTGATATCATGGATGAATTAAAAAATATATTTTAAGGATATATTTTTTTTATTTTGTTATTGATTAACTAAAAGGTCTCATATTTTTCACATTTTAGATAATATTTTTTGAGAATAAAATTATCAGAATTATGTTAATGAGATAATGAGATTACATGGAGTCCCTTAATTTATTGTACCTGATCATTATCCTAGACACCCATCGATTTTATATAATGGATGTCATTACATCATTTTATACATAATCTGATGGATTATCAAAGATAATGATTCTTTATTTAGAATATATTCTTTGATCTTTTTAAAAACGTTATCGAGAATGTATAAACCAATATTTAATTTTTTGTGTTTTCTATTAATAAATATTTTAATTTTCATATTTAGATGGAACTATTTGTGGAATTACATATAATGAACGGTAAAGCTCAATCTAGTTGGAATTTAGTAAGGAAATCAATGTTATTAGTACTAGAATTCGTAAAATAAATGGTTAATAGGGTTATGATTATTGACCAACATAAGGGGACCTCTTGAAAAAAAGTATTGCTTAAAACCAGATAAATGATATTTCATTCATAGTAGACAACCGATTTTATCTTAAATTTTCTCCATTGTATGTTTTTATTAGTTATTGTAAAAAATGGATTTATTGTGCTATGATTCAATGGACCATATAAAATAGAAGGGAACATTAGATTAGTTTCATACTATGTAGCCTTTTTTATATTTATTTAATGTACATGTATTATTTCATGATTGATTATTAAAGAAATATGTCTCATATGCATCTCATATTTGGAGCCCGAAATTTGTTTATTTATAGTAAATACATTATTATAAAGAATAACTAGTACATATTGTAGATAATAATAATTATATTTTATGGATTAATTTGAACTAACAGTTTAATGTTTTGTAGAACAAATAATATGACAGACGAAGAAATAAGGGAAACTAAAAATGATTTGATGAAAAACTATCTACACTTGGTTATTAAATTAACAAAATTATAAGGAAAAATTTTTTGAATGGTTTTAAGAATGTGAGAACATAGGTATACTTAAATTAATCATATTTGTTTATTTTTAAAAAACATCAGATATATTTTATTGAGTTATATCGATTAAAATGATATTTTGTTTTTTTAAATAAAAAGTACAAATTAGTATTCCTAAAAAATTATGTTTTCATGTTTAAAATGATTATATTAGAAAGAAATATTTTGATGTTATTGAATTTTAATTTGAAATTAATTTTTATATTTACTTTCTCAAAATGATCATGAGAATTAATTTATAATTTTGGATAATTTTTTTACTACTCACATAAAATATTATTTGTTATTGAATACTGTAGTTTTTTAATAATTTACAAAGAATAAATCAATTTTGGATTTTTTATATAATTTATATATTTAATTTTTATGAAAAATAATCCAATAAATTTTAATGGAGTTAACATTATATGTGAATTTGGTATAAGACATTTTTATTCCTAAAAGACATTTTTAAAACCTATTTTTCATCTCACAATACGTGGATAATATTATATTAATTTTTAACAATTTTATGAATTTAATTGGATAAAATTAATTAAATATGTGGAATAATATAATTATTATTACTTAATATGGAAAACATGATTTTTTTACTAAATAATTAAAAAAATAGAAAAACCATTTTCCATTACTATGTTTAAAACAAATTTACTAGGGGTTATACTAAATTATAAGGGATATAGAAACCAATAACATTTATTAATACTATTTATAACGAAATATTTTGACCTTATATCATTTGAAATTAAAAAATTATCTATTTTTGATCCATTCATATTGATTAATAAATTAATATATACTAATATCTTTTATTAATTGCATATGTATCCTCTCCCCAACATAAAAATTGGAACCCCCTATCATATTCCATAAACAACTATGGAAATAATCAGTATACCTAATACCTACAAAATTACCTTCCTTAAAACAATTTTTCCTAGATTCCACATATTCATTATTAAACTATACTAGTTATTATTTATTTATACACCTAAAAATTATGTTCAAAGAAGAACTATAGTTCTGAATCGATGGTTTTTATTTTATTTCTTCTTGTACCTCCTTAAAATTATCTTAAACCATGAAAAACCAATAATAAAAGTATATTATATACACCTATATGTTTTTTTGTTAATTTAAAAACCTATATCAATCTCTTTATTCCATCATATGGGAATTGAAACAATTATTTGTGTGTACATCTCAATACATCCACAAGAATCGATGCATTTTTTCCATCATCGACACTCACGATGGGTTATAATAATGGATTCAACTTATATATATATATATGTATTTTTGTGTGTGTGTTTGTCTATATTTTAATTAAACATTTATCCTTTTCTAATTGTATTATGTCATATTTTTAATACTGTTCTATTCATTGAAAATATAAAAAATCCTTCACGCATATGTTTGGATTACCATAACCATATAATGGTCTGATTTATTTTTGTGACCACTTGGTGTGAATGATATATAAATTTGCATTTCAAAATAAATATGATATTTTTGGTAAAATATAAATTCTATAAATATTAAATTATACTTTCCTTACTTCTGTCGCTCTCTTTGAAAAATGAAAATATAACTCATGCATACATATGACCAACCGTCTCCATGGTTATAACATTGTTCATTATTCATAACAATATTATTTGGATGATTTTAGATGTATAATATCAGTATAAAATGAAAATTATATAATGATTATTATTATTTATATAATATAATTATATCCTCTGAAACCATAATTAACCAACCAATGATATTTTGGACATATAATTTGAATATAATCAAAATATTTCATGTGAAAATTATTTATTAAGTAATTATATAATAATGAAAATAGATTAATTAATAAAATAATAAAATGAAAAAGTTTCTCAATATAATTAATAAATAACAAAATTTTATTATTTATAACTTTAAAGAACATACGTGAAGATTAGCTCTCGATGTAAGGGGAACATTATCTTAGAAATAATTTCATAAATGTTTTAATGATTTATTTTATAAGTATATTTTATTAATTTAAATATTCCTAAAAATATTTTTTATTCATATTTATATTTACATATTCTATTAAATTTTAATCTCTCAAAAATTTAATAATTCATATATTAATATATTTTATATTGAATGTTTTGACATAATGTATATTACATCATTATATTTTATAACAGGGATAACCATTGTTTGATGTTTTGATTCCATTAGAAAATATTGTTTTATGTTTAAAGAAAACCCCTCCTTACCTTTTCTTTTAGTATTTTTAATTTTTTTTTAATATGGAATGGTTATCCTTACATCAAAAAATGTTTTTTTCTGTGGCTGTATGGTTTTTTTGAGTATGGTTATGGAAATGAAATCTTTCATGTGTTATGATTATTCTATGGATTGTGGGGAATGTTTATGATTGCGATTGAGAACAATATATCTCATGATGAAGGGTGATATTGAGGTAGATAATGATGACTTTTTATCCTAATATATCTCAATGTTGTATTGGGTAAAGAGATAGACTCAACATGATAGGATTATCCTAAGATATTATAAAACCTTTTTTGGTAGGTTATTATATTTGTAATAATTATTCTATGACTTTTATGGAAGTGATGTTCCTAGTTACCTATATGATGTATCTATGATTTATATAGGTTTTATAGGAATTTTATTATTCCAAAATTTAAAAAAGTGAGTATATGTTTAGTGGGATGTTTTTGTCACTTCAAAATATTAAAATATAATACTCTTCTAGAGTTTTTCATTATTACAAATAAATCTATAAGAGTTTTGTTTTTTCTATTATGTTTTTTTCAAGAAATGTTTTATGAATATATTTTTCAAGAAAATTATTTCTTCAAAAAGTGAATATTTAACATTAGATCAATGATAATTATAAAAAATAATCATTTTAATAATGAGTATTAATGGAATAATGAGTTTCACCCACTCATTTTATATATACCCTACATAGCTTATTTTTCACATCCATCATTTTCAAATAAATTTACTACAGATTTTGGGATGATTAGGGATATAGATGAGGTCAAGATGAAAATTATCAATATATTTCACGAAAAAAAATTAAATCATTAATGTTTTGTACTATTTTAATAATTGATACTGAGTATAAGTGTGCACTAAGTAATATAATAAATATTTATATATCGGTGTTTCCCTATATATATAATTATATAACCATAAAAAATATTCAATAGTGCATGAAAAGAAAATTATTTTATAAATATAAAATTTATGGGTTGTTTAAGGCTGGGTCCCTACATGTCATGTGGTAAATATAGGTATTCTTTCTAAAAAAACCTGATTATATTCAATCCCGGAGAATTTAATTATAATTCATGAAGGCTAAAAGTAAAATTAACTAGACCTACATAATATATTATGATAATGATTATATTATTTCAATGAACATTGAATAAGATTCATAGGTTTCAATTACAAGTATAAACTTTTAGATATAATTTAAGATTTTTTTGGTGGGTTGATGTTAAGAATGGAAAATTAGAATCTCCAATAAGAATAAATTTCATTATTTTGATTGTGGTATGGAGATAAAATTAGTATTTTTAATAATGAAAAAAATTAACATGTGGATATTTTTTTCTTTCAATTGAAGGAAAAATATGTGAAGACTAAGATTCTTGAAGAAGGAGGAAATCACTATAGATTTAGACATGGAAAATGTTGTAAACATAAAAAGGTATATAAATATGGAATTAGGAATGTGGAAGAATATATTTCAAAAATATTTGATATTTTTTATCCATGAAACGTATATATAAAATTTAATTTCTACAAATGAATTGGACACACTATGTGTGTGCGTGTGTCTATAATCAATAATGTTTAATAATGGAGGAACAATTCCTATAACCACATCTAAACAATGAAAACATTATGTGTGTTGTGATTTCATTGTTAGATTTAATATTTATCCTAAAAATAACCATATGGAAGGGTATAATAACAATAAAAGTTATTTAGGATCTTGGATTGTATTCCCCTTATTTTATAGTGAAAAGGATATAAGAATGAAAGAAACTAAAAAATGTTCCCATGAACATTTGATTGATGGTGTTATATGATAATGAATTTGGGAGTAAATTTTACACCCCAGGTAAATAAAGAATATTAAATTTTTATATTTATCCCTATTTGTGAATAAAATGTTAATATTAATTTAAAGGGAACAATATGCTCGATGGCTTAGCCAACATGCAACAAAAAGTTCCTTTGAATTCTTACGTTGCACTCCAATAATAAAATATTTTATGTTAACACCTAGCCGTTTTAATGATGGGAAATAACTAAAAAATGATTATATATTTTTGTCAAATATTTTTAATTTTTACAATAAATTTTAGAGGATTAAAAATGCTAATGAATCCAATTTTAAGCGTAAACATTCTAATATTTTTTAAAGGTCGATTAACCTCCTTTTGATGGCGAACCTCTTTTAAATCCACATTTTGACAATTATATGTGTTATATTTGACAAAATAAAATTTTTCTTTAGGATCGGGACATCAAAATTTACTTTGTGTAAATTTTTGGGCTTTTTCCGATAGAGTTCATTTTTTTATGAATAGTGAAAAATGTTCTATTTTAATTCAAAACCCCTTTTTAATATAATTTATTTATAAGATTAGATTATGTTTTGAATTGGTTTTAAAGTTAAATTAGAATATATTTTTACCATTTAATCAAATAGTGGTCATGGGAATTAATTTTTCTTTGAAATTGAACTTAAACAAGTGTCAATCTTTTAATAGATATTATTTCTTAAAAACACGCTATTTGTTTTGATAGCGGGATTTAATTATTAAATTAATTAATGAAACTTATATGATTTGAATTTTGTAAAATAGAAATCATTTTTTCATTCGGAATATCAAATATAGCTTAGGGTGAATTTTTGGTATTTTTCTGAAAAACATCAATTTTTTGATGAATAGTGAAACCACTAAGTGGTAGTTTAAAAACGGATTTTTCGTTTAAATAAAACTTTTCCACTTCTATGATTTGAATTTCAAAAATCCTACATACATGGTTGTCATTACGATGTAAAATGCGGTTCAATGGGATTAATTTTCTTTGGTGAATAGTAACTTTTAACTTTTTAATCGCGATTAGAAGAAATTAGTGTAATTTAAGGTAAAAATAATGTTTTAATAATATTAAATGACCTTTCCATATGTACTACCCTAATTTTATTAGTCATGGCCGACCAAGAAAATCAATGGGTCAACTTGGAGACCCCATGGAGCCACTTTTGTTGGAAAATGACATTAATACCTTTTTATTTAAAGTTAAAATTAAAATGTCACAAACATGTGTTGTTTTTCTAAACCAATTTTTAGATCGGGTTATACAAGTCATATTTTTTACTATAAATATTCATTATAAATATAAAAAGATTTCCTACATCATGATAGTTTTTTTATAATTTTTATATGTTAAATATATTAATTCATTTATGACACCGTGATGATGCAGTGATTGCCTCATAAATGAACAATTAAAATAAAATGAGAAGATAAGGTGAAATATAAGTCTTATACTTGTAACAAACCTATTTAATATGTGTATTTAGAAAAATTATCACATTATCCTCTAAATATATCCTTTTAGGACCTTTTAAATCCGAAAATCATTTTATAATAATGTAATATTTTATAAAATTCCAAGAGTGCCCCTCCTCTCCTCTTATAAAAGGCCCGCACCTCTACCACCTTACACACACCTCTCAAGCCTTTTTCTCGGCCAAACCCTGCTCATTTCATCTCTCCAAATCCCTATCTTCATCATTGAATCCTCACATTAGTCATAATCCTTTCCAAGGATGCCTTTGATCTCAAATCAAAGAGAGTTACCTGATTTAAAGGTAATATCTTCCCTTGTATTCTTTTGTTTTATTTTTCTTCTCCAACCCTCTAAAATCATTTTATTCCTTTATTTTTTAAAAACGCCAGTATCTTCAATATACTAGAATGTTTTTATGTAAAGGATTCGAGCTACACTTACACACACGTTCTTATAATGGTTAATGAACATATTGTTTCTATGGATGGTGAATTTCTGCCTCACGAAACGATGATTGTTCAATCTTCTCTTAACATCTTTCATGGTGTCCATTATGATGTCACTATATTTTATATATTATATATATGGTATTTAGGTTTTCTATATGCTTCTGAATTTTATATTTTAAACATTCCTTTATGCTTTCCTTGTTGTCCAAATGGGATAATTTCATTCGAGGAAGTGTGGACTACCGCCCCCTCAAGTGATGTGACTCGTTCATGCAATACATGGAATGTATAAAAATGAAATTAATGAACATATGTGACCTATATAACATTTATATTATAATGGAATTATAATATATATATATATCTATTATTTTTAATTCCATTAATATGACAAAGAAATGAAAGTAGCGTTTATGCGTACGTACGGCGTACCGTCTCCATGAACGGTGCATTTCATTTATTTTTTATCTCCAAATGTTATGGAGTAGTATAAAATGAATATGTACTGGATATATATTATATTTAAATCATTAATACTATTATGTAGATTATTTACTTATAACTACATGGAAAATTATTTTTAAACAAGTTCATTTTTGACTCATGTACCAAACATCGACAAAAACGTCTGATATGAACTCACATTATTAAACAGTTATTATAAAATTATAATATGTGGTATTAACTGAATAATAATATTTAAAATAGGTCCTTATGAAATTATAAATTTACCAAAGATTATTATTCATGAATATAAAAAAAAACAGGACAAGTCAGACTTGAGGTAAGGGATCCTACTCCTCTCTTTCTTTTTATGTAAACTCTTTTACGTCATTCCTTTTAAGATCATCTTTCTTAATATTGGGATGATATTTTATATTAATATTACTGTAAATTTTATGTTAATATGATGAGAGACCCTATTTTCTCTCATCAATCCATTTTGGATGTTTTGAGTGGCGCCGTTAGGGTGCCGAATTTTCGTAAGAGATCCAACCTCCCTCTTTTTTCAAGTACTCTCTTTTATGTCATTTATTTTAAGCTCATATTTCTTATGTTCGGGGATGTTATTTTATATTTCCTTTACTGTAAATTTTATTTTAATATTATGGGATTCCATATTTGATATCATCAATCCATTTTTGATGTTTTATGTGGCACTGTTAGGCTACCGAATTTTCATAAGGGGAATTTCATCTCACTTTTTATTCTCGTGGGATTCATGATACATTGGACACTATTTCCTTTTGTTTGGTATATGTGCCACCCATTATTTTACTATTTGTATAATATAATCTCATTTATGGGTAGTTACATCTTCATTGTATGACCCTTCATTCATGGTGTGTAGGTTTCGAAAGTTATCCAATTCGGTAAAGGAACCTTTCACCCTCCCCATTTTAAATGACTTCTTTTTTAGGTCTTTTAATCTTATTATGTTGGGATATGTTCTTCTATATCCTTATTTAAGTAAATCATATGTCCAAGTTATGAGATAACATTTTCTCTCTCATCAACTCATTTTCTTGAATTTTAATGTGACACTGTTAGGCTGTCGGATTTCTGTAAGGGAACTTCTTGACCCAATTTCAATTATTTGGGTTAAACCTATACTTATTGATTTTATTATGCCAATATTATGTGTGGAATATCTATGTTTTAATTTCAACAAACCTTTGTGTAGATATACTATTTCTACACATAATAATCTCATTGATTAATTCTTACGAACTTGTATGGGAAATCATAACTCAATATCATTTCATTGAGTTAAATATCTACGTCATTGGTTTCGTTATTCCAAGATTATGTGTGAATGACCTATGATTGTTTCACACATAATATCCATTTGTATTGGGTGTACTTATATTTCTCACACATAATTATGTGATAGATTTATCCTTAATTTAAGGATACCATCTTTATAATGGATTTCATCTCAATTTACATTTCCATTGATAAATCATTGTTTTTATGCACCAATTCACTCTTATATGGTGTGTATACTGCCCTTTGACATATTATATCATGAATACCTTTATTCTCATGATATTATAATGTTCGTATTAAATGTTAATCCGCAATTATTTGTATTCAAGAGTCTCTCATTTTGTTAAAAACTCATTAACAAAAATATCGTTTTAAATGTTTTAAAGATTCATTATTCTAAATATTTATCTTTAATGTCCATGTTTTCAAAAAGGTTTTCAGTACTTATTTATGTGGACATTAATGTTTTAAAATTATAATTCCATTAAATGCTTCAAAGTGGTATGGGACACTATGATTCAAAAATATCTTTTAAATGGTATTTTGAAAATGGATTGATTAATTCAATAACATGGAATTACTTATTGTGATTGAAAATGAAATATTGTTATTGAAATGTTTAAATTTTCAATATTTTATTTGTAATTATGGTACTTGGACATTTGATGGGTTGTTACGTGATACACCATATGACGGGTGGTGTCGTGAATACCAGGATGGGTGGTTACGTTATAACCTCCAATGCATTGGGTATGGAAGTCGGCTATATGACCATTCTATTAACTATGTGTGGAAGTCGACCGTATGGTTATTCCATTTAAGTATGTTTATGTCCCAAGTTACCTTTATATGTTATGTGATATTTATATGGGATTTATCGTAATCTTTTGGTTACAAAAGGATATGTAATGGTCTTTTATTCAGTGAAGAGTTTTTACTAATCCATAAAGGTTAATAGTATTACTTTGGTAAACTATTCATGGTTTACTTGTTGTTTTGAAGAACTAACAGTTTTCCTTCTTTGTGTATCCATTTCTGGGTTTTTTTATGCTCATCCTATGTTTTTGAAATGTTTTCCACATGACTTAAATATGAATAGGGTCAAGGATGGGATCGAGAAAATACATTCTTTCTAAAACCTGGAACAAGACATGTTTCTTTTTAATTGTTTTTTTTTTATTTTATGGAAACATAGTATAAGTTTCTACTATGTAATCTTTTTATATTTAATAGATATGACATAATTCACTAAAACTCTAAACCTGAAAATATCCTTAATGTGAATTATTCATTTAATTCAATATTAAGTAAGGTTTAAGGTCGGGGACTTACAGTTCGTATCAGAGGTCGGTTTAGATAACTTTAGAGGTTAGGCTATTCTCTAAGCATGAGGGACATTACCATAATTGTTAGGATTTCGGAATGAGTCCTAGTTTTAGATAAATTGAATGAGAAAGTTTATCTTAGTTTTTATCTTCCTCATTAGTACTTGATGGTTTTGTTGATATACTCACAGTGACTTTTTGGTTTTAGTAAATTGCTGGATCTAGCAGACACCAAAGTAATAATGGATGTGAAGGAAACTGTGATATTTTTCTGAGCGATAAACTGAATGATATGGGAGCTGCAATAAAAACTCTACTGTTTTTCCTCAACCAACTATCTAGAGTAATGATTGACTACCTAAACCTTGGTGATTCTTATAAGGCATCATATATGCGAGAAACAAATCCCTACGGAACTACAGGTAATAATCATAAAGGTAAGTGTGTTCAAAAACCCATGTGTCAAAGATGTGGAAAGAAACACCTAGGAAAATGTTTCAAAGGGACAGAAATATGGTATATATGTGGAAATGAAGGTCATAAAGCAATAACCTACCTTGGAAAAAGGAAGCATCTAGTTAACTCGTGGAAAGGGAAAGAAGTTCTTTCTAAGGGATTAATTGAATGTTTTAAATGTGGTGTGAATGGTCATTATGCAAACACATATCCTATGAAGATGTTTCAGGAATGAGATCGCCAATATCGTACAAATATTCATTTACCAATACCGAATTCCATTCTAACTGAGGATGAAGAAACTGACAATGACCAATCAAAGGTATGGATTATTTCTTAACATTTGTTTTCCTATTTTGGAATCATAGGATATGATTGATTATTTTGTTTATAGGAAATACTTATTTCAGAAGAAGTTTGAAATGAATGGTTAATGGATCATGAAGAATGTTGAATGAGTGAGAAGTCAACATATAGGGTCTTCAAGAGTTATGGTGAAATTATAAAGAGCATTAAGTCTCTTTTTATGATGGGGTTATATTAGAAGACTTTTTATAGTATGTGTAACCCTGATGCTTGATATATGAAAATTTTATTTGATGAATAGTTATCTGTTCTTTTGTGTACATAGTTATAAATACCCATTTGGGTTTATATGATCCTTACTGTTGAGGTAATTATGGGATACTATATGTTATGATGGAAAGTGAAGGGAATGAGATAAAATTGAGGTTAAATTATGTTATGTTTATTTTTGAGAATTTTATCTTTTTTTGGGGAATTATTTGAGAAATATATAGTTTGGAAAAAAGGACAACACGCAGACCATGTGAAAACCTGTCGCATCAGACAAAGCTGGGGGAATCGAACCCACACCCAAAGTGCGACTTGTATTTATCACCTACCACTGGACTACGTGAATTACCTGGTTAGTTTGACTAATTATTTTTAGTTAGATGATTTTATGAATTAAGATTAAGTTGATTTTGGGTTATCTATGGAAATTATTAACCTACCTTGGAGGATATTTGATTAGGTTAATTACTTTTCCATACGAGACTTTAAAAGAAACTGATGTTGTATGGAGATAAATGATACGATTTAACTTGGAAGACTATGTGATTAAATCCTTCTAATATTTGGGTTTCAATCTTAGTTTGGTTTACTTGTGGTCTTGGTTGAACATTGGGTTTTGTTGGAAAAATTTTGGAGATTAAGAATAGATTATCATTTTTATATTGGTGTATCCTTTTCTGGATTATCTGATCTTGTACTAAACTTTTTTGTTTTGGTTATGGTTAAATTATAAAAACATGGGAAGTATATAGTTCTCTTTTTTGGATTAGGTGATTCTCTATAATTTGATTATAGTACTCTTAATGTGTACAGTCTTCCTAAATACTCATCATTTGGGGAAAGTATGAGTTTTTGTAAGAAATATAGTGAAAGTTGAAAGTCAACATGACAAGTAAGTATGTTTCCCTATGATCAAAAATAAATTCCTCAATGAAATGTAACTTAAAACAAAAATTTTGTCTATTAATTTTTCCAACTGGGGAATCAAATACCGTTTAACCCATCACAAGTTTGTCATTTTCTTATGGTTAACTTTCTCCTAGACATGTTTACTATCTCTCTCCCTCCGAACATGACCCTTTGATTTTTCTTCAATATCCATGTTTTCATACATGGAATCCTAGTATGGGTTAACTTGAGTGACCTCTGTACTTCTCTTTCTTTCTTTTAAAGTGATTGTTTTACCAACTCTTGTTCCGATGTGGGACATTCAATGATGTATCTGTGCCCAATTTTAAAATTGCGAGGATGCAATTCCCAAAAGGGGGGAAGGATGTAACACCCCAGGTAAATAAAGAATATGAAATTTTTATATTTATCCCTATTTTTGAATAAAGTGTTAATATTAATTTAAAGGGAATGCTATGCTCGATGGCTTACCCAACACGCAACAACAAGTTCCTTTGAAATCTTACGTTGAAGTCCAATAATAAAATAATTTTATGTTAAAACCTAGCTATTTTAATGATGGTAACTAACTACAAAATTATTATATATGTTTTTCAAATATTTTTAATTTTTACAAGAAATTTTAGAGATTTAAAAATGCGAATGAATCCAATTTTAAGCGTAAACATTCTAATATTCTTTAAAAGGTCGATTAACTGCCTTTTGATGGTGAACCTCTTTTAAATCAACTTTTTGACAATTTTATGTGTTATATTTGACCAAATAAAATTCTTCTTTAGGATTGGGACATCAAAATTTACTTTTTGTATATTTTTTGTATTTTTCCGAAAAAGTTCATTTTTAATGAATAGTGAAAAATGTTGTATTTAAATTCAAAACCTCCTTTTAATCTAATTTATTTATATGATTAGATTATATTTTGAATTGTTTTTAATGTGAAATTAGAATATATTTTTACCATTTAATCCAATAGTGGTCATTGTAATTAATTTCTCTTTGAAATTCTACTTAAACTAGTGTCAATATTTTAATAGATATTATTTCTTAAAAAACACGCTATTTGTTTTGACAGCGGGATTTAATTATTAAATTAATTAATGAAACTTATATGATTTGAATTTTATAAAATAGATATATTTTTTTAATTCGAATATCAAATATATCTTAGGGTAATTTTTGGTATTTTTCTGAAAAACTTCAATTTTTGATGAATAGTGAAACCACTAAGTGGTAGTTTAAAAACTGATTTTTTGTTTAAATGAAACTTTACCAATTCTATGATTTGAATTTCAAAAATCCAACATACATGGTTTTCATTAGTATGTAAAATGTGGTTTAATGGGATTAAAATAATTGTTTGGTGAATAGTAACTTTTAAGTTTTTAATCGCGATTAGAGGAAATTAGTGTAATTTAAGGTAATAATAATGTTTTAATAATATAAAATGACCTTTACACATGCCCTACCCTTATTTTATGAGTCATGACCGACCATGAAAATCAATGGGTCAACTTGGAGACCCCATGGAGCCACTTTGGTTGGAAAATGACATTAATACCGTTTTATTTAAAGTTAAAATTAAAATATCACAAACATGTGTTGTTTTACTAAACCAATTTTTATATGGGGTTATACAAGTCATATATTTAAATATAAATATTAATTAGAAAGCTAAAAAATTTACTACATCATGATATTTTTTTATAATTTTTAGATATTAAATAAGTTAATTTATTTATGACACCGTGATGATGCAATGATTACATCATAAATGAACAATTTAAATAAAATGAGAAGATAGGGTGAAATCTAAGTCTTATACTTGTTAAAAACCTATTGGATGGGTGTATTTCAAAACCTTATCACCTTATAGTAGAAATATATCCTTTTGGGACCTTTTAAATCCGAAAATCATTTTATAATAATGTAATATTTTATAACGTTCCAAGAGTGCCCCTCCTCTCCTCTTATAAAAGGCCCCCACCTCTACCACCTTACACACACCTATCAAGCCTTTGAATCAGCCAAACCCTTCCCATTTCATCTCTCCAAATATCTCTCTTCATCATTGAAGCCTCTCTTTGGACAAATTCATTTCCAAGGAAGCCTTTGATCTCAAATCAAAGAGAGTTACCCGATTTAAAGGTAATGTCTTCCCTTGTGTTCTGTTGTTTTATTTTGCTTCTCCAACCCTCTAAAATATTTTTATTCCTTTATTTTGTAACAACACCAGTATTTTCAACATACTAGGATTTTTTTATGTTATGTATTCGAGCTAAACATACACACACCTTCGTCTAATGGCTAAAGAACATATTGTTTCTGTGGATGGCGAATTTCTGCCTCACGAAACGATGATTGTTTAATCTTATCTTAACACCTATCATGGTGGCCATTATGATGTCACTATATTTTTTATATGATATATTTGGTATTTATGATTTCTATATGCTTCTGAATTTTATATTTAAAACATGCCTTTATGCTTTCCATGTTGTGCAAATGCGATAATTTCATTCGAGGAAGTGTGGACTACCGCCCCCTCAAGTGATGTGACTCATTCATGCAATACATGGAATGTATAAAGAATGAAATTAATGAACATATGTGACCTATATAACATGAATATTATACTGGAATTATCATATATATATATCTCAATTATTTTTAATTCTATTAATATGACAAAGAAATGAAGGTAGCGTTCTTGCGTACGTATGGCCTACTGTCTCCATGAACGGTGCATTTCATTTATTTTTTATCTCAAAATGTTATGGATTAGTATAAATGGAATATTTACTGGATATATATGATGATTAAATAATTAATAGTATTCAGGATATGATTTAATTATAACTACATATACAATCATTTTCAAACAAGTTCATTTTTGTCTCATGTACCAAACATCGACAAAAACGTTTGATATGAACCCACATTAATAACCAATTATTATAACATTATAATATGTGATATTAAATGAATAATAATATTTAATATATTTACTTAATCAATTATAAATTTACCAATGTTTATTATTCAGTAATATAAAGAAACAAACAGGACAAGTCGGACTGGAGGTAAGGGATCCTACTCCTCTATTTCTTTTTTAAGTACACTCTTTTACGTCATTACTTTTAAGATAATATTTATTATGATTGGGATGTTATTTTGTATTAATATTACGGAAATTTTTATGTTAATATGATGAGAGACCCTATTTTCTCTCATCAATCCATTTTGGACGTTTTGAGTGGCGCCGTTAGGCTGCTGATTTTTTGTAAGAGATCCAACCTCCCTCTTTTTTAAGTACTCTCTTTTATATCATTTCTTTTAATCTCATATTTCTTATGTTTTGGGATGTCCTTTTATATTCATCTTTCATTAATGTTTATGTTAATATTATGGGATGCCCTATTTTATCTCATTAATCCATTTTTGACATTTCATGTGGCGCACTTAGGCTGGTGAATTTTCATAAGGGGATTTTCATGTTACTTTTTATTCATGTGGGATTCATGCTACATTGGCCACTATTTCCTTTTGTTTGGTATATTTACTGCCCATTATTTTACTATTTTTATAATATACTCTCATTTATGGGTATTTACATCTTTATTGTATGGCCCTTCTTTCATGGGGTGTACGTTTCGAAAGTTACCAAATTCTGTAAGGGAACCTTTCACCCTCCTCATTTTAAAAGACTACTTTTTTAGTTATTTTAATCTTATTATGTTGGGATATGTTCTTATATATCCTTATTTATGTAAATTTTATGTCCATGTTATGAGATACCATTTTCTATCCCATCAAATCATTTTCTGAATTAGAATATGACGCCATTAGGCTGTCGGATTTCTGTAAGGGAACTTCTTGACCCACTTTCAATTCTTTGGGTTAAACCTCTACTTCATGATTTTATTATTCCAAGATTATGTGTGGAATCTCTATATTTTAATTTCCACAAACCTTTGTCTAGATTTACTATTTCTACACATAATAATCTCATTGATAAATTCTTACGAACTTGTATGGGAAATCATAACTCAATCTCATTTCATTGAGTTAAATATCTATGTCATTGGTTTTGTTTTTCCAAGATTATGTGTGAATGACCTCTGATTGTTTCACACTTAATATCCACTTATATTGGGTGTACTTATATTTCTCACACATAATTATGTGATATATTTATTCTTAATTTAAGCATACCATCTTTATAATGGATTTCATCTCAATTTACATTTCCATTGAGAAATCATTGTTGTTATGCACCAATTCACTCTTATATGGTGTGTATATTGTCCTTTGACATATTTTATCATGAATCCCTTTATTCTAATGATATTATAAAGTTTGTATTAAATGTTATTCCGCAATTATTTGTATTCAAGAGTCTCTCATTTTGTTAAAACATCTTTAACAAAAATATCGTTTTAATTGTTTTAAAGATTCATTATTCTAAATCTTTTTCTTTAATGTCCATGTTTTCAAAATGGTTTTCAGTATTTATTTATATGGACATTAATGTTTTAAAAGTATAATTCCATTAAAAGCTTCAAAGTGGTATGAGACACTTTGATTCAAAAATCACTTTTAAATGGTTTTTGAAAATTGATTGATTAATTCAATATCGTGGAATTACTTATTGTGATTTCAAATGAAATGTTGTTATTGAAATGTTTATATTTTCAATATTTTATGTGTAATGATGGTACTTGGACATTTCATGGGTGGTTACGTGATAAACCATATGACGGGGGGTGTCGTGAATACCTAGATGGGTGGTTACATTATAACCTCCAATGCATTGGGTATGGAAGTCGGCCGTATGGCTATTCCATTAAGTATGTGTGGAAGTAGAACATATGATTATTCCATTTAAGTATGTTTATGTCCCAAGTTAACTTTATATTTTATGTGTTATTTATATGGGGTTTATGGTAATATTTTGGTAACAAAAGGGTAAGTAAGGGTCTTTTATTTAGTAAAGAGTTTTTACTACTCCATAAAGGTGAAAATTATTACATTGGAAAAGTATTCATGGTTTACATGTTGTTTTGAAAAACTAACAGTTTTCCTTCATTGTGAATCCTTTACTGGGCTTTTTTATGCTCATCCCATGTTTTTGAAATTTTTTCCATAGGACTTAAAGATGAATAGGGTCAAGGATGAGATCAAGGAAATACATGCTTTATAAAACATGGAACTAGACATGTTTCTTTTTAAGTGTTTTTTATTTTATAGAAACTTAGTAGAAGTGTCTACTATGTAATATTTTGATATGTAATAGCTATGACCTAATTTTCTAAAACTCTAAACCTGAAAATATCCTCAATGTGAATTATTCATTTAATTCAATATTAAGTAAGGTTTAAGGTCGGGGCCTTATAGTAAAAGGATGTTGCATCACGTATCCTTAGTGGCACATTCAACATTGCCATCATAGAGATAATAAAAGACAGAGCACCAGGTTCCAAAGGATTATTACTGAAACTAATCATCCATAAAAGTAATTAATCATTCACGAAGATAGAAGAAAAAATAACATATTTCTATCATGATTATCAAAGGGGATGTTAATGACGATCCATCACTACAAATGATATATATGATTTTTCCCCTTAATAGATGTAAGAATGAAATTATAATTATGTATATAATTATCAAAAATATGTTTTATGGATGTCATAGAAGAGAAGAAATTTCATGATTAATTTCATTTGTACATTCCACTAAAAGGAATTATTAGAAGAATGGTTGCATTTTTCCATCATCAAGAAATATTTTTTTGATATATTATATTTCACTCTATATTTCCTTAAATAAATATTATGTTAATTTTTCTCTCTAATAATGGAATGAGACTAAAAATTGGTGTACATTTAAAAATAATTTACTATTAAAACATATACATCAAATTATAGGGAATTAAAAGTAGTAAAAGAATTATAATATATATATATTTATGTATGTTTGTGTGTGTCTATGTGTTTGTGTCATTTTAGATTAATTTACATCATTCAATTTTTTCTTAAAATTATATTTTATTAAAAAATTTCTTTTTATAGGTATTAAATTTTAAAACCAAAACATAAACATATTATTATTATATGAATATTTTAATAAAATTATAGTAATTATTAATTAATTATATATTTACTAATATTTTATTGAAATTATGTATATAAAAATATAACATTTTTAAGGGTTGTTTTCCTAAAAAATACGTTCTCATTATTTTCCGGATTTTATTAAATAAAAAAGGTCTAAATATTTAATCACAAAATTTAAAAAATGGGCATAATTTCAAGATTCCAACATAAAATATTATATTTGGATGAATTATTTTTTTAAATGTTGGAATTATCATTTATTATTCAAAAATTGTTTTATTAAAAACCTTGAATATTGATAAATTATTAGTTCATGAATATGTATTTTAAATTTATGAATCCCCTTTCATGTAAATATATGTATTTTATAACTGAAATATGAAATTTAAAAACACTTATTTTAATTTACATACCAATGTATGATATTTTATAATTAAGTTAAAATATTATAAAAAATTATTGTAATATATTTTACATTTATTATTCAAAATTTAATTTTTTTTCACATTATAAACTATAATATAATAATGATGATTACAAATTTTAATGAAGAATATCTATATTGATAAATTGTGAATTTTTAAGGAATAAAAATAAAATACATAAGAAAATTCATATTAAATAGTAAAAGCCAAAAAAGGGTAAAAATGTTTATTGAAATGGTTAAAATACTCAATCATAATAGAGTGATGATTCCTTAAACCTTAATAGAGGTTAGTCAGGTAGATTAATTTTTGGAATCCAATTACCCTCATAATTATTAGTTTAACCGCTTCACTAAAATTGTATAACATCGATCTGAGTGTGTTGTGATAGCAATTGAAGATGCCATGGGGTTACGTTAATTTAGACCCCATAACTCTCTTGTCCAATTTTTTCTTATACCAGTAAGATAAATGATTATTTTTTAAAGGGTGAAAGGGCCTAAAATGTTAAAAACATGATTTCAATAAATTAATTTAGGATAAAATATGAAAACCCTTTTATCCACACTATTATTATTCAATTTGTAATCTACTTTACATTGAAAATGTATGATAGATTTATAAAAATATAAAATAACTACAAAAATGTAATTCATGGCACCAATTATAGGAGACATAGAAATCCACTTAAGAGAACTCCAATATTTTTTGCAGCATGAAAATATTCCCGAAAAACATTCCATGGCGTCCTCCTTCACTTCCTTATTCTCCTAGACCCATTATTTTTACCTGTTTCTTCCCTTTTGATGGAATCCTCCTAGGGAAGCTCAATATACTCAATGAAAGTACTAACTTTTTCTTTAATGTTTTTTCCTTTCAATATTTCCACTTCAAATATATTGTAACCAATTTTATATTATTTAATCAGTAATTAAATTTTAATTAATTATTTCTTATATTTGGAATAACCATTAACCACTCTTCCCCTTCCCATTAAGGAAAACAAAAATGAAAAATGATAGTTTGTGTAGACTACCACCTCCATGAAGTATCATGATTAGTTTTCCATAAAAACCATTAATGACAAATCCGAATAATTGTATTAAGGGTTAAATATTATGATGGATAATTTTATAAATATTTAGTTATGTAAAATTAAACAACCTTATGAAAAAATAAGAATGAAAAAATCATTTTATATTCCATCTTATAATATGAGCATACTAATATGAACCATAGTTTATTCATACTTTGTAATAGTTTCTCATCCATTAAATATTATTCTAATACTATTTTTTTTGATTTATTGGATAATAAAACACTAAAAAAATTATTTCTCATGAATAATTATATAACAACTAAATCTCTTCATCATCATCCATTACATATCATATATTCATGTTTGCATCGCAATAATGATTTACTTGGGAAATCCTATTAAAAATGTCAATAATGAATATGATAACTTAATTATTGAAAATTTATGATATATATATATATACAAGTAAATGATTTCATTTTGGTTCTATACTCATTAAATGAATATTAAATTGATTAATTAGTATACAAATGTCCCCTCACTAAATATCAATTAATCATGATCAACATCGGTTGCATATATAAGGATTATTGAAAACATTTCCTCAGAATGAAATCATAAAATTATATGTAATTATAAATCCTAACTGATGGTACATTTTATGATATTATGGTGAAAATGTTTTTGGGAATAATTAAGAAAAACACCACAGTTAAAAAACTGGTTAAAAATGATCATGATTACTCACAACCAAAATTAAAAAGAGATTATTACTAACTAATATAATGTACATAATAATTATTAATTAATTTTAAAAAAGTATAATAATTTAAAAATGGTTATTAATAATATTATTAGGATGTTTATATATTTTATTCAAGAGGTTAATGTGATTTAATGGATGTCTAAAATTAGTGTAAGTAATTTTTCTCTAAATTAAATATTTCTCAGGAAATATTTCATAATTCATACCATGATATATTTAATGTGGTGTGAATAAATAATAATGATAATATTTAATATTATTCTTCTAATTCATATGGGTGTAATACCCATATCATGGTCCTTCATTAAATTCCCCTCTATTCAAAGGATATAATGGTTGAAATTAATTTTGACATATATTAAAATATATTATGTTTAATTGATTATGAACAATGAAATTTTTATAAAATTTATAAAATAGACATATGATATGTTATATAATTAATTATAACTAATTTTTTATCTTCTATTCCAAATTTTATGCTCTCTGTTTAATGGAGACTTGATTAAAGTAACACACAAATTGTAAGGGTTTCATGGCCAATAATATCTCTAAATAATGATTTTTTGAAAGATATTACATCTAAGAAATTTTTATCCATTCTAAAAATCGTCATATTTTTTCATTATAAAATAATGTGGTTTTTATTACCCATCAAAATATCATTATCACATGACTCATAATTTGATTGATGTTTTCCATGAAGTGAAACTGGCCCCCACTCTTCGTACCGTTTGGGAACCTCACTTTTCTATTTCAATAATCATTATATTCTTTTTATTTTGTATTATTATATTAAAAAAAAATTTATTAATGTCATTTTAGACAATATTTAATTTCATTAATAGTTTTTGAACATTTTAATTTTTTTGTGGGATGTTTTCATGAATATGTGAAATGAATAACTTTTAAATTTTTTATATGTAAACACATCATGCAACAATTATTAATTTTAATGATAAATTAAAACACAAACTATTTCATGTTATTATAATAAATTATAATCATTCATGTATTCTAAAATATTTTATTTTTTCAATGAAGCTTTATTATAAGGTTATGAATATTCATTGTTTCTAATGTTATTTTTCTAAAGATCATAAACATGGGTTTCCACGTATGTAAAAAAAATTTGTCATAATTTATTAAAGATAACATATATTTTTTAGTTATACAATCCTATTTCAATTTAAATTTAGTATATGAAATGTTATTTTTAATTAGATAAATGACCAAACATTGCTTTTGTCTTCTCTTTTTACCTAATGTTTATAACACTAATTTTTCAAGTGCTTATTATTTTTGAATACTCTAAATTTTCATCATTGAATGAGGGGTATTAACCTATATATCATACATAGATTGATCATGAGAATTTTTGATATAACTATATACACATTATCTATTCATTGGTAATATAATAATATTTATTAATGGATATTTACATATAAAGATACTAAATATAATAGTATAACCACTTATTTTCAATGGGATTCTAATTTTTTTATTATTGATAGAATTATGATTTTTATTCTTATATGATTCCATTTTAAAATTATATAAATCCCATTTCATTCAATTAGGTTATTTGTGACATGATGAATGATTAATTTCATGTGGCAGTCAATTATTTGGAAGATGAGGTATGGGTCTCTATATCTCCCTCTAATTCCTTAATAAAGTATGATATCTAATGAGATAATAAAGGGTTCAAATTCCTGGAATTAACACAATATAAATCATGGGAATAGATGCATTTCTTTAGAAAATAATGGGTGTAAATGGTTTTATTTATTCACAATATAAATGATATACATAATTTATTTTTTATAATATAATATATTTATATGAGTATGAGTATTAAAAATTTCTATCTTTTCTTTCAAGAGTATACCTAGATATTGAAATTACCCCACAATATAAAATTATTCTCCTATTATTTAATGTTATTGGATTCTACTTGTATGCCAGGTTATTATCAATGTTCCCTTTTTAGATGCATTAATAACATCATATATTCTCTAATTATTTCCTAACTTATACCATGATATATTATATATGAATTTTTGTGTGTTACTTTATTATGAGTCATGATAATACCTATATACTCATCATATTACAACTTTTAATATTTTTTATTTTTATCACTTTTGGTTACCCATATTATAATTATGGGAACTACCATTTTATGGGATTCTATTTCTTCATTCCATGATTAAATGCAATATTTTTAACCTATCTAAAATATTATCGTATGTGGGTAATTTGTAATTAATACTGAATAACTATTATGCATTAAGTGTATTCTTAATAAATAGGAAACAAATATGTTAGTTGAAAAATAATTGGGTAAAATTATCAATGTTTTAATTAATTATATAAAACTATAAACCTAAAATTGTGTGGGCATATATTTTAATGAAATGTTTTCTATAAGAAATATAATAATGACATGGTCAAAAAAAATAGTTAGTCTTAGATGGAATAGAAGATATGGATGCATAATTGTAGATGATAGGATGACTATAAAGAATAATTTAAGGATTATTATGATAATTATAATAATAATATAGAAGATATAGATAGATCTATTGTTTAGTGAAGTTAATGTTGAGTATTTTAGGGATTATGAAAACCAAACACTACTAAATTCCCTAGAGATGACTTCATGTATATGACAACACACTAATGTTTGGGTAATGTAGTTATTTGGTTGTCATCCAAAAATTAAATCCAATTGTAAGAACTATAATGTGGATGTTTTCATTATACAAATTCACCTAGTGGAAATAACCCTTTAAATTGATAGTTCACAATCAAATCAATACTTACTATAATTAATTATGACTCGGCCAAATATAGAACTCCATGATATAAAATCCTAGTATATTATAATTAGTTAATAACAATATAATTACAATACATAATGAATTATTTATTATATTATTAAATTAGTTTATTTAATATGGTAAGTATCAACCTAAATAATCATACATTAAACCAAGTGTGATTTTGGTTGAACATAAAGATAATGCAATGGTAATGAAGAGTATAACATTTTGAGTATAATTTTTTCATAAAATAATTAACTAATGGTGTCAATTTTTCATCCCACATAATTTATTTATTTTTGGTTTCATTAACAAGAGAATCTTGATATAAGCATGTTTAAAAAAGATTCCATGTATAGTGCATAGATTCTCTCTATATGAAACATATATATCATAGAATTAGTAAGAGAAATGTTGTATGGCTATTCATAATAAAAAATCATTAATTATGATTAAAAAAATGAGCATGGTGGAGTTTCTAAACACAACAAAGAAGATAATGATGGAGACTCATGGATGTTCAGTTGATGGATATGATGAGTGTTATAAGATTCAATTTCCTTATTTCAAAAAAATGTGGTATTAATGACCATTATAGGTTTCTAAAAAGATATAATTGGTTTCTATACTTGTATAAATGGGTCAGAGAGAAACTAATTTCAAATAAAAAGTGAAGAGTCCAATAAAATAGGGGAAAATAAATAGAATTCTTTTGGATTTATTTCCAACACTTGTGTGTTCTAAACGTTTGAACCCTTGGAATTATCAAAGTCAATTTCATAATCCAAGGAAAAACAAGAATGATAGTCACTACAAAGGTTCAATAAAAATGGATGCATTTGAAACCAAAATAATAGAAGTTAATTACATAAATGAAATAAAATGTCGAGCACTAATCAGCCACTCAAGAACTATACGTGTTCTATTTTTATCTTGTTCAAACAACTCCTTTATAATTATAGTATTTAGTGAAAATATAAAAACACTACCATGATGAATATATATTTATTTATTAAAAAAAAGTTATATGATTATTTTATTCGAATTAGATATATCTTATCTAATATATGATTATAGAATATGTGCCTTAGAATATTATATTATCCTCCATTTAGTTAATATTAATGTGATAATATGCTTTGATTTTTTCTCTTGACATAGAATAATTTTTTTTTCAATTGAATGAACATCACGTCTAAATGAAATCCATCACCACTTATTTAAAAAAGGATGACTATAAAAACCATATATAACATTACTCGCCTTATATTATGGTATTTATCAAAAACGGTAAATAGAAAAACTAATGATTTGTTGTATTCCTAATATAGGGAAATGATGTCTTCAATGACTATACTCTGAAAGGGGATGATGAAACCTCATAAGAAATTAAATCATGGGTGCTATCTATCATATAGTGACCCCATAATATTTAATCGGTTATGAATAATTAATATTTTGTGGATAAAATTTATTTTGGTGGGAAATTAAATAACCATAAATTTAAATATATATATTATTATATTAATAATAATATAATAGATATTTGTACACACAAAACTAAAAATGAAATGGAAATAATGATATGTTAGAACAAAATATTACTTTTAAAACATTTACATCTAAATATTGGGCATGAACAGGGGTGGATGAATTATGAAATATTTATAAATATATATAAAGTAAATCTTATACCGATTTGTTTTCAATTTTATCTTACAAATCTATTGTAGTAAAATATTATTTTCAATGAGTTTCACATTTTCTTAAATAAAACTATGTGTATTATTGTAAAATAATGATTTTAATGAAATATAATTTTAATTTATTAATGGTAGTTTCATTTAGTTTTATATATTTAATGAATAAAAATCGCCAGTATTTTTAAATGTTATTTTCCAATGAAATTTCTTTTTTCATTATATACTGTAATTTTATTTTATGATTAAATATGTCTATCGTAGAAAATGAATTTTAAAATGATTACATGTTTTCTATATTCATCAATTTAATATAGTATTAATATATGTATTCTGAAAAATGATTTGTTTTTCTGTGAACAGTGAAATAATGTTTTAACAAATATAATGAATTTCAAAAAATTAATTGTATATAAGTAGAATCTCAAAATTGAAGAAATAATTTTTACTAAATATAATTTTTATATATTATTTGAAATTTTGAAATTTTAATTTTCTTTTACGAACCTATGATTTATATTTTTTAATATAAGATATAGTATTCTCCAAAACATTTCGTAATACGTTGTACATTTAATATTTTAAAATATTATTTTTCAATTACGATTAATTAAATTAGTAAAACATATTTAAAAATTAGAATTATATATTTAATATTTTCAATAATAATAATTTATTATATAGGAAAAATTTATTAATTAAGTAATGACTAGTCACTCATGTACATGCCAGCAAGGGTAAAATGGGTTAACCAAAGGGTTAAACGAACTCACATGTAAAAAAAAATATTCTAATATATTTTCTGAGTTTCTTCTTGCAAAATCCATATGTCTACTATGTTATTTTTTTTTATCAGTCTTCTTGATAAGATAACATGTTATATCTTTATAATAATATAAAATAATTAAAAAAAATTTCATATTCACTAAGTATTGTTGGCGCCCATCAACACCACTAACAAACAGTACAAAATTATGGATTATAATTTAGTTTTTTCTTTCTTACATCCCCTATTATCTTATTTCACTTCCTTATTCTATTAGATATAATATTGTTTTATAAATCCACAATTTAGGAAACTCTGATATTAATGCTCAATGATTATAACCTAAGTACCAGTTGATCTCTAATAGTAATTCATTTTTTTATTCCAATACGAAATAATATATTATTAATTTAATATATATAGCATACTAAAAATATTTATTATATTTATAACCATTACAGAACATTCTCTTTGTCCCTTATTAAAATTAAAAAAACAATCATAAGTATGTGTATAATAACTTCTCCACAATAAATCATGTTTCATTTTTCATCATCACCTTGCATGGATTGTCATGAGAAAGGGTTTAATGGGTAAATATGTTGTTTATGAAATTATTAATATATATTTTAGTAAAATTGTTAATCATATTAATAATATGAGAAAAAATTGATCATTTTACATTCAACCTTCTAAAATGATCACAGTAGGTGGAAAAATAAGTTCTCTATATTGGGTAATAGTTTCAAATAAATTATATCCTCTTATAATTATATGTGATTAAGATTTATCACATTAATAAAACCAAAAATAATATCATTACGCCTTTATAACATTAATTTTATAACTATGTCGAATCATAATATTATATTTAGTATGGTATATGGAAGGTTGGATTTTTTTAACAACCTACATAAATAATTATATAAAATAATAGTAGGGATGACATAGATAACATAATTACTGATATTATATGATATCAAAAAAAATATGATAATGATTTTAATTTTGTTCCAAAATGTTAAAATTAATAATAATCTCAATAATTATTATATAATCATCCCCACATTAAAAATCACCAAAAAATACTTATCAATGATATCGACAATAAGAATCTTTACATAAAATCAAATAGAATGAATTTATGAAATTATAAAATAATACTAAAAATTGAATTATATTAAAATGTAGTATTAGTTATGTATTAACATTAAAAGGAAAATAAATATCAACACTAATATTATGAAACTAGTTCAATGTGATCAAGATTATTCACACCCAAGATTAAAAATAAATAATCACATATTAATATAAATTGAGAGAATATTTGAAAATTATTTTTTTTATAATTTATAGTCATGAAAAATGTTGTGAAATAGTATATTAATATAGTTATTGATTGTATGTTGGGGATTTGATTTCCTTAGGAGATGTGAGATATGCGGTTAAGGGATTAATTGTATTAAAATTATATTTATTGGTGAACATTTTGTATTTTGCAACGTGATATCGTTGATATGATTTGATTACAGCTTAATGGACACCTTTAATCAATTTATTGTATTTCATGGGTTCATAGGTGAATTATCATTTTAATTCATTAAATTTATTTTAGTTCAAAAAATACCAATGTTTAAAGGTTTTTTAGTCTCATTTCGAAATCCCTTATAAATATTTTATTTTGCACACAATATTTTAAATCTTATTTATAAATTTACTCTCAAATATTTATAATCATGGATTAACTTGTATTCCTTTATTTTTAAGTTATTTTCCATTCTTTGGATTTGATGTATTTTTTATTCCTTACCTCACTTGTGTGTGTTTTTATTCCAAAAATTCATTCACATAATGTTTTTTTATAGGTTATCCATTTGGGAAATTTTAATTCTTTCTAAAATTCCACTAGTTTATAATGCGGTTTTTCACATTATTTTTTGTTTTTTCAGGTCAGTTATAAGTAATGTAGTTATAGAAAACAAGGTAAATAAAATATTTCCCCTCGGAGACATATAAATGATGTTTTTAATAATTTTTTAGTAGATTTTTTACATTAGTTATACTATATAATACATTAAAAAAATGTATGAACCATTTATCACATGAGTTACAAAAAATAACCAACATAATAAATTTGATTTATAATAGTTCACTATATAACAGACATGAAAAAATCATTATTCAACATTTATCATAATGGTTATGATAATTAATTTTCTTCTATCCTATTATATAACAATCCTAGAAAACCAGGTGTAATATTTTATTCATGTCATTTATACAATTAGAAAAGTGAAAAACAAAGAGTGCCCCATTTTTCATGTTTGTTACTTATAATAAATGATGGGAAAAATATATCACATTTATTTCACACATAGGTTATCCCATATCTGACATGATTTTTTTAAAAGTACAATGACTTTTCTCTTCCACCAATACTATCCAGAAACAAAAAGAAAAATTACAAATTGTCGATACAACATATGAGGCAGAATACAGAATAGGTAGAAAAACACATATACCATTGATGTTTCAAATAATCTAAAAATCAATGTACATTTATTCGTCTCATCTACTGAAAAAGATTGAAAACAACATATGGAGAAGTCCAAAACCAAAAAAATACTCAATACATTGATCATTAAACTAAAAACCTTTCAATATTGAATAATTATTTTCCCATTCAATTTGTAAATTCATTAACTCATTTGAGCTATATTACCAAGAATCATTTAAAAGATACAAAATTAATACAACTATCATATGACTTTAATTTCAAATAAAACATATTAAATTTTAAATAAATCACTATTAATAAATCTATCGTTATGAAACTTTGTAACTGTGACGATTTAAATTATTTCATACATGAATCTTAAAAAATAATATCCACAATCATTTCCAACTTATTTTAAGTGCAATTTCTAAAATATATTTTATTTCAAAATAACATTTTCATTTAATATAAATTTTTTTAATAATTTTAAATGATTATTCACCTTGTCCTCAACATATTTGATCTTGTTAGTCTAATTTTTTCATATATCTAAATAAATATTATTCCCTATTTGAAAAAATAAGAAAATAAAAAAATTATTCATTTTAATATAAAAATATTTTATATAAAGAAAACTTATGTGTTGAATATATTCTTAAATTATTCTCTATCATCACTATAGATAGGGAATAACTAATACCTTGCCTTCTTTCTACGAAAAACCCAATATCCAATGACCACTAATATAAAAGATAATTTAATATTACTTGTTAATATATTTATTTTTATATAACAATTTTTTGACAAAAAATATTTCATTAATTTAATGATATAGAAACACCCAACACTGAATGATGACATTATGCTAAAATCTTTTAGGTACATATATTGTACTTTTAGTATCAGTCATTTTTTTAACTATTTCAGAAATAAATTATGTGTCTATAAATTCATAAAAATCCATCATTCCATGCACTGTACAAATTATATATAGAAACCTATTTCAAAGAAGACTTATTCATAAGTTTCATTAATTTAAGGAATGAAAAATAAAATTAACTGACTTACATGAAAAAACATGAATCGTGTAGATACCCAATTTCTCTCTAGCTACAAGCTCCATGATATCACCTTTCAAAAGTTTCACAGTCATTTCACATCTACAAATAGAAACCTCGAATGAAATCTCATATACTCGCAAAAAAATTATAGTATGTTGAAAAAAGATCATATTCAATGTAATTCATATATGAATTCATCATAATATCAATTTTTTGTTGTCTATAAATTATTTCATTATCATTAATGTATTCCTAAAAAATTAGTGATATATATCAACATTAAAATGAGAATAACAATTTACTAACAAAATGATATTAAATATAACAATTATACATAACTCTATGGTAATATGTTGAAGTAGTTTATAAGTAAAATCAAAAAAATGACTGATACATTTTCTAAATATACTCTCTTCACCTGTTGGAAATGATATATTTGCTGATCTATTTATAATATCCTTAAATGTGACCATCTAATGCTCTATATTTTCTTAATGAAGATGAATGGTACCAATGATATAGTACATCATCCCATATGCAACTATATAATGAGGATAATAAAAAAATAACTCAGAGTATCTAGGTAGCTGTGGATGATGGGTGATGTTGTAGGATATGAAGGAGTTGGATTTGCTGGCAGAGGTATAGGAGTCGGATAGGTATACCACAACTATCCTTGCATGTTTACTAACATCACCTATACTGAAGCTCTTATTCTTCCCTCCAGCATTTCTTTAATTTTTTGAAATTTTTCTAATTAAATATTATATTTTTTTAAAACATACACTTTTGAAGAAGAATAATAATTTGGAAACACTTTTCATACCGATACACCAATCAGGTATCCTCATACACGACCTGAGTGTTCTAGATTTCCCAATGTTACTGCTAAAATATCATGTCAACCATCAATGAAAAAGAGCCCATGTGTGCTCTGATCCTCAAGAGAATCATGTATGAAATATTTGATAAAATCTAAAATGAATCTCAATATATAAATAGTTTATTTAACATCAATAAATAAATAAAAAACCTACAATCTCATCATCTATAACTCTCAAATCATCTGTAAGGTATTGGACTTTTTTTCCTATTTGATCCCTCTTTCATTTTTTATGTCTATTAGAGGGAGAAGGGGAACATATCTAGATCCTAATGACTCAGCTCTCAGTTTTTGATATTTTTCTTCTAGAATGTGGTCTTCTAATAATGTAAACCCTCCCATTGTAAACCTATTGTGGTATATAGATTTAGCTCAAATCCCATGATGATATCTCCTTGGTTGTTGTATATTAAGAATTAAAAATAATGTAATCAATAAAAAACTCATTAATATAAAAAATATTTAATAGGTAACATTGCACTGACCAAAAAATCATTTCATCATCTAATTTCAACAAATTTTTTCCATGTGTATTCATCAATAAATGGATATATATCACATGTGTTTTAATACTTTCTACTCCAAAAAAATGAATAGTAGTGTGAGGGATGATTTAGAATCCCTCTATCTCTTAGCTGCTAATGACATGCATTTCTTCCTGACTCCTCATGTGTTAGGTATATCATATGTCATCAGATATGAAGAAGGAAACCATATATTAATACAAACATTAATACATGATATGTAAAATAATAAGATAAATCTTACCAAAATGGTCTGCCGTTATAGTGATTGTTTCATTTTCTCAACACTTCACTTATCATCAAACAATATATTATCTTTACGTTTTCCCTACACTGTTACAATAGTCTTGAAATTTTTTTCCACTGGAATATATACCTACTAGAATATGATTATCATCAAAGTATAATGGTATCATCAATTCATGGGTACAGTAAACTGATAATTTTTTAAGACTTGTAGAGCCACGTTTACCAACCCTCGAACACTTTTTCCCCCTATGGAAGAATATGTCTCATTTAAAAAAAGGATTAACATGCTCATCAAAATGAGCATGTGTAAGTTCATCCAAAGATGTAAATGTATGATAAACAAAAAAAATGTGTGGTGGATCAGTGTATTGTCCTATCTTCTTACAAATCAAAAAAAACATTAATTATAAAAAAATATAAAAATCCAACAATTTGAAGCAAAGGAAATAAAATAAATTAAACGTAAAATCATTTTATTCATATTTGTTATAGTTAACTGAAATTAGAATAATATTAATGGGAAAGAAAATAAAGTTAATGAATTAAAACCAATAATAATAATTATAGATGAAGTGACATAGTAAAAAATATCCATCCTCCTAAATCATTTTTACAACAAATATGATTCTTTTATAATATACACTTTTACAATATATATTTTTTATTTAAAACGTTATATATAAAATAATTGGTTTTCAACAAAATCAATTTATTGATCATTTATTTAAGGTTAAGTATAGAAAACTAAATTAAACTAAACTAATATAAAACACAAAATTTAACTTGTTAGTTATAAAACATTTTTTAATAAATAAAATCAGATTGAAATAATAAAATTTTACAATTTTAAAAAAGTAAACCACAATTAATCATATATTACATGAAATATTAAGAATTTACTAATGATTTATTTCCCAAATTTATTCATTATGATTGTTCCATATGGAACAAACCATTCCTTCAAGGTGTTCAAAAATATTATATATTAATCATTCCATGTATGTTGGTAGCTCACATAAATCGGTATCTTCATCAACTTTATTATCACCATCATACTAGTGTTTTTTTAAAACAATAGCCAACTGCATATTTGGATTATCAATATCATAGAAAATTTATTTTTTTCAGGTGTTTCCTTGATGAATGGATAATTTCTATATTCCAATAACTTCAAATTTACTAGTTTCATTCCAAATTCATCTTGTCGTACATTGTTGTTACTAATAAACCATTTAAAATTAAACATTGCAACATTAAATTTAACATAATAAACCCACCATATTTCTTTAGTAACCCCATAATATGCGGTTAATGTTGATATTTGGTTTTGGTCTTTGTCACATGAAAAATGTAATTCTTCATAGAACAATCACACACTACTATTCAAAACTGTAGTTCTATTATCATGATCTTTCGTATGGAAATTATAGACATTAATTCCATACCTATACCATGTTATCAAATTTAAACATGGACTTCCCACTAACTATATCATTGTCCTTGATTTATATGGTTTCATTGTTTCTTTAATCCATTTGAAAATTTCATGTTATGCCCATTCAAAATACACATATCTTTCTTTTTTGGATAACTTTGTTTCAACTCATTCATATAAAAATTTATATATGGTTGAGAACCATCTATTTTATTCATGATTGACAATTTTTCATTTAGTATCTGTTTAACTATCATTGATATGAATCTAGGGTCATATATCACTTTTCCTCCAAAATTAACTCATTCATAGCGAGATGTTGGCAAACCTATGTGCTTCATGTTAGAAAAATAGCTTGTAAAAACATTGCAACCTCTTAAGAAATATACTCCTCAATAATGGACGCATTAGGTTGATATGGGTTCATAACATACCCCTTCAAATCATCATATACCTTCAAAAAGGATAAATCCAACATAGGTATACAAATCCACAAGCAATTATTTCGCACCCCAAATAAACCATTATTTACACCATGATATCAAAAAAACCATTTCATTATCTGAAAATTTTAAAGTGTTAAAATAAATCATCTTATTACAAATTGAATTAAAAAAATATCACACCTTCATGGTAATAAATCTAAAATGGTTGGGAATTACTCCACTCAATGAATCATGTAGGACTTATAGCATCATGATGTGAAAGCGTCTGGATTTTATACAGGTCAACACCGAATCCTTTGAATAATTTTTTTCCCATTTTATGAATAACCACGTTACACTTTTTAATCATGAAGACATTGAAAAATTATATTTTACTATCTCTGGGACAAGATATGACAATATGAGGGTTAGAATTTTCACCATCCTTGAGGAGTGCGAGCCCAAAATGAAAGTATTTCCAATGAGCGTAAGTCCATTCTTGCATCCAACCGATATTTAGGCTTTCTATTAAAATCTAAAAAAGACACAATCAAAATTTCATAGATATTCTTTCACACATTAATGAAAACAATGTTCTATTTTACCTCATGATATATCTACTATGGTAGCTCAAAAAAATGACTATTTTATACAAATATTTCTATCATTAAAAGATTCATGTGTCTTTTCTAATGACACATAAATGTTATTCACCCTATTAAAATATTTATTGGTGTATAAATGTATTGGAGATAATTAAAATTATTATGAGCCGTTTAAATCCCTTTACAATATTCTATAAGAAATATCCATAGAAAAATACTTTTTCTGATCCATATATATCATTTTCTCCCATGATGCAGTTGACAATATAAAGTCATTTATTCACAAATTGGACAATCGATAATCCCCTTAACACTGTATCCAGGAAAATTTCCATATACATGGAAGTCATTTATAGTAAACATTATCATTACATGCAGTTGAAAATATTCCATTTTATAAGAATAATATACAATTATACCTTATTCATATATCAAAATAAAACCATCAAATAATTGTGATAATAAAACACTAATATCATTTCCGAACTGTTTTGGTCCATTGATCATTAACTCAACATTAAAAAGCTTCACATTATAAAAAATCCAGGAGATAAGTTTTAAAATTATAAATAAAAACTGACATGAAATATGTGTGTTACTACGGATTTGATATTGATTCATTCAATTAGTGCATATTCCATGTCTGAGGTTTCAAACATCATTTTTGAATGTAGTAAAATGGTTAATAATGTTTTCCCACTGTGGAAAATTAGCTGGATGGCATATTTTTCCATCATATATTTGCTCATTATAATTACATGTTAAACTATTTAGATCATGTGAATTAATTAATAGACATATCAAATAAATAATTGCAGGAAGATACCAAAATTCTTTCCACGGGAGTCTATGAATATTCTAAATCATCAAGTAATTTTTCATTAATCTTATATAGTGATGTCCCACATTTAGGACACTCTGACAGAAATTCAGATTATTTTCTATATAAGAAAAAGATTTATAGGAAGGAATGTATTTTTCCTTACCCCAATCCCACGAGGAATAATATTTTTTTCTATATAATTGTAATATTGAAATCATTGTCTTTTAGAAGAATTTCATTCAACAATTGTACGAGGTCTATGAAACTCTTGTCACTCCATCCATGTTTCATCTTCTGGTTTATCAATCATAACATCGTCGATAAAACCGTATATTCTTTACAACCTATATACAATGGTTTTTTGGAATCACTATATAAATGCTCAATTTTTGGTTGTTACTCAATATACTTTACTTCAATATCATGAATCATTTCATCAAGTTTATCCTATTAATTATATTTCAAAGCTCCATCATAATTAGATCTAAAGTTATTCCCGATTTTACCATGCCAAATCCAAGGGCTATAGATAAAATTTGAAAAGTAAAAAATTAAATGTCCTTTGATATCTCTACTTTTAAAAACATTTAAATTTAGTCTTTTTAATCATGGATAGGAAAACATGTCATTTTTTAGGGAATTTTATTTAGCTATTTATAAAAAAAGAATCGGCAACTTCTTTATCTTTTCCAACTATTTGAGGTGAATTAATCCAAATTTGATTCATTATATATAACAAACATAAAAAATAAATACAATAATCCATGTTAATAATTTATAAAATATTGAGATTATAAATGACATTAAAATATATAGAAAACATAAAATGGAAATATTAGAAGAAAAATAGAAAATTAGGATGAGAAATTTTAATCTTGTTGAAGGAATTACAAAATATATTCCATTAAAACTATCTCAAGTAAAAAAATGAATATAACCTTATGATGTTGTTAAAAAATATGTAAATGATATCCATAAAACAATATCCATAAAAATATATGTAGAATGACAAAAAATGATTCGTATTTGATCAATAATAAAAATAATTTATTTATTTTATACAGTAATAATCAATATAATCTTCTCATAAATAAATTATTTGTTTAAAAAATTTCAAATAAAATAATATAAAGAACTAAGTAACACGTTAAAAAACCAGATGTATAATATACAATGTCAAACTAGTGAGGCATGGAATGAGAATTTCTCTTTAACTCGTTCCAACAAACTGAAGACCTAAAAAATAGATACGATGATGGATTTTATTATTCTGTTATTTTCATAAAATGTTACATTTTTATAATTGAATAAATAAACTGGGAAAACAAAAATGGATTTATAATTTAAAATATAATATATTTTAAACCGATCTCTATGCTATAATTATTTCAAATTCTAACTGTCATATAACCATATATAATTATTATATTTGGTTGTATGCTATCAAGACATTATTCCATACTGGAAAAATATGGATGATGTCTATGTGGAACTATAAGATGGGATAGTGATGAAAATTAATTATAATAAGGTATGTATGTTTGTTAATCCATTTTTGTTTCAAATAAAGAATCATAATAAAAAAATATTTTCTAGACAATGCTATTAGTGAGATTGATTTTATTAAGAATGAAAATGTTCCAAGAAATCGTATTCTATTATTTGAGTGACTCTTACATATGTGCTTCTGGGAACTCTTTTTCATCCTAATCCTTTGTTAAATATTATATATTTCATCCTATTTTTAGACTATTCAAAAGGTTTTACACATTCAATTAAATGATTTCTCAAACTTTATAGTGAAAAATGAATTTCATGTATACCATCACTTTTACAAAATCATTGATCTTCTATATGTTGACAACATTAGTTAATGAAATATCATAATAATGTATTATAAAATTCAATATAAGAGATTCAATATTTTTAGAAAATAAAAGGATACACTAATTAACACATCATTTAGGTACTAAATCACTTCTTATAATTAATCATTTTATGAAATTTCCAGATCATTATAGGTAAAATCTATCAAAGGTGGTGAAATCTAAGGAAAATAAAACATTATTTTCCCTAATATATACATAGACCATGTGACATATTACACACTACATGATTTGTTTTTTCTACCAATTATATAATCTCATTTGTGCTTGAAAAATTAAATAATACCGTATACTAATATGTTGAATAACCAAATAAATGATAATCATTTTTTTATATAACATAATCTAAATAAAAAAAATAAATCAAAATAAAAACACATAAATAATATATAAAATTGTTTATCAAATTCAAAATTAAAATCATGAAATAACTAATTAACATATTACAAAATACATTCAAAACTTCTCATGTGGAAATTTGAGAATAGCATAACTATAACAAAATTTGAAATAGTGGATATGAAAAACCCCACTTTTGGAAGATGTTCATGAAAGAATGATGAACACCTCATTGAACAATAGTGGGTTAGATACGTGAAACCAAAAAAGATAGAAAATAGAGAAACTACATAGTTTGAGGATTACTATGGATGAATAAAGTGAGGACGATGAAACATTATGATTCGATGTAGATCTTAAAAAGATATTTCCAATACCAAATAAAAGAAACCCGAAGTTTAGGGCTTCGGTGAGAGAGAAATGAGAGGCACATCGCGAAACATGCAGACTATGCAATGAAACCCTCAGGTTGCACTAAATTTTTTAAATATTTTTTTATGTTAGTTAAGTTATAACTTACATGAAAAATAAATAGTCGATTTTTTTACATCGATTATATAATAACCAATATAAACACCCACATGTTTACATCGGTTAAATTAAAAATATGATTTCAAAAAAAAATGTCCTTTTTTTCATGTCGGTTAAAAAACAAAAATGATAATTCTGTCACGATAAATGTTTTTGAACAAGTTCCCCTACAATTTTAATTGGATAATTATTGGGTTTCAAATTTTTCCTAAAAACATTATTTGCCGATGAAAAATATTTTATGAAATATTTTTATTATAATTGATGATTGACCTACATGATTCTTTCAGTGGGTAACTTCTCTTTTATATGTATATATTCAACAGATGATTTTTTGAATATCATTATCTATGCCTAAATTATTGATAAATTTTATTTTAAAGTAATTTTTACTTTATTATAAAACTTTTCATGAAACTTATGATGTTTTACATATGGACCATTTTTATCAATGTTTGAGAAGGATATCATTTTAATATTTCCCATGTGAACACATCATACCCCCATGTTTTCATTTTGTATGAAACCCTTTTTATAATTCATCTTTGTTTCTAAATGAAATTAGAATTCAACATGTTTGCATCAAATATATTTTTGTTAATAATTATTTTGAAAATGTTAGGGATATAAATTTTTTCAAAATAATATTTTATAATACTCCTAAATTATTATTTTTTCCTATGATAAAATATTTTGAAATATTTTATGATTGATGAAGGATATCATTCAAATAAAATAATACTACTTCATCCTCTAAAAAAGTTGTAAAATGTTTTATTCGTACCATAAAAATGATCTATAATTTCATTTATATTTCATTTCCATTTAATTATTATAATCTTAATTGTTATTTTAATGCATATACTATATTAATATTCTATATTTATTTCATTTGATTGAAGGGTGTTCACTTGTATGTCAGACAAATAATGATTATGAAAATTAATGACTAAACTATATCTCCTCTGTAAATATCAAGTAAATAATATTTGATCCAATAAATATTATTTAACTGTGAAGTTACATAAAGAAATTTTATATCAATTTATATTGAATATGGATGTCATTGTGGTGCATGTATTGTTTCAACAATACACTGCGAATCCTGTTGAGTTTAACGGTAAAAAATACCCATGTTTTTTAAAATGAAAAAAAATTATATGTTTTTCAAGATTATATTTATTTATAAATTTATATAATTTATTGTATAATGCATCACGACCCATTCTCGGGGCCCGTGTCGTGACTACCCCAAGCCCGCCTTCCATAGGCCAGGGGCTGGTGACTAGCACCAAAGTCATAAATCCCTATACAAGGAAGGAATTTCCGTTATAAAATGTTAACAAACACAACGATGTACGCAACTGAAGCAAGAACATAGTCAAAATGTATTAAAAAGTAAGTGATGAAAGGAATGGGGCTAGAAATACAAGACCAACGGTATGTACAGTACAACTGAAAAGCTAGTACAACTACAATAAAGTAAAATAACAACTACTGTGTCTTCCTCTTGGAATCCCAACTAAAGTGTGGGTACAGATGGACTCCTCAACACCTTAGGTATATCCATCCTCTCTATTTATTTCTTTCAAAGTGGTCCATATCTGGGTACCGCCCAGCTCTACAAGTCTCTACCTCGATCAGTGTTGTCCATCGTCTACATCCAACACAACATAGTGCTGGCATATCCCGTGCAGGGGTGAGTATACGATATTCAGTAGAGAACCCAGGACCCCCGAAGGTCTCCAAAAATCAATGAAGGATAAACCACATAAGAGATTTACAAACACAAAGTATCAACTAACCCTACTTAGGTATATTCCCATACATATACCTTGGTTATCAATCTCAGTTCGGCTCCAACACTTGATCCCCAGAACAACTCAGTCCACACAGGAACTAAAGTCAACCACATCGATGATAATGATTGAATGTCAAGACTCAGCTCACACATGTATACAAAATTCATATAATGATAGAGATGATCATATTAAGTCACTGATTCATCTAATTTGTCTAACCCACATAGGATACTAGACCAACTAAGCTGTCAGACCCACTCAGGATACAGGACCAACTACTCTGTCTGACCCAGTCAGGATTCAAGTACAGAAGTCATCGCTGTCAAACCCACATATGATCCCAGTACAGAATTCATCTTCATCGAAGCCATGTAGTATTCCAGTATAGTAGATGCCATCATCGAACCCACGGAGGATCCTATTATGGTAGTCGTTGTCGTCAAACCCACGGATAATCCTAAAACGAAAGTCATTTTCATCGAACCCACGGAGAATCCAAGTATGGAAGTCATCATTTTCGAACCCACAATGGATCCTTGTACAGAAGTGATCGCCTTAGAACCCACAGAGGATTCCAGTATGGTAGACATCATCGTCGAACCCATAGAGGATCCCAATATAGTAGTTGTCGTAGTCGCAACCAGTTCTATGGTTCCCTCACACAACACACTCGATTCCAGGAGGGTCTGCTCCTCGAGACAAGGGGTCAATACATCATCTATCATGAAGTCCTATGTTTATGTATCCTGAATTTCCATCTCATCAGAAGAAACCCAACATGACAGACGTCACGTCAATCGGACACCCGGTCTGAGAGTTATTGGCTTTTTAGGTCCAGGGGCTCGATTGGAATTACGCTCGTTCCAAACCCAGAAGATTTCCAAAGTTGTCCAAAACATTCTTAAAGTATCTAAAAATGGCCTCCTCATTGTATGTGTCCCATTTCTGCAGACGGTGCGTCAATCGGACGCACGGTCAAGAAGTTATTCATATTTACGCATAACGGGCCCAGCTAGTCAAGCCCAGAGGGCTAGTGGGTCAGCCCATCCTGGCGTGGATGTTCCGAACCAGCTAAGGGGTCGGTCAGGCCCGATGGGGTGAGACCCGGCTCGGGGGGACATCACCCGGCCCTGTGGGGCGTGACCCAACTCAGGGGGCGTGGCGCAGCCTGGCTGGGCGCGGCCGAGCCCATGGCCATCCGCAGCTCGAACAACTGGCTGAGAGGATCGGGGGCACGACCCTAGGTTTTCTAATATGGTGGCGCCGAGTGATGCCACCGCTCCTATCAGGTCGGGTGAAGCGGGCCGGTCTTCTCCAGTGCGAGCGTCCCCCGCGGGTGGGCCTCTATTTCCCTAGAGCTGCGCTAGGAGGGCGCCGCCGGGTCTTCCCAGCCCGGTCGGACATGGCTGGCCGGTTGGTCTAGTAGGTTGTCCACGGATGTGGGATGATACTCCTCCACGCGGCACCAGCATGTGTTGCGGTTCACCAACCCGCTCGGCTACGACCTTCCAGTTCTTCAGCTAGAGAGGTCGGCGGTTTTGGGCCGCAGTTTTCCTCTAAGAGGCCACTTTTGCCGCTAAAACCTCATATCGTCGCTGATCCGTCCATCCTGTGGTCTCCATCCTCCAGTTCCGGATTAAGAAAGACTTAACAGAGGGTCGTCGGGCCGTATTCGTTTGGCCGGTGCCCTCCCCGTTATGTGATAGAAGATGGATGAAGATAATCCATGAAATTCAACATAGAATGGGGTACAAATTATTCACTCAAAATTATACAAACCCCTTCCTCGATTTTAATAAGGTTGCATATCAACGAACTATGGGAGATGAGCGTTGCAGTAGTATGGCGTCACAAAAGACGGCATCGTGGAGAACGGTTTCATCCCATTGACGTTGGAGGAAGACTCATTGTCGTGACGTGGGAAGAGAATCCGAAGACGACGTAGATTACTTGATGGTGGGGTGTGCCCAAGGAAGAAGAGCCATTGGAAGAAGTTCTTTGCGTTCTTCATCATGGATGGTCTTCATTGAAGAACAATGTTCTTCATCAAAAAAGGAAGTTCAACCAAGATTTTTTCTCCCAAGGTTTTCCCTTGAATATTTTCCATGAAAATATAATAAAAGGCCCTCCAAAATAATAACATTAACATGGAATTCCAAACAATCCAAAAGAATTTATGACACACCAATTAATTAATTATGAGAGCTTAATTAATTCAATTGGTGGGGTTGGCATACTCAATGGAGGGAGGTGGTGAGTTCACATTAAAAGAGGGAAGTTGTCAAATTAATTAAGGGGTATTAATGGGGATTTTAAGGGAGTTGAGGAATGGTGAAAGGGTATGGGTTCGTGTGGGCCCCACCACACATTATCCTCTCTTGATAGGTTATGTGGGGGCGGGCCCCACTACCAACCTCCCTTTGGAGATTAAAACAACCCACCAAATAAAAATATCTTATTCATATTTTTATTTATTATAACAACAAACCACAAAAATTAAATTCTCCACTCGATAAAATGCAACTAAAGTAAGGGTCCCCTTAGGCAAATATCGGCGCTGCGAGTTCCTCGGTTCCCTCAGATTTCAATTCCGAGCAATAGTTCAATAGTTAGAAAATCATGCTCGTATGTATACTAAATGTACCCGAACAAAACATCAGAAAATTAATCTAGGCACACTGGGCCTTGGAATCAGGTGTTGTAAGAAACTGCGGTCTTGTAAAATTCCAAAGAATTTATGAAAAAAATTTCCTTCAAATTTCCAGGTGTCTACATTACCCCCACCTCAGGACATTATGTCCCCGTAAAGCTACAATAGACACTATGGAAGTAAATGGGTTTACTGAGCACACATCTGAGCCCCCCGCTCCAATGTGTCTCCTGGAGGTTCTCGTGCTACCAGCGAATGTGCACCAGAGGAATCGACTATCCACAAAGGTCCCAATCATTTCAATCCTTGATCTCCTCCGGGACTTTCTTGAAATTCTCCCTATCATCGATGTCCAGCTCCTCATGGTATATGATGTGGGTCAGGTCATTCATGTATCTCCTCAGCTGAGATACGTGGAAGACGTCGTGGACCCGATGCAACTGAGGTGGAAGGGCCAGACGGTAAGGCACCTTGCCTACCTAGCTGAGGACCTGGAAAGGTCCGATGAATCGTGGAGATAACATTCTGCCACGGACAAATCTTCGTAGACCTCGTCATGGTGCGACCTGTATGAAAATGTTGTCTCTATCCTCGAACACCAGTGGTCTCCATCTCCTATCAACATAGGACTTATGTATGCTCTGTGTAGTCTTCATCCACTCCTGGATGATCTGCACCTTCTCCGTCGTAGGATGCACCATCTCTGGTCCTACAAGTGCTGACTCTCCTAGGTTTTTCCAGCATAGAGGTGATCTGAAAGGCTATCAATACAGTGCCCTGTAAGGTTCCATCCTGAAGGTGGAGTGATAGATGTTGATGTACGCAAACTCTGCCAAGGGTAAGTGATCCTCCCAACTACGACCAATGTTGAGGACACATGCACAGAGCATGTCCTTGAGAGTCTGAATGGTCCTCTCAGTCTGACCATCCGTATGAAGATAGAAGAGCGTTCTCAAGTGAAGCTGTGTCCCAAAAGCCTCTTGTAATCCCTTCCATAGTCAGGAAGTGAAACGAGAATCTCGATCGGAGACGATTGTCGATGGTACACCATGAATTCGTATGATCTCTCGAACGTAGAGGTGTCCCAATCTCTCTACAGAGAACTACTCTATGATCGGTAGGAAGTGGGGTGACTTGGTGAGTCGATCTAAGATCATCCATATAGAGTCGTGTCCTCTGGTCTTACGTGGAAGCACCGTCATGAAATCCATGGATATCCCATCCCACTTCCACTCTGGGACCTCTAAGGGACCTACCAAGACTTCTGGTACCTGGTGCTCTACCTTCACTTGCTGACAAGTGAGACATCCTAAAACGAACTCTGCTACAACCTTCTTTATACCCATCCACCAATTCTTTTGTCTGAGGTCCTGATACATCTTCGCCACTCATGGTTGTACCTCTACAGGGCAAGTGTGAAACTCTCTCAGAACCTCCTCCTTTAAAAAATAGGTACCATGGTACGCCCTCTGAAGAGGATGACTGCTCTCTACCTTCAAAAAACCATCAGGTGCATGTCCTGTGTATATCTAAGCATGTCACTCCTCGCAGTCAATGTCCCCACAATGTGCCTCTCTGACCCACTGAATAAGTGGAGCAGTGACTGTGGGAGATTGAATAAAGGGTACTACATCTTTATCCACAAAGGATATTTTCTACATGGCCATCTGCTCTGTCGCCTCTCCTAGAAGCTGAATTCCTGATCTTCTACTAAGATTATATGATACAACGTTCCCCTTCCGAAGAGTATAGACTATCTCAAAGTCATAGTCCTGGAGAAAATCAAGCCAACGTCATCGTCTCTGGACCAGGCCCTTCTATGAAAAGACACAACTGAATCATTTGAGATTAAAGTAAACCGTAAAACATTCTCTCAATGAACTATGGGTGTGACTGGCCATTTGTAAATAACTTGACTACACCATTGTTTGCTTACGTCCTATAGAAGATTCATAGATTTATCCTTTGCCGATAAGAGAAATACGGTCTCATCCCCTGGATGAACCACGTTTGTTGCCTAGTATAGTCATTCATGACATGAACGGTACTATTTCATTCCATGGATGACGTCGTAAGGCCTCGAGGATACTACAAAGTGATCCAACAATTACTCTCACCTCGAAGGGTTGAGTCACATTGTCGGCCGTAGTGTGTGGTCACTGGGTCTCTTCTAGTAGGAATCTCAAATGTGAGGGTCAAGTCAATGGTTTCAACTGGACCCTCTCAGTATCAACAATACAAAAAGGTAGGAAAGAAAACTTCACATTGACATGTGTCTTATATTATAGTTGATAAAAGTACAAAGACACAAAGAAACCAAAAACAACGACATCAACAAATCTTGAAGCATCATGAACAAAAGTCTCCATGCCTGGAGCTAGTCCCACTCCTGTCCACCTTCTCCCGTAGCACTACATTCATAGTCCTCAACTGCATAAGGATGAGCTCTTCCTTCTCCACCCATTCCATACGGTCGGGGTGGACCTCCTGGTGGTGGTGGTGGTATGGCCTAGAAACGTCGTCCACCACCTACTGCTATGCCATCTCTTCTACCACGTCTGCATGCTTCCAGTGGACCACAATGGACGATCTTATGCCTCTTCCTGGGAGGTCCCTCTACATCCTGATGCTCATCTGCAGGGCGGGTTGGGCATTCTTGAGCCATGTGACCGTTCCCGCCACATGCATAGCAATGAATTCTCCTCGTATAGATGACACTATTTCATGTGACCTGCACAACTGAACCTATATCCTGAGGTCGCCAACCTGATGGCTTGGTTTGCTGGGACCTATAAGTCAACTATATACTGTCGGTTGTAGAAGACACTGCTACATGTCATCTTGCAGAGGGTCTCACCACTGGTGACTGTTCTATTAGAAGACTCTCCACTAGAATGGCTCTCTCCAGCACCCCGCTTACGTCAGGATATTGAGGGAAATCAGCGAATCCCTGATCTCATTCCTGAGTCCCTGGTCGAAGGTCTGGGCCTTGAAGAATGGGTCTCATACCATATATGTGGAGTAGAGTCAGAGGTTAGTAAACCTCAATGAGTATTGAGACACTATCATGATGCCCTACTGCAGATGAAGTAACTCCTGAATCCTCACCGCACAAAGGGTGGCTGGTACAAACTCTAACCGGAACAGGCTCTTGAATTCTGTCTAGAGTATTGATGCCTCGTCATGAACATGAAACATCAGGCTCCACCATCTTCCTGCTGTTGCATGTAGCAGAATCATGGAAAGGATCACCATGAGGTCGGTTGGTGTCCCTACCAATATAAAAACTCTGACGACAGCCTCCAGCCAATCCTCGCATGCCTGGGGGTCTATCTATCCATGGAACCTGGGAAGCCTCTATCGCTGGTACTCATGCAATTCACCCAGGTGGTGTGCACTTTCTGCTACTTGGGCTGGTGGTATCGGTGGTCCAGTTGGTAGAGGTGTCATTGGTACCTCTGTTGTGATGGGGCCCTGCACCGAGGCCTCATCGCTCGGTGGGCTATTATCATGTATGTAACTCGGAACCCTAGCTGGAAGCCTTCATGGGGCCATCTTGAAAAGAAAAAGGTCCACCACGATCGAAACAGTATACCTTTTTAGCAGATACAAAGTAATAAAAAAGAAAATTGTTTAAAGAAAACACACACACAATCAGTGTTTTCATGCATTGAGTTTGATATCAGAGGTCTGGGTCCTGGTGTATGGATACGTCGGCCACTCCACCAACACTGGACTCCATGGACTGGATACCAAACTCAAAACTCTTAACACTATTTCTTCATAGAAAGGAATGATTAGAGTCCTCAGTTCTGCAGTATAAGCGACTCCTCTGATACCAATTTTTCATGACCCATCCTCGGGGCCCATGTCGTGACTACCCCAAGCCTGCCTTCCATAGGCCAGGGGATGTCGACTGGCACCAAAGGCTTAAATCTTTATACTAGGAAGGCATTGCCTTTATAAAATCCAAAAAACACAACAGAGTACACAACTGATGTAAGCACTAAGTAAACCTGTATAGAAAAGTAACTACTGAAAGGAAAGGGGCCAGATATAAAATCCCAACAGTAAGTACAGTAAAACTGAAAAGCTAGTACAACTGTAGTAAAGTAAAATAGCAAATATTGTGTCATCCTCTGGGAATCCCACCGGAAGGGTGGGTACAGATGGACTCTCCATCACCTTAGGTCCATCTGTCCACTCCGTGTATGTCTCGTCATGTGGTCCACCTCCAGGTACCGCCCAGCTCTACAAGTCTGTACCTCGGGCAATGTTGTCCATCGTCTGCATACAAAAAAACGTAGTGCGGGCATAGCCCATGTAGGGGTGAGTATACGATACTCATTAAGGACCCCGAGACCACTGAAGGACTCCCAGAATCCACAAAGGATAAACCACATAAGAGAGTTACTAACACAAAGTATCCACTAACCCTACTTAGGTATATTACCATACATATACCTAGGTTATCAATCTCAGTTCAGCTCTAACACTCGAGCTAAATCACAACTCAGTCCACAAAGGAAGTATGTCAACCACATAGATGATAATGATTGAAATTCAAGACTCAGCTCACGTAGGTATGCATCTTTCGTATAACGATAGTGATGGTCATATGAAGTCACTGATTCATCTAAGCTATCAGACCCACATTGGATACTAGAACAGCTAAGTTGTCAGACCCACTCAGGATACACAACCAGATACTCTGTCGGACCCAGACATGATACAAGTACAGAAGTTATCACTGTCGAACCCACAGAGGATCCCGGTACAGAATTCATCACCATCAAACCCAAGGAGGATTCATGTACGGTAGAAGTCGTCATCGAACCCACAGAGGATCCTAGTACGTTAGTCATCTTCATCGAGCCCATGGAGGATCGTAGTATAGATGTCATCATTGTCGAACCCACGGAGGATCCTAGTATGGGATTCCTCACTGTCGAACCCATAGAGGATCTTAGTATGGAACTCATCGCCGTTGAACCCAAGGAGGATTACAGTATGGTAGACGTCATCGTCGAACCCACGAAGGATCCAAGTACGGTAATCGTCACAGTCGCAACCTGTTCTAGGGTTTCTGCACACAACACGCTCGATTCTGGGAGGGTCCGCTCCTCGAGCCAAGGTGTCGATACATCAAATATCACGAAGTCCTGAGTTTATGTATCCTGATGTTCCGTCTCGTCAAAAGAAACCCAACACGACAGACGGTGCGATAATCGGACGCTCAGTCTGAGAGTTATTGGATTTTCCGTTCTAGGGGCCCAGTTGGAATTACGCTCGTTCAAAGCCCATCCATTTTTCAGTGTTTTACAAAACTAACTTAGAGTATCGCAAAAGGACCGCCTCATTGAAAGGGTACCAGTTTCGTAGAAGGCGCATCAATTAGAAGCATTGTCGAGAAGTTATTCAAATTTAATCATAACGGGCCCAACCCGTCAAGCCCGGTGGGATGGCGGGTTAGCTCGTCCTGGCATGGCGGGTCTGACCTGGTTAATGGGGTAGCCAGGCCCGGTGGGGTGCGGCCCCGGTTTTCCTATAGGGCGGCGCCGAGCGGTGCCACCTCTCCTTTCCAGCCGGCAGAAGCCGGCCGGTCTTCTCCAGTGCGAGGGGCCCGCGCGGGCGGGCCGCTGTTTCCCCAGTGCTGAACTAGGAGGGTGTTTCGGGGTCTTCCCAGCACGGCTGGCCATGGCCAGCTGTTTTTTCCAGTAGGCGGCCCACAGATGCGGGCCGCTCCTCCGTGCATCACCTCCGGGTGTCGCGGTTCACCAACACGGCAGGCTACTGTCGGCCAGTTCTTCAGCCCGAGCAGCCCACGGATACGGGCCACAGTTTTCCTCCAAGAGGTCGGCGCGTCCGCCATTGTCACTGGCATCTCCGAACTTCACTTCTCCTTCCATACCGTGGCCTCCATCCTCCGGTGCCAGCTTAAGCAAGATTTAACGGAGGGTCGGCGGGCTGTGTTTGTTCAGCCCGTGACCTCCACGTTAAGCGATAGAAGTTGGCGGAAGATAATCCATGAAATTCAATGTAGAACGGGGTATATGTTCTTCACTCAAAATTTTACAAACCCCTGCCTCAATTTCAAGAATGGTTCACTTCAACGAGCCATGGGTGACGAGCGTCACGGTAGTCAGGCGTCACAGAAGACGACGTCGCGGAGAACGGTGTTGTCCCGTTAATTTTGGAGGAAGAGCTGTTGTCGTGAGGTGGGGAGAGAATATGAAGATGATTTAGATTCATTGATTTCACGGTGCGTCCAAGGATGAAGCTTCATTGGATGATGTTCTTCATGTTCTTCGTTGGGGATGTTCTTCATTGAAAAACAATGTTCTTCGTCGAAAAAGGAAGTTCCACCAAGAGTTTTCTTCCTATGGTTTTCCCACAAATACTTACCAATAAAATATAATATAAGACCCTCCAATATAATAACATTGCCATGCAATTCAAAACAATTAAAAATTTATTGTTGGAACACAAATTAATTAATAATGGGATTTGAATTAATTCAATTGGTTGGCTTGGCACAATCAATGGAGGTAGGTGGTGAGTTCACATTAAAAGAGGGATGTTGTCAAATTAATTAAGGGGTATTAATGGGGATTTTAAGGGAGTTGAGGGGAGGTGAATGGGTTTGGGTTTGTGTGGGCCCCACCACATATTATCCTCTCTTGAGAGGTTATGTGGGGGCGAGCCACACTACCAACCTCCCTTTGGATATTAAAACCACCAACCAAATAAAAATATCTAATTCATATTTTTATTTATTTTAAAAACAAACCCCGAATATTAACTTCTCCTATCGATAAAACGAAACTACGGTAATGTCCCCATAGGCGAATACTGGCACTGCGAGTTCATCGGTGCCCTCATATTTCGATTTTGAGCACCGGTTGAAATGTGATAAATTCCTGCTCGTACGTCTACGGAACGTACCCGAACAAAACTTCATAAAATTATTTCGGGCACACCGGGCCTCGGAATTAGTTGTCATCATAAATTATGGTCTCGTAAAACTATAATGCATTTATATAATTCCCCGGACCCAATTTCCCAGAGTTGGTTTGTTATTACATAACATTGGCATGATCATAAGGAAATCATGTCTCGAAAGACCGATCAGTTTAGTATTATTGGAAACAATATTCATACATAATTTGAACTTTACAACATGAAAAGAAATAAAACACAAATATATTTCATTAGAAACATCCGAGACTACTATATTATACCTGTTGTTCACTCATAACTATCTTTTTTATATCCTAGGAAAAAGAATCATAAGAAAGGGGTTAGCTCAAACACTCAGTAAGGGTAAGTAATACAGTGGAAAATGACTTAACTATTAAGCATGGTAAATAATTGAAACCTCGTTATTTTACCAATAATAAACATGAATACTTTTATGGCAAGAATTTTAGCTGAGTAAATATTTCCATTATAAAACATAATCATGGGTATTCTACTAGTCTAATGACCACATGAACCATCAGTATTATTTCCATAATGGGGGAATGTATAATGCTGGACATTCTGAAACATTTTGTCATGGCCTCCGCCAAGACGTCTAAAAATGATTAAGGCCCCGACCAAATCCATAAATCAAATTGGGAAAGGGCCTCGGCCAATTCCACCTCTAGTTGTCTCATTACACCTACTGATGCATTGCAGTTCTATAGCCGACTCCACTCGTCACTTACTAAGTCCAATACATTTCTTATATGAAAAGGTTCAAATATAACATACACATTTGTATTAAAACTAGCATATGAAATGTCAATAATTTAACCATAAACCATGAATGGTATACAAATATCACATCCACGGTCAAACATATCACAAAACCTTCAATTCAATATGGAAAATTTGTATCATAAAAAATCAACTTCAAATAAACTTATAATCCATCAAAGGATATTGACATAGATGAAATCAAAACCTTTTTTTAGAGACATATATCTTTATATTTGGAAATAATTTAAGATTCATATAGAGAAAACATTTATTTTGAAAATATTCATATAATCTTGTAAGGGAAGCTTCGATGATGTTATAACAGCGGAAAATAGCAGCACCCGCCGTATAAGTTAAAAAACATTCTTACTTTGAATTTGTCGAAAAGGTAACTAATTTGTTTAGAAAATGACAGAAATATTGCATTAAAATCATGTAAGGGTATAAATGACTTTAACTCATTTTCTATTAAATATTAAAATTGATATGAATTTTTATTACGAAACCTAGATATGGATCATAAAGAGGCCTGAGTAGATAATTACGTATAAACAAACTCGGATAATGAAGAGATTGTGAAATAAACCCTTACCTTGTACTTTTCCTTGGTTGATGGTAGGTTAACCTCCTGTATAATGGTGAAATAATTGTTACTAAAATATACATGAATCATATACACTAATATGATATCATATATGATCTTTTAACATTGATTTGATAATAAAATCTTAGTATTATCATCATTTCGGGTGTTAATGGATTCGTCTTTCTTTGTATTAATTGTTATGTGATCCATATTTGTTATAGATGGGATGTATATTATTCATATCCAGAATTATATGTTGTCCTTAAACATTATTATTATCATCAAATGAGAATTAGACTTGAATAGATACGATGGGGAATTAATCTCATCACGTTCGTGGAGACGGTAGTCCGTATGTACGCATGAGCAACAATATAATTATTTGGATATTAAAATAATATATAATTGGAGGGTATAACATATATAAAAAATAATTATCATGTTATATTTATTATTTACATGAATTAAAAATCATTATTATACCCATCCAATTAATAATGTTTTGAATAACAATTACACCACGACGTGGAGACGGTAAGTCGTATGTACACATGTTCGGTGACATGTCATTTAAAAGATGGATAGAATAATGAATATTGTGGTACCATATTTATAATAACATCAAATTATATATAATATACTGGAGTTATTATTTTATAATGGTAATAACAATGAAAGAAGAAGTTCAAGAAGAAAGGAACTTGAAAGAGGGTGGTGAAAAACATTACCTCTTCTTCGGGTTCTTCCTTTTGATTTGATCAAAAGGGCTCCTTAAGTTGGCTTTATGTCTAAAGAAATGCCTATAAGTCGAAGTGAGGGATTTTGAGAGAATATTTGGGCTGGGTTTGGTGGATCCAAAAGGCTTTGAAGGTATAAAGAATTTGTTAGAAGTGGTGCCCTTTTATAAGGAGGAGGAGGGGCTCTTTTCGAAAAACTTAAAGTATTAATTTATAATAAATTCCTATTCGGTTTCAAATGGATCCAAAGTTGATTATTAAATGTATAAGGTGGGGATGGGTATAAATACTTTCAACCAATAGATTTTAGATAGTTTTGTGTCATTATATTAAGCTTGTGTTTTAGTTTTAACTCTTAGTTAATTAGATTGACATTTACCATATCAGTTTGTATTTTTACATTATATAGTTAATAAACATACTATATACATCTAAAAGACCCCCATGTGGTACATTAATGATACAACTATCATTAAATAAGTCATTTGGCAGAACCTTAGATTTTTAGGAACTGAATATCCATTAATAATATAATAGTTGTTTTAAAAACTCTTTTATGTCAATTTTGACACTATTTGGTATTTTATTTATGCGAAAATCATAACAGAATGACTACATAAAACAACCGAAATTAAATATATAATAACACGTCTTATTAACCTATAAAATGAGTTTAATTCATAAAAGACTCAAATTTCATTTATTTGGACATTTATAATATCAATTATTTTAATATTTCATTAATTAGGTAATTAATGCCTCACCATTGTGTCATAAATAAATTAAATTATTTAATGTCTAAAAACTATAAATAAAATACCCTTATATAGGAAATATTTTTATCTTTCTAATTAATATTTATAATTTAATTAATCTTATGTATAACCCTATATTAAAAATGTTTTAGTAAATAAACTTTGATTTTAACTCTTTTAACTATTCTTTGAATTAAATAATAATTAATGTCCCAATCTAATCCAGGTGGGACTATATGATAATATTTTATTCCTAAGGTTGTTTTCATTAGAGATACACTTGTAAAATAGAATTAGGACATGTGTTAGGGTAATATTAATATCATTTTTACCCTTGATTACCCTATTTACTTTTAACCATGGTAAATAAAACTACAAAGTTACTATTCACCAAAAATTACATTCATCTCATTGAACCACATTTTACCGCTTGATATTAACTGTGTCTCTTGGATTTTAAAAATTGCACTTAAAGAAGTGGTAAAATAATGTTCTATGTGAATTTCCAAATTCTTCTAGGTGGTTAGTAAAAGACGGTGAAAAGTTGAATAAAATATTTATATATCTAAAATTATTCTAAACTAACTCCAATTAATTACATAGAACTTATATAGGTATTATGTATCTATTTTGACATAAATTTAATTTAAATAAGTTAAAAAATTATTTAAATAATAATTCGGTTTTAAACTATAACTTAGTGTTTTTCACTATTCATCAAAAATTGAATATTTTCAGAAAAATACAAAAATTTTACCCTAGTCTAATTTAGATATTCCAAATCCAAAAATAAAGCCCATTTTGAAAGATAAAATTGATAAAATTTCAAAAATTTCGTATTAATATTCATAACGGCTAGTTTGATTGGTTTTTGTGTTTCTTAGAACTTGAAGTTGTGTACACACACGCTATTGTATTATTCAAAGAGAAGCGTACCGTGGAAGCTTGGGCTGTTACATTTTCCACTCCTTCAAATAATTTCATCCTCAAAATTTCTATAATAATACCACATGAAAAGACTCAGGTGGTTCTTCATCATAACTTCCTCAGGATCCCATGTTGCCTCTTCCATCTTATGGTTTCTCCATAGAACTTTTACCAGAGGAGTCATCCGGTTTCTCAGAACTTGTTCCCTTGTATCAAGAATCCTGATGGGTCTTCGCAATACGACATATCTGGTTCCATTTCTAATTATTCATAGGTGAGTACATGCGTTGGGTCAGGCATGTATTTTCTCAACAATGATATGTGGAACACATTGTGAACTTTGGAGAGACTTGGCGGCATTGCCAAACGGTAAGCTACAACCCCAATTCGTTCTAGAATTTCTAATGGTCTAATGTACCCGGGACTCAATTTACCATTGTTTCTGAAATGTATAACTCCCTTCTAGATATACACCTTCAAGAAAACATGATCTCCTACCGGAAATTCCAAATCATTCCTTCAGTTATCAGCATAGCTCTTCTGCCAACTTTGAACTGCTTTGATGTGGTTTTGGATTACCATTACCTTTTCTATTGTTTCCTCCACTAGTTCTGGGCCTACAAGTTTTCATTCACCAACATCATCCCAACAGGTTGGTGTGCGACAACTCTTTCCGTATAACTCTTCATATGGTGCCATCTAAATACTCAAATAGAAGCTATTGTTATTGGATAATTATACATAAGGTAAATATTGATACCACATACCCTGAAAGTCTAGTTAACATGATCTCAACATGTCTTCTAAAGTTTGAATAGTCCATTATGAATGTCCATCTATTTGAGGGTGGTTGGCAGTGCTCAAACGAAGTTCAGTATCTAAGGCCTTCTGAAGAATCTTCCAGAATCATGAAGTAAAACAGGGATCACGATCAAGAAACAATCGATATGGGTACTCCATGACCTCTCAAAACATCATTAATATATAGTCTTTCTAGACTTTCTAGTGGTACATCTTCTCTAATAACAAGAAGATGTGCTGACTTGGTATGACGATCAATAATAACCCATATTGAATTGTTCCTTCTATGAGTCTTCGGTAGTCCCATGATAACGTCCATCATAATATTATCCCATTTCTACTCAGGTATGGGAAGATGTTGCATGAATACTCTAGGCTGTTTCCTTCCATCATTAACTTGTTCAAAACCCATACATCTTGACACAAAATCAGCAATCTCCCTCATTATGTTTCCCCACAAAAAATTTTCCTTCAAATATCTATACATTTTTGATATCCCAGGGTTTATAGAGAAATTGGAACTATGAGAATCATCCAAAAAATCTCTTTTTAGATCAGGTACATTAGGAACACAAAGTCTCTTCAAAAATTTCAATATTCCATCTTCATATACAAAGTCACTCAATCTCCCATCATTCATATCTCTAATCGTCTTTTGAAACTCTTCATCACCGGTCAGAAAACTCTTTATCCTTTCTAGTAAAGATTGTTTGGAAACCATTTGAAAAAGTATTGAGGTTTCACCTTCCATGGTAATTACCATATCTAAATTTACTAGATCCATGTATATAGGATCCTTTTCAACTCTCATCATGATCAATATCCCATGATATTTTCTGCTCGAAGCATCTTCCGCCTTATTTGCCTTCCCCGGGTGGTAGTGTATCGTACAATCATAATCCTTGAGTAGTCGAAGGCATATCCATTTCCTCATGATGACTTATTTCTATGATAAAATATACATTAAACTCTTGTGATCAGTATAAATCTCACAATTTCCACCATAGACATAATGTATCCATATCTTCAAAGCAATTATTACAGCAGCTAACTCAAGATCATGAGTAGGATAGTTTTTCTCATTAATTTTTAGTTTTCATGATGCATAGTCAATAACCCTATCAGTCTGCATAAAGACACAACCTAGCTCGTTCATCGATGCATCACTATAAATAATGAATCCACCATTCCCCAATGGTAGATTCAATATTGGAGAATTGACTAATCTTCTCTTCAGTTCCTCAAAAAATTCTTCACGCTCTTTTGTTCAAACAAATTTAACCCCTTTACATGTGATCTTGATTAATGGGTTAGACAATCATGAAAATTTCTGGACGAAACGCCGATAATAACCTGATAAACCAATAAAACTGTGTTCCTCGGTTATATTTGTTGGTGCTGGCCATTCTTGGATTACTCTTGTCATATAAGGATCAACAGATATTCCATCCTTAGAAATAATATGGTCGTTAAAAGAAATATATTGAAGTCAGAATTCACACTTTCTAATCTTCCCATATAATTCATGTCTTCTAAGAGTCTTCAGTATAATGCGAAAGTGATTTTCATGATCCTTGTAGCTTTTGGATTATACCAATATATCATCAATAAATACCACCACAAAATCATCGATATATTCCTTGAAATGTCTATTCATTAGGTCCATGAATACAGAGGGTGCATTAGTCAAACAAAAAGGCATTACTGTATACTCTTAATGCTTGTACCTGGTTCAAAATGTTGTTTTCAGAATGTCTTCCTTCTTGACACACAACTGATGGTATCCATATCGAAGGAAAATATTTGAAAAAGTATTGAGCTTCATGTAGTTGATCAAATAAATCACCAATTCAAGGTAGGAGATACATTCTCTTTATTGTTATATCATTGATTTCTCTGTAGTCAATACATAACCTCATAGATCCATCTTTATTCTTAACAAAAAGGACATGGGCTCCCCATTGAGAAACACTAGGGAGAATAAATCCCTTATTAATCAATTCCTCTATTTTTTTTATTTAGTACAACTAATTCCACAGTGTCCATTCTATAAGGGGTCTTCTATATAGGACATGAACCATGAATTAGATCAATAAAAAACTCAATTTCACGTTCTAGATTATGTCTAGGTAAATCTTCCGGAAACACATCAACATATTCTTTCACAATAGGTACATCTTCTATTGGAACATTCATTTCCTCACCCATAATTATTTCATTCTCTTACTCCCTAATAATTGAATTTAGTCGAGCTACTAGGGGTGGATATAGGTAAGAATTAGGTGGTGACGATTCAGATCTAAAGATAAGGCGTTCCTTATCATCATCATCAAAAATATTAACCTCCTTCATCTTAAAATAAATTCTTTGCATCATGGTCTGAAAGAAAATCCATAGAAAGGATTATATCTAATTAAATCCTAGGTATGACGATGAGATCCGCATTTAAAGAACATTTATGTGCCCTAATGGGAACAGATCCATAGAACTTTATAGCAATGATACTTCCCTTAGGAGATTTAACTAACAACTCCCTTATTAAATCAAATTGGAAATATCTAACATTATTAGAAAACTGGGAAGATATGAAACAATGTGATGATCAAGAATAAAATAATGCATTTTCTACACTTGAGGAAACCAATAAATTACCTTCCACTACATCGTTCGGAGCTTCTACCTCAGCAATGGTAATATCATAAGCTTGGTCTTGATCCCTAGGCCTTTTCTGAGGTAAGTTCTCCTGATTCTTAGGAAATTCATTTTCATTATATCCCATCTCCCTGCAATTATTGCATTAAGAAATGGTAGAAACTTTCTTTCATTTACAATCACCAGCTAGATGGCTTTTCTATCCACACTTGTCGCATACTCCTTTTTCTTTTAGACATGCACCAGGGTTCTTCCTTCGGCAATTGTCACCATGTGGAAATTCAATTCTTCCCTTCTTCCCTGTTTCCTTATTTCCTTTCCCATAGTGTTCAGCTGATCTCTTCTTCTCTTTCTTTGATTTAATTCATATGACTTATAGAATTATTTTTCTGTCTTGATAGAAAATGATACAATATCTTTGTATGGAGAGAAGGATTGTAAGAAAAATGCTCGATAGAGAAATGGTTTTAACCAATCAAATAAATGATAAATCTTACTTCTTGGGTTACTTATATAATATGCATCATAGCTTTGTAACCTTGTAACTTTATCATCATACTTTGCGACATTCTCATCCTCCTTTTATCTCAGATTCATAAATTACCTTTCCATATCTGCACGATGGTCATGAGGAATGTATTTTTCTAAGAATATTTCATTAAATTCCTTCCATTAAATATTTGATACTTCCTCGTCATCCTTTCTGTTTTGAATCAAGGAGCACCATTGATCAGCATCTCCAGTGAGGCGGTAAACTGCCATGAAAACTTTTTCCCTTTTGATACTCCCCAAAGCATGGACTATTTTCCTTAAGGAGTTTATCCATTGCTCAGCCACAAATGGATTTGTACTCCCATTGAATGTTGGTGGTTGTTTCCTCATGAAGTGAACTGACATTGATCCTCCACGCTGAGGATCAGGGTGCTCCATACGAGTAAGGTTATAATTCATAACCTGAGTGTGTTGTCTCAGTATGGTGATTAGCTGATCAGCACCAGTTGCATCACCAACACCACTATAATTATCTTGAGCAGGAGGGAAATCCCTACATTGAGTTCGTGCATTGATATAGTTTCCATTTCTTCCAATATGTTCCATTTCTAAACAATGGCATAAACTAGATCATCTTATGAATCAAAATTCATTATTACATACTTGTAAAACACATAACATAAATTGAACTATTTGTGGATATAATCCATAATCAGAAAATAAAATTTCTTTGAGGAAGTATATACATATAAACCCTTCATAATGGTTTGTAATGAAAATGTGAATTATCCTAAGCATATCCCATGGGAGTGTCGTAACCCAGAGTACAGCAAGGCCCGTTGTCGTGCACCAGTTCTCGTTCGAGTCTAGATCAAAGCGGTGTTTTCGGGTTTTACCCCTACGTACATATGTGCCAGACCCTGCTCTTCCTGCTCGTATCTAGACAGGGTTGTATTTCTCAAAAAACTCACAAAATCACTATAATACCAAAATTTCTAGGAAATTCTTCTATAATAATCCTCAAAGTGAATCTTAGGTCTATTTTCTCTAATCAGAGTTTATCTAAATCTAGTTTCCAAGGATTGTACTAAACTTCTTCTGATTCCAACTGTAATGCCCCGACCCCAGTTTCCCAGAGTCGGTGCATTATTACATAACATTGACTTGATAATAAGGAAATCATGCCTCGAAAGACCGATCAGTTTAGTATTATTGGAAACAAGATTCATACATAAGTTGAACATTACAACATGAAAAGAAATAGAAAACAAATATATTTCACTAGAAACATCCAAGCCTCCAAGATTATTCCTGCTGGTCACTCATAACTAACTTCTTCATATACTGGGAAAATAAAACATAAGAAAGGTGTGAGATCAAACGCTCAATAAGGGTATGTAATACAACGGAAAATGACATAAATATTAAGAATTGTAAATAATAGAAACCACACGCCTTTACCAATAATAAAAATTAATACTTCTATGGAAAGAATACGAGCTTAGTAAATAATTCCATAATAAAACATAATTATGGGTATTCTACTTGTTGAATGACCACCTGAACCATCAATATTATTTCCATAATGAGAGAATGTATAATGCCGGACATTCTGAAACATTTTTGCAAGGCCTCGGCAAAGACATCTAAAAATGATTAAGGCCACAACCAAAACCATAAATCAATTTGGGAAAGGGCCTCGGCAAATTCTGTATCTATTTGTCTCATGAGACCTACCGATGCATCGAGAAGCTATTGCAGGCTCCACCCATCACTTACTAAGACCAATACATTCTTTATATGAAGAGGATGAAATATAACATAAACATTCATATTTATACTAGCACATGAAATGTCAATAATTTAACCATAAACCATTAATGGTATACAAATAGCACATACACAGTCAAACATATCACAAAACCTTCAATACAATATGGAAGTTTTGTATCATAATAAATCAACTTCAAATAAACTTAAAATCCATCAAATGATGTTGACATAGATGAAATAAAAACCTTTTTTGGAGGCATATCTCTTTATATTTTGAAATCATTTAAGAGTCAAATAAATAATACATTTATTTGGAAAATATTCTTATAATCTTGTAAGGGAAGCATCGATGATGTTATAATGGCGGAAAATATCCACTCCCGCCGTATAAGTTAAAAAAACATTCTTACCTTAAATTTGTCGAAAAGGGAAAAAAGTACCTTATTTGGAAAATGATGGAAAGATTCCATTAAAAACACATAAGAGTATAACTGAATTTAACCCATTATCTATTAAATATTAAAAATTATTTGAAATACGTTTTTACAAAACATGGATGTGGATGATAAAGCGGTCTGAGTAGATAATTACGTATAAACAACCTCGGATAATGAAAAGATTGTGAAATAAACCCTTAGCTTGTACTTTTCCTTGGTTGATGGTAGGTTAACATTCAGTTTAATGGTGAAATAATTGTTACTAAATTATACAAGAATCATTTAAATTAATATAATATCATATATGATCTTTTAAAATTGATTTTTTAATAATATCTTTGTATTATCATCATTTGTAGTGTTAACAGATCCGTCTTTATTTTTATTCTTTGTTATGTGAGACATATTTTTGATGGATGGGATGTATATTATTCATATCCTGAATTAGATGAAGTCCTTAGAAATAATTTTTTTCATCAAATGAGAATTATACTTGAATGGATACAATGGGTAATGAATCTCATCGCGTTCGTGGAGATGGTAGTCCATACGTATGCAAGAGCGACAATATCATTATTTTGATATTAAATTAATACATAATTGGATGGTATATAATATATAAAGAATAATTATCATGTTATATTTATTTTTTACAGGAATTACACATCATTATTATACCCATCCAAATAATAATGTTTTTAATAACAATTACACAATGACGTGGAGACGATTAGTCTTACGTTTGCACGTATGGTGACATGTCATTCAAAGGATGGATAGAATACATAATATGGTTGTAACATATTTATAATAACATCACAGTATATAGAATATCCTATAGTTATTATTTTATAATGGTAATAACAAAAAAAGAAGATGTTGAAGAAGAAAGGAACTTGAAAGAGGGTGGTGAAAAACATTACCTCTTCTACGAGTTCTTCCTTTCGATTTGATCAAAAGGGCACTGTAGGATGGATTTATGACTAAATGATGGCCTTTAGGTCGAAGTGAGGGAATTTCAAATAATATTTGCGTAGGGTTTGTCCGATCCAAAGGGATTTGAAGGTTTGATGAATTGGTTAGAAGTGGTTCCCTTTTATAAGGGGGAGGAGGGGCACTTTAGGAAAAACTCCAAGTATTAATTTATAATAAATTCATATTTGGTTTCTAATGGATAAATAGTTGAATATTCAAAGTATAAAGTGGGTATGGGTCGAAATCCTTTCAACCAATATATTTTAGACAGGTTTGGGTCATTATATAATCCCTATCATTTAGTTTTAACTCTTAGTTAATTAGATTGAGATTTACCATGTCACATTGTATTTTTATATTATATAGTTAATAAACAAACTATATACATCCAAAATACCCCCATGTGGTCCATTAATGATACACCTATCATCATATAATTCTTTTGGCCAAATTTTATATTTTTAGGAATAGAATATCTATTAATAATATAATATATATTTTTAAAACTCTTTTATGTCAATTTTGACACTATTTGGTATTTTATTTTTTTGAAAATCATAAAAGGATGAATTGTTCAAAAAATCATAATGAAATCAATAATAACATGTCATATTAACCAATAAAATCATTGGAATTCATAAAAAGTCTCTAATTATATTTACTTGGTTATTTATAATAGCAATTATTTTAATATTTCATTAATTAGGTAATTAATGCATCACCATTGTCTCATAAATAAATTAAATTATTTAATTTATAAAAATTATAAATAAAATACCATTATGTATGAAATATTTTTATCTATCTAATTAATATTTATAACCGAATTTATCTTATGTATAACAATATATTAAATTTTTTTAGTATTTAAACTTTGATTTTATCTCTTTTAACTATTCATTGAATTAAATAATAATTACTGTCCTAATCTATTCCATGTAGACCTAAATGATAATATTTTCCTTCTAAGGTTGTTTTTTGGTCGAGATACACTTGTAAAATAGAATTAGTACATGTTTTAGGGTAATATTTATTTCATTTTTACCCTTAATTACCCTATTTACTTTTAACCGTGGTAAATAAAAGTAAAATGTTACAATTCACAAAAAATTATTTTCATCTCATTGAACCAAATTTTACTCCTTCATATTAACCTTGTCTCTCTTATTTTCGAAATTACACTCCCAGAAGTGGTAAAATTATGTTTTATGTGAATTTCAATATTCTCCTAGGAGGTGGGTAAAAGACGGTGAGAAGTTCAATAAAATTTTTATATATCTAAAATTATTCTAAACTAAATCCAATGAATTACATTGAACATATATAAGTATTATGTATCTATTTTGACCTATATTTAATTTAAATAAGATAAATAATTATTTAAATAAAAATTTGGTTTTATACTATAACTCAGTATTTTTTCAATACTTATTAAAAATTGAACGTTTTTAGAAAAATATCAAAATTTCACCCTAGGATAATTTCGATATTCAGAATCCAAAAATGAAGTCCATTTTGAAAGATAATATTTATAAAATTTCAAAAAGTGGGTATTACTATTCATAACAGCTAGTTTGATTGGTTGGTGTGTTTGTTATAACTCGAAGTTGCGTATAACACACGATACTATATTATTCAAAGAGAAGCATACCGTGGAAGATTGAGGTCGTACAATTTAAGAAAAAAAATTCCTTTAAATTTTCGGGTCTTTACATAATGTGATTTCTAAATCCTTAAATATATGTTTATATGTAATCCAGAAAAAATATCCAAACCATACATTTGTAAGGAAAAATTGTTTTTTAAGAAAAAGTTTAGAGTAGAAATATGGATCAGGTGCCCTACATAATTATAAAAGTATGGATTATTAAACTTAATTTATAGATAAAACCTCTGAATAAAAAAATAACATATTGTTAATGTGCCTATCATTTTGATGTTAACCATAGGATGATAAATAGACATTCCTTGGTAACCCAATGTTTGAATTGGTATTTGTGAAGTCTAAATTAAATATATTTCACAATAATTATACTATAGTTATTATGGGATTATTGAATATATTTCTAAAGATTATTAATGAAAAATTCAATGTTTAAGGTTAAACAGATTAAATCATTCATATATATAATAGAATTTTCTTCTATATATAAATGTATAAAATTTAAATAAATAATATTTATCATATGATATTTTTCTTCTATTTAACCAAAATAAAATCATTTCTCACTTGTTAAATACAATTATTTATATCATTAAAAGAAGAAATTAATTTTTTAAATGGAAAAATTGTCCGATATTAGGAATATATTCACTTTAGATACATGGATGTTTTTTTCTTGTCTTATTTAGCTATTGTATTATTTTTAATAATTTCATTGTATTGTTTTAGTATTTCATGAAGATAATGTATAACTAGTGTCTCTAATAGTTTTGTCAATATTTTATGACTCTTATGTACAAGGTTTATGATATGTTACCTATCATTTTTTATTTCTACAATGAGATAAATTTTCTTCACATCAAACAAATTATATTTATTTTTTAGAGTATCAGTTGCACGTATTCAGTTGATTTTGAGTGTTAGATTCATAAACTAATCTATGGATTTTGAGGTTTTATGTGAAATAAACTTTTTTATCACAACATTTTATCAACCTACTCTTAGTTGTGGAGGTTTTATATTATAATAGGAACAAGTTTTTGAACATCAATAAGATCACTAAGTGAGTGTTTATGTTGATGACTAGGGGATATTTGTTCACTACACCCCTATAAAACTAATTTCATGTTATTTGATATTTTACACTATATAATTTTAATCAATAAGAAAACATTTTATATCCTGATAATATATGACGTGGGATTAAATTTCAATTTTTAATGATTCTTATAAGGAAACGATTCAGCCCTTCCCATCCCTTGTGGTTCATCATATTTTCATGACCTAATAATTGGTACGATATTAGTATTATTTGAAGAAGTATATATCAATTAAAATGTCATTATAAAGATAAATGTTTATATAGAAAATAAAATAATGAATTTCCACAATATATGATCCTTATTTTAATGAAAATAGTTATGCATGCGGGGAGAAAATCCATAATTATTTATTTCAAGAATATTTTATTTAAATATTACATTAATATTTTAAAACCTTGAGAAATCCATAAAGAACTATAAAACTGTGATTCTTCTAAGAAAACTGATAATTATGTCAATTCAATCGAAAAACATTCAATTATATATAGACATGTTCAAGATTAATTAAATAATTTATCTCAATGTACTCTTTCATATAAAATATAGAAATCAAATATTCTTTTCTATGGAATTGAAAATATCATGTATTTATATTACAAAACTGTAATGATAAAATATTAAACATTGAAATTTTATTATTTTGAATGTATCACATAGGTGAATGGATGATTTTCGAAAATAGTAAATGGTGTTGCTTCCTTGGGATAAACAATTAAGTAAGAATATCAATATTTAAATGTATTATTAGAATGTAATAGAATATAAACTAAAACTAGACAATCCAATCTTATCCCATAGCTAAAATTGATGTAGTTGGTTTCGAATCTATTGATGTGTGAAGAAAATAAAGGAATTATAAAATAGGAAAGTTGTGTGATTAATAAAATGAGACCTATCCTTTAATGTTACTTCAAATTTTATTTATAAAAAATTAATATAATATGTTGTATTCTAAAATGATTCTAAATTATAAAATTCTAGAAATGAATTGGTTCATCCAGAAAAAAGATTTAATTATTTTTATCAGAAGAGTATAAGACTAAAACATTCATTTCATAGTATCAAAAAATATATTCATGCGCTTAATTAAGTTGTAATATAATAATTAAAAAAGGGCATATCAAATATTATTTCTCAAAACTAATGTAAGAGAAGAATAATTGAAAAGAATGGAAGGAAGTGTTGGATGGGAACTGATTATAGGAATAAAGGAAAAAATCAATGAAGGATAAATGGATTCTTTTTGAGGACTCGAACATTAATTCTAAAAATGACTTCGAAAAAGTTACAAAAAATACAAAATAAAATATATATTTTTTGTCTAAATCCGAAGAATATGTACAATCAATATATTCTTGTTCCTAGGATACTAAAAGTTATTCAAATAGTAAATTATCTACCTACAATTCAATAGTTGATGAAGAATATAAATATATTAAAAATCATAGATCACAATAATATATTTATAATTGTATTTAAAATATAAATAAAGACATTATAAAATAACAAATATTTTGAAATGAAAAATTTAGCAAATCTACCTCAAACTATACAGTTCATTATAAAATTATTTAATAATTCCTATCTGAATTATTGTCAGCCAAATGATTTACCAGAATATTAACTAGGGGAGAAGAATATCTCAATTATATTCTGAAAGAAATGGTTATAAAAAATTTACACATGGAATATAAAGAAATGGATAATATTCAAAATTAAATCGAAAATCATTTTTACCTTGTAATAGGAATAAAAAAATATCAAGAGTAAAATGTTTTTATTTAGGAATTGATTGAAATTATTCGTATAACTATTTTTTGAGAAATAATCTTATATATTAAATAAAAAGGATTTTTTACAGATATATTGTGGAAGAAAATCCTATTAATTTTTGGGAAAATTATGAAAAGTATTATTATTGAGATAATTTTTTGCTCACATTTAGGGACCTAGTAAAACTTAGTAACAAAAACAATAAATAAATCAAATTTCATTGTAGTGAATAGGTAACATGACCAAAGACATAGTACAATATATGAATAGTACCTTCTCATGAAACATGAGTGGACACCCTTACAATTTTCATAAATTATAAAAATTAAATGGAGGACTATTTAATTTTGATGATAATTAAAATTGAAAAATATGAGGATTTTGATTAGTTTTGGATTTAAATTCAAATTCAATAAAAAAGTACTATAACCTCAACCGATGAAACATAATATGATAATTATATCTAAAATATATGAAAATGGTTTTTATATAGATTTAAAAAAAATCCTGATCTTTTTTAATGATAATTTTCTTATTTTTATATTATTACAAATTGAATATGTTAATACTTGGTATTATAATTCTTTTTATTATCAAAAAAATGTTTAATTTATGCGAACATTTAATATTTTATTTTTTATAGGAGTCTTGTACATTGGAATGTATTTTTTTTAATAAATTTTCCATGTCAAACTTAGTTTTTTATTCTCCTAGAGATAAATTTATTAATTTTTTTTGCATCCCAAATAGTTAGAAAACACAAATCATCATTGAAATCAATTAACATGGTAGCTACGTCCAATCCAGTATAACTTATCAACCTAGATATTTTTGGACCATCAATAGTAACATGGATTGATAGAAGATCTTAAGAATTTTTTTCTTGGATTATTTTTTTAGATTTACAAGATTTTATTTCATTAAACATAAAAGTGTGGTATTCATTATTTTTATATGATTCTATAAAATTAATCAAAGTGTAAATGATTTTAAATTATTTTTATTAAGAATAAATAATGGTGGAGTGTTTTAGAATCAAGAAATTAATTATTTTTTCTCACACGTGGGTATTAAACATACATTCTCTACTCCTAGAACAATTCAAAAAAAATAGAATTATAAAAATAAAAAATAGGGATATTCAAGAAATGGAAACAAATATTTAGAATGAATATATTAATCCTACCATTTTTGGAAAAAAAAAATTTCACAACATTAGATACCATGAATCAGATTTTTATTAGACCCTTTCTTAAAAAGGAAACTTGTAAATTATAAAATAAAAAATAACTGAATTTATGAAACATTAATGTGATTAGATACATGTTTTATATCTTGAATACTAAGAAATATAGTGGTAAATATTATCAAAAGGATAGAAAATGAATATTTCAAGGATACTATACTACTTATAAATTTTATTGCATATATAATAAAAATGTGATGATAACAGGACATTCATTTCATGTGACTAATTAAAAATTAAATTTTAATTAAGTAGATAATTATTTAGAAAACAAATGGATGGAATACTATAAATATTATTTTAAAAAACTAGAATATAAGGATTTTTAATTTAGTGTAGAAGATCGTCGAACTCATGAACCCAAATGAGAATTACCTAGAAAAAATAGAACCTTTAAGTGTCATCCCTTGTAAACAATAATCATAAATTTAGGTATATATGTTAGGACAAGTAGGAGTGTAGGAATTCAAGATGAGTTATCTAATTTTGTATCTCAATTAGAATATACAAAAATAGTGGAATCATTAAAATACTATATATTTATAATATTAATAAAACAAGTTATTTTCCATTTTCGAAGAAGTAGAGTTTGGAAATTGGTTGATTGTATATCCAATAATCTTATAAAAGGAACCAAATGGGTTTTTTGAAAAATGAAAGATGGAAAAGGGGTATTTACCTAAAATAAATCTATTTTAGGAGCTAAATGGTATAATCAGGATGAATAAATAGATTATTTTGAAACCTTTTTTCATATTTCAATATTAGAATATATTAGAATTATTATAGATTATATATCATATATGAATTTAAAATTTTATCATAAGGAAATAAAATTAACTTATCAAAATAGATATTTACTAGATGAAGTTTATATAGAACAACTATTATGTTTTTAAAATCCTTAAATACCAAATAATATTTTCAAACATACTAACGTTTTTTATTACATTGAACATAAACCAATAACTTTGTATGAAACACTATGTTATTTTATACAGTAAAATCACATTTCTATTGGATGGGATGATCCTACTATATTTTCAAATACCATTTTTATAATATCTTATTAGTATATATATATATGTAGATGAAGGTATATTTTTTTCAACAAATAATCTTCTTTGTAATGATATGTATAAACTTCTGAAAATTAAATATTTAGTTATCTTTATAAATGAATTAAATTTTGTTCATTGTTTTAAAATCTATCAAAAATAGTATTGGAATATTTTAAATACATATAAATTATTAGGTATTTAGAGAAATAGTTTTTAATATATAACATTAAAAAATATATAAATTCTATTAGTTTTATTATAAAACATTATTCGGATGATACGGGGAAACTACTTTATAGTATGTTATATAGAGTTTTTATTCATATTTTTCTATATCATTCTTCTTATATATTAGAAAATATTTTTTCTATATATATATATATAAAATTTTAGTCAAACCAATTTAAACACATCATAATACAATTAGAATAATTTATACATATTTTTAATGAACTATTTTTCAGTCATTACAATACGAAAAAAATTATGAGTTTAATTTAATGTTATATTCAGATGTTGATTTTGTAGTTTGTTAGTTAGATATAATAATTACTTTATAAGCCTATCAGTTTTTGGTAAATAATTAATTTCCTTGTCCTCAAATTAGTAACATTAAGTTTCTTTATCAATGAGGAGAAAAAATATATCTCTTGTGGAAGTAGTTATGCACAAGTGTTCTGGATGAAACCAACACTACTAGACTTTTAACTCAATTTCATAAATATTTATTTTTTATTCGACGAAAAAATTGGTATTTATATTTAAAAAATTTATCTATTTCATTCATGGACTAAATATATTCATACAATTCATCACATTCTAAGTGACCATGTTTGGAAAATGGATATATCTTTGTAATTTATTAATATTCAATATTAAAATGGTGATATTTTAACTAAAGTATTTCTTAAATAGTGTTTTTAATTTAATAAGGTGGAGTTGGGTAAATTTTATTTTAAATTAAAATTTTAATAATTAATTATTAATCTTATTAAATTATTTTCTTATTTTTATATTATTTCTTTTTAGTTTTTAATAAATTATGTATTCTTAACTATTTAAAGAAATTCATTTTTAGAATTAAAATACATAATTATTACTCTACATATTGTTTCAAGAGAAACCAAACTGATCTCATAAAATATCGCTGCAAACAATCTATCTCTATCCTACCCTTAATCTCAAAGCCTTTCAACTTTCAGAGATCTCAATTCCTCTATTAAAATTGATAATTATAACCTCAAACCTTCAAATTTTCTATATTGGAAACGAAAAAGAGGATATAAGAAGGTGTTATGAAGAAAATCTATGGACCAACATAGTTTAAGATTTTACAGATGATTCATTTAATGTAATTTTTTGACACTGAGTTTCTATTTTAGAAAAATATAATGTTAAATCATGTACTTTTTTCAATGATTAGAAATTATTTTTAATGGTGATAATACTGATTTGGTTTGCAAATCTGGAGATAGAGATTTATAAACATGCCCACTTTAGTTTTGGGGAAAAAGATGATTTTTTCCACACAATGTTAAATAATGTGGGGGTTTTTGTGTCTTCATTAGATATAGATATGATTTTGTAATGCCCATGTGATGGGTTTTTTTAACAATACTCTCTTATCGATTAGACAATAAAGACATAAATATGGTGATATCATATAATTTATATTTAGATCCACCTATGTATAAATTATTCTTGTAAATGATCATAATGATGAATAAAATGTATGAGTCAAATTTATTCAATCTTCATTAGTTTCATGGATTTTCGAGTTAGGTAAAATTATCATTCATGGTTTACATATCTATTTTTTAATGTTATGAGAAATTAAGTTAAATTTCTGTATACAAATAATGAGGAATATGTATAATTTTTGTCAAAAGGAAGATAAAACGTACATTTATCCATATGGGTGGATGGATTGTCTACGTTTTTATAAATATAATAACATTAGTGATATTTAGATGGCAATTAGATGTCATTATAGTAATTTTCATTATTTTTAATCCTTATGAGAAGTTGGATTCTTTTGGAAAACCAAAATATGAATGATGATTAATGTTGGTGTTGATGATCTACTTGAATCTTGTCCTAATGCTCATGTGTGTTAAGGAAATCATAGGTAGGTTTCATTAGTAAGGAATCACATGGGAGAATTTGGTGAATCAAGAATAACAGACATTTTTTAAGAGACCTGAATGACACATTGGGTTGATTTCAGCGACCCAAATCCTACATGAGATGTGTAACATTTTAATGAAGACCCCCTAAGAGATTCCAACAGTGAGTACCTTTCTACATGTCCTAGAAAATGATAATATTTTATAGTTCAAGAACAATAGGTATACCTTTAATAAGATGAGAAAATAGTTTTCATTATTGAATAAAATATTTATACAGATTTAACAAATAAAATTAGATATGATCATGATTATATTGCTTGAGATCAATATTAAATTAATTATCAAGATATTGAGAAGGTTCCCACATATGTGTCTGAAAAAACTAAAATAATTACATATCAAACAACCTCTATTTTTGTAAATACCTTGGAAAAGGTTGATTGTGAATTAGGAAAGTGATCAAAAGTTTTTATACCATTTTTATCATCATCCATTAACATGATTGATTGTATGAGTACCTTGTTAAAGGTGAAGTATGAAAACCATAATAAATTAAAGATGTGGAATCCTTTGAATATTTTATCATACAAACTGAATATTAGGTTTGAAAAATTCATCACAATAAATGATTATATAGATCATTCCAAAATGGGATGGTTGTTTTGTAAAAAATATTTCGATGATTTTAAAGGACCAACTATTCCATAAATAGATTTAGGATCTATTCAACCTCGAATATACTCCCTAAGATAAAATTCATTTTCTAAAAAAATATTTTGATTCATTTTAGAAGGATATTAATAAAAAGACTGGGAATCTCAAAGAATAATTAAATTCAATGAATATTTTTATGGAATTAATGATATAAACAAGATGTTAAATTGAATGAATATATGGAAGACCAAGTAATTTAAGGGAATCTAATTATAGTCATCAAATATATCTAGATTTAAATAGAATGTTTTAATCCATTACTATTTTTATATATGAAATAAATTATGGAATTTTGTTCCTTAAAGGTGATATAACTCCCTTACAAATTTTTTATTACAATCAAAACGTTATTTTTGAGAAATTAACTTTCAATTAGCCTAGTACTAGAATCCTTCTCAACCAATTAAGTGATATGCTGACGATGTTTTTATGATATAGTGTGATTGTCCATGAATTTATAATGGTAAATTTAGTTGAAAATATAATGTTGGGATAAGACTCCAATATTTTTATTGAATATTCTGATGAGTGGTTTAATATAAATTTTAAATGAATCATGGTTGATCATAGGTATTTTAATCATGATGTCAAATATTCACTCATATTTTATACATCATGGGAAGTAAAACCATTGGCCATATCCAATCATTCTTCTTCATTTTTTTGAAACATATTTCTTTTAATAAGCTTCTTTATTAATTTTTATCTTTAATTTCTTTATTTATTTAAAAAAATTACTTTCATCCCCATTAGCTATAGAAGTATCATTTATTTATCGCAACAAAACACTCACAGCTAGTTTTCATATATTAAATGTGTTATATACAATTTTTTAATATTTTATTTTTGACATAGTAAAAATTTGGGAGAAATTATATAATGAAAACCTTATTATGCATATGATATATTAAACACAATGAATAAGGTAAAATTATACATTTATATTTTTATAATACATATTTTTAGTTTTTTCGAAGTAAACTTATTATATTATTTTTGAATTATAAAGATTTTTTAACATATTAAATGAGATCTATAATTTATCTCATATTTCATTTAGATGGTATTTTAATCATGGTTTTCATTTATTATATTTTTTATATGTTTGGATACATTAGTACATTGGTAATTAAAAAGAGTTATATTGTTGGTAATGCATTGTCTCAACAATATTATATGACTCTTATTGATCTTGATGATTACAAATACCCTTGATCATTGAAATAATGAAATTAAATTATTATTATTATTCTCAATATTTCATCTCTTTATAATATTATATTTTTAATGGTTTAATGTTTTTTTCAATATTATTCATGATATGATTATATATTGTTTCGAAACATTATAATACCCAAATTGTTTAATCAGAACATGTAGCTTTCCAATGCTACATTTATTATAAAGGAATGGGTTAGGTATGGTCTGATTTGGTAAATGATCCAAATAGGAACTATAATTTTGACTGTAACCCTATGAATGAGAAACTAACATATGGTTCACGAACATAACATTTTAATGTTAAACATACTTTTGAGTCCAAAATTTCATCGTTTAACCTACATTTCACTTTTCGAACTATGTAGGTTGAATTCCGGATACATTGTGAGATTTATATAATGGTATTATTGGAATTATTTAATAATATATTAATTATTATTAATGACCAAGTCAAATTATTTATTTCAACATATTTAATTGGTCCAATTTATAACGGATTTTATAAATTTATATGAACATTTTAAATTTAAATTTTCCTGATTTATAAGGTGATATTTTTGGATCTGTTTAACCAAATGAATATGTAGATTCCCTATAAAAATAACAAGCTGTAAATAATTAATAAGAGAAATTATGTGTTTCAAATAGAATGACCATAATTTCTATTCTGAAGAGATACACATTGCAGACATACTTGTTTTGATTTTCTACATTTTTACTATTATTCGATTGCCACTGCTTCAATTGTGTTATTTTTTCATTTCATTAAGACCATTTATAACCATAGTCTCTTTGAATATGCTATTTTTTAATAAAATTATATATATATATATGATGATCCATTATCTATAATTTTATTCAAACCATTATCTTAATTATTTCACATTAAATCAAATAATATTGATTTAATAGGGTAATAGTTTTGTGTACACATTCATTTCAGAGTGTCATCTTCTCAAAATAATCTATGGATTATTTGTTTTTATATAATAGAACATATATTCATAGAATTTGGAAACTATTTGAACTCAATTTTGGAGGTTCTTTGATAAGAGGACCTACTATGTCAACATCACCAAGGGCAAAGAGAGTGTTTTTGGGAAGAGGACTAGGCGATCTTTGTTCCCAAAATAACTATATAACCCAATTTTTCTCATTATTTTCTTATGTTACATAAATTTCATAAAGAAGAAATTGTTTTATATCTTTTTAATAAATAAATAGTGAGAAATTTTGAATCTATTGAGATTTTAAAAAGAAAAAAATTCAACCCTACCACCTCTTCTGTATCATCATATTTTTCTGAACTAACAATATTTTTATCAACATTATTGGAATTAATATTGTTATACAATTGTTATTAAATATGTATATAATATTAATGTTATTTTATTTCTAAATATTTTTATAATATGATTAATAATGGGTTTCAAGTTGAAATCATATGATGGATTAGGATAGGAATGGTCTTATATCTCCCGAAAATGAATTGGTAATTTTTATATATATCATGAGATAATAATTTGTGGCCATAATTATATTTTTTTCAAAAAATAAATCATGGAAATTCTTTTATTTATTCACATATAGAAGTGTCTAAAATAATTGAAATAAACCTAATATAATTCATGGACATGATTTTATATGTACAAAATGTTTTTTATAATAATTGTGAAATATTTTTAGTTTACATTAAATGTTTCTAAATCATTTATAAGATAACCAAAATTTAATTATTCTCTCTGATTAGTCAATACTTTTATTTTATGGTTCTATTCGAGGTTATTATTGTTTTTTCCTGTAAAATATTTATCAAATCAAGGATATATTCTTATGTTATTTCATGCATTTTCTTGACATTATGGATATAATCATTGTTCGGTATAAAATTGTTTTGTATCATAATTATTACCATATTATTATGTTATTCTAATTTTTGATAATTTATTTTTATCATGTTTAATTAAAAATAATGATAACATATGATAACAACGTTAATATGTTTTTATTTTCCTAGGTTACAGACAAAATTAATAAGAATGAAATTTCTATAATGGTATATTATAAGGTGAGTTTTTGGGGGATCATGATGAATTATTATGGATTAATAAGATTCTTATATGTTGGAAAAATATATATTAATTTAAAAGATCTAGAGGTTTTGTTAGACTCATTTTTTCCTAATTCTATAAAAATATAAAATTAAAATATAATAGTAATGTATTATAATGAAATACTTTATTAAAGACATATAATTTTTTTTTAAATCATAGGCTATTTTAAGAAGTACATATTAGAATGAAAAAAATAGTTCACTAAAGGAAGAAAAGATCACTAATGGGATGATTATCAAAAAAGTAATGAATAAAATGGGGAATTAGAAGATTAAACCTAATCCAATAATTTAAAGAGACATATATCATGTGATTTATTACATATAAAATCATTAAGTAAAATAAATAATTAAGTGTTGGATAAAAGTGGTCAACCATACTCCTCTACACGAGGATGTCTATAGGTACCTCTTATTACATGATATATGACCTATTTTTTATCTGTCAATCTGAAATCAAATATTTGTTTTCCAATATAAAAATATTTTATGACAAAAATTTATTTTTTTGAACATGTGGATTCCGTAGTCTAGAAATTTTATTTTAATTTTTTTCCACAGATGATGAAAATAAGGGGAATTAATGATATGAATTGATTTTATTTTGGTCATTATCTCAGAATGGTAATGTAATATGTATAAATGAAAATCATGTATTTCATGAAGTATCCCAAGACTATCATAGTAAAATAAAATCAATTACATAAAAATATTTTATATTTGAAAAACAATATTCATTATAACCATTCAACTAATAGGTTTATATACGTGTAATTGAAATAATATGATATTTGATGTTAACACAATGAATGTTTTTCAAGTTTCAAGTATTTATGAAATCATTTAGTGACAATAAATAAATTAAATTTATCAATTAAACACATGATTCATAAAATGTGTTCCTATTAATTAGTATTGGAGTATTTTTTGTTATCTCAAATCCTTGTGGTAAATTTACTCATTATAATTTCATTTGAAAAGTGCAGCTATCTATAAATGTTACTTAAAGATAAATAAAAATGATGGATGTTTGAATGAATCAAAAGTTTTTGATAATACGCAACATATGGTTTAAGAATCCTTATATTTTATATGTGAAATCGTATTGTTGCAATATTTGGCGGTAACAGTTAATGGTGGGTAGTGTTCAAAATCATGAAATATGACATTACATTTTAATTGGTAAAAGAAATCATGGATAATTATTATAGAATAAATTTTTTTATAGAATTTAATATATTAGGGGTTTAATATTCATACTTAATCCATAGGTCCTTGAATTAATGACCTAATGATGATATTTAATTAATATTATGTGTAAAATGATTATTAACAAAGGGAAAGATAATATGGTGATGATAATTGAATGATGTATTTGGTGAAGATGAACCCTATAAATTTTTTTGATAAGGTGGTTGGAAATATATATATATATATGATTATAATTTTAATGGATCATGGGATGAAAGATAAAGGTGTTATTGTAGAATTTGAAACATGTACACATATATTATGGAAAAAATATAACGTAAATACATATAATGAGGTTCATAAAACCAGTAGTTTTTTAATCATTGAATGAAGTAAATAACTGAAGGTAGTTGATATAATGGATATTTATTCTAGAAATTTTATATTATATATGTTTGGATGTGGAGAAACAAATTTGTTTCTAGTAGTGTTGTTGACCCAAAAGTAACATTATTAGAGTTAAAAAATTTTGAAATTCAATAAGAAATCATCAGAGGATGATTTTACAGTTGTACTAATGGATAAAGGAATTGATTTTAATTTATTAATTATTCATTATACACAAGTAAATTTTAGACGCTGATAACTTTTTTGTAAAAGTGGAAAAGTGGTTTATATGGGAGATTAATTGGACTGTAAAATTATATTACTTTTTATGCATCCATAGTTAGAATTTATATATGTTTTAATGAATGGAGTAATTTTTTTTAAAAAAATATAAAAAATATCATCATAGATAAGGTTCTTATTTGGAATCAAATCTAATTATCATGTTTAGTTTTTTAGATTTATATTTTTTCATGCTAAGGTATTTATAGCCCCACTAATAGTGAAAATAATTGAATATGGATTTGTTTTGAATATCACAGTCTTATGTATGATTCATTCAATATCATACTCAATAGTCATCACACAAATAGGACGAAGTTGAAATTATCATTGGAAAAATATTAATATAAGGATCATGGAAATTAAATTACATTTTTTATGTGGAAAGAGAGTTTTTATACATTGAAAAATATTTGAGGACCTATTATCATAGAAAGACATATTGATCATGCCATGATTTATATATGTCTAATTTTATTTGTTCAAGTTATTTTAAAGCACCCATTCTGTGGAATTGGGTTGTGATATAACATTTATTATGTTAAAATTTACATTGGATTGGATCATTTCATCATATATATATCATGTCATAATGAATGAAACTATGTTATAAAAATTTTGTAATGAATTATGGGGAAAGGTTATTATTGTTAAGGCATGGGATGTTTTTTAACAAAAATCCGAATCATTCCTTAAATATTTATTCACCAGAATGACTAAATCAAACATGTCATTGTGTTTATATTTTGAAAAATTGTGGAATTATGTCAAAGTTAAGGTTCTTTATATTTTAAATCATAGATAAAATTTCACATTGTTGAAGCACCTTGTCATGCTGTTATAGCAAAGGTAGTTAAGAAAGAAGACATAAAACCACACAGTATTGAATGTAATCATGTATTTATTTATATAACCTGAGAAATTCAAACATATCTTCAAACCTGAAATTCTCATAAAATACATGAGGATTTGGATATATTATTAGCTACCCATAATAATTCAAAGAGTTAAGATCTACATAAAGATAAAATATTATATGGATTTGAAGATGACTAAGTTATTGTATGAGAGACATTTGTGTAAATTAATTTTAATTTAAATTTATTTTGATATAAAATAGAATAAAACTATGAATAAAAAAGGCGAATATAAAGATGAATAATTGTGTATTATTACTGAGAAAAAAATCAGACAACAACATTAATTTTTTTGAAGATATAATTTTTATAATATAATATTTTTACTTATTAAAGATATGTTGAGAATAATATTTCTTTAATACCATGGAAACATATAAATTCCAAGACTAAAAAAAATACACTAATAATAAATAATTTTTTTGGAATTATTCTATTGAGATAATATTTTTTTCTATTATGTGAAAATTTTGAAAATATTAAATATTAAACTCTTCTAACAAATATTTGTTTTTATATTGAAGGGACTTTCATATAAGGACACAAGGTATACATTTCCACATTTTATCATGAATTATGATAAAGAATCAAATTTTTTTCAAGCAATTATCTTATGTCAAAAAACATAGAAGACAAATAGAATTACATAAATTGATATCTCATGAAGAAGATAATTATATAAAGATGAAGAGGTGACCCTTTGGAGTCTATGAGCTACTCAATAAACCATTAAATAGGCAGTGAACTTTGGTGAGAAGTGAATTAACCTAAAACATTACAATTAGTGATAATTAGTGAGGATGAAATTAAAATAATATTTTTACCGATAAACATAGTGGGTTATAGAGGATTATTAGTACACCATTAAATTTATGAGTTTATTCTCCTTGTATAAATTCTAGCATAGAATAACTCAATAAATATCATTCTCTTGTTTATTTTTCTTTCTATACATGCAAATGATATTATATGTGGTAGCATTTAATAAGAATAATTAATCAATGGTTGAATGGTGTTCCTTATAATACTAGGAAAAATATGATGAAATAGGGATTTGTAACGGAGAAAATTATTTAATTACAAAAAACTCTAATTCACAACCCCTTTCAAGGTGTCTTAATATTTAAAAATAGACATCATTTATTTCAAAATTTATAAAAAATTATTAAAATAAAATATTTCTTTGACAATGAACTAATTTTTATACATCCACCAATAATAAAATCGTTTTACTATGGAATTACCTCCAATTGTGATGACAATCGAGTATTCACTACCATCACTGAGGTTCCCAATATAGTATGATGAGAACATTCACCAAAAAATTTAATCATTATTTTACAAGAAATTATATATTTATTATTATGTTTAGAATCTATAATAAATTATATAAATTAAATACAATATTATATATTAGAATAAAATAAAAATAGTATTTCAACGATTAAGGTAATCACAAACACAAAAATACAGTGCTCCTCATCCTTTAGAAGTATCATATAAAAAATATATCAAACATCCTCACCCATTCAGATCTCCTACCTATATATTTCATTCAAGTATGATATTATATATTAGCATCTCGGAGATAAATTAGTACCATAGGAAACATCATCCAATAGGATATTTTATAATTTTTTAAAACTATACTGATATCTCACTCCTTAAATGTTAAATATTATTCTAATACTAAATATCTACTGAAAATAAAATTTCATGGGTCTTAATAATACATCACTATTTGAGTTACTAAAAATAAATAATGAATCAAACTATATCATGTAGGATTATATCGATGAAATTCCATTATGACAACTCTCTGCAAAATATATACTAGCCCAATAATATATGAAGTCTACCTTTTTATATTATTTCAATTAATAGTTACCCAATGACGATGAAACTCTAATAGATAATTATTATCCCAATACAAAATCATATCGTCATCCCCTTTCTTCTATGAAATATTTATGTACTTTACAAGAATTTTGAAACTACATTGAGATTATTTATATGTATTTTGATTTATCCAAATTGAGACATAGTTTGATGATTAAAAACGGTCTTAAAATTATTTATTATAATGGATAACAAAATAGCCAACTATTGAGAGACTTTAATGGTTAAATTTATATTGATGTGTAATATATATTGTATTTAGAAAACATATGATATACAAAAGTACTTACTAAATGAATCCTTTTTATTAAATTATCTTTTCATTATAGGGAACAAAACACAATATCATTTAATGATTAGTTTCATGGAAAAATGGAAAATAATACATGAAAATATAAAAAAATTATTTTAATCCCCTAATATAGACTGTATATGGGTTTACCCAATCAATCTTAAACTTCATCTCATATCATCATGACATACATCAAAGGAAATGTGTGAGAAAGACCATAGAATTGGAATTAATATAGGATACAATTATTATGTAGTCATGTGACATATAAATAAGAACATGGAGTATTATAATACAAGATGATCCAGATGAGGTGTCCTCTGAGTGAATTTCTTTTTTTTACCAATAATTATTTGTGTGGTTTTCATTGAAGAATTTTTTATGTTGAAATTTTAGAGATGGTATTGTGTTTAGAGATATGTGTTTGTTTTTATAAATTGTGACACATTGATTTCAATAGAAATAAATGATGAATATTTGAGGAGAGTGGGGAGATTTATTTTTTATATGGACTAACATATGGTTATAGGTATGTTTCTTCCTTAATGGGATGTATATTAAATGTTATCCATCCAACAAGTCAGGATAATGATATAGGTGCACCACTATTGAGGTGGTCATTAGGATTGACCATGGCATGTGTTGACCAGCATGGATGAGGTACACGATTTGCATGGAATGCTTACACGACTGTTCATATGAGAAGTGGAAAGAAACCATGTAGGGTGGAAAGGTGGTTGGAGATAGTGTGAGCATAGGGCAGTGCTAGTGAGTAGTGGGAGAGGTCCAGTGAACATTTATGGCCGATCTATGTTGTGTATTGTTTTATAAATGGAGTGCCGAATAGATTTCAAATATATGTGGGATTAAGGATTTCTGTTAATATTCATCTATTATTAATGATACATAAAAAACAATGTCCATAAAATCTACATTATTCGTACCCATTAATTGTCCCTTGAAAATCTTTTTTAACCTCTACTGCCTGAGGAATTTAGTTCATCGAGATTTCTTCTCGAAGCAACCTTCAAATATTCAATTGATTTCACCGAGCTCCATTAGACTGTGATGTTTATTTAAATATTCTTTAATTTATAGGAAATTTTTTTTTCATGTTTAAAATAAGAAAAATTATATATAAAAAGGAAATATAGATTACTAATTTTTTTGGTGATGGTCATATATCATGATTTGTGATATGAGAACTTGACTTAATGTGATAATGAAATTAATGGATCTCTATGTTTTTTGGAGAACTGATTTGGTGTAGGTTTTATTAAAATACATAAGGTTGAGATCATTTGAATATGGATTATATCTCACAAATTATATTATTTATTGAGAGGGAAATATAGAAGATTAATTTCTCTTTATTTCAACAAGTGATCAATGAGTTAATGATAAACATCTACATTTCGGTTCTCTTCATGATAGTTTGAGATTATATTATCTTGTTTCTGAAGGTCATACAATAAATCATATAAGATGTTATATTCTGGAGAAGAACACATGAACCACATGCACTATTAAGTGATCTAGAATAATAACTACACGTGAAACGATATTCATTCGTGATGGGTGATTCTCATGAATGTCTTTCGATTTAGTATTTTAGTTTTGTACATGCATACTATTTTCAAAAATGATTTATGTTAACAAGATCATGTGTATTATTTGAGGAAGAGAAGAATATTGTGAGAGAATATTTTGATATATTTTGAATGATTTATTATTTATAATAAAAAGTGAATTAGTCTCACATAATATACGTGTGTGAAGAGGAGTAGTACCATTAACTCATGAAAAATGTTTTCACATTATTTGTGAATATATCTTTCTTAAATGCTTATGTTTAGAAGGTCGTATACATAAAAAATTAATGAAAAGTGTGTGCATGAAAATTATTAGACAGATAAAGACATTAATACACAATCTCTAGACAAGACATAAATGTAGTATTCATAACATAGTGTTTCATTTTCTTGCATGAAGTATAAGATACATTTAAAAAACATATATAGATATTTTCATGAACATGATTTGGTGCATTCATTAAATAAAATTACAATGAAATATATTATATACATGCATGGAAATTGAATAGCAAATCACATGAAAAATAATTTTAATGAATTGGGTGAAGAGATATGAGACTGAAGTTAATAACTTGTACTGAAAGAATTCATATGTTAGTTTTCATTATTAATTGAGGCTGGGTATTAAACAGAATCAAGTATTATTCCTCGAGTAGTGTTGGACTGATATGGTTGATTATATATTGTGGTAGGATATTGTTTGAGAAATAATAGCATCAGTATTAAGGTACTAGACATAGTACATGAGTCAATGTGATTTAGAATGATTAGGGAGGAGGTTTTACATTGGGTAAATCTATTGTAGATTTAGGAATCTAAAGAAGAATGTGGTATTTGGGGTGGTCTAACATGTTATATTAATATTTTTATGGGTGTTTGAGGAATCAATATAAAAAAGGTTAGATATTGGGGTCTAAACAACAGTTGAAGGATAATTTTAATGGGGGTTATAACTAGATTGATATTGGGTTTTCTCACTAGTTACTATTGTAATAAAATTTTATTCTTGTTGATTATTATTCTTAGGGATACTAACTAATACATTAAGAAATAGGTATTTGTAACTAACATTAAAAGTCCATATTTTCTATGATTTTATTTTTATTATTTCATTCAAGGTGATGTTGAGCATTACTTATGAGGTATTTAAACGTTAATAAGTCAAGTTGTTTTAATCAAAATGAAAACATTTTGTAAAAATTAGGTAGCACTGATTTACCACCCCCACCCTCTTGGTGTATATATCTAATATATGGTCACTAAAATCAATATTAGAGGACAAGGTCACTACTATAGATCCATGAAAACACTCTTAGAAATGAATATTATTAATTTAATTAATAGACCACAAATTCCTACATTTGGTTTCATGAAATACCACGTATAGGAGAATATATTGCTTCCTTACCTTCTATCTCTTGGATAATAATAACGAGATGCTGCGATAATGGATTTCCAAAAAATATATTATTATTTTTTTATGAAACATTCAAATAATAGAAATATTGAAGTCACTGGGACGGCTCATAATAAATTAATTATGGATTTATTAGTAAATCAATAAAGTAAAGTGATTTGTCTCCAAATAGCTAATTAGATCTAGGATAAAATAAGAAGTTGTTGTGGAGGAAATATTAATTCAATGAATCCACATTGAAAATATTATGAAACATATTCAACGATATCCAAATAGATGACTATGATGAAAATATAGATGACTACATTTCAAGAGTAAATGATATTGTACTCAATATATGATGTTTTAGTGAGAATATTTATTATTATATAGTTATGAAGAATCTTATGATGAATTTCCAAAACAGATTTGACTATGAGATTTCAGATCATATTTTGTTAGAACATATATCACTGTATAAAAAATATAATACTCTATTTTCATATGAAATGATAATTTATCCAACATTCAAGAAAATGGAATGATATGAGATGTCCTTTGAAGTCAAGATAATTAATAAAATTAAAATCAAAGAAGAAACGGAATCCAGAGATTATAAGGATGAATAAGATGAAAATTACTTAATTCAAATCATTTCTGGGTAGAAAACAATATACAAAATGTTAATATTGAATTTAAATTGAAAATAACCACTGATGTTCTATAATTTTCACAATATTTTTCATTTTGAAATTAACAATCTATGGAAGAAGGATGATAAGGAATACTATTATATAGAGTATAATTAGTAATAGAAATGGAAGTGTAAGATTCATAATAATATGATTAATTCCAAGAAATAAAATATGATGTTTATAGAAATGAATGCATTTTCATCACAAAGTAGTAGGTTATATGACAAAATATATCCTATGAACTTTTTTTTATTTTTTTGGAAAATAAAAAAAGTTATAAAGACACATTTTAAGGTGATTAAGTTGGAGGGAGATATAATTTATAATGGATGGTAAATGAAAATATTTAATATAATTATGTAAAAAATATTCATGTCATGAAGGAAATGAAATAAATGAATAAGGAAATTTACAAGAACTAATTTGAAAATAAATAACAAGTCAATAAAATGGGGATTCATATAAATGAAATAAGTGAAAATATGATGAATATATAATATTTATAAGGAATGATTAAATCTATTGTTAATGGATATATTGATAAGGAATAATTTCTACTTGTTGAATAGAATAAACCAAACCAATGGAAATCATCTTAATTTGATAATATTTGTGAATGGTCATTAAAAAACATATTTATAAAGAAGAATTATTATCTAATATATAATCCATTTTACTTATAGATCAAATTTAGTTTAAAAAAATTAAATAAGACTTCACCAATGACATTGATATTATGAGTGAATCTTATAATGTTGATGAGAACAATGGTTCACAAAAAAAGGTTCATTCTTGAGCAATTTAATCTCAATAAAATTTGGTATTTCCAAAAGTTCTTATATGAATGATAAGAATAAATTCAACTGGACTAAAATTTAAAATGATAAAATATATTTCAAAAAGATTAAATGAAATAATTAAACTATATGGTTTCCTCTTAGGTAGATACATCCACTATCGTTGAGAAATACACAACAACAATCTTTTGAGAAGAACTGTTATCAGTCTTGAAGATCAGGGTTTGGTGGCTACTATAGGTTTTGTGGAGTTTTTATTCATAAGGTTTATTCATGGGGTTATAACATGTTGTAACCAAGAAAATTACATGAACCATGGGGAATCAATGTTGTAAAAATGAAATCATATTATCAAGAAGAAAATCATATGACAAAAAATTCATATAAACTGTCATTGAAGTACTTATATGAATTCTTGAGTGATGTTTATGGAAGATATGGTCTTGAAGGATGAAAATATTTTAAATGAATAGTTTTTTTATCATGTGAGATTCTTCATAAAAAAATAATATGATAATACAGAGAGGCAATAATGATATATTCAATAGTGAATTGGGGTAGAAGTTGAAATAAATTGAAAAGGATTATAATATTATCAATGAAATGTTTTTTGATTGTTGATGAATTTGATGATTATGTGGAGTAATCCTTATATGATTACATTAAAACTATGTAGTTCAAAAGGTTCAAGAAAATATATAATGGAATAAAAAATTATTTTAAACTCTTCTCAGCCCACGAGAAGAAGGATAATCATTCCAAATTTTATTTTAAAAGGAATATGGGAAAACTATGTTCAATGGAAAGTTTGTGCCTCTCTGAATTTTTTTAGGAACAAAATGGTCCCTCATTATTCCTATTTATAAATTCTTTTGTACTCACATTTATGGAATTGAATTATAATCCTTCATTAATTTAAGGGGTCATATATTATTTGATTTTTTCAAAAAAATCTCTATCTTTTAAAAATGATGACACTTTTCTATTCGTAATATGAATATTATTGAAAAAATTATTTCCATAAGAGGGTTGATATTTTGTATAAAAATGACAGTTATCTATTATTGGACTTGAATATTATGATGTGTTTTTTGATATTTATTTAATAAAGATCTTCAAAATATTTATGTAATATCCCTAACAATAAATATGTTGAAACATGTTTGATAATTGTATCATGTTATAGAATGTGAATATCCTTGATTCTCATATTAAATCCCTATGTTTTTCTACAACATGCATTCCAATGTATACATATAATATAATAATTGAACAAAATTTTATTTTTTGATTGTCGTTTCATTATTTTTAATGAAATGGAAGTGGAGAAATTTTTTTATTAATAACTCTTATATATAACATTTTATTCATTTCCAATAAGGGAAAAATGAAAAGAAAACATATTAACAGATTATTTTTAACAAAAAATACAATGTTGGTGATTGAAATTTCATTTGATTTTATTTTATTTTTCATCAGTAAATGTTTGGGGGATATGTTAGGAGGTTATTAAATATGAAAATTGTTGAGCTAGTATTACTTTTGATGACATTTTTCAGTTTTTTTATCATGAAACATTTATTAGAAAAAAATGAAGAATTTGGGATAAGGAAGTGGGGATTTAATTTGGATTGGGACTGAATTTAATTACACCATCTTAACATATGTATATTTTATACAATCTTAGATTTATATTTACTAAATTTCAATAATACATGTCATGTGACTATAATATTTTAGTGTCTTATTAAATGTGGAAGCAAAATCCTCTATCTTGGTGAATGATCTTCAATATCTCCCATAATTATCTCCACCTTTATGACTTCTACCTAAAATATTTCTTCATAACCTAGATAAATTTAACATAATAAATATGTGATCTTATATTCCTATTATTTAAAATTAACGAAATGTGTAACCATAGTATGAATAAAAGGGTATAGAACATGAACATAAGATTTGAATACTATATGCCACATATTAGATATCAGAATAAAAATTTGTAGTTCATAAGAGTAGATTCATAGGGAAATAAAAAACATAATTTTAGAAAGCATAAAAAAGGAATCAAACAATGAATTGTGGTAGTCACGTAAGTATACAATATGATTTCTATAGATTCCAAGGAATCACTTCCAAGACCATCTTCATAGTATGGGTTTAAACCCCATACCATCTTGGTAGTCAGGGTTCACCACCATGTCCATATTAGTATCATTAGTTCACTCCTCATTTTATCATGGATGTCATAGTTCACTTAAATGGCCATATTAGTATCATTATTTAACTTCTCATACCATCATGGTGGTCATGGTTCACTCCCATTTTTGTCTTAGTAGTTGAGGATCATTTGCAAGACAATCTTAGTTTACATCAGGAGATCAAAATATTTACCCAATGTATTTGATGTAAACATAGGTCCCACTCTACTCATAATGAAATCAGACATACATGTTCCACAATATCATAAAAAATCATATCATACCCCATGAAATGAAATGGGTATAATAAACATGTAATCACTCTATAAAAAATGGAAAAAAGATAGGTTTCATAATCATTTTATCGAAAAACTATTCCATGAAAGAGAAACATATTAAATAAACATATAACCCCTGAAATAGAAATAAATTTCAAAAACATATATCCTGTGAAAGAGAAATTGGTTTCATAAAGACCATAATAATATTAATAAATGCTTCATAGAAATCATATGAATAAAACCATTAGATAATTTCCTAGTAGGGAATGAGTAACATAAATAGATGTCATCTTTGATAGAAAAAAATTTCGAAATATTGATCAAAATAATTTTTTGGGGAAAATATTCCTTCATTATTGAAAAATCTTTTTAAATCCTAAAACAATTTTAAAATAATTTTTATAAAAAAATTCATAGAAAATTATATAGAAGACATGTAATCATTTTGGAAAAATTTTCCCTCAAAAAAACACAAAATAAATATAAAATAAATTCAAAATTATTTATTTTGAAGTCAATTTGAAAACATATATAGATATATTGAATGAATTTGGAAATAATTTTTACTAGAAAAAATATTATATGATCTTGAAAATGTTTTAAAAACCATTTATTTGAAATTACTTTGAAAACATGCAATAAAAATATGAAAATGTATTGGAGATATTTTTACGTAAATAAATATAAAAATAACATTAAAATAATTTGAAAAACATTTCATTTAAAATAACATGAAAAAATATAAGAAAAACATGAAAATGTTTTTAAAAAATTTTCACATGAAAAAATATTCACTGAGCTTGAACATTTTTTAGAAAAACTAATTTATTTGAAAACATATAAGTTAATCTTGAATTTTTTTGAAAAATAAATCATTGAAAACATATAAAATCAGGTTGAAAACATTTTAATAAAACCTTCAAAATTACTTTTACTAACATTTTCTTAATAACTAATCTTTCAAAATTATAAAGGAAGACTCATTGAAACGATAGCGGGTAAATTTGTACATGCCACATGAGGTAAAATTAATATTTTATTTGAATTTTAAAAAGGACAGAAAAATTCCTTGTTTAGAAAGAGAAAAGAATATTCTGTTGAAGATATTGTTAAATGAACAGATGGGTATATATTTTATTTAATTATTAATTTATAATAGTGATGTATTATTGGATAACCTTTTTAGATAACATGGGTTTTATGGAACCTAGATTTCCAATTGAAGAGTTGGTAAAGATGAGGTTTCATAAAATGATTTAATAACAATATAATTTTCCAAATGGTGGATGAAATTGGGACAATATATGAATAAATAATTAATATCCATGGGTGAATGAGATTCATGAATTTTCTTCAGATATAGATCAATATATTTCATCAATGGAAGCATAAACATAAATAATATTGAAAGGGGATAAGATCATCTCAACAAAACACTTATAAGTTGTTATCTTGGGATCATACTCTCTATGTAAGAAATTAAAATTACATGAAACATAAAATTACATTAAAAAAATTAAAACCATGATATAACATGTAAAATCTAATTATATACATGTCCTAATAGAATTATGGTTCATAAAAACATGAGTCTCATAAAAGAAAAATTGAGACAAACCAATTCCATTGAGTTCGAAAGATTTTAAACAAAATACCCATGAAATATTTATCAGAAAATTGATATGAGGATACCAATATATTTGAGTTTGATATACATATAATAAAATCATCATAAGTACATAAATCACAAAAAGTAAAGAGTAGTGAACGTATCCCGTATCTTAGGGAAATAAAAAGGAAGATGAAATCCCCTGACCACTTTTCTTTACTCTCATCGTACACATAAAACCTAACATTTCAATAAATATAAATTTATTTTTACATGTTTATTAGAATCATATTATTAAATATAACACCATATAATGTTTTATTAGTACCGTATATTACCCCTTTTTTGATAATCAAATGTTAAGCCTTCATTTCGGGTAATATTCACTTTATTCATTGCATGTGTCTTATTTTGTTATATCTTTGGTCCTTATACATATATCATGATTTCAATAATGTAAAACATTGTATAAATATAATTTTTATTCAGTTTATGTGTATTATAATAATGTATAGAATATATAATTATGAAATAGAATACACTGTTCATAGAGACAGTATGATGTACATTCTCATGAATACTATTTATATTTAATTTTCATGATGAAAGAAACAAATAAAGTAAAATAAATATATGTATATATCATTATTAATTTATCTTTATTATATCACATATATTATATATATTCACTAAAACCAGCCTTAATACTTTTATTGTAGTGTTTGAAAGAATCATATCCCTTTGAGGGGCAGTACTCCACATATTCTCAAATGAAATTATAGTATTAACATAAGATGGAAAGAAAAAAGTTATGTTATGTATAAATATGAAAACGGAATAAAGTAATTAAAAATAAAATTTATATCATAAAAAAATTCATCACAGTTGACTACATGATAGGTTGTAATATGAAAATAATTAATCATCATTTTGTGAGGAAGAAGTTTTTCACACAATAAAATAGTATGTTTTTTACCCATTATATGGAGATGTGTATCTGTTTAGGCTGAAACATTTAAATAAAAACATGCAAGTATATTGATGATACTAGTTATGTTATATAAGAATATAATAAAGGATGTGATAGGGGTTAATAAGGAAAATAAAATAAAGGAATATAGAGAAGATGTTTCTTCATAATCAAGGAACTCTTTTTAGTTTGTACAAAAAGGATTCCTTTGAATGCATTATTCCAAAGGTAAGGACTCTATATATGGACCCAACCATAAAATATTAAATAATATGGAATTAAATGAATAATTAACATTGAGGATCATTTCAGGTTTAGTGTATTAGAGAATTAGGCCACAACTATTACATTATATCTCAATAATTATAAAGTAGACACGTCTACTCAGTTACCATTCTGTCACAAAAATTTTAAAAAAATCTTGAAAAAAGAGTCATGTCTAGTTCCATATTTTAGATAGAATGACTTTTCATTGATCCCATACTAGTCCCTATTCATATTTATGTACTGTGAAAAACATTTCAAAACATGGGATGAGTATTACAAGATCATTAAGGGATATAAAACGAAGACAAAAAGCATTAGTTCATCATTACATATGTAACATAAGCTCTTTAACATACGCCGTGAAAAAATAAGATTTAAAAATATCACATAGAAATCATAAATCATAATGGTAACATGTGGAATCCATATTATAGTTACATTTTAGCTATCACAACTATGTAGCGAGTTATATTTGGAATACCATTCACAGTATATTCCCTCAATATCTTAGGAGAAGAATTAATATTTACCTCCATCAGATTACCCAATGCATTGGAGAGCTATCTCGGGCTTACCCTCTCTAGGTTTATCATAGAGCCACCCATATACGTAAACAATTCCCAAGAACCATAACATATTCATAATACAGAAAACAAAAATAAAGAAAAGATTAAATTTTCACATTTCAACCACTATATATAATTTAAATATATTTACATAAAAAATTCAATATGAAAACTATTTTCAATACACAAATAAGTAAAAGAGTATATGGAATTAATTTTCTTTTTGAAAACATTTTATCTTGTTAACGAAGCCAACATCAAATAATACTCGTGGCGGCGGAAAGGTCATTGTCACCACTAATGTTAAAAAGAATCATTATTTTTTTCCATTTAGTAAAATGATTCACAGAAAAATATTCCCCTTGAATGAAATAAAAAGTGATATCATTTTATGAAGCCTATAAAATAATGTCGTCTATTAAAACAAAATATGCCTCAATGAAAGATGATTAAGATAAAGTCACATACCTCGTGTCCGATTTGACCCATTCTTTTTTAATCTTCTTAATTACAAACTAAAGATAAATTATACATGCTTAATATTCCTTTTCATGTTTATTATTCTTTTTGTGTCAATTATTACAATTTTATTAACATAATGTAATTGTTTATGTTAATAATAGTCATTTTGTTGATATTTTGTACTAGAGTAAAAAATAAACTTCTTATAATTATAAGTTGTTCATGGGGTAAAATATCCATTATTTCCATAGTGATATTCATGATGTACATATCATATATATAAATTATATTTTTTTATTTATAATATAACATAACATTCGGAGGTAAAAAATGAAATGCACCATTTATGGAGACAGTGAGCAGTACATACGCAAGAACACTAATTTCGTTTCTTATTTTTTATTTTAATGGAAATAAAACATGATGATGCATATGTATATTATAATTCAAGTATAATATCATTTATATAATAATTTACTCCATCATTTATACCTCCCACATATGGAATTAACATGTCATATCACTTTGAGGGGGCAGTTGTCCGCACTTCCTCAAATGAGATTATTGCATTTTCCCATAATGGAAACCATAAAGGTATGATATTAATGGAAAATATAGAAGAATAATTAAAACATAAATATAATATAAATAATATATAAATATAGTCCCATTATAATGGACACCTCTAGAGATGGTAGGAGATAAATGAACAATCATCGTTTTGTGAGGCGTTACTTTTCCATCCAAAAAAATTGTATGTTAATTACCAATTAAATAGAGGTGTGTGTAACAGTAGTTAGAATCATTCTAATATAAAAATCATAGTATATTTAGTATCCTGGGTTTTTTATAAAATAAATTAATAAAAAGAGTTTATGGGTTTGGAGAAGTAAAATGAAACAAAACAACATAAGAGAAGTTTTTACCTTTAAATCGGGTAACTCCCATTGGATTGACCCAAAAGAATTTTCTGAAGTCCCTTCATCCTATGTTAAGGGTTATAGGGTGGATAGGGATTTAAGGGGATTAATTGGGGTGAGTTTGGATGATCCCTGTGGATTGAAAGGATTGAGGAATGGGTTTGAGATGAGGGCTTTTTATAAGGTGGAGGAGGGGCTCTTTAGGAAAGTGTGAAAATATCATTTTATTACATAATGTGTTTTGGTTTATAAAGGTCAATATCTTATTAAAGTTGAATATATGATGACTCATGGCTGAAATAAAATAATAAAATTTGAATTGGATAGGATTTTTATATTATTATAATCTTTATAATCTTATTTAGTTAAATCATTTATTAATGAGGTAAACACTACATCATTATTGTGTCATAAATAATTTTCATTTATATGATGAAGAAAATTTACATAAAATACCATGTTTTAGGAAGTATTTTTAGTCTTCCAAGGAATATTTATAGGAAAAATGATAACATATATATCCCTGTGTAAAAAGTAATTTTCTAAAAGATATTTTTTATGTCCTTTTTGTCATTACTTTATGTTAATTAAAATAACGTGCATTATCACTCCCATGTGACCCCATAAGGTCCAAGAATCGACCCAAGGGTTTTCATGGTCGGAAGTGTATCAAAAAATTGGATTAGAACACATGTAATGGTAATTATATTTATTATTGTAATATTTTTTACCCTTATTTAACGATTTAACCTTTAACCATGTTAAATAAAATATTTTCTGATGTAAATATTCTTAATGTCTAAAAATAAAAGATACCTATTTACACCATTTGGACCTCATAATTAAAAATAAGGTATCCATTTTTCCAAATTTAAAACACAAAAGTTTCATAAATTAATTTAAAATTCATCCTCGATGTGAAAAAAGGTGTGCTGTTAAGAAGTAATAAAAATCAGAAGATTGACACTTGTTTATGTCTAATTTTAAATGTGAAATTAATTCAAATGACCAAAATTGGATTAAATTGTAAAAATATAATATAATTACACTTTAAAATCAATTAAAAAGATAATCTAACCATATAAATAAATTTTATTAAAAGGCATCTTTGAATTAAAATATAGTATTTTCACTATTTATTAAAAATTTAACATATTCAGAAAAACACCAAAATATTATCCAAACTATATTTTAATGTCCCTATTCTAAAGAATAAGATTTATTTTGTCAAATTAAACATATAAAAGTGTGAAAGTCTATATTTAAAAAGTGTTCTCCATCAAAAAGCGTTAAATCGACCTTTTAATGAATATTATATTATTTCTTCATAAAGATAGATAATTCACAATTTAAAGATTCCAATATTTATTTGATAAATGTAAAAACATTTAATGAACATGTATAATAATATTTTGGTAAGTTATTTTCATTCCCACCAATACAATAGCAAGGTGTTAAATACCATTTAAATTAATATTATTTTAGTAATATTGTGCAACATACGATTGCAAAAAAGCCGTTGTTGCATATCAGATACGCCATCGAACAAATCAACCCCTTTAAAGTAAAATTAATATTTAATTCAAAAAAACAATTAAAAAGAAAATGTATTATTTATTTATTTACCTAGAATGTTAGATCCTTCACACCTTTTGGATATTTAATCCTATTAATTTAATAACTTATCAAATAAAAGGTGGTATTTATCCCTCATAGCATTTTCAGATTCCCACATTGCCTCTTAAACCACATTGTTTTCCAACAAAATGTTTACCTAGTGAATTACCATATTAGGTAATACTTCCTCTCTTTGGTCAAGAATCTAGACTGGTTATTCTTCATAAGAGAGATTCTCTTTCAACATAACTTCCTATAGACATAGAACATGAGATAAATATACCATATAATTTATCAACATTAAAACATGAAAAATATTGTGTACCTCGGATAAATAAAGATGTAACACCACTCTGTACGCAACCAATCCATATTTCTCTATGTTTTCATAATTTCCATTGAACCTCAGACTCAAATTTCTATTCTTACCAAAGTGCATCACACTTTTCCATTAAGAAACATTGAGAAAGACCTGATCTCATACCTCCAAAGAAAGATCCTTCCCTTGATTATCCGCATAACTTTTCTGCCTGCTCTGAGCTGTTCTCATGTGATTCTGAATCAACTAAAAGTTTTCTACCATCTGTTCTACCAATTTGGGTCCCATCAGCTTCCTTTCCCATTCTTTATCACAAAAAAGTTAGAGTTTGACCCCACATCCCATATTATGCCTCAAATGGAGCCATCTGTATACTGGAATGAAAAATTTTATTATATGAAAATTAATCCAAACAAATATGTTAGACCCAACTTCCCTCATAATTTAGTAAACCAACACGTAGGATATCCTCCATGGTCTAAATTGTTCATTCTGAATATCCATCAGATTTAGGATTAAAAGCTATGTCAAAATTTATTTCAGTACCCAATGAATTCTTAAGGCCTTTAAAAAATTTAGAAGTAAACCTTGTATCAAGATCCGATACAATTGAGAGAGGAACTCAATGAAACATGACTATCTCTTTAACAGACAACCGTGAAATTTGATCTACATACAATGTATCTAGAATCTGAGGGAAATGAGTAGATTTAGTCAATCGATCAACTATAAGACATATTGCATTATTACCTTGAGAAGTCTTTGGTAATCCCACAACAAAGTCCATGGATATATTTTCACATTTTTACTCTAGCACTGGTAATGACTAAAGAATCTCTTTGGTTAACAGCATCTCTACTTAAACATGTTTACAATTCAAACACTTCATCATAAAGTAGCCAAATATCTCTTTTCATTTCATCCCCCAGTAATACTCTTGAAAATCCTTGTACATCTTAGTACTGCTAGGATGAATTGAAAATAGGGAACTATGAGCTTCACATAATAGCAGATTCTTCAACTGTGAATCACAAGGAACACATTATCTATTCCCAAACCTCAAAACACAATCATTATCAATGTTAAATTTAGGAAAATTTCCCTTTTGAACCAACATTACCTTTTTCAAAAACTCATTGTCTTCCTTTTGAGCATTATTTATTCTTTTCGGTAGAGATGACATCCCATACACTGGAAACAAAATAGAATAATTTCCTACACCAAAAAATTTTATACCAAGTTTCATCAAATAAAAAACCAAAGGATCTCATTCCGAACATATCATGGTTAAGGAAGCATTACTTTTTCGACTCAAATCATCATCCAATTTATTTGATTTTTTCAAATGGTAAAGGATAATGTAATTATAATCCTTGATTAATTCCAACCATATCATTTGACTCATGATCAATCCATTCTGACTAAATATACACTTCAATATATTGTGGTCAGTATATATTTCAAATTTAATCCATAAACATTATGCCTTCAAATTTGTAATGAAAAAATAATAGAATCTAATTCAAAATCATTTGTATTGTAATTTAACTAATGAGGTTTCAAGTGATATGAATAATATGAAATAACCATGTCATTCTTCATAAGGACCCAACCAAGTCCTTTAAATGAAGAATAACTATAAAAAACAAACTCACCATTTTTAGAGGCTAGTGCCAAAACTGGAACATTCAGCAATATTTTTTTTCAATTCCTAAAAACAATCAACACATTATTTGGTCGAAATGAATTTAACACCTTTTCGAGTTAACATAGTCTTTGGACTAGACAACCATGCATATATTTCAAAAAAACTCTGGTAGTAACCTGAAAACCCAAGAAAACAACAGATCTCGGTTATATTTGTAGGTATTGGCCATTATTCAACAACTTTTGTTTTAACAGGATCAATATTTCTTCCATTTTTTGAAATAATGTGACACTGGAATGAAATTTGTTTTAACAAAAACTCACACTTTCTAAATTTCTCAAATAGTTAATTTTCTTTTATGGTTTGCATGACAACCCTTAAATGAATTTTATTCTGCTCCTTAATTTTTTAATAAAACAAAATATCATCAATGAACACACCCACAAACTTATCCATGTACTCAAGGAAAATTCAATTCATAAGATCCATGAATACAGAAGGTTAATTGGTTAAACCAATACACATAACTACAAATCAATAATGGCTATATCTAGTAAAAAATGAGGTCTTTTGAATGTATGAATCCATTACTTTTAACTGATGGTACCCCAACCTCAAATCAATCTTTGAAAAATACTAAGCTCCCTGGAGCTGGTCAAACAAATAATCGATATGAGGAAAATGATACATGTTCATAAAAGTGATGTTATTAAATTCTCTATAATTAATTCAATGTCTCACTGGAACATATTTCTATTTAAAATATAATATAGAAGCACCCCATGGTGATGTGCTAGGTAGAATAAAACCTTAATCTAATAACTCATGCAATTTCTTCTTTAACGTCTGATGTTCCATTTGATCCATTCAACAAGTGAGTTTTGAAATTGGATTAACATCAAGAAATAAGTCTACAAAAAATTCAAATTTCTAATCAGGTATAATACCATAAAACTCATCAGTAAAAAAATCAAGGTACTCATTTACAACTGACACATCATTATTCCAAACAGTTCCTTTGTTTTTAACAATATGTGCCAGGTATCATTCATTTCCATATTTTAATAGATTCCCAACTACCTCATATGTTATCAAATGTAAGGGTTTATAATTTTACACAAGAAGAAAATCTTTCTAAAAATAAACCTCTTTATCTATGCAATCATTCATAGCATGATAAATAGAAATCCAATCCATACCCAAAATAACATCAAACTCTACTAGAGGCAAAACAATATGGTTTATAGGAATATTCTTTCTGAATACAAGGTCATGATGGTTCTTATGATTTCTTTTTCTCTCTACATTTCCTCCGTTGTTTTTACCAAAAGTTCAAGTTCAAATGTTCATATGGAATTCATAATTTACTAGAAAACATTTGATAAATGAATGAATGTGTAGACCCCGAATCAAAGAACACCTAGGCATAATCTAAAAATCAAATAGTGTGCTTGATACTACTTAATTTGATATCCCTACATCTATTGAAGTAGATTAAAAGGACTTCACCGCCGTTTTCTTCTTGTAGTCTGGCTACATTGCTTTAGTTGATATCTTTTTGTACACTCATTTTCATAATCACAAATTTATTGAAATTAAACTATCTTATTGATTTTAAATCAAACATAGTCTTACCATTACCCTGATAATCTTCCGTGAAATTACGAGCTTTATATCCCATTCTACCACATTGGTAGCACATACCATTTTTCAAAATACATTCCCCAGCATGATTTTTACCACAATTTTCACAAACTATAAGCTTAAATTTCGTACCATCAGACATTTTTAAGAGTTATTCCCTTTCACCTGCCACTTTGACCACTTATTCTATTGTTTGTCAAAGAACACTCGATCATCAGCAATCTCCATTTCCTCCTTCTCCGCACATCGAACATGTTTTTACTTACTTTTGAACTCACAAGAAGCTAAAGCCCTTCAATAATTAGGCTTTAATCCTGAGTATAAACAATTGATTTTAATATCAAGATCTCATATGAAATTTAGAGCATACTCAATGAATTGGAGAGATATTACCGCTATGTAGGAGATACATTGGGAATAACCATCACAACATATTCCATAAATCTCTTAGGATAAGAAATAATGTTTACCTCCATCACATTACTCAATGCATTGGAGAGCTATCTTGGACTCACTCACATTAGGTTTATCACTGAACCACCTGTATACATAAACAATGCCCAAGTACCATTACATATTTATAACACAAAAAACAAAAATAATGGAAAGATGACATTTTCTCATTTCAATCACAATATATCATTTAAATATATTGAAATAAAAAATACATTATCAAAATATTTTCAATACCAAAATTTTTAAAAGGGAATATGGTATTTTTTTTCTATTAAAAACAATATAGCATGTTAAGGAAGCTAAAGATCAAATAATAATCGTGGTGGCGGAAATGTCTTTTTCACTACATAGGTTAAAAAGAAACATTCATTTTTCCATTTAGTAAAATAAATTTTTGAAAAAGAATAACCTGGAATGAAATGAATAGTCAAATGTGTGTATATAACTTATACAATAATTTAGTGTATTAAAAAAAATATTCGGCATTGATAGGAGATTGAGATGAAGTCCCTTACCTTATATCTGATTTAAGTTTTTCGTTATTTAATATCCTGAATAATAAGCTAAAGTTAATTTCTCAATGCATAGGATCATTTTTCAAATTAATTATTCCTTTTATATCACTTATTACAATGTTATAAACATTATTTAATCCTTTATGTAAATAATTACCATTTTTTCGATATTTGGTAATTGAGTAAAAAATGCACTTCTTATAATTACAAGTTGTCCATGTGGTCAAATATCAATTATCTCCAAAATTATATTCAGGATAAAGATATCATATATATCATATATATCTAGTATATGATTTAATTTATAATAGTACATAACATTTTGAGATAATAAATGAAATACATCATTCAAGGAGGAGGAAAGTAGTATGTACTCATGAACTCTACTTTAATTTATATTTCTTATTTTAGTGGAATTAAAAAATAATGATACATAGGTATTTTATATTCCAAATATAATATAATATATAATATCATTAACTCCATCTTTTATACATCCCATATATGTCCTTAATGAGTAGTATCACTGTGAGGGGGCAGTAGTCCGCACTTCCTCAAATGAAATTTTCACGTTTACCCATATTGGAAACAATAAGGGTATGATATAAAGCGAAAATTAGAAGAATAAAGAAAAAATAAAAAAATTATATATCATATATAAATATAGTTCCATTATAATGGCCACCATAAGAGGTGGTAGAAGATAATTTATTAATCATTGTTTTGTGGAGCGTTAGTTTTCCATCCACATAAACAGTATGTTCTTTCCCCATTAGATAGAAGTGTGTGTAAGTGTAGTTCTAATTCTTCTCATAACAACATCAGAGTATATTGACAATAATTATGTTGTTATAAAATAAAGTAACAAAAAGATTTTAGGTGGTTGGATAAGAAAAATAAAACAAAAGTACTTAAGAGAATACGTAACCTTAAAATCAGGTAACTAAGTATTCATGAACCAAAAGGGTTTTTTGAAGTAACTAATTACTATGTTAAGGATTCTAGGAGGCGTAGAGGTATTTAGGGAGATTAATTGGGCAAGGGTTGGACGATACAAGGGCTTGAGAGGTGTGTGTAAGGGGTTATAGGTTTGGTCTTTTTATAAGGTAGGGTAGGGGCTCTTTCAGAATGTGTGAAAATATTATTTTATTACACATTGATTTTCAGTTTCTAAAAGTACAAAACTTATTAATGTCAAATATGAAATGACTCATGGTCGAAATAAAATCATCCAATAAGAATTGGACTGTTTTTGGATATTATTTTAGTCTTTATAATCTTATTTATTTAAATAATTTATTAATGAGGTAAACACTACATCATTATTGTGTCATAAATAATTTTTTTATTTGATGTATAAAAATTATAAAAAATACCACGATATAAAAAGAATTTTTTGTCATCCAAATTATATTTATATTTTAAAAGATAACTTATATAACTCTTTGTAAAATTAAGTTTACTAAAAGATATTTGATTAGGTTATTTTTTAGATTACTTTAACTTAATTAAAATAAATTGTCATTATAACTCCCATGTTTCCCCATGAGGTCCCAAAATAATCTCAATGATGACCATTGTTGGAAGTATATTAACCAATAGGATTAAGACACATGTTATGGTGATTTTATATTATTATTGTAATGTTGGTTTACCTTTATTTACCATATTTACCCTTTAACAGTGGTAAATAAAATATATACTGAAATAATTATTCATAATGTCTAAAAATAAATGTTACCTATTTAATCAACATGGACCTCATGATTCCATTTTTTAATCCATTTTTTTAAATTTGAAACACAGAAGTGGTAGAAATTAATTTAAAATTAATTCCCATTATCGAAACAAAAGGCCCATTTTTAATAAATATTACCTATACGAAGATTGACACTAGTTAATGTACAATTTCTAAGTAAATTTAATTTAATTTATTTAAATTGGATTGAAATGGTAAATATATAATCTAATTAAAATTTAAAACCAATTAATAAGGTAATCTAACCATATAAATAAATTAGATTAAAAGGTAGTTTTGAATTAAAATACAGTTTTCCCTATTCATTAAAAAATGAACTTTATCAGAAAAATACCAAAATTTCATTCAAATTGTATTTTGATGTCACAATTTTAAATAATAATAGTTTTTTTGTCAAATATAACAAATAAATGTGAAAAAAACAAGATTTCAAAAGTGTTCTCCATCAAAAGGTGGTAAATAGACCTTTTAAATATTATTTGAGTATTTGTTATTAAATTGGATTCATTCACATTTTAAACATCTACCATTTATTTTATAAATCTAAAAACATTTAAAAAAGTATAATATTATTTTAGTTATTTTTGTTCAATCATTCCAATAAAACTGCAAGGCATTAACTTCCATTTAAAATACTATTATCATATTATTATTGTGCAATGTAAGATTTCAAAGAAACCGGTTGTTTCATATTTGGTACGCCATCGAATATTGAAACCCCTTTATGTTAAAATTAATATTTAATTAATAAAATATTAATTAAAAAAATTATTATTTCTTTATTTACCTAGGATGTTACATTCTAGGATAAAGGGATGTTTGGAAGTGTATTGTATATATAATATCTAAATATAATATATTTTAATAGTTTGAGGTTGTGAGAGTGGTGGTCACATTATATAGTGAAGGAAAAAAGGCTCAACTGAAATTTTTTAAAACAAGTTTCCTGTAAACATGTGATTATTTAAAAAATTAATTCAAAACCAACGTAAATCATGAATGGATTGTTTAGGGAAGAAATAAATCTATAAATTTAGTTTTTGGAAAGATTCTAGGTCATTAGGACCCCTAATATTAATTTATATTCCACAATAATGATTAATTTGACATTAGTCGTTGTGATTAATTTTAATTCCTTTTACTAATCATTTTGTTAAAAAAATAAGTTAATATTATTAAAATCTGAATATTATACTAATTAAAATCGTGTATGTCAGATTTTTGAAATTTAATTTACTGAAGGAGCACAATTATGATTAATACTGATCCCGCAGATGAGATGAAAATACGGGTCTTAAAATTATAATCAAGTACACAAGTTCATTATGTTTTTATATTCAATTTCAAAGTGAATTTTGTTTTAATGACATAATTGTTTTAATATAGGTATAATTTATATTATTTGATATTAAAATAAATTTAAATTATAATTTAACATTAATAATTATTTAAATGGAAAGGGATTTTTAACCTAAAATTAGTATTTTTCAAATTCATAAAAAATCATGTTTATCAGAAAAGTAAAAAATTTCACCGTAAGATAACTTCGGAATTATAAATTCAAATAATATCTCTATTTTATAAAATTAAATTTCTACTTATATCTAAAATTAATTTTTTTATTAAAAGTGGTTCACTCGAGAAAAATATGTTTATAAACAGAAAAGGCCATTAACAAAATTAATATATTTCACTGTCAATACTTTTTAATTAATATAAAAAATTAGTATTTTTTGAAATGTTGTTATAACTATTCATATTACTATATTTAATTTCTAGGTTATAATTATATCATAAAAAATATATAATAAAATAATTCTTTTCAGAGAATCGGTGTTGTGTGTAACGTACGCCTAGTCGGTATTGTGGGTAGCACAAGCCATGTCAACATTGTTTGTAGCACAATGCAAGTTGGTATTTCTTGAGCTGCAAGACAAGATTGGGATATATTAAAGGAAAGTTTTTCCTTACTATATATATATATATATAAATGACGAAAAATTTATAGACTCAAGTGAAATGAAAAATATCAAAGAGAAAAAATAATTCGCAAAAAATAATTCCCAAAATCATGGGGTTTTACATTATACCCTTTCTATTAAATCTCCCCATCAAATTTCATATTATTTATCATTTAAAAAAAATGAATTTTTAATTCATATAATCTCACATCATAAAAATTATTACTAAAAAATCCCTTAAAAATGGAAAGAAAGAACAAAAATGGTTACCCAATGTAACTTCTAACTAGGTTTCCGCATAGGATAACGTTTGTTGGGTGTGAAATTAGAAATGGTGGAAAATATTAAATATTTATTTGGAGTGATTTAGTTCATTAATAAAAACACATGATAATGATGAATAAAAAGTTGAGGGCCTCAATGTTATAAATATAGGATTTATTATAAGGTAATCAGTTCAACAAAAGTTAATGTACTAAGAAAAATATTTTTCTTTTGATCTTTATCCTGACATTGAGAAATTCCTTCATTAACCAAGAATATAAGGAAATATATTTAAATGATATATATATATATATATATAATTCATTCTTTAATTTTGATTTTATAAATTTATAACTCATCAATTACTTTACGTAATGGATTTTCATAAATTAACATTGATGCATAATGATATAATTTAATTTTTTATAAGATCGTACGACCCATAAAATAATTAAAATCAAAACTATTTATCTCTAACAATTCCTAAAAATAAACAAGGTTGATTCATTAATCTCTAAAAATAAAAAGGAACTATATTGTGTCATTATTAATTATTATTAATAGAAAACATTATAAATTTAGCATGACATCATGTTGGCTAGTGTTATGTATGAAACCCTCATCATCTTTATGTCATGGGTTCAATACCCACAACCATTTCGGACTTGATTATTTTTCACCTGAAATTTCTAATGTATATTCGTAAAACCAAACAAATATTATTACAAAAATATTGTGGACTTCTATGAAATAGTTTTAATCACATAATTTCATTTATACCGTGGTTTTTAATACAAAATATGTTCATAAATACTTCCTATGAAGTTTAACTTAAAATGTTTAGGAATAGTTACCCTTATAACAATTCTAAAGGAAGAAAATCCAAAACTCTATAAATAAATTCATGAAATTATATTAACATTGATCCCCATACATCTTAATGTATCTCTTGGTTGTAACATTAGAAATATTTTAAAACCCTAGTTGTAATTTTTTTTGGAACATGGTAACAACATGAATTGAAATTAATCCATTTGGAAAACTAGTATTATTACTTATTTAGTTGATTACTATATATATTCCATAAATAAAAGTTGGTGTAAACATCATCCATGATAGACTGAACTACATTTCAACATGTACTTAATTTCCCAGGTAATTAGTACCATCTAGGTTACTTATCCAAAAAAACATTATCTTAACATAAAGAACATATTAATTGTTAACTTCCCTAAGTCAAATAATCACCTTGTTATTAAATAAATTCACCATTCCAATGGGAAGAATATATATAAACATGAAACTATTAATTTAAAAACAAAAGAAGAACAATATTTTCATATTTATTCATTCATATATCAAAAAAGTTTAACTCCAAAATCATACATACTTTGATTATTTCAATTCATCCTTATGCTATTAACAAGGCTACCTCATGATATTTCAAAATACCTATTTCCTTACAAATTTCATCTATATTCTATTAATCATTATAAATGTAACCGATACTCAAAAAAGCATGAGGGGTCTCTTTAGGTGCATTCATCTTGGGTCATTGATTTACAAAATATCTGTTTACTCCACACTTCAAACACTTAACTTTCATTGATTACTTATGGAGGCCAACATTATCATCCATATCATTAACTGAACTTTTCAGTTTTCTGTTGTTGTCAATTTCATTGTGTTTTTATTTTCCACAATCAATATTCCTTCTTGTTCTTCTTAAATACTCAATTTGTTTATTCTTTCCACAATATTGACTCAAATGAAACGAAATCTTCTTTCATACATGGTCTATATTACCATAACTCTCAAAAAACCCCTTATTTCTCTTCCTTACCGAGTAAAATAGTGTTTTAATGTACATGTTGATATTATTTTTTTTGTGAATATTGTTAGGAGTGACCACGAAATGTTTCACTCTAGTGATCATCCCACTTGATTACTCTTCAGCTAATTTTCCACCACATTATACCTTAATCATGTTCCTTCAAGTTTTCCCCATTGAATTGAAACAGAAACATAGTGTGAGCTTTATATATAAAACTACAAGTCAATGTAGTCCTTAAAATGTTTGCTTATATTTTTCCTGGATCAAGAAAAATTATTTTCTATGATATCTAAGGTTTATCCTAGGTTATTCATGGCCAACATATATTTAAATTCTTCATTATGGTTCAAGAAGATTATCTATTTTCCCAAATAATTTCCCCTTGGAATATCAATCTTGGTGTGATGAATGGCCCATTATCAGGTACTAGATTATGCCGAGTTAGCCCTAGAACATCTTATCGATGTTGTCACCCATAGGCACAACTGTGCTAAATCCACATCAGATTATAGTATCCAGTCAGGGAGATATTTCTAGGGTGCCACTAATTCAATTCATTACAAATATTCCATTATATTTTCATAAATTTTAACTCATATTTATATGTATCCTTATATAAAAACAAAAATATATCATTATAAATATTCCTTTCTCATCAAAATTTCCAAAGGCTACTTAAAAACTTTATTTTGATACCAACTATATAGACACATTCTTAACATATACTGATATTGCAACATTTTAGATGAGTATTTGGTACATTACATTAATACATACCTGATGACTGTAATATTTTAGTGTATTTGGAAACATATAAAAAAGTATTCTATCATGGTGGAAGTTCTTCATCATCGCTCAAAATGATCTCAAATTTTATTACTTCTACCTGAAACATTTCTTCTTGACTATGGTACAATAGAATAATGAATGTGGTGAGTTTAAATTCCCAATATGTTAAATTAATCATATATACAATCATAACATGCTAAAAAGATTATGGAACTTGGGTATAATATTTGAATATCATACCATGCATATTAGATATCATAATAATGACTAGCGGTTTGTAAGACATGAATCATAATGAAATTAGATAACATCAGCCATGAAATCATAGAATATGAATAAAACATGGAATTATAGTAGTAAAATAAGTATATAATATGGTTTATGTGGTATCCAAGGAATAAATTCCAAGACCATCATGGTATTATGGTTTTTTAACCCATACCATCCTGGCAGTCATCCTTCACACCTATAGAAATCGTATTTTCAAGAGTTCACTCCTCATTCCATCTTGTTAGTCCAGGATCATTCCATTGGACATCATAGTAGTAATGATTCATTACTAATACTGTCGTAGTCTTCTCATGATATATAAATCCTTATCCAATGAATTAGATAGAGATACTGGTCACAACTCCACATTGAGAAATTATACACACATGTTACGCAAGATCATAAATAATTATATCATAACCGGGGAAATGAATTGAGTAACATAAACATGTATTCTTAAAATAACCTTTGGAAAAAAGAAGGGTTTAATTATAATTACATCAATATAATAACTCATTAAAGAGAAACATAATACAAAAAAATAACCTGATAAAGTGAAATGGATTTAATAAACATACAACGTTTGAATGAGAAACAAGATTCATAATGACCATGGCAATAATAACAGCCCATTCATAGAAAGAATATGAATACAAACATTAGATCATTTACTTTAAGGGAATGATTAAAATCAACATATTCAATATCATAGGGAAAATAAATTTGAAATATCATTCAAACATTATTCTTGATGAAAATATCCATTCTTTTTTGAATAAATATTTTAATACATAAAACCATTTAAAAATATTTTTCTTAAAAAAATTCTTTAAAAACTGATAAAAAATAATGGAAATGATACTTAAAAACATTTTCATCGAAAGAATATAAATTAATCATCAAAATATTTCAAAAAACATTTTATTTGAAAATGAATTGAAAAAACAAAAAAAAATATTGAAAATGATTTGAACATATTTTTATAGGAAAACATATAAATGGGTCTGGAAATTTTTTTGAAAACCATTTAATTGAATATATATTGAGAATAAGTAAAGAAACCATTAAGATATTTTGAAAACCCTATTAAATGAAAACATAAGGAAGGATCTAGAAATTGTTTTAAAAAAAATTAATTGAAAATATATGTTTAACATATTAGGAAACCATGAAAAAATGATCAATAAATTTTTACATTAAAACATAAGATGGGTGATTAGAAATTTTCTAAAAACCGCTAATTTCGAAACACTATGAAAATATATATAAAATGATTGAAAATAGATTGGAAATAAGTTTCCATAAAAACATATAAAATAAGGTTGAAAACAATTTGAAACTATTTTACTCGAAAGTTACTTTTAAAAAAATATTAAAAATTATGCTCGTATAAATGAAAAATAATATTCAATGAAATTATATCGGGTAAATATGTACATGTTTTATGAGATAAAAAGAACATTTCTTTTTTAGGGTTTAGGGGATTGAAAAAGTTCATTGAAGGAACTTGATATTTTAAATTGAGTTAATCCTCTTTTTCGCAAGGAGGGGATCAGAAGATCTACTCAACTTGGGAGGATTTTTCCACTTGAAGGATACTATGGAAACTTTCACTTTCCGTATAGGTGGTGGGAATTCTATAGTATTCATGTTATCATTCATTTCCTAAGCCAGCTGATCTAGTACTATCATAATATTTTAAGCACCCATTCTCATCATATTAGGCATATAAATAGGGAAATCATCACATTGAATATCACATTTATTTTTTATGTATTCTTCCACGTCCCTATATTAGCTCAAGAAAATAAATTCCAATTAGTGTTTCCTCTCAAAAAAATTTCTAGGTTCACATGGGAAAAATATCTTATATTCCTCATCAAATGATTCCTTACCTCTACTATATTTTTCCCCCCTTATTAAATATTTGAGCATAAATAATAATTAAAATATCATACTCATGTGTCTTCATCAACTTAGAGGAATAAATATCTGATAATAAATGAAAACAATTAGAATTAAAAGATCATTAACAATGTATTTCCCTTTCTAGAACACCAAAATTTCATTCATACATTTTTCCTTCCACTCCTCGGTAAAAAATAATCCTTGATCAAAAAAATGAACTCTTCTAAAAATACATCTTTCGGCTGATGACTGTTCATCATACACTACACTCAATCTACCTTTCTAATGATACCAACTTCATAGGAATCATGGAATTGATCTGAAGTCCATTTCAATTCTAACGCAGGATAACTAATTTTTAGCCATTCAATAAATTTGATGCCTAAATTTCTACTAAGTAAATTTTATAATTCATTCCAAAAAAACATAAAGTGTACCTTACCCCATAAATACTTATTCCTCTTCATAAGAACAACATCGTAATATTTCTCTAATGAAATGTATTCAAAACTGACATGAAAATATGAAAGGGTAATTTTAAAATATGAATCCTAAAAAAATACATATAATATAAAATAATCACACCAACTCAATCACCCCAAATAACTAATCTAAATCATTTAATATGAAACATCTTGGCATATTTTCAGTTAAATCCATCCTTTCCTCCAGCAATACAAGTTAACCATCTCTCTAATAACACCATCCATCAAACCATTGATTAATAAAAGAAACCTTAGTTTCCCCACCAACCATTCATACCATATAATGATCATTATAGTAATTATTAAATAAAACCCATAAAAATACCCTATATGGATATACCAATTTTCATTAAAAATATTTTATCCATTTAAATCATTGTTGGAATTAAATTAATTTAAAAATAAATTTAAAACATGAATAATTCACTAGGAAACCATTCATTTATGACATTACAAATCAACCATATGATTCCCCTCAAAACAATATTTTCCTAATTCCCATTTAAAAACATCTCTAAAATCATTCATCAAAAGAAGGTAGTAGGAATATTCATTTACAATACATTCATAAATCATTATTAATAAAAAATATTTAAATAAACATAATTTCAATTAAAAATTAAATATTATATTTTTTTGTGAAAATATATTACCATAAAAGGAAAAAATTATTTAAAAACAACAAGAAAACATTTTCAAATCAGAATAAATACATTATGACAGAACAAATTAATATTTCTAAAAATTTATCTTTCATAAATTTAATCTAAATATATATTATTTTTTCATTATAAGTTAAATATGATAAATTAACTAATTATCCAATTTTACTTATCATTTTTAGTATGGTATTAATTGTTAAATATTTACTATTTTAAAAAATAATACACTTTATATAAATAAACATAACCACTATAATAAATTTGGGATAAAATAAATATGATTCCATACTTATCATATTAAACATGATTTCATTAATAAAACTGATACCATAATAAAAAATATAATAAAAATATAAAATATTTTGTTTGACTCAAACAATTATAATAAGATGTTCAAATAATCAATATCAGTATGTTTTATTATAAAAACACAACATATAGGTGAATAAATTTCAGTTTATAAAAATATTAAAACATGAGTATAAAATATTTCATTTTTTCAAATTAAATATTCTATTAGGTTAAAAATTTATCAAAAAATTTCAAGAATGATCCATGGTAAAGACTGAAATTTAACATTTTAAGAAACAAAAATTTAATTTCAACACTACAAAAGTTTCCAATCTCTAATTACATTATATCAAATTTACAATATTTCGTTGTTTAGAAGAAAATATATTGTGGTGGTGAACAACCATATTTATAGTTTTGATGATTTTTTACCAATATTTTAGTGTCCAGTTTGAGAGAAGAAGAAGAAGATCCAAAATGTGTTCTTTATGATATGAATAGGGAGTCCTATAACACAAATGATTATTTTATATGTAAAAAGTGAATTGTTTTTTCAAAAAATTTTGATACGTACATCCATGATACTATCTTATTAGCTATAAAGAGAGAATTTCATATCTATTTTTGAAGAAAACTATAATCTAATGTATTCCACTCTCATCATATAGTTATGTATTTCATTGTATTTTATGATTGAAAATAGACCTATGGAAGGTGTTTTATGACACAAGAAGCAGGGGTAAAGATAATAACTAACCCAAACACTTGTATTCAAAATAAGATACTAGTAAGAAATACAGATCATTTAATAACAACCTATTATAGTATGTAGTAAACTAAAAAATTATGGTCAAACCATCCAAAAACAATTTTGTGGTTTTTAATTATTTACTTCCATATCAATCTAGTGAGAATGAGGTTGATATACTTATGTGATTTATGTAATATCTTACTATAGAGGTTGATTTAAAATTTCTAAATTTCATAAAGATAGCTACAATGAATTCACCATCCTCTCAGTGTATCTATTAGGATCTCCATGGATTCAGAATGATTATTTTTAAAATGAAAACAATAATTCTTAAAAATGAAATATGTAATTAATTTATGATTTTTTTTTTTGAAATATGAATAATTATTTTTTATAAATCCAATTAAAATATTCAAATGAAACTACAAATATTTATATGAGGCATTTGAAGTAATGATAATATTCATCATGCCCAAATGTTAACCAATATTCTTAAAAATTCACTTCCTATTAAATATTCTTGATTACCCAATTAAAAATATTAATTCATCATGGATAATAAGATATTAAATGTCCAGTATTTACTAAATTTAAAATTGTATTTTCTTTCTATTATGCCACATGACAATACTATGAATTTAAGATACTCGAAACATGATGACTAATATATTACATAAAAAAATGAATTCATAAATTACCCACATATCTCAAAATATAATGTATTATATTAAATTATCATTTGTTTAGATTTATTCATAAAATTATAGCATCCTACTCATTTATTCAATAATAACATGTTTAACTCTAATGATAGATAATCGTGATTAATGCATAGAATTTAATAAAAACATTTAAACAAGAGGCTAAGAGAAATTAATATCAAATTCAACATCGCATTATTTTATAATAATAAATTTTTATTTGAAAATGTTTCATCTAAATAATAATAATTATACATCAAAAAACAGGATGTTTTTTTTCGAACTTTTGTGTTTTCCATTAATAATTTGTTTTAGATGAAATTAATTTCTTCTTAGTGTTAGATATTAATATAAGATTTATGTATCATTAAACAATATAGGCAAATAAAATGATAATAAATATTAATATTAATAAAATTACTCAATATAAAAAGTTCATAATAAATATAATTCACTCATAACATAAATAAAAACTACACCATACCCATATTGAGATAGTAAAATCAATAAAAATGAGAAAAATAAATTTTTCCACCATCATTTACCTAAAAAACTAACTTATGTCACTAATGAAAAACAAATCCTTAATACTAGTACATGAAATTTTGTTCAAGCATAATTTAGTTATAATTTTTTATCATTATAAAAAATTTCCCCAATTCAAACATTGGCACAAGCAAATATAATGCATATACAAATACATGTTCTTAAAAATATAAGAAAAATCCTCATGAATAGATTGTTTGGTGAGATTAGGATCCCTATATTGATTTATTGGGGTATATAATCTCTTATTTCCAAGAATATATCCCTTGATATATCACATTCTATGTTTAATTGAAATTTTTTCCCTACAAATACAATGAATTATTAACAATTACCCAACTCCATAAACACTCCTAATTCATTTTCATATAGTTCATACCACAAAATCATGACCTTCCCCTAATATACAAAAGGCCCATTTTTTGATTTATGATTTCAATGTGTTATTCATAAACATTTTTTGATATTTGAAACACAGAAGTGGTAGAAATTAAGTTAAAATTAATTCCCATTATCGAAACAAAAGGCCCATTTTTAATAAATATTACCTATCAGAAGATTGACACTAGTTTATGTACAATTTCCAAGTAAATTTAATTTAATTTATTTAAATTGGATTGAAATGGTAAATATATAATCTAATTAAAATTTAAAACCAATTAATAAGGTAATCTAACCATATAAATAAATTAGATTAAAAGGCAGTTTTGAATTAAAATACAGTTTTTCCCTATTCATTAAAAAATAAACTTTATCAGAAAAATACCAATATTTCATTCAAATTGTATTTTGATGTCACAATTTTAAATAATAATAGTTTTTTGTCAAATATAACAAATAAATGTGAAAAAAACAAGATTTCAAAAGTGTTCTCCATCAAAAGGTGGTAAATATACCTTTTAAATATTATTTGAGTATTTGTTCATAAATTGGATTCATTCACATTTTAATCATCTACCATTTATTTTATAAATCTAAAAACATTTAAAAAAGTATAATATTATTGTAGTTATTTTTGTTCAATCATTCAAATAAAACTACAAGGCATTAACTTCCATTTAAAATAGTATTATCATATTATTATTGTGCAATGTAAGATTTCAAAGAAACCGGTTGTTTCATATTTGGTACGCCATCGAATATTGAAACCCCTTTATGTTAAAATTAATATTTAATTAATAAAATATTAATTAAAAAATGTATTATTTATTTATTTACCTAGGATGTTACATTCTAGGATAAAGGGATGTTGGGAAGTGTATTGTATATATAATATCTAAATATAATATATTTTAACAGTTCGAGATTGTGAGAGTGGTGGTCACATTATATAGTGAAGGAAAAAAGGCTCAATTGATATTTTTTAAAACAAGTTTCCTGTAAACATGTTATTATTTAAAAAATTAATTCAAAACCAACCTAAATCATGAATGGATTGTTTAGGGAAGAAATATATCTATAAATATAGTTTTTGGAAAGATTCTAGGTCATTAGGACCCCTAATATTAATGTATATTCCACAATAATGATTAATTTGACATTAGTCGTTGTGATTAATTTTAATTCCTTTTACTAATCATTTTGTTAAAAAAATAAGTTAATATTATTAAAATCTTAATATTATACTAATTAAAATCGTGTATGTCAGATTTTTGAAATTTAATTTACTGAAGGAGCACAATTATGATTAATACTGATCCCGCAGATGAGATGAAAATACGGGTCGTAAAATTATAATCAAGTACACAAGTTTATTATGTTTTTATATTCAATTTCAATGTGAATTTTGTTTTAATGACATAATTGTTTTAATATAGGTATAATTTATATTATTTGATATTAAAATAAATTTAAATTATAATTTAACATTAATAATAATTTAAATGGAAAGGGATTTTTAACCTAAAATTAGTATTTTTCAAATTCATAAAAAATCATGTTTATCAGAAAAGTAAAAAATTTCACCGTAAGATAACTTCGGAATTATAAATTCAAATAATATCTCTATTTTATACAATTAAATTTCTACTTATGTCTAAAATTAATTTTTTTATTAAAAGTGGTTCACTGGAGAAAAATATGTTTATAAACAGAAAAGGCCATTAACAAAATTAATATATTTCACTATCAATACTTTTTAATTAATATAAAAAATTAGTATTTTTTGAAATGTTGTTATAACTATTCATATTACTATATTTAATTTCTAGTTTATAATTATATCATAAAAAATATATAATAAAATAATTCTTTTCAGAGAATCGGTGTTGTGTGTAACATACGCCTAGTCGGTATTGTGGGTAGCACAAGCCATGTCAACATTGTTTGTAGCACAATGCAAGTTGGTATTTCTTGAGGTGCAAGACAAGATTGGGATATATTAAAGGAAATTTTTTCCTTACTATATATATATATAAATGACGAACAATTTATAGACTCAAGTGAAATGAAAAATATCAATGAGAAAAAATAATTCGCAAAAAATAATTCCCAAAATCATGGGGTTTTACATTATACCCTTTCTAATAAATCTCACCATCAAATTTCATATTATTTATCATTTAAAAAAATGAATTTTTAATTCATATATCTCACATCATAAAAATTAATAATAAAAAATCCCTTAAAAATGGAATGCAAGAACAAAAATGGTTACCCAATGTAACATCTAACTAGGTTTCCGCATAGGATAACGTTTGTTGGGTGTGAAATTAGAAATGGTGGAAAATATTAAATATTTATTTGGAGTGGTTTAGTTCATTAATAAAAAACATGATAGCTCTCCAATGCATTGAGTAATGTTCCATGTATCATTCATTTCCATATTTATGAATAACACATTGAAATCATAAATCATAAAGGTAACTAGTGGAATCTATATCATTCTAACATTTTATCTATTACCGCTATGTAGGAGTTACATTGGGAATAACCATCACAACATATTCCATAAATCTCTTAGGATAAGAAATAATGTTTACCACCATCACATTACTCAATGCATTGGAGAGCTATCTTGGACTCACTCACATTAGGTTTATCACGGAACCACCTGTATACATAAACAATGCCCAAGCACCATTAAATATTTATAACACAAAAAACAAAATTAATGGAAAGATAACATTTTCACATTTCAATCACAATATATCATTTAAATATATTGAAATAAAAAATACATTATCAAAATATTTTCAATACCAAAATTTGTAAAAGGGAATATTGTATTTTTTTGCTATTAAAAACAATATAGCATGTTAAGGAAGCTAAATATCATATAATACTCGTGGTGGCGGAAAGGTCTTTTTCACTACATAGGTTAAAAAGAAACATTCATTTTTCCATTTAGTAAAATTAATTTTAGAAAAAGATTAACCTGGAATGAAATGAAAAGTCAAATGTGTGTATATAACTTATAAAATAATGTAGTGTATTAAAACAAAATATTTGGCATTGATAGGAGATTGAGATGAAGTCCCTTACCTTATATCTGATTTAAGTTGTTCGTTCTTTAATATCCTGAATAATAAACTAAAGTTAATTTCTCAATGCATAAGATCATTTTTCAAATTAATTATTCCTTTTATATCACTTATTACAATGTTATAAACATTATTTAATCCTTTATGTAAATAATTACCATTTTGTCGATATTTGGTAATTGAGTAAAAAATGCACTTCTTATAATTACAAGTTGTCCATGTGGTCAAATATCAATTATCTCCAAAATGATATTCAGGATAAAGATATCATATATATCATATATATCTAGTATATGATTTAATTTATAATAGTACATAACATTTTGAGATAATAAATGAAATACATCATTCAAGCAGGAGGAAAGTAGTATGTACTCATGAACTCTAATTTAATTTATATTTCTTATTTTAGTTGAATTAAAAAATAATGATACATAGGTATTTTATATTCCAAATATAATATAATATATAATATCATTAACTCCATCTTTTATACATCCCATATATGTCATTAATGAGTAATATCACTGTGAGGGGGCAGTAGTCCGCACTTCCTCAAATGAAATTATCACGTTTACCCATATTGGAAACAATAAGGGTATGATATAAAGCGAAAATTAGAAGAATAAAGAAAAAATGAAAAAATATATATCATATATAAATATAGTTCCATTATAATGGCCACCATAAGAGGTGGTAGAAGATAATTTATTAATCATTGTTTTGTGGAGCGTTAGTTTTCCATCCACATAAACAGTATGTTCTTTCCCCATTAGATAGAGGTGTGTGTAAGTGTAGTTCTAATTCTTCTCATAACAACATCGGAGTATATTGACAATACTGATGTTGTTATAAAATAAATTAAAAAAAGAGTTTAGGTGGTTGGATAAGAAAAATAAAACAAAAGTACTTAAGAGAATACGTAACCTTAAAATCAGGTAACTAAGTATTCATGAACCAAAAGGGTTTTTTGAAGTGACTAATTACTATGTTAATGATTCTAGGAGGTGTAGAGGTATTTAGGGAGATTAATTGGGCAAGGGTTGGATGATACAAGGGCTTGAGAGGTGTGTGTAAGGGGTTATAGTTGTGGTCTTTTTATAAGGTGGGGTAGGGGCTCTTTCAGAATGTGTGAAAATATTATTTTATTACACATTGATTTTCAGTTTCTAAAAGTAGAAAACTTATTAATGTCAAATATAAAATGACTCATGGTCTAAATAAAATCATCCAATAAGAATTGGACTGGTTTTGGATATTATTTTAGTCTTTATAATCTTATTTATTTAAATCATTTATTAATGAGGTAAACACTACATCATTATTGTTTCATAAATAATTTTTTTATTTGATGTATAAAAATTATAAAAAATACCACGATATAAAAAGAATTTTTAGTCATCCAAAATATATTTATATTTTAAAAGATAATTTATATAAATATTTGTAAAATTTAGTTTACTAAAAGATATTTGATTAGGTTATTTTTTAGATTACTTTAACTTAATTAAAATAAATAGTCATTATAACTCCCATGTTTCCCCATGAGGTCTCAAAATAATCCCAATGATGACCATTGTTGTAAGTATATTAACCAATATGATTAAGACACATGTTATGGTGATTTTATATTATTATTGTAATGTTGGTTTACCTTTATTTACCAGATTTACCCTTTAACAGTGGTAAATAAAATATATACTGAAATAAATATTCATAATGTCTAAAAATAAATGTTACCTATTTAATCAACATGGACCTCATGATTCCATTTTTTAATCCATTTTTTGATATTTGAAACACATAAGTGGTAGAAATTAAGTTAAAATTAATTCCCAATATCGAAACAAAAGGCTCATTTTTAATAAATATTACCTATCAGAAGATTGACACTAGTTTATGTACAATTTCCATGTAAATTTAATTTAATTTATTTAAATTGGATTGAAATGGTAAATATATAATCTAATTAAAATTTAAAACTAATTAATAAGGTAATCTAACCATATAAATAAATTAGATTAAAAGGTAGTTTTGAATTAAAATACAGTTTTTCCATATTCATTAAAAAATGAACTTTAACAGAAAAATACCAAAATTTCATTCAAATTGTATTTTGATGTCACAATTTTAAATAATAATAGTTTTTTTGTCAAATATAACAAATAAATGTGAAAAAAACAAGATTTCAAAAGTGTTCTCCATCCAAAGGTGGTAAATAGACCTTTTAAATATTATTTGAGTATCTATTCTTAAATTGGATTCATTCACATTTTAAACATCTACCATTTATTTTATAAATCTAAATCATTTAAAAAAGTATAATATTATTGTAGTTATTTTTTTTCAATCATTCCAATAAAACTGCAAGGCATTAACTTCCATTTAAAATAGTATTATCATATTATTATTGTGCAATGTAAGATTTCAAAGAAACCGGTTGTTTCATATTTGGTACGCCATCGAATATTGAAACCCCTTTATGTTAAAATTAATATTTAATTAATAAAATATTAATTAAAAAAATGTATTATTTCTTTATTAACCTAGGATGTTACATTCTAGGATAAAGGGATGTTGGGAAGTGTATTGTATATATAATGTCTAAATATAATATATTTTAACAGTTTGAGGTTGTGAGAGTGGTGGTCACATTATATAGTGAAGGAAAAAAGGCTCAATTGAAATTTTTTAAAACAAGTTTCCTGTAAACATGTTATTATTTAAAAAAATAATTCAAAACCAACGTAAATCATGAATGGATTGTTTAGAGAAGAAATATATCTATAAATTTAGTTTTTTAAAAGATTCTAGGTCATTAGGACCCCTAATATTAATGTATATTCCACAATAATTATTAATTTGACATTAGTCGTTGTGATTAATTTTAATTCCTTTTACTAATCATTTTGTTAAAAAAATAAGTTAATATTATTAAAATCTGAATATTATACTAATTAAAATCGTGTATGTCAGATTTTTGAAATTTAATTTACTGAAGGAGCACAATTATGATTAATACTGATCCCGCAGATGAGATGAAAATACAGGTCTTAAAATTATAATCAAGTACACAAGTTTATTATGTTTTTATATTCAATTTCAAAGTGAATTTTGTTTTAATGACATAATCGTTTTAATATAGGTATAATTTATATTATTTGATATTAAAATAAATTTAAATTATAATTTAACATTAATAATAATTTAAATGGAAAGGGATTTTTATCCTAAAATTAGTATTTTTCAAATTCATAAAAAATCATGTTTATCAGAAAAGTAAAAAATTTCACCGTAAGATAACTTCGGAATTATAAATTCAAATAATATCTCTATTTTATACAATTAAATTTCTACTTATGTCTAAAATTAATTTTTTTATTAAAAGTGGTTCACTCGAGAAAAATATGTTTATAAACAGAAAAGGCCATTAATAAAATTAATATATTTCACTATCAATACTTTTTAATTAATATAAAAAATTAGTATTTTTTGAAATGTTGTTATAACTATTCATATTACTATATTTAATTTCTATTTTATAATTATATCATAAAAAATATATAATAAAATAATTCTTTTCAAAGAATCGGTGTTGTGTGTAACGTACGCCTAGTCGGTATTGTGGGTAGCACAAGCCATGTCAACATTGTTTGTAGCACAATGCAAGTTGGTATTTCTTGAGGTGGAAGACAAAATTGGGATATATTAAAGGAAATTTTTTCCTTACTATATATATATAAATGACGAACAATTTATAGACTCAAGTGAAATGAAAAATATCAAAGAGAAAAAATAATTTGCAAAAAATAATTCCCAAAATCAGGGGGTTTTACATTATACCCTTTCTAATAAATCTCACCATCAAATTTCATATTATTTATCATTTAAAAAATGAATTTTTAATTCATATAATCTCACATCATAAAAATTAATACTAAAAAATCCCTTAAAAATGGAAAGAAAGAACAAAAATGGTTACCCAATGTAACATCTAACTAGGTTTCCGCATAGGATAACGTTTGTTGGGTGTGAAATTAGAAATGGTGGAAAATATTAAATATTTATTTGGAGTGATTTAGTTCATTAATAAAAAACATGATAGCTCTCCAATGCATTGAGTAATGTGCCAGGTATCATTCATTTCCATATTTATGAATAACACATTGAAATCATAAATCATAAAGGTAACTAGTGGAATCTATATCATTTCAACATTTTATCTATTACCGCTATGAAGGAGTTACATTAGGAATAACCATCACAACATATTCCATAAATCTCTTAGGATAAGAAATAATTTTTACCTCCATCACACTACTCAATGCATTGGAGAGCTATCTTGGACTCACTCACATTAGGTTTATCACGGAACCACCTGTATACATAAACAATGCCCAAGCACCATTACATATTTATAACACATAAAACAAAAATAATGGAAAGATAACATTTTCACATTTCAATCACAATATATCATTTAAATATATTGAAATAAAAAATACATTATCAAAATATTTTCAATACCAAAATTTGTAAAAGGGAATATGGTATTTTTTTTCTATTAAAAACAATATAGCATGTTAAGGAAGCTAAAGATCAAATAATACTCGTTGTGGCAGAAATGTCTTTTTCACTACTTAGGTTAAAAAGAAACATTCATTTTTCCATTTAGTAAAATGAATTTTAGAAAATGATTAACCTGGAATGAAATGAAATGTCAAATGTGTGTATATAAATTATAAAATAATGTAGTGTATTAAAACAAAATATTCGGCATTGATAGGAGATTGAGATGAAGTCCCTTACCTTATATCTGATTTAAGTTGTTCGTTCTTTAATATCCTGAATAATAAACTAAAGTTAATTTCTCAATGCATAAGATCATTTTTCAAATTAATTATTCCTTTTATATCACTTATTACAATGTTATAAACATTATTTAATCCATTATGTAAATAATTACCATTTTGTCGATATTTGGTAATTTAGTAAAAAATGCACTTCTTATAATAACAAGTTGTCCATGTGGTCAAATATCAATTATCTCCAAAATGATATTCAGGATAAAGATATCATATATATCATATATATCTAGTATATGATTTAATTTATAATAGTACATAACATTTTGAGATAATAAATGAAATACATCATTCAAGGAGGAGGAAAGTAGTATGTACTCTTGAACGCTACTTTAATTTATATTTCTTATTTTAGTGGAATTAAAAAACAATGATACAAAGGTATTTTATATTCCAAATATAATATAATATATAATATCATTAACTCCATCTTTTATACATCCCATATATGTCCTTAATGAGTAATATCACTGTGAGGGGGCAGTAGTCCGCACTTCCTCAAATGAAATTATCACGTTTACCCATATTGGAAACAATAAGGGTATGATATAAAGCGAAAATTAGAATAATAAAGAAAAAATAAAAAAATATATATCATATATAAATATAGTGCCATTATAATGGCCACCATAAGAGGTGGTAGAAGATAATTTATTAATCATTGTTTTGTGGAGCGTTAGTTTTCCATCCACATAAACAATATGTTCTTTCTCCATTAGATAGAGGTGTGTGTAAGTGTAGTTCTAATTCTTCTCATAACAACATCGGAGTATATTGACAATACTGATGTTGTTATAAAATAAAGTAACAAAAAGAGTTTAGGTGGTTGGATAAGAAAAATAAAACAATAGTACTTAAGAGAATACATAACCTTAAAATCAGGTAACTAAGTATTCATGAACCAAAAGGGTTTTTTGAAGTGACTAATTACTATGTTAAGGATTCTAGGAGGCGTAGAGGTATTTAGGGAGATTAATTGGGCAAGGGTTGGACGATACAAGGGCTTTAGAGGTGTGTGTAAGGGGTTATAGGTGTGGTCTTTTTATAAGGTGGGGTAGGGGCTCTTTCAGAATGTGTGAAAATATTATTTTATTACACATTGATTTTCAGTTTCAAAAAGTAAAAAACTTATTAATGTCAAATATAAAATGACTCATGGTCAAAATAAAATCATCCAATAAGAATTGGACTGGTTTTGGATATTATTTTAGTCTTTATAATCTTATTTATTTAAATCATTTATTAATGAGGTAATCACTACATCATTATTGTGTCATAAATAATTTTTTTTATTTGATGTATAAAAATTATAAAAAATACCATGATATAAAAAGAATTTTTATTTATCCAAATTATATTTATATTTTAAAATATAACTTATATAACTCTTTGTAAAATTTATTTTACTAAAAGATATTTGATTAGGTTATTTTATAGATTACTTTAACTTAATTAAAATAAATTGTCATTATAACTCCCATGTTTCCCCATGAGGTCCCAAAATAATCCCAATGATGACCATTGTTGGAAGTATATTAACCAATATGATTAAGACACATGTTATGTTGATTTTATATTATTATTGTAATGTTGGTTTACCTTTATTTACCAGATTTACCCTTTAACAGTGGTAAATAAAATATATACTGAGATAAATATTCATATTGTCTAAAAATAAATGTTACCTATTTAATCAACATGGACATCATGATTCCATTTTTTAATCCATTTTTTGATATTTGAAACACAGAAGTGGTAGAAATTAAGTTAAAATTAATTCCCATTATCGAAACAAAAGGCCCATTTTTAATAAATATTACCTATCAGAAGATTGACAGTAGTTTATGTACAATTTCCAAGTAAATTTAATTTAATTTATTTAAATTGGATTGAAATGGTAAATATATAATCTAATTAAAATTTAAAACCAATTAATAAGGTAATCTAACCATATAAATAAATTAGATTAAAAGGCAGTTTTGAATTAAAATACAGTGTTTCCCTATTCATTAAAAAATGAACTTTATCAGAAAAATACCAAAATTTCATTCAAATTGTATTTTGATGTCACAATTTTAAATAATAATAGTTTTTTTGTAAAATATAACAAATAAATGTGAAAAAAACAAGATTTCAAAAGTGTTCTCCATCAAAAGGTGGTAAATAGACCTTTTAAATATTATTTGAGTATTTGTTCTTAAATTGGATTCATTCACATTTTAAACAACTACCATTTATTTTATAAATCTAAAAACATTTAAAAAAGTATAATATTATTGTAGTTATTTTTGTTCAATCATTCCAATAAAACTGCAAGGCATTAACTTCCATTTAAAATAGTATTATCATATTATTATTGTGCAATGTAAGATTTCAAAGAAACCAGTTGTTTCATATTTGGTACGCCATTGAATATTGAAACCCCTTTATGTTAAAATTAATATTTAGTTAATAAAATATTAATTAAAAAAATGTATTATTTCTTTATTTACCTAGGATGTTACATTCTAGGATAAAGGGATGTTGGGAAGTGTATTGTATATATAATATCTAAATATAATATATTTTAACAGTTTGAGGTTGTGAGAGTGGTGGTCACATTATATAGTGAAGGAAAAAAGGCTCAATTGAAATTTTTTAAAACAAGTTTCCTGTAAACATGTTATTATTTAAAAAAATATTCAAAACCAACGTAAATCATGAATGGATTGTTTAGGAAAGAAATATATCTATAAATTTAGTTTTTGGAAAGATTCTAGGTCATTAGGACCCCTAATATTAATGTATATTCCACAATAATGATTAATTTGACATTAGTTGTTGTGATTAATTTTAATTCCTTTTACTAATCATTTTGTTAAAAAAATAAGTTAATATTATTAAAATCTGAATATTATACTAATTAAAATCGTGTATGTAAGATTTTTGAAATTTAATTTATTGAAGGAGCACAATTATGATTAATACTGATCCCGCAGATGAGATGAAAATACGGGTCTTAAAATTATAATCAAGTACACAAGTTTATTATGTTTTTATATTCAATTTCAAAGTGAATTTTGTTTTAATGACATAATTGTTTTAATATAGGTATAATTTATATTATTTGATATTAAAATAAATTTAAATTATAATTTAACATTAATAATAATTTAAATGGAAAGGGATTTTTTACCTAAAATTAGTATTTTTCAAATTCATAAAAAATCATGTTTATCAGAAAAGTAAAAAATTTCACTGTAAGATAACATTGGAATTATAAATTCAAATAATATCTCTATTTTATACAATTAAATTTCTACTTATGTCTAAAATTAATTTTTTTATTAAAAGTGGTTCACTCGAGAAAAATATGTTTATAAACAGAGAAGGCCATTAACAAAATTAATATATTTCACTATCAATACTTTTTAATTAATATAAAAAATTAGTATTTTTTGAAATGTTGTTATAACTATTCATATTACTATATTTAATTTCTAGGTTATAATTATATCATAAAAAATATATAATAAAATAATTCTTTTCAGAGATTCGGTGTTGTGTGTAACGTACGCCTAGTCGGTATTGTGGGTAGCACAAGCCATGTCAACATTGTTTGTAGCACAATGCAAGTTGGTATTTCTTGAGGTGCAAGACAAGATTGGGATATATTAAAGGAAATTTTTTTCATACTATATATATATATAAATGATGAACAATTTATAGACTCAAGTGAAATGTAAAATATCAAAGAGAAAAAATAATTCGCAAAAAATAATTCCCAAAATCATGGGGTTTTACATTATACCCTTTCTAATAAATCTCACCATCAAATTTCATATTATTTATCATTTCAAAAAAATGAATTTTTAATTCATATAATCTCACATCATAAAAATTAATACTAAAAAATCCCTTAAAAATGGAAAGAAAGAACAAAAATGGTTACCCAATGTAACATCTAACTAGGTTTCCGCATAGGATAACGTTTGTTGGGTGTGAAATTAGAAATGGTGGAAAATATTAAATATTTATTTGGAGTGATTTAGTTCATTAATAAAGAACATGATAATGATGAATAAAAAGTTGAGGTCCTCAATGTTATAAATATAGGATTTATTATAAGGTAATCAGTTCAACAATAGTTTATGTACTAAGAAAAATAATTTTCTTTTGATCTTTATCCTGACATTGAGAAATTCCTTCATTAACCAAGAATATAAGGAAATATATTTAAATGATATATACATATATATATATATATATATAATTCATTCTTTAATTTTGATTTCATAAATTTATAACTCATCAATTACTTTATGTAATGGATTTTCATAAATTAACATTGATGCATAATGATATAATTTATTTTATTATAAGATCTTACGGCCCATAAAATAATTAAAATCAAAACTATTTATCTCTAACAATTCCTAAAAATCAACAAGGTTGATTCATTAATCTCTAAAAATAAAAAGGAACTATATTGTGTCATCATTAATTATTATTAATAAAAAACATTATAAATTTAGCATGACATCATGTTGGCTAGTGTTATGTATGAAACCCTCATCATCATTATGTCATGGGTTCAATACCCACAACCATTTCGGACTTGATTATTTTTCACCTGAAATTCCTAATGTATATTCGTAAAACCAAACAAATATTATTATAAAAATATTGTGGACTTCTATGAAATAGTTTTAATCACATAATTTCATTTATACAGTGGTTTTTAATACAAAATATGTTCATAAATACTTCCTATGAAGTTTAACATAAAATGTTTAGGAATAGTTACCCTTATAACAATTCTAAAGGAAGAAAATCCAAAACTCTATAAATAAATTCATGAAATTATATTAACTTTGTTCCCCATACATCTTAATGTATCTCTTGGTTGTAACATTAGAAAAATTTTAAAACCCTAGTTGTAATTTTTTTTTGGAACATGGTAACAACATGAATTGAAATTAATCCTTTTGGAAAACTAGTATTATTAGTTATTTAGTTGATTACTATATATATTCCATAAATAAAAGTTGGTGTAAACATCATCTATGATAGACTGAACTACATTTCAACATGTACATAATTTCCCAGGTAATTAGTACCATCTAGGTTACTTATCCAAAAAAACATTATATAACATAAAGAACATATTAATTGTTAACTTCCCTAAGTCAAATAATCACCTTGTTATTAAATAAATTAACCATTCCAATGGGAAGAATCTATATAAACATGTAACTATTAATTTAAATACAAAAGAAGAACAATATTTTCATATTTATTCATTCATATATCAAAAATTATTAACTCCAAAATCATACATACTTTTATTATTTCAATTCATCCTTATGCTATTGACAAGGCTACCTCATGATATTTCAAAATACCTATTTCCTTACAAATTTCATCTATATTATATTAATCATTATAAATGTAACTGATACTCAAAAAACCTTGAGGGGTCTCTTTAGGTGCATTCATCTTGGGTCATTGATTTATAAAATATCTGTTTACTCCACACTTCAAACACTTAACATTCATTGATAACTTATGGAGGCCAACATTATCATCCATATCATTAAATGAACTTTTCAGTTTTCTCTTGTTGTCAATTTCATTGTGTTTTTATTTTCCACAATCAATATTCCTTCTTGTTCTTCTTAAATACTCAATTCGTTTATTCTTTCCACAATATTGACTCAAATGAAACGAAATCTTCTTTCATACATGGTCTATATTACCATAACTCTCAAAAAACCCCTTATTTCTCTTCCTTACCGAGTAAAATAGTTTTTTAATGTACATATTGATATTATTTTTTTTGTGAATATTGTTAGGAGTGACCACAAAATGTTTCACTCTAGTGATCATCCCACTTGATTACTCTTCAGTTAATTTTCCACCACATTATACCTTAATCATGTTCCTTCGAGTTTTCCCCATTGAATTGAAACAGAAACATAGTGTGAGCTTTATATATAAAACTACAAGTCAATGTAGTCCTTAAAATGTTTGCTTATATTTTTCCTGGATCAAGAAAAATTATTTTCTATGATATCTAAGGTTTATCCTAGGTTATTCATGGCCAACATATATTTAAATTCTTCATTATGGTTCAAGAAGATTATCTATTTTCCCAAATAATTTCCCCTTGGAATATCAAACTTGGTGTGATGAATGGCCCATTATCATGTACCAGATTATGCTGAGTTATCCCTAGAACATCTTATCGATGTTGTCACCCATAGGCACAACTGTGCTAAATCCACATCAGATTATAGTATCCAGTCAGGGATATATTTCTAGGGTGCCACTAATTCAATTCATTACGAATATTCCATTATATTTTCATAAATTTTAACTCATATTTATATGTATCCTTATATAAAAACAAAAATATACCATTATAAATATTCCTTTCTCATCAAAATTTCCAAAGGCTACTTTAAAAATTTATTTTGATACCAACTATATAGACACATTCTTAACATATACTGATATTGCAACATTTTAGATGAGTATTTGGTACATTACATTAATACATACCTGATGACTGTAATATTTTAGTGTATTTGGAAACATATAAAAAAAGTATTCTATCAAGGTGGAAGTTCTTCATCATCGCTCAAAATGATCTCAAATTTTATTACTTCTACCTGAAACATTTCTTCTTGACCAGGGGACAATATAATAATGAAAGTGGTGAGTTTAAATTCCCAATATGTTAAATTAATCATATATACAATCATAACATGATAAAAAGATTATGGAACTTGGGTATAATATTTGAATATCATACCATGCATATTAGAGATCATAATAATGACTAGTGGTTTGTAAGACATGAATCATAATGAAATTAGATAACATCAGCCATGAAATCATAGAATATGAATAAAACATGGAATTATGGCAGTAAAATAAGTATATAATATGATTTATATGGTATCCAAGGAATAAATTCCAAGACCATCATGGTATTATGGTTTTTCAACCCATACCATCCTGGTAGTCATCCTTCACACCTATAGAAATCGTATTTTCAAGAGTTCACTCCTCATACCATCTTGTTAGTCCTGGATCAATCCATTGGACATCATAGTAGTAATGATTCATTACTAATACTGTCGTAGTCTTCTGATGATATATAAATCCTTATCCAATGCATTAGATAGAGATACTGGTCACAACTCCACATTGAGAAATTATACACACATGTTACGCAAGATCATAAATAATTATATCATAACCGGGGAAATGAATTGAGTAACATAAACATGTATTCTTAAAATAACCTTTGGAAAAAAGAAGGGTTTCATTATAATTACATCAATAGAATAACTCATTAAAGAGAAACATATTACAAAAAAAATAACCTGAGAATGTGAAATGGATTTAATAAACATACAACGTTTGAATGTGAAACAAGATTCATAATGACCATGGCAATAATAACAGCCCATTCATAGAAAGAATATGAATACAAACATTAGATCATTTACTTTAAGGGCATGATTAAAATCAACATATTCAATATCATAGGGAAAATAAATTTGAAATATCATTCAAACATTATTCTTGATGAAAATATCCATTCTTTTTTGAATAAATATTTTAATACATAAAAACATTTAAAAATAATTTTCTTAAAAAAATTCTTTAAAAACTGATAAAAAATAATGGAAATGATACTTAAAAAAATTTTCTTCGAAAGAATATAAATTAATCATCAGAATATTTCAAAAAACATTTTATTTGAAAATGAATTGAAAAAACAAAAAAAAAATTATTGAAAATGATTTGAACATATTTTTATAGGAAAACATATAAATGGGTCTAGAAATTTTTTTGAAAACCATTTAATTGAATATATATTGAGAATAAGTAAAGAAACCATTAAGATATTTTGAAAACCCTATTAAATGAAAACATAAGGAAGGATCTAGAAATTGTTTTGAAAAAAAATTAATTGAAAATATATGTTTAACATATTAGGAAACCATGAAAAAATGATCAATAACTTTTTACATTAAAACATAAGATGGGTGATTAGAAATTTTCTAAAAACCGCTAATTTTGGAACACTATGAAAATATATATAAAATGATTGAAAATAGATTGAAAATAAGTTTCCATAAAAACATATAAAATAAGGTTGAAAACAATTTGAAACTATTTTCCTCGAAAGTTACTTTTAAAAAAATATTAAAAATTATGCTCGTATAAATGAAAAATAATATTCAATGAAATTATATCGGGTAAATATGTACATGTTTTATAAGATAAAAAGAACATTTCTATTTCAGGGTTTAGGGGATTGAAAAAGTTCATTGAAGGAACTTGATATTTTAAATTGAGTTAATCCTCTTTTTCGCAAGGAGGGGATCAGAAGATCTACTCAACTTGGGGGGATTTTTCCACTTGAAGGATACTATGGAAACTTTCACTTTCCGTATAGGTGGTGGGAATTCTATAGTATTCATGTTATCATTCATTTCCTAAGCCAGCTGATCTAGTACTATCATAATATTTTAAGCACCCATTCTCCTCATATTAGGCATATAAATAGGGAAATCATCACATTGAATATCACATTTATTTTTTATGTATTCTTCCACGTCCCTCTATTAGCACAAGAAAATAAATTCCAATTAGTGTTTCCCCTCAAAAAATTTACTAGGTTCACATGGGGAAAATATCTTATATTCCTCATCAAATGATTCCTTACCTCTACTATATTTTTTCCACCCTTATTAAATATTTGAGCATAAATAATAATTAAAATATCATACTCATGTGTCTTCATCAACTTAGAGGAATAAATATCTGATAATAAATGAAAACAATTAGAATTAAAAGATCATTCACAATGTATTTCCATTTCTAGAACACCAAAATTTCATTCATACATTTTTCCTTCCACTCCTAGGTAAAAAATAATCCTTGATCAAAAAAATGAACTCTTCTAAAAATACATCTTTCGGCTGATGATTGTTCATCATACACTACACTCAATCTACCTTTCTAATAATACCCACTTCATAGGAATCATGGAATTTATCTGAAGTCCATTTCAATTCTAACGCAGGATAACTAATTTTTAGCCCTTCAATAAATTTGATGCCTAAATTTCTACTAAGTAAATTTTATAATTCATTCCAAAAAAACATAAAGTGTACCTTACCCCATAAATAATTATTCCTCTTCATAAGAACAACATCGTAATATTTCTCTAAAGAAATGTATTCAAAACTGACATGAAAATATGAAAGGGTAATTTTAAAAGATGAATCCTAAAAAATACATATAATATAAAATAATCACACCAACTCAATCATCCCAATAACTAATCTAACTAATTTAATATGAAACATCTCAGCATATTTTCAGTTAAATCCATCCTTTCCTCCAGCAATACAAGTTAACCATCTCTCTCATAACACCATCCATCAAACCATTTATTAATAAAACAAACCTTAGTTTCCCCACCAACCATTCATACCATATAATGATCATTATAGTAATTATTAAATAAAACCCATAAAAATACCCTATATGGATATACCAATTTTCATTAAAAATATTTTATCCATTTAAATCATTGTTGGAATTAAATTAATTTAAAAATAAATTTAAAACATGAATAATTCACTAGGAAAACATTGATTTATGACATTACAAATCAACCATATGTTCCCCTCAAAACAATATTTTCCTAATTCCCATTTAAAAACATCTCTAAAATCATTCATCAAAAAAAGGTAGTAGGAATATTCATTTACAATAAATTCATAAATCATTATTAATAAAAAATATTCAAATAAACATAATTTCAATAAAAAATTAAATATTATATTTTTTTGTGAAAATATATTACCATAAAAGGAAAAAATTATTTAAAAACAACAAGAAAACATTTTCAAATCAGAATAAATACATTATGACAGAACAAATTAATATTTCTAAAAATTTATCTTTCATAAATTTAATCTAAGTATATATTATTTTTTCATTATAAGTTAAATATGATCAATTAAATAATTATCCAATTTTACTTATCATTTATAGTATGGTATTAATTGTTAAATATTTACTATTTTAAAAAATAATACACTTTATATAAATAAACATAACCAATATAATAAATTTGAGATAAAATAAATATGATTCCATACTTATCATATTAAACATGATTTCATTAATAAAACTGATATCATAATATATAATATAAGAAAAATATAAAATATTTTGTTTGACTCAAACAATTATAATAAGATATTCAAATAATCAATAACAGCATGTTTTCTTATAAAAAAACAACATATAGGTGAATAAATTTCAGTTTATAAAAATATTAAAACATGAGTATAAAATATTTCATTTTTTCTAATTAAATATTCTATTAGGTTAAAAATTTATCAAAAAATTTCAAGAATGATACATGGTAAAGACTGAAATTTAACATTTTAAGAAACAAAAATTTAATTTCAACACCACAAAAGTTTCCAATCTCTAATTACATTAGATCAAATTTACAATATTTCATTGTTTAGAAGAAAATATATTGTGGTGGTGAACAACTATATTTATAGTTTTGATGATTTTTTTACCAATATTTTAGTGTCCAGTTTGAGAGAAGAAGAAGAAGATCCAAAATGTGTTCTTTATGATATGAATAGGGAGTCCTATAACACAAATGATTATTTTATATGTAAAAAGTTAATTGTTTTCTAAAAAAATTGTGATACGTACATCCATGATACTATCTTACTGGCTATAAAGAGAGAATTTCATATATATTTTTGAAGAAAACTATTATCTAATGTATTCCACTCTCATCATATAGTTATGTATTTCATTGTATTTTATGATTGAAAATAGACCTATGGCAGGTGTTTTATGACACAAGAAGCAGGGGTAAAAGATAATAACTAACCCAAACACTTGTATTCAAAATAAGATACTAGTAAGAAGTCCAGATCATTTAATAACAACCTATTATAGTATGTAGTAAACTCAAAAATTATGGTCAAACCATCCAAAAACAATTTTGTGATTTTTAATTATTTACTTCCATATCAATCTAGTGAGAATGAGGTTGAAATACTTATGTTATTTAAGTAATATCTTACTATAGAGGTTGATTTAAAATTTCTAAATTTCATAAAGATAGCTACAATGAATTCACCATCCTCTCAGTGTATCTATTAGGCTCTCCATGGATTCAGAATGATTATTTTTTAAATGAAAACAATAATTATTAAAAATGGAATATGTAATTAATTTATGATTTTTTTTTTGAAATATGAATAATTATTTTTTATAAATCCAATTAAAATATTCAAATGAAACTACAAATATTTATATGAGGCATGTGAAGTAATGATAATATTCATCATGCCCAATTGTTAACCAATGTTCTTAAAAATTCACTTCCTATTAAATATTATTGATTACCCAATTAAAAATATTAATTCATCATGGATAATAAGATATTAAATGTCCAGTATTTTCTAAATTTAAAATTGTATATTCTTTCTATTATCCCACATGACAATACTATGAATTTATGATACTCGAAACATGATGACTAATATATCACATTAAAAATGAATTCATAAATTACCCACATATCTCAAAATATAATGTATTATATTAAATTATCATTTGTTTTGATTTATTCATAAAATTATAGCATCCTACTCATTTATTCAATAATAACATGTTTAACTCTAATGATAGATAATCGTGATTAATGCATAGAATTTAATAAAAACATTTAAACAAGAGGCTAAGAGAAATTAATATCAAATTCAACATCGCATTATTTTATTATAATAAATTTTTATTTGAAAATGTTTCATCTAAATAATAATAATTATACATCAAAAAACAGGAAGATTTTTTTCGAACTGTTATGTTTTCCATCAATAATTTGTTTTAGATGAAATTAATTTCTTCTTAGTGTTAGATATTAATATAAGATTTATGTACCATTAAACAATATAGGCAAATAAAATCATAATAAATATAAATATTAATAAAATTACTCAATATAAAAAGTTCATAATAAATATAATTCCCTCATAACATAAATAAAAACTACACCATACCCATATTGAGATAGTAAAATCAATAAAAATGAGAAAAATAAATTTTTCCACCATCATTTACCTAAAAAATAACTTATGTCACTAATGAAAAACAAATCCTTAATATTAGTACATGAAATTTTGTTCAAGGATAATTTAGTTATAATTTTTTATCATTATAAAAAATTTCCCCAATTCAAACATTGTCATAAGAAAATATGATGCATATACAAATACATGTTCTTTAAAATATAAGAAAAATCCGCATGAATAGATTGTTTGGTGAGATTAGGATCCCTATATTGATTTATTGGGGTATATAATCTCTTATTTCCAAGAATATATCCCTTGGTATATCACATTCTATGTTTAATTGAAATTTTTCCCTACAAATACAATGAATTATTAACAATTACCCAACTCCATAAACACTCCTAATTCATTTTCATATAGTTCATACCACAAAATCATGACCTTCCCCTAATATACACAACACTTTGGTCTAATGTGATGATTGGAGTGTCCCTTTAAGCCCTCCTCCAATAGACCATGGGTTCATGACTTGCAGCATGTGTATAATCAAAAATAAATGGGATGAATTACAATTAAATTTTTCAAAATACAATAAAATTTACTAATAAACTCCACTGAATATAGAATAAACTCGTATCCTTCAAATTCATGTAATGAACTACATAAAATAAAATAGAAAAAAGCAATACAACCCCTATTAATGAAATTCAAGAACTCTATCCATGATCTCCCTGATATAGTACTGTTTTGTTCTTCACCAACTGCTTCTTATAAATATTAAAAATATATATTAGGAAAATGGGGTATGGAATTATCTATACTCAATAAGATCTTACTAAAAACTCTCATAAAAATTTAAATTAAACTTAATAATGAATTAGTGAACAAAACAACTCACACCAATATCTGGTAAACTACCACCCAAACTAAATAAGGATCACTTAACAACATATCACTAATTGTATAATAACATAATATCATATAAAATATCAATATGGTCCCCCATATCAACTTACCCACTAATGTTGTCACTGTCATGGCTCAACAAACTATATCTTATACCCCAAAAATAGAATATATTCACATATCCACATAGATGAAATATACAATATATTTATAATAACATATCCACATAACTACATACCATATCACTACCATAACCACATATCCACCACCTCCACCCATATCATAATTTTACCCCACACACATTTCATATTGGGGTGTCATTATCATGAAGGATATAAACCACAAAATATCCTCCTACCAAACATTACCCCCTACACATCATAATCAAAAATCATATATTCCAGTATGTACATACTCTAATTACTATCCATCATAACCATTATTTATTTATTTTTGAACCCATTAATTTCTTTATATATATTTCATCTAAAATTAATTTTTTTTATATTTTGTGATGCACAGAATATCAAAATTTGGTTAATAGTGTTTTTTTACAACTGTTAATTAAATAAATTAAAATTTAGTTAAATGGAATCAATTAATAAATAAATTTTTTAGAATAGGAGTGTCTAAATTCACCTAAAAATAAAAGTTATTCTAAAGTGAATTTTTTAAACTATTTTTGGTAATTATATATTTTAAGAACATTTAATATTTTTAAGGATGGTATAGAAAATATTGTTTATAAAATTAATGTAATAATTAAAAAATATTAATATGACCATTAAATAGTTTTGTAATGACAATGAATTCTAGTTTGATAATTTATGGCTAAAATGAAATATTCTGTTTACATAAGTTGTTTTATAATATATGTTTTAATTTTACTATAATTTTCTATTTTATATATTTTTAGAACAGATTGATACTTATTTTTAAATAAATTATAAAAATTAATAATTATTTATAAATTGATTATATAATAGTTTGAAATTCCGATAAATCTTTTTGAAGGTAAAAAGTGGAATTTTTCATAAAATTTTATTATTTGTAAAATGTGTTTTTATGTTAATAAATTAAATTAACAAAATTTTATAAATTATTTAAGAAAAATATTTATTTAATATAATATATTAAATAAATTTATATTCTTTTAGTGGTTTGTACTCGGAAATGAATAAGAATAAATTCATTTTATTCTTTAAAAATAATATTTCTCATTTAAATTATTTAAAAAAATTTTTGTATGAATATAAGAAATAATTTAAAAAAATGAAATTTAATCAATTAAAATGGATTCTATATTTAGAAAAATCATGTCAAAATTTTCTTATAGGATCCATTTTGTAGTCATGTATAACAGGTACCATGGTAATAATTAAGTGGTCATGAAAATGGTTTTAATGGTTAAAAGTGGTTATCCTATGGGGTAAGGGTAAAAATATCACAAAATCATTTTATTTGGTTATATTAGTTGGTTTATAATCTCAATGTTATTTAATTATAAATTCTGTTTCATGGGTGCCACATTCCCTTGAAAATGATTATATATTATCTTAAAGTTAATAGTATTTGTACGCATGCCACTCCCCTCAAATAAAAAGAAAAACTCATCTCCTCACTTATCCACACACATTGATCTACATAAATAAAAATTTATATTGAAATATCACTTATAACAACCATTATATTCAATTATATTATTTAGTTTCAACCAAATACTAACTTATGAAGGCTTATGAAGAGATCTGATGGAGGATACTCTATGAATAGGTAATCTACTGAACCAAGTTCTTTCAATGTTTTTTCTTATTAAAAACCTATAAATATTTTACAACCACCAAAAAATAAAATGAAATATATATTTTTAATACATAAATTCTATTATTTTTACGTAACAATAATAATCCACTAATTTGAAATATAATCTGAAATGAGAATGTTTCTCATGTGTTTGTGTGGACTATCGCTTCTATGAAGTGATATATTTATTTTCCAATAATCACCTAAAATATATTTTCATAAATATAGATTTAAGGAATAAATAATAAATCTATTAAAAAATTATTATTACATGATGATAAATTAATTTATACCTTATTTCATTTCTATGTCTTGTACAATGTATACATTTCTCATGTGTACGTGAGGATTATCACCTCCAAGAACCTGTGCATTTCATTTCTCATAAAATCCCTACATGGATGGTTATAAACTAGTATATAATAAATAAATACAATATTTATGACATTATTATGATTTTTATCCATGTGAAATGTGCATGTATTGAGACTAACAAACGAAAACAATGATGGAAATCAAAATATTTAACCAGAAAATACTGAACTATAAAAAAAATTAACAAATTGTTAGAATTATATTATAAGTGAATGATATATATTATGATAAATAAAAAATGTTTTAAATATGGATTTATGATAAATATAAATTTTTTATACAATATGTTTGAGAGTTTTCAACTAATGAGAAGATCGAGGTAAGGGTTTAAGTTTGCAATATCACTTTTAATTGGGATAAAGAATATCTAAATTTACCATGGAAAATTTTTATGTTTCCAACATCTTATAATCCAAAAAATTGTTATAATTTATTTATTATTGGGGTTTATATTCATTCATATATTTTTATTCCCTTTGGATTAATAAAATTCTAAAAGGAAATATTATAAGGGAAGACAACTTTATCTATTCTATAAGGTCGAGAATATTTTTAATCCTTCAATATATTATTTATATTGTTTCTATAATGTTATTATATTTTACTAAATTGTTTTTAAATTTCATTTTATACTATATTATACATTATTTTCCAAAATTTGAAAAAGGAATATTTTCCACATTTTCTATATAGATTATATTTTTTATTCCTCACAATTGTGTGAATATAATGTGTTTAATGTTTACTCGTTGACCTCCATTTCACAGAAATAGGGACATTTTATATTATTAATTTTATATATATTTTACATGCTTTTAATTAAAAATATATTCCCACTGATAAATTAGTTTTTTTTTAAAGTTATAAAACAAAATTGACGTTTCTTATTTTTTCCATAAAGTAGTTTAAAATTTTTTTTCTAAAAATATTTTTCCTCTAGGTCAGTATTTTTCAATGATAATTAAGCTTCATTATTTATATTAAATTTTGATTCCATTTACATTATTTATATATCTTCTGATAATGTTGTTAGAAAAATTTTAAAAAATCCATTTCTTTTCCACATGTTAATTAAACAATGAATGAATAATTAGTTATCTTGTATTCTTATGTCACATATATATCAATTGTTTATTATTATGTGATGGTTGATTACATTATTTTTCTATAATTAATTTGGTAATTTTTCATATCTATTGAGCTCAAATAGTACAAAGGAAGTCGACCTAAGACAAACAGGGTGCATGTGTGGTTAGCCAATGCCCACGAAGGTACCTCAATGTTTTAACAATAATTCTATATATTTAATATCTTTTTGGAAATCGTTAATATAATCTATATATTCTTATATTAATTCTAAAATTTTAATCTATACACTTTTTTCATGGAAATTTATGTCATACACATCATGCAGTTGTGGTGTTTTGGAGAGCCCCCTACCTAGATGGATAAATATCAATTATGATGGATCCTCCAAGAGAAACCCGGTAGCTGTTGGGTGTGGTGTTGTTTTCAGGAATCACCTCGGTATGATACATGGTTGATTCATAGTTAAATGTTTCATTTCCTCCTCCCTTGATGTTGAAAGCTGGGTTTGATACATGTTATTGCCTTTGTGAATCTCTTTGGTTGGAATAACCTCTGAATAGAAAGTGAATAGACAACTACCATTCAACAGATTTGGAGTGGCATAATTAACCTTATTTGGCTGATTATTACTCATTTTATGGAATTATCATGTTCACTTATCCATCATAACTACATCATCACACATGTTTATCGAGAATAAAACATGGTTACAAATGGTCTGGCCGACATGGAAGTTAATCAGGACATTACCTAGCTTGATGTACTTCCCATTTCTCTTATTACCTTTCATGAAAAATATTGTAATATGATCCCATTTTATAGACCCTTGTATTCATTATTTTATTAATATCTATTCTTTGGTTGTTTTTTTCCAGGGGATCACCTTTTAAAAAAATTTCTCTCATGGCCCATGATTTATTAATGATGTTTCTACCCTCTCATGACACATATCATTTATTCCAAAACCTTAATTAAAGAATCAGGATTTATGAACTATAGCTGATTTGGTATGGTTATTGAATATTGAGATCTCATTCTCATAACATTATTATTATATTATTCTCACTTATCAGTTTCATTTTTTGTCTCTCATGTTTACCATTAATTAGATTCTAAGCACACCTTATAATATGTAACAATTTCCTCATGTTATGGAGAATGGTACTAAGTATTATAAGTAAGTAAGGGTTACATGTGTAAAGATTTAAAGTGGGAGATATTAATCAATTATTATAAATAATATCAATATGTATCTTGTCTCTAAAGACATTAAACCTTTATCATTATCAGGTGTGAATTATTATGATATGTACTATGTTCTCATGTAATATAATCAAATTTATTTTTATGTTATGTTCGGGTTTCCTCACTTGAGTTCAAACTACGGTTTAGTAATTTTTGGGGATCATAGAATAATAAGAGATTATAACCTAGAAAACTTATTATAATAATAAAATTGAATGTGACATTAATTTAAGGGGACAAACAAAGGTGTCATAATTTAGGATAATTTGGTAATTATATTCATTATCATATGATTTCGTACTCTAATTAACAATGTTTTATATTTACAATAAACATTTTGATTTTACTCAATTGATTGAACTAGTAAAGATAATGTGAACAATTAATGCCCAACTAATGCAATGAATGTATTCAGAAGAAATGAAATTAAATGTGATTGTGGGTGAAAAATCATGTGGATATGATCACAAAAATCTCTTAGACTATGAATGGAAACATAAACCTTGATGAAATTATAAATTAAAATCTCACCATATAGTATTTCATGTTGAAATAAAATACTTCCTTAAGTAGGTGATTGATCAATTAATTTATCAAAAATGGATCAACACAATAGAAACAACATTTTCCATTCTCCAATTCTTATACAATGAGATGTTTGGTTTTGATATGTAATGTTTTATAGGTGAAGATGATCTATGGTGGTGTCTATTCAAGATAATTAGAATATAGGAAGAAATTAATTTGTTTATTTAGGACGAGTTTAATATTTTTTTTCATTTAGTATTTCTATCAACTCATTACACCGAAATGAATATATAATTACTAAAAACAATATAAAAGGATGATGAACCCATTAGTATCGATGAGGAATGTTTCATCAAAATTTCAAGGTACTTTTTTGGTTTTATTCTTGTCCTTAATATAAGAACTGATCGATTATTTAGTTGCAGAAATCTATTTCATTGAAAGTCATAGACTATAATATACTTTGATCACTATGATGAAATAATATTTTGATTTCTTAAGGTATAAATTTATCTTGTATTCTCAAATTTATTATTATGTTTTGAAGAAAATAATGAATGAAATGGAGTATGATGAGATTGAAATAATAAAACTGAAGGGGGAATGATTATTAATATATTATTAGTCAAAAATTAAGGATAGAATCATAGAGAAAATATCCTTAAAGGGACTGGTAATTTCATTACCTATGAAAATTATGGATACCGAAAAAAATAATTTTTCCAATAAATGAAGATGTAGAAAAATGTAGCTGATGAAAAAGATCAATAAAATATACCACCCACACTCATATACTATAATTTCATTAAGTATGCTCATTATAAAATCAGTGAATGAATCCAGATTATATTGATGAAATCATGGATATTGAAGTCTTTCATTAGAATAAAGTGGTGAAAGGTACACCTATCATCTTATATACAACAAAATATCACTTATTTGATTCAGTTTTTACCTACACATTAATATATAGAAAATTCGCAACTGGAATCACATTTTCACTTAACAATAATATATTGTTCTATCAGTGAAAAAATGAATTTGTAACATGATGTTATCTCATATATATACTCTAATATAATATAAATATGTTGTAATTTACCTCTTATAAGACTTATTATTATCTTTATATTCAAATTTGATACGATTTGGTATAGGGATTGAATCTCTATATATATGTTCCATATCATTTTTAAATGAAATGAATTTATATTTTATATATGTAATCAATATCTAATGATTTATCAGAGTGAGGATGAATATGAACATTCAATGGAAATTACTTCTATTATATTTCACTTAATACTTAATTATGAGGGGTACAAACTCAAATTATTGGGGTGAAAAAAAATATTGAATACATAATTATTTTATGGAATTAAGATGATGCATTTCATAAATAATTTCCTAGAATTTACTCAATTTATGATAGTGAGTTTTCAATAAAACACTTTTATTTTGATAATACTATTTAAAACACTCCTTATAGAGTGATTCCAATTATGTTGTTGGAATTGAATAAGATATTAATTGAGAGTCTAAAAACGTATTTGTACACCCCAGTGCATCACCAAGGTGTTCAATTATTCTTTATTTAAGAAAAAAGAAAGATTAATGCATATTTTAATGTTTTTCAGGAATATAAAAATATCAATATCAAGAACAAATACCATATATCACATATTGGAACCCTATTTGATCAGATTCATAGAGCTCAATAATAATTGAAGATTCACCTCCAATCTATAAATAATAAATTAATGGTACAATGGGATGACATACCCATGAAAACATTCTATATGAGGTATAAAATGTATGAATTTATAGTGATTCAATTTAGACTTAACAATTCCCCCATTGTAGTTATGGATCTAATGAATAATTTCTTTCGTGATCACCATAATCAGTTTTTGGTAGTATTAATAGATAATATTCTCATATATTCTATGAGTATAGAATATCATAAAGATAATTTCAGGATTTTTTTCACCACAATGATAAAGGATAATATTAATTCCAAATTGTTAGATATGAATTATGGATAAAGAAAGTATCACTAATGGGGTTTTTTATTACATGTATTGGTATATCTGTGGATCATTCAAAGATGAAGGTTATTAAAAAATTTCTAATTACAACCACAATTAATGATATTTGTAGTTATAATATATTATCTAGATATTATGGAAACATTATGATAAATCTCTCTTGTATATGTCATTTAGTAACTATATTGATGTGGATGGTATGAAAATCACTTTGGATAAATGAATGTGAATGAAATTTTATGGAGTTTAATGGATAGATAATTAGTGCACATATAATTATTCTAAACAATATTGGAGAAGGGTTAGGTAAATACAATGACACATAACCAAATGGATTGAGTTGTTTTATTATGGAAAAGTTCACAGTGGTATTTTAATCCTATTTTTAATTAAACATTCATGAGAAAAATAACCTAAATCATGATTTACATTAAATATTTTAATTTTTTTATTTTGATTTAAGATTAATTGTATTTATCGTTAATGGTTTTATATTATAATGAAAAATAATTGAAGTATATATTCACATAGAATGATTTTAAAATTCAAAAAAGAAGATAGTTAGATTTTGTAGAAGATTATGAGTAGAAAATTCATTACCACCCTAGGCAGGTAAGCGTGGTTGGTGATTCTTTGAGTTCAAAGGTTCAGGTAAACTCTTCCATGATGAGGATTAAAATATATACAATACATATGTATTTTCAATGGATAGAACATGAAATCATGAGTCATGGTATGAAATCATATCTTTCTGAATTGTATGTCTATATATCCATCTATGTGAACATTTAAGCGGTACAGAAGAATTATAATTGGCCAAAAAATATGGATATTAATGTTTTAGAATTATTATTTTATGATAATGGAATGACAAGATTCTGGTACCTAATAATATTCCCTTCAAAAAAATTAAAAATTGTTCTACTGGACGAATCACATTCCTCATCATTTATTATCCACACTGAAAGTAAAAGGATATATAGAGATCTAAAAAATTATGATAGTATGATAAGATAAAGTATATATAAAATTATTTATATTTATTCCTCACATGATTGTATGATAAAGATAAATATTATAAATATTAGGTAATGATGTTACCATTACCCAATTTTTTTACGTAAATGTCAAATCACCATCATAGATTTCATTATAGGATTCATAAATTGATATAAAGTTGTAAAAAAATTTGTGTTATAGTTCATTTCATTTTTCTGTCAGCCTATTTCAAAGCTATATGTCACTAGCCATCCCCTGGGGCCCGTGTCGTGACTACCCCAATCCCGCCTCCCATAGGCCAGGTACTGTCGACTAGCACCAAAGGCATAATTCTCTAAAATTAGAAATGCATTACCATTATAACATGAAAACACTCACAACCATGTACACATCCAGATACCAAAAAAAGTAATCCTCATAACATAAAGAGTGATGAGAAGTAAAATGGTACAAAACCCACGCCCAACGGTAAAGGTAAATGGAACTGGAAGTACAATTACAAATGGGGAAAATGGGAAAACAACTATTGGGTCATCCTCCAAGGTTCATACTTGAAGGGTACGTATAGATCTCCCCCTCAGCACTCCTCGTCCGTCCTTTTACTCCGTGTATCAACTCTTCATAAGGTCCACCTCCGGGTACCATCCAGTCTTAGTACTCTCAGCCTTAGTCAGCGTTGTCCATCGTCTGCATTCAACACAATAACGTGCATGCATAGCCCGTATAGGGGTGAGTATAATGATTCTCAGTAGGGACCCCAAGACCCTCAAGGTATAACAAAATCCAAAAAGTATAAACCAAAATGTACGAAATAAATAGATAACATTACTTAGGTATATGCCCATTCATATTCCTAAGTTATCAAGTTATCTATCTCAATCATGAGAAAACAATGAAAACTATCTTATCTGAAACTAGGATATTATTCTATTGGGTAGTATCAAGTAACATCCCCAGTCACAATTTCAAAAAACTAGGCAGCATGAGAAATCCTCCTCTATCAAGTACAGTGGGACCACCACGACACCATGCACGCTTCCTACTAACTTTGGACTGCTGAGATACCTCTCTTATCGAGTTCCGTGGATCTACCGCGACACCATGCGCGCTCCCCACCATGGATCTTCCGCGTCCATAAGTATGTTCCCCCTAGTAGCCTATTGAGGTTATCCTCCTATCATGTACCTTGGGACTGCTGCGACATTAAGGCGCTCCCCACTGGGCTGGTAGAGTCACTCCGAGTCAATATTGTTAGCAGTCGTCAGGTCTTAGCCAGCTACTAAGTCTCCGCACTATGCTCGCTCGTCTTTGAGAGGATCTGCTCCACAAAATACTGGTCGATACTCCAACTATCCTGAAATCCCACAATGAAGTATCAGAATGGTCCTCCATGTCATAGGGGTCTCAACGCAATAGACGATGCATCAAACGGGGAATTGGACGGCCCTCCCAGCTCCCCTCTCGACGTCTATGACCTAGGCACCAATGATGGTGCTCCCAGCACCCCTCTACTCTTTGTACGGGGGAGGCCCTCCGTTCTCGGCCTCCCCTTCTCGTCGTTTCCCATTCATTCTTTTCTCTGACTACGAATCTCTCCCGAAGCATCCAGAAATCTTGCTCGGCTCGAAGGTCCCTGATATATTTGAAGGTTCTCTTCAGCTTCAAATATCACTTTTAGAGTTCTCTAATGCCACGAGCTCCTTCAACCTGACAGTGATTTCTAGATTCTGTCAGCATCAGCCCTCAATCGACGAGTTCGATCGATTCATTTTCGAATCCAGTGGTTTAATGCATTGCACAGTGGTAGGGATTATTGACTACAAGCACTTCATGTTGAGGTTCTCGACTGTGGAGGATCTCGCTATTGCATGGTCCAACACCCCACGTAGATGCAACGGCTGTTCCTTCCATGTCTTATGTTTGTCCTTTGATTTACACTTGAAGAGGGATGATCCAACATTAGCAATATGGGTAAATCTTCATGGACGTCTTCTCCCCTTTCAAAACCCTGCTATCTTGAAAGTTATTGGAAACCTCTTCGGGAAATTCTTGTGCTCCGATAGTCGAACTAATGTTGTCTGCCACCCCGTTTTCCCCCGTATATGCGTTGAGGATCGCGTTTCAAAGGCACCGATGGATTGGGTCTAGATTACAGTAGGTGAGGAGCTTCGGTGGAAGCAGGATGTTGATTACAGAATCGTGTAATGATTATTGTGAATCATGTGGATGACTCGGGCATCTGGCTTCTGTATGTCGCAGCGGGTATCGGTAAGGTAGTAAGGGTCCCCGTGAGAAGATGCATGGGATCTGTGGTGGCTCCCTCAACCTGGAGTCTTTTGGGGCCCCCTTGATCATGTAGGTAGGGTGAATGAGTACTGTATTGATACTATTGAAATCCAAATGGTGTATGGGCCTGAGTAGACCTTTGCTGGTCCTATACTCCTTAGTGTGGGAGCACAGGTTGTTCAGAAATCTTCAAGGTCCAGACGGCTAAAACCAAAAGTCTCAGACATCTTTAGAAGACTGAAGAGTGATCTGGGAGTGGATGGTCTATATCAAGCAGTGGAGTCAGTGGATATTGTGCCTTTGTGGAGCAGTGTGGACCACTTAAATGCAATTCCAATTTGTGGAACACTAATAGGAAGTGCAGGGGATAGAACGGTTATGCATCTAGTTCCATCAACTCATATCATTAGAGATGCAGTGCTTGGAGAATCCTACGTTGATCTGCCCAGTTGTAAGGATCCTCAACGGTTGGGCCTGGAGAATTCAAATACTCATGTTCAATTTATGGGTCGCGGATATGAGTAGTAAAGTGGCCCAGAGATTCTCGTTCTGGTCCCGCAGGTAAGGCAGTTCTATGCTGAGAAGGTCAAGTCTAGGGGTGTCATGGGACCCTCATACCAAAACACCCATGGTGCCAAATCTATAATTTTTCCGAAGGTTGGGAATGGGGGGAAGAAAAAGTTTTTGGATATTAAATTAGGAGAAGGCTTGACAATCATGTTGGGGAACCAATTTATAAGTTTGTATGTTCACAAGCCACCACTAAATCAAGAGGTGGATACTTCAGGAGATGAAAACTATAGTCAATTCTCAGTGTATAGCGTGGACTGGCTTCAATGGGAATCTGATAGTCTTAGAAGGAAGAAGGTGGAAAATGGAACTCGAGACTTGAGGAAGTGTATAGTGGTCTAAGGGAAAAAACCGAAGGGACGTAATGATTACTCCCACCTGCTGAAACCGATAGAGACGAGGTCGGCCAAGAATGAAATAAACAAGGAAAGAAAAGGCCTTTAGAATGTGGAAAGTGAAGCATTAAGTTGGAAATAAATAGACAGGGAGGAAGAGCATGGCGAGTTGTTGAAACTTATCCTGAACTCCATGGAAGAAATTCTAGAGAAGGTTGTCTAACCCAATGTACTAGAAGAGGAGATTAAAATAATTTATGCAAGAAGGATTCAAGAAGATGAAAATGAGGAGAAAGAAGCTTGGATAGATAAACAAGATCGAATTTTGGCTCGGGGATTCAACCAGAGAAAAATAAACTCGAAGGAATTCATTCAGACAATGGAAAGGATGATCACTCACTTAGAAGAGCTTATCAGAGAGGATCCAGATATGCAGGTTAGTACACTGCAATGGGAACTTTACAGAGTAGCTGATTCAAGTAACCTTAGTCTAGTGTTTAATGATTTTGTGAGTTCTTTTAGAACGTAGTGTTCTCTTATGTGTGAACATTGGTTTTCCATTTTCCCTTAAAATGGCATAATAAAAATTTAAATTTTGATGGATTCATCAAACGGATGCCCGTTCTATGAGTTATTAGACTTTTATTCCCGCGGGCTCGGTCTGATTCGTGCTCGATCCAACCGGACCGTTTCTCATCTCAATAAAAAACTATAGTGGATTGTACTAAAAAGGTACATCTATCTCCATAATTTCCAGTGTCGCTGACGGTTCTTCAAACGGACGTCTGGTGCCAAAGATATGGAAAAGTGAATATAGAGGGTCTTAAGGGGCCCGGGTCCGGTCTGACAAGGACATATATACCCAGAACGACCCAGCCTAGCCCGTTGGGTCTGGACCAAAATTCCACGATGGGCCGCGGAATGCCGCGAGGGCACGAGGAAGCGGGGAGGCTCGGAGGGTCGTAGGCAGCGCGGGGCTGGGAGGGTCGGATGGCCGTGAATGGTGTGGCCAGTGGGTGGCACAGCAGGCGGGCAGAGCGGCCGGTGAGGGAGGCATGAGGAGGAGAAGTGCGGCCAGCGGTTGGCACATCCTGTAGAGAGCTTGGCCGGGAGGGGTGTCGCAGGCGGGCTGCACGTCCGGCAGGGGTGGCGTGGCCCGCGAGGAGTGTGGTCGTGGAGGCATGGGTGGCAGGCAGCATTGCCTGTGAGGGCGACACGTCCGACATGCAGTGCAGCAGGGGGGGCTCGTCTGGCGAGCAGCCCGAACGGCAAGGGAGGCGTGGCCGGTGGCTGGCTCAGCTAATGGGGGTAGGGACGATGGGGGACGCAAGCTGGGGTGTGGGGCAGGTTCAGTCAGGGGCAGCGTTGTGAGGGTGCACAGCCGGTTTAGTAGGGAGGCAAGAGCGTCGTACGAGGGGCGCATGCCATAGTGGCCACCAGTGGTGGCATCTGGGACTTTGTATCCTTTAAAGTCTTCCTCCATTTCGAAGAGTACACCAAAAAATAACGGTGGAGGGGTTAGGACATGTTGGTTGGGCCCACACCCTCTGTGTTTATGGTGGTAGTATTTGGATCGACAAGAAAGAAGAATGATGAACTTAAAATTTTACAACCTCCACAAAGATTCTTTCCCAAACTACAAAACAAATCAAGGAATGTATTATCATGAAAATAAACCCCCTACCTGATCGTTTGATGATGTCGACAAATAGGAAAGAAGGTGAAGTTGTCGTCGTTCGTCGGTTCCTCCACACACCTCCAATCTTGAGCTCGTGCCTCAGTTCGTCGCACATGAGGACGTCCCACGTCAGAAAAAGTTCTGAGGAATAAGTTTGAAAGAGGTCGACGTTCTACATTGGGGAGCACATTCATCATTCGGGAATGCATTCTTAGTTGGATTGCGTAATCCTACAAGTGTTGAGTGTCGCGTCACATTAACTATGTCACAACCCATCCTCGGGGCCCGTGCAGTGACTACCCCAAGCCCGCCTTCCATAGGCCAGGGGCTGGCGAATAGCACCAAGGCGTAAATCCAGAAAAAAGGGGAAGGCATTGCCTTTGAAAAGTAAACAAGCACCACAGAGTAAGCATGCGGGAAAGTAAACACTAAGTAAAAACTGTATAAGCTGTGCTGAAAGTAAAAGGGGCCTGAAATACAAGCCCAACTGTAAAGTACAACTGAAAGGGGAAAACAACAACTGAAAAGAAAAGCCGCAGCGTCGAGCCGTCCTCTAGAAGTCCCACATTAAGGGTGGGTACAGATAGCCTCCACTGCTCCTCGGGTCCACCTGACTGCTCCGAGTACGTCCCGCCCAGTGGTCCACCTCCAGGTACTCTCCTACTCTGCACGCCTCCACCACGATCAGCATTGTCCGTCGTCTACAACCAACACAACGTAATGCGGGCATAGCCCGTGCAGGGGTGAGTATAAGCTATTGAGTTGGGACCCCGAGCCCCCGAAGGTCTCCCGAAATCCACAAAGGATAATCCACAAAGGAAAGATACAATCACGAAGTAACATCTGACACGGCTTAGGTATATTTCCATACATATACCTAAGTCATCAATTCCCATTTGGCTCCAACGTCCGAGCCCAAGCACAGCCCAGTCCACACAGGAAAACAACGTATACCCACACAGGATAGCACAACACAATCCACAAAGGGGAGTAAACAGTAATCCACATAGGATAGCACAACACAATCCACAAAGGAGAGTAAACATGATTCAGCTCACACAGATATACTTTTTCGGATGATGATTAAGATGATCACTGATCCATCTAAGTCGTCGGACCCACACAGGATCGATAGGTACTAACCCCCGCAAAGACCCACACAGGATCGGGCCCACACAGGACCTGTAGGCGCAGGCTCACACAGAACCGCTGAGCGCTGACCCACACAGGATCAGACCCACACAGGATCGGGCCCACACAGGACCTATAGCACTGATCCACGTAGGATCTCTTAGTGCAGTAGTTGTCGCAGTCCACTGAGGATCTATACACTGTCGTCGTCGCAATCCACTGAGGATCTCTGCACGGTCGTCGCCGCAGTCCACTGAGGATCTCTGCACGGTCGTCGCTGTCGAATTAGCAGTCGCAGCCAGCACTAGGGTTCCCGCACACAGCAAGCTCGTTCGGGAGGGTCCGCTCCATGAGCTGAGAGGCCGATACATCAACTGACACAAAGTCCGAAGTTGATGTATCCAAAAGTTCTGTATCGTTAACAGGAACTCAACGTTGCAGACGACACGTCAATCGGACGCCCGGTCTGAGAGTTATTGGCTTTTTCGTCCCAGGGGCCCGGTTGTTTTTTAAGGAAAAACCAACCCGACCGTACTCCAACTGCGTCCAAACTTCGGGAGGAGTATGCCAAAAGATCCGTCTCACCTAGAGGAATTCAAAGAAATCGACGACAAGTCGATCGGACGTCCGTAGCTCAAGATATGAGTGTTTCCGCTCCGAGGGCCCGGTTGGTTTGGTGTACGAACCAACTCGGTCGAGCGACGTGGGGGGGAGCCACCGCCCCCGCGTGACACCCCCGCGGCACCCGCGGGGTGTCGCCCTGGATGACCCGAGCGACGCGGGGTGGAGCCGCCGCCACCACGTGACAACCCCGCAGCACCCGCGTGGTGTCGCCCTGGACAGCCGGATGCAGCTTAAGCCACGTCCCTCGCGCACTGGACCCGCGTGGCCGCGGGTTTGCGGGTGCCACCGCCACGGCTTCAGCCACAGCGGCCTTGTCCGGTGGCGCGCCGGGGCGCCGCCGCGCCCGTCTGCCGGCGCCGGCGACCCGCGCCTCCGGCGGTTTCCGCGGGCTACCGGAGTCGCTCCGGTGGTCCGTTTCCGTTCCCATCTGCACAGCTGCTCCTCCCGGGACTCGTTCTTCACTATGGAACCATCAAAATTCCTTTGGGGCACGTTCCGTCGTCGCCCGTCAAATCCACACAACAACGAAGAACGACCGAAGGTTGTCGGGACATGTTCGTTTGGCCCTCACCCTCCGCGTTAGAGTTAAACAACAGGAGAAATATATTCAACACATGAATCAACAATTTTAATGGATTAAAATTGTTCTTATTTTCCGGTTCTTCTATTTTAAAAGAAACGATCATGGGAAAAATGAATTATTCACAACAGCCCCTACCTCGTAGTCGTCGTCATACACAGGTTCTTCATGGAAGGAGGGGATCGTCGCGTCGTCACGGAAGGGCGTCACATCGTCGCAGCATCCGGCGTTGAGTTGCGAACTCAACGGACCAAGAAACAACAGATTTAATTTAATTATAAAAAATTTAATCCATGTTTTTTTTAAAAACACAAGGGAGATTTAAGATAATCCCGAAGTCTCTTACCTCAAACAGCTGATCGAATATTTCGTTGCGTAGGAAGAGACGTCGCAGAAGAACGTTGCAAGAAGGGAACGTCGGCGTCGCGGAACACGGCGTCGCATCGTCGACTTCCACGGGTTTGGCGTTTTTCATCGGAGTTCAGCGTTCTTTGCATTCTTCGCATTCTTCGCGAAGGAGGATGAAGGATCAGGAACGCTGACAAAACCTCTCAACGAGTAATCCTCCAAAAATACTTGTTGGTCTTATTTTATTATTACGCCAACAAACGAAAAATGTAAGTAACGACCCATCAATTCGTTGAATTAATTCAACGAAAGAAACTTCCCATTTAATTCATGAAATAAACCACCCAATTAAATAGTGCGTTAAGGATTTAAGAAAACGCGTCAGTTGACTTTCATAATGACGGGTTTTCGCGGGTGTGTTACTTAGCAGAAAGAAACGGCGGGGCTCGTGCGGGCCCCACCTCACAAATATCCTACCAAGGGGGTTGGATATTTCTGGATAGCACCCTATCCTTTTTAACTCAGTTTAAGTGGATTTCAAGTGGCTTCAAGTGGCTTAAGTGAAATAAAATAAAGTTGTCGAACAAATTATTTTATTTTTAAACTTTAAGCCCAAAAATTAAAAACCACACCCGAGCAAACGCAACTCCGGAAGAGGCGTTTCTAAGCAAATACTGGCGCTATGATTTCATCGGTGCCCTCAGAATTCGATTTCGGGCACCGGTTCAAAAGTTAGAATAACCCACTCGTCCGTTCACTGAACGTACCCGAGCCAAACTTCGGAAAAATGATTCCGGGCACACCGTGCCTCAGAATCAGGTGCCGTCAGAAACTGCATTCTTGTAAAATTCAAAAGAAAATTAAGAATAAAATTTCCTTGAAATTTACGGGTCTTTAAATTACTCCCACCTCAGGGCTTTACATCCCCGTAAAGATACATCAAAAACTAGGGAAACAAATGTGGGTACTGAGCATGAATCTGAGCCTCCCGCTCCCAAGTGCTCTCCTGAAGGTTCTCGTGCTTCCATATGATGCAAACAAGAGGAATCGATCGCCCACGTAGGACCCTCTCTTGTCGATCCTTTATCTCGATCGGGACCTCTGCAAAAGTCTCCCCATCATCCACATCTAGCTCCCCATAGTGAATGATGTGTGTCGGGTCATGCACGTACCTCCTCAGTTGAGATGCGTGGAAGACGTCGTGCACCCGGTACAACTGAGGTGGTAGGGCCAGGCGATAAGCCACCTCGCCAACCCTGATGAGGACCTGGAATGGTCCAATGAAGCGTGGAGACAACTTGCCACCTCGGCCAAATCTCCACAAACCACGTCGAGGTGAGACACGCAAGAAGACGTCATCGCCATCCTCGAACTCTAATGGCCTCCACCTCCTATCAGCATAAGACTTCTGTCGGCTCTGATCTTTCCTCATCAGCTCCTGGATAACCTGGACCTTCTCTATCGTGGCCCGGAACATCTCTGGTCCCACAAGTGCTGACTCCCCAGGGTCTGTCCAGCACAAAGGGGATCTGCAAGGCCTACCGTACAACGCCTCGTATGGTGCCATCCCGATGGTGGAGTGGTAGCTGTTGTTGTACGCGAACTCCACCAAGGGTAGGTGGTCCTCCCAGCTGTGACCAAAGTCGAGGACACATGTACAGAGCATGTCCTCGAGAGTCTGAATGGTCCTCTCCGTCAGACCATCTGTCTGAGGGTGAAAGGCAGTGCTCAGACGTAGCCGCGTCCCGAACGCCTCCTGCAACCCCTTCCAAAGCCGGGAAGTAAAACGATCATCCCAATCGGAGATGATAGTCGATGGAACACCGTGAAGAAGTACAATCTCATGAACGTAGAGACACCCCAATCTCTCCACCGAGCCCTGCTCTCTGATGGGTAAGAAGTGTACCGACTTGGTGAGTCGTTCAATAATCACCCAAATGGAGTCGTGACCTCTGGAAGTGTGTGGATGTCCAGTCACGAAGTCCATAGATATCTCGTCCAACTTCCACTCCGGGACCTCCAAGGGCTGTACCAAGCCTGCTCGTACCTGATGCTCTGCCTTCACCTACTGGCAGGTGAGGCACTGTGAAACGAACTCTGCCACAACCTTCTTCATGCCCGGCCACCAGTGTTGTCGTCTGAGATCCTGGTACATCTTCGCCACTCCAGGATGTACCGCCAAAGGAGAAGTGTGAAACTCTCTCAGCACCTCCTCTAATAAAGCGACTGGTACCAAGGTACGTCCTCTAAAAAGGATGACGTACTCTGCTCTAAATGAGAATCCATCATGTGCCTGTCCCGAGGATATCTGTGCACGCCGCGTCTCACAGTCAGCATCCTCACACTGTGCCTATCTGACCTGCTGCAGTAGTGGAGGAGTGACTGTGAGAGACTGAAGGAAGGCTGCTCCATCCCTATCCACGAAGGATATCTGCAAAGCGGATAGCTGCTCTGTCGCCTCCTCAAGTAGCTGGATGCCTGTCCTCCTGCTGAGGGAATCGGCTACTACGTTCCCCATCCCAGTAGTATAGACTATCTCAAAGTCATAGTCCTTGAAGAACTCGAGCCATCTCCATTGTCTCATGTTCAAGTCCTTCTGCGAGAAGATGTACCTGAGACTCTGGTGGTCATAAAAGACTGTAAATCGATCGCCCATCAGATAGTGTCGCCATGTCTTCAGAGCGAAGACCACTTCTGCTAACTCCAGGTCATGGGTAGCGTAGTTCTACTCATGTGCCCTCATCTGACGTGATACATAGGCAATCAAAGCCCTCTCCTGCATCAGGACACACCCAAGTCCGGTCCCTGATGCATCGCAGTAGACTATGTATCCAACTCCCTCCTCAGGCAACCTCAAGATAGGTGCGCTGGTCAATCTCTGTCTCAGCTCCTGAAAGCTCTACTGACATCTGTCTAACCACACAAAGGGTTTCCCCTTCTTCTTCAAAGATGAGAGTGGCGCCGCAACTCTAGAGAAGTCTGGCACAAATCTCCGATAGTATCCGGATAGATCCAAGAAACTCCACACCTCCGTCACGCTGGTGGGTGGCTCCCAAGAGAGCACTGCCTCGATCTTCGCGGGATCCACATCAACTCCCGACTCAAAAATGACGTGCCCCAAGAAGTGGACCTCACGTAACCAGAATTGGCACTTCGAGAGCTTTCCATAAAGCTGGTTCTCTCGGAGTGTGTCTAGTACAACCCACAAGTGGTAGGCATGCTCCTCCTCGGTGGTCGAGTACACCAAAATGTCGTCGATGAAGACCACGACAAATCGATCAAGGTATGGCTGGATGATCCTATTCATGAGGCTCATGAACACTACTGGAGCGTTGGTTACGCCGAAAGGAATAACCAAGAACTCATTGTGGCCATACCGACACCTCAAGGCCGTCTTCTGCACGTCCTCGTCTCGAACTCTAAGCGGATGATAGCCTGACCTGAGGTCTATCTTCAAGAACCACCGTGCTCCCTTGAGCTGATCAAAGAGTTCATCAATCCTCGGTAGTAGATACTTGCTCCTCACTGTCACCTGGTTCAGGCGACGATAGTCGACACACAGTCAAAAGCTCCCGTCCGCCTTCTTGGCGAACAATTTTGGCGAAGCCCAGGGTGAAACACTGGGTCAGATGAACCCCTTTCCCTGCAAGTCCTCCAACTGTACCCGTAGCTCTCGAATCTCAGTGGGGGCCATCCGATATGCTGGAGTGGATATCGGGGCTGTCTTGGGGTACAGTTCAATATAAAAGTATACCTCTCTGCGATGAGGTTGTCCTGGGACATCGTCGGGGAAGACGTCCGCATACTGATCCACCACTACAGGAAAACTAGGACTCCGCACGTCAACTGCTCAAAGGATGAGGCTAGCCAACGGATGAGTGATGGGATTCCCTCTCCTCTGCGTGAGTCCATCCTGTGCAGCGAAGGCTCCCTTCTTGCCGGTGAAGGTAAACATGCTCCCATCAGTGTGCACACATCGCACCTTGCGCCTAATGTAGTCAATCTGTGCATGGATCGTAGATAACCAATCCGTGCCCAAGATGACATCGTAAGGCCTCGACGCCGCTACAAAGAGATCCCAGCCGAAGCTATTTCCTCCTAGAGTAAGCTCACACTGCCGGCACCAGTGCGTAATCATTGAGTCTTCTCCCGTAGGAGTCTCTAGCCGTAAGGATCGAGCCAACGTCTCTGTCGGAATCTCCGAGCTCCGAACAAGGGCAGAGGCTATGAAAGAGTGACTCGCTCCTGTGTCTATATGAACTGTAGCAAGGGTGTAATAGACACAGATCGTACCTCGAATCATCTCTGGGGCGTCTTGGTCATAGGCCTCCGCTGCCTGGAGTTGTGCCTGTCTCTGCCCGCCAGCTCCCTGTGGTCGGGGTGGACCTCGTGGTGGTGGTGGTGGCAAAGCCTCAAAGCGTCGCCCACCACCCGCTGATCGGCCAACTCCTCTTTCTCATCCGCCTCCTCCCTGCAGACCGCCACGGTCAACCCTCTGCATCTGCCTGGGTGGCCCCCCCACCGTCTGCTGCTCCTCGGTACGGCGGTTCGGGCAGTCACGAGCCATGTGGCCCTGCCCGCCGCACGAGTAGCACTGCCTGCCTCTCGGAAGACTGGATCCGCGCTGTGTGCCCCGCACCGCTAAGCCAGTGTCCTGAGGTCGTCTGCCGGAAGGTCTAGTCTGCCTGGAACCCTAAGTCATCTGTCGGCTACCTGCTGACGAAGACTCCGCTACCCGCCGCCCTGCGGTAGGTCTCGCTGTGGACTCAGTCAGAAAGCTCTCGATCCGAAGGGCTCTCTCTATCACTCCTTCCTGGTTCGGGATGCTGAGAGAGAATAGAGATGCCCTGATCTCGTGTCTCAATCCCTTCTCGAAGGTCCGGTCCCGGAAGAAGGGGTCCCGTACCATGTCGGTCGAGTAGCGAGAAAGATCGATGAACCTCGCCGCGTACTGGGCGACCCTCTAGCTGCCCTGCCGTAGCTGAAGAAGCTCCTGAATGCGCACCGCACGGAGGGTGGCTGGGACGAACTCTGAGCAGAAGAGGCTCTCGAAGTCCGTCCAAAGAGGAGACGCCTCATCGTGTACCTGGAGCATCATGCTCCACCATCGTCCTGCTACTGGGTGCAGTATGCTCGCCGCGAGGATCACCATGAGGTCTGCTGGTGTCCTCACTAGCTTGAAAACTCGAACGACCGCCTCCAGCCAGTCCTCGGCTGCCTGGGGGTCTGTCTCCCCACGGAACCTGGGTGGTCGATGGCGCTGGAACTTGTGCAGAGCTCCGAGGCGTCGTGCATCTTCAGCGGTCGGTGCTGGAAGCATCGGGGGCTCGGCGGGTAAAGGTACCGTCGGTGCCTCTACTGTCAACGAGCCCTGTACCGAGGCCTCGTCGCTTAGCGGGTTGTCGTCGCGCTCTACTCTCGGAACCCTAGCTGGATGCTATCGTCGGGCCATCCTGAAAAGGAAACAAGTGCGCCACGGTCAGAACAGTATACCTGGTGAGCTGACACAAGTTATCACAAAGAAAACTTGAAACACACATGCAATCAATGTTTTCGTGCATTATGTCGGAAATCAGAAGTCAGGGTCCTGGTGTACGGATACGTCGGCCGACGCACCAACACTGGACTCCATGGACTGATAACCACACACAATACGCATAACAATATTGCTTCACATAGAAGAAAAATCAGAGTCTGCGGTAGAACCGAACTCCACTGATACCAATTTGTCACGACCCGTCCTCGGGGCCCATGCCGTGACTACCCCAAGCCCGCCTTCCATAGGCCAGGGGCTGGCGACTAGCACCAAGGCGTAAATCCCGAAAAAAGGGGATGTCATTGCCTTTGAAAAGTAAACAAGCACCACAGAGTAAGCAAGCGGAAAAGTAAACACTATGTAAAAACTGTACAAGCTGTGCTGAAAGTAAAATGGGCCGGAAATACAAGCCCAACTGTAAAGTACAACTGAAAGGGGAAAACAGCAACTGAAAAGAAAAGCCGCAGCGTCGAGCCGTCCTCTGGAAGTCCCACCTGAAGGGTGGGTACAGATAGCCTCCACTGCTCCTCGGGTCCACCTGACCGTTCCGAGTACGCCCCCCCCCCCCCAGTGGTCCACCTCCAGGTACACTCTTGCTTTGCACGCCTCCACCACGATCAGCGTTGTCTGTCGTCTGCAACCAACATAACGTAGTGCGGGCATAGCCCATGCAGGGGTGAGTATAAGCTACTCAGTAGGGACCCCGAGACCCCCTAAAGTCTCCCGAAATCCACAAAGGATAACCCACAAAGGAAAGATACAATCACGAAGTAACATCTGACACGACTTAGGTATATGCCCATACATATACCTAAGTCATCAATTCCCGTTCGGCTCCAACGTCCGAGCCCAAGCACAACCTAGTCCACATAGGAAAACAATGTATACACACACAGGATAGCCCAACACAATCCACAAAGGAGATTAAAGAGTAATCTACATAGGATAGCTCAACACAATCCACAAAGAAGAGTAAACATGATTCAGCTCACACAGGTATACTTCTTCGGATGAAGATAAAGATGATCATTGATCCATCTAAGTCATCGGACCCACAAAGGATCGATAGGTACTAACCCCCGCCAAGACCCACACAGGATCGGGCCCACACAGGACCTGTAGGTGTAGGCTCACACAGAACCGCTGAGCGCTGACCCACACAGGATCGGACCCACACAGGATCGGGCCCACACAGGACCTGTAGCACTGATCCACATAGGATCGCTGAATGCAGTAGTCGTCGCAGTCCACTGAGGATCTCTGCACATTCGTTTCCAGAGTCCACTGAGGATCTCTGCAGGGTCGTCGCCGCAGTCCACTGAGGATCTCTGCACGGTCGTCGCTGTCGAAGTAGCAGTCGTAGCCAGCACTAGGTTTCCTGCACACTGCAAGCTCGTTCGGGAGGGTCCGCTCCACGAGCCGAGAGGCCGATACATCAACTGACACAAAGTCTGAAGTTGATGTATCCAAAAGTTCTGTATCGTTAACAGGAACTCAACGTCGCAGACGGCGCATCAATCGGACGCCCGGTCTGAGAGTTAAAGGCTTTTTCGTCCCAGGGGCTCGGTTGGTTTTTAAGGAAAAACAAACCCGACCGTACTCCACCTGCGTCCAAACCTCGGGCAGAGTATGCCAAAAGATCCGTCTCACCTAGAGGAATTCAAAAAAGTCAACGACACGTCGATCGGACGTCCGTAGCTCAATATATGAGTGTTTCCGCTCCGAGGGCCCGGTTGGTTTCGTGTAAGAACCAACACAGCCGAACTCAATGTATTCCGAAACCTTGAGTGCAATATACCGAAACGACCGTCTCGATCCAAGTATCATGTTTCCGCTGACGGCGCGTCGTTTGGAGGCTTGTAGCTCATGTTACGGGCATTTGACCGAAACGGTCTGAAGACGGGGAGGTCCGGGCCCGGGCCGACCCCCCCCCCCCCCCCTGGGTCGGCCGAACCGGTCCGACCCGGCCGGACCCGGTCCGACCCGGCAAGGGCGTGGCCCGGATGGTCCGACCGGCCTGGCTCGGCTAGCCCGGCTCGGCCGAGCGGCTGAGCGACACGGGGGGGGGGGGGGGGGGAGCCGCCGCCCCCACGTGACACCCCCGCGGCACCAGCAGGGTGTCGCCCTGGACGACCCGAGCGACGTGGGGGGGGGAGCCGCCGCCCCCGCGTGACAACCCCGCGGCACCCGCGGGGTGTTGCCGTAGACAGCCGGACGTGGCTTCAGCCGCGTCCCTCGCGCGCCGGACCTGCGCGGCCAAGGGTCTGTGGGTGCCTCCGCCGCGGCTGATGCCGCGGCGTCCTTGTCCGGCAGCGCGCCGCGACGCCGCCGCCCCCAGCTGCCAGCCCCGCCGTCGGTTTCCGCGGGCCACCGGAGTCGCTCCGGTGGTCCGTTTCTGTTCCCTTCTGCGCCACTACTCCTCCCGGGACTCGTTCTTCACTGCGAAACCATAAACTTCTGTTGCGTCACGTTCTGTCGTCGCCCTTCAAATCCGCACAACAACGAAGAACGACAGAAGGTTGTCGAGCCATGATTGTTTGGACCGCACCCTCCGCGTTAGAGATAAACAACGGGAGAAATATATTCAACACATGAATCAACAATTTTAATGGATTAAAATTGTTCTTATTGTCTGGTTCTTCTCTTTTAAAAGAAACGATCACGGGAAAAAGAAATTATTCACAACAACCCCTACCTCATAGTCGTCGTCGTACACACGTTCTTCGCGGATTTGTTCGTCACGGAAGGAGGGGATTGTTGCGTCGTCGCGGAAGGGCGTCACGTCGTCTCGGAATCCGGCGTTGAGTTGGCGAACTCAACGAACCCAGAAACAACAGATTTAATTTAATTATAAAAAATTAAATCCATGTTTTGTTAAAAAAACACAAGGGAGATTTAAGAGAATCCCGAAGTCTCTTACCTCAAACAGTTGATCAAAGATTTCGTTGCGTAGGAAGAGACGCCGCAGAAGAACGTTGTAAAAAGGGAACGTCTGCGTCGCGGAACACGGCGTCGCGTCGTCGACATCCACAGGTTCGGCGTTCATCGTCGGAGTTCGGCGTTCTTCACGTTCTTCGCGAAGGAGGATGAAGGCTAAGGAACTCTGACAAAACCTCTCAATGAGTAATCCTCCAAAAAGACTTGTTGGTCTTATTGTATTATTACGCCAACAAACGAAAAAGGTATGTAACGACCCATCAATTCGTTGAATTAATTCAATGAAAGAAACCGACCATTTAATTCACGAAATAAACCGCCCAATTAAATGGTGCGTTAAGGATTTAAGAAAACGCGACAGTTGACTTTCATAATGACGGGTTTTTGCAGGTGCGTTACTTAGCAGAAAGAAACGACGAGGCTCGTGCGGGCCCCACCTCACAAATATCCAACCAAGGGGGTATGATATTTCTGGATAGCACCCTGTCTGTTTTAACTCAGTTTAAGTGGTTTTCAAGTGGCTTCAAGTGGCTTAAGTGAAATAAAATAATGTTGATGAACAAATTATTTTATTTTTAAACTTGAAGCCCAAAAATTAAAAACCATACCCGAGCAAACGCAACTCCGAATGAGGCGTTTCTAAGCAAATACCAGCGCTGTGATTTCATCAGTGCCCTCAGAATTCGATTCTAGGCACCAGCTCAAAAGTTAGAAAAACCTGCTCGTCCGTTCACTGAACATACCCGAGCCAAGATTCGGAAAAATGATTCTAGGCACCCTGGGCCTCGGAATCCGGTGCTGTCAGAAACTGCGTTCTTGTAAAATTCCATAGAAAATTAAGAAAAAAAATTCCTTAAAATTTACGGGTCTTTACAAACTGCGCTTCTTCGCTTGGTGAATCCATCCCAATTCCTCTCCAAAGGTCTATATATATAAGAGAGGTGGGTAGGTAGGTAACGATCATGGAATTTATGATGGTTAATTTATTAAGAACCTTCCTAAATTCCAATGATGTAGTTACTTAATTTCAAAAGGGGGAAATCCAATTAACTGTGTTGGCATAATTAAAGGTATGCGCATTGGCACAATTAAGGTGGATGGAGTCAATGGGCTTCTCCACATTAATGAGGGGGTTGAGATTTTCTCTCAATTAAAGGGGAGTTTCATCCCATGTGGTCCCCAACACCATAACCTCTCATGGGAGGTTATGGTTTGGGTGGTCCCCACCACCATAAGCTATAATGAGAGGTTAAGGTCTGGTGATCCCCACACCTCAACTTCCACATAGTGTTTTAGTTCTGGTGGAACCCACCTCCCAACACCCACATGGGAGTAGAAAATAAAAATAAAAATTACATACACTTTTATTTTTATTTCATTCAGACAGGAAAAACCAAAAAACTAACTTTCACCCTCAACCAACTGCTATCAAGGTGAAAGTCTTCTTAAGTGAATACTGGCGCTACGAGTTCAATGGTGCCCTCAGATTTCAATTCTGAAACCCAGTTCAAATGTTAGAAAAAATCCATTTGCACTTTTTCTGAACGTACCCAAAATAAAGTTCATAAATTCATTAAGGGCACTCCAGGCCTCAAAATCACCTGCCATCAATTTTTGCAGACTCATAAAATTCAAATATATTTAAAAAAATTACATGGAAATTCCGGGTCATAACATTCTCCCCACCTCAGTATTCATGTCCTCGTAATCCAAAACTCAATCTAAGGGAACATGTGGGGGTATTGAGCTTGCGTCTGAGCCTCTCTCTCTTATGTCCTCTCCTGGAGGATATCGTTCTGCTAAAGAACGTGCACCTAAGGTATCGACCATCCATGATGATATCGCTCCTATCAATCCTCAATCTCTAATGGAACATCTGTTAAAGTTTCCCAATCATCAACATCCATCTTTCTATGGTCGATAATGTGAGAAGGGTCATGAAAATATCTCCTAAAATGGGATACGTGGAAGACGTCGTGTACACGGAGCAACTCAGGAAGAAGAGCTAAGTGGTGTGACAACATACCAACACTTCTGGTGTCCTAAAATGATCTGATGTACCTCGTAGATATCTGTCACTTCAGCCAAATCACCGCAAAACTCGTTGAGGTGAGACCCGTAAAAAGACTTGGTTGCCATCCTCCAAATCAAGAGGTCTCTATCTCTTGTCAGCATACAACTTCTTCTTGCTTTGTTCAGCCTTCATCTACTCCTAGATGACCTGCACCTTCTCTGTGGTAGCACATACCATCTCTGGTCTCACTAGTGATGACTCCCCTGGGTAAGTCCAGCAGAAGGGTGATCTGCAAGGTCACCCATATACCACCTCAAATGGTGGCATCCCAATGGAGGAGTGTTATCTATTGTTGTATGAAAAATACACCAAAGGAAAGTGATCCCTCCAGCTATGACAGAAGTCGATGAAAAATGAAGAAGCATGTCCTTGAGGGTTTCAATGGCCCCCTCAGTCTGACCATCTGTCTGAGGATGGATGGCGATGCTCAAACGAAGCTACGTCTCAAAAGCCTCCTACAACCCCTTCTATAGCCATGATGTAAAATGTGTATCACGATCAGAGACAATCGTCATGTTTACTCCATGTACCCACATAATCTCTAGCACATAGAGTCATCCCTATCTCTCTACTGAACCCTTCTATCTGATCGGTAGGATGTGGGCCGACTTGGTTAGTCAGCAGAAGATCACCCAATTCATGTCACGTCATCTTGATGTACGTGGATGTCCTATCATGAAGACCATGGATATCCCTCTCACTTCCACTCTAGGATCTATAAAGGCTGAACCAAGACTCCTGGTACCTGATGTTTAGCCTTCACTTCATGACAAATGAGGCATCAATAGACAAACTCAACATCTACTTTCTTTATTCCATGCCACCAGTGTTGTCTTCAGAGGCCCTAGTACATCTTCGCCATTCATGGATGTACTACTAGAGGGTATGTATAGAACTCCCTAAAAAATACCTCCTGAAGTGACAAGAGTACCATGGTACGTCCTCTAAAAATAATGATGTTCTCCCCACCTTTAGAAAATCCATCAGGTGACTATCCTATAGATATATCGGGACGTCATGTCTCGCATTCAGCATCCCCACGTTGCGCCTCCCTGACTTGATGAATAAGTGGTGGAGTGAATGTAAGAGACTGCAGAAAAGCTACTCCATCTCAATCCATAAAGGATATCTGCAATGCGGCAAGCTGCTCTGTTTCATCACCTAATAGCTATATACCTAACCTCCTACTATGTGCATCTGCAAAAACATTCCTCTTCCTATGAGTATAGCCTATATCAATGTCATAGTAGTGGAGGAACTCAATCCAACATCATTGTCTCAGGTTCAGGTCATTCTAAAAGATGATATACCTGAGACTACTATAATCAGAGTACACAATAAAACGATCGCCCGTCTGATAGTGCGGCCACATCTTTAAGGTGAAGACCATTGCTGCTAACTCCAGGTCATGGGTATCATAGTTCTAATCATACTGTCTTAGGTGTCTGTAACCATAAACGATCACTAGATGCTCCTGCATCAAGACACAGGTGGTTCTGGTTCCTGATGCATCACATTGGACTACATACCCAATGCCTTCCTATGGAAGCCTCAAAATGGGGGAACAAGTTAGTCTCTGCATCTTCCCCTAAAACCACTATTCGAATCTCTCCGAACACACAAAGTGTTTCCCCATCTTCTTCAAGGATAATAGTGGTGCTACAACTCTGGATAAATCTTTCACAAATCATCAGTAGTATCCAGTCAAACCCAGGAAACTCCGAACTACCGTCACACTCCTGGGTGGCTCCGAAGAATGTACCACCTCGTTATTTTCTAGATCCACTGTAACTCCAGCCTCCATGATGACATGTCCCAGAATGTGAACCTCTCAAAATCAAAACTGGTATTTCAAGATCTTACCATAAAGTTGGTGCTCTCAAAGTGCGTCCAATACTACCCCCAAATGATAGGCATGTTCCTCCTCCGTAATCAAGTAGATCAGAATGTCGTCGACAAAGACTACGACAAAGTGATCAAGGTATGACTGAATGATCTTATTCATGAGTCCCATGAACCCTGATGAAGCATTTTTTATTCCAAATGGAATATCTAAGAACACGTAGTGGCCATACCGACACCTAAAGGCTGTCTTCTTCCAATCTTCTTCTCGTACTATGATCTGGTGATAGCCTGGTCTGAGGTCTATCTTTGAGAACCATTGTGCTCCCTTCAACTGATCAAATACATCATCAACTCTCGGTAGTGGGTACTTGTTCATCATGGTAACCTGGTTCATGTGCCGATATTCAACACAAAGCCTCAAGCTTCCATCCACCTTTTTGGTGAACAGAATCGGGGCTGCCCGGGGAGAGACACTGGGTTGAATGAATCCCTTACCCTGCAAGTACTCCAGCTGTACCCAAAGCTCAAGAAGCTCTGCGGTAGCCATCCTATAATCTAGTGTAGATATCTGTGAATTCCTGAGGTAGAAGTCAATGTAAAAGTCCACCTCTATATGAGGAGGTATACCTGGGATATTATCCAGGAAAACATCCATGTACTGGTCCACTGGTGCATGATAACTTGAAAAATCCACATCAACATCTCTAAGGGTAAGTCTAGCCTACTGACGAGGGATCTATTGCTCTATCCTCCATGAATGTCCATCATAAACTACTAAATCTCCCTTCTCGTCGGTGAAGGTAATCTTCGTCCCATCCATGTAGACACACCGCTCTTTGTGCATAATACAGTCAATCTAAACATGGGATATAAATAAAATGTCCATACCCAATATGATATCGTAAGGCATAGATGCCACTACTAGAAGATCCCAGCCGAAGCACTTGCCTAGTAGAGTATGATCGCACTTCCGGAACCAGTGCGTAATCGTCGAATCCACTCTCATATGAATCTCTATCCAAATGGATCGAGCCAGCACTTTTTTCAGAATCTCCAAGCTCCGAACAAGGGTAGTGGAAATAAAACAATGACTGGAACCTTTGTCTATAAGTACTGCAGCTAAGGTGGAGTACACACATATTATACCTTGTATCATATCTAGATCGCCATGATCGTAAGCCTCAGCTGCATGGAGCTGAGCTCTCCCCTATCCACCTGCTCCCTACGGTCGGGGTGGACTTCCTGGGGGAGGTGGCAATAACATCTCGAATTGTCACCCACCGCCAACTGCACAACCAGCTCCTCTGCCACAACCACCTACTCCGTGCGAAAAACCTCGATCAAATCTATGTATCTTCATAAGAGGTCCTTGGACCATTTGTTTATCATCCATATAATGGGTCGTATAGTCACAGGCCATGTGACCCTGCCTACTGCATGAGAAACACTGCATGCTCCTAGTACGACTAGCTCTGCTTCGGGTTCCCCACACAACCGACTCTCAATCATGTTGTCTTGATCATGTAGGTATGTTCCTCTTGGACCTTTGTGACATTTGTCTTCAGATAGCTAAAAAGACTCCAATATTAGATGACTAGTAGTGGGTCTCGCTGCTAGTGTCCTTTCAGCAAGGAAACTCTCCACCAGAAGGGATCTCTCTAACACCCTCTCCTACACCGTGATGTTGTGCGAGATCACCGGAGACCTGATCTCCTACCTGAGTCCCTTCTTGAAGGTATGGGCCCGGAAGAATGGGTCATGCACAGTATCTATGAAGTAGCGTGAGAGGTTAGTGAACCTCGTTTATTACTGACTTAGAATCATGCTGCTCGACTATAGATGGAGTAGCTCTTGTATGTGAAGTGTGGGAAGAGTCTCTAGAAAAAACTCCTCCCGAAACAGGCTCTCAAAGCCTATCCAGAGAAGTGTCACCTCGTTGTGGACCTAGAGCATCAAGCTCCACCATCTTCCCGCTGCTGCCTGTAGATGCCTAGCAGCATGTATCACTATGATATCGGCTGGTGTCCCTACCAATTGGAAAACACTCACCACGACCTCTGTCCAATCCTCAACTAAATAGTGGTCGGTATCTCCCCTGAACCTGTGTGGGCTCTAGTGTAGGAACTTGTCCAACGTGCTCAAGCGTCCTGCATTATCTACGGCTGGGTCTAGTGGGATTGGTGGCCTAACGGGTAATGGTACTGTTGGTGCCTTCACAAGTGCCTCTACTGGAAGAGGTCCCTACACCTAGGCCTCACCGTTCGGTGGAATATCAGTGTGTACAACACTTGGAACACTAGTTGGTTGTCAGCATGGAGGCATCTTGAAAAGAAACTGGTGAGCTATGGTTAAAAATTTATACCTGGTGAGATGACCTAGTGAGCGGACTTCAAGAAAACTTTTGAAAACACAAAAGCAATTATTGTTTTCTTGCACAGAGTCAGAAATCAGAAGTCAGGGTCCTGGTGTGTGGATACGTCCACTGCCGCACCAACATTGGACTCCTTGAATTGATAATTGCACTTACTACACATAACACTATTTCTTCACAGTAATGATTAGAGTCCTATATTCCGCGGTATAACCGACAAATCCGATAACAATTTTTCACAATTCGTCCCTCAGGGGCCATGTCGTGACTACCCCAAGCCCAACTTCCCTTGGTCATTGGCTGGAGACTAGCGCCAAAGGTGTAATTTTCGAAAATTGGGAAGAAATTGCCTTTATAACCTATAACAACTCACAACCGTGTACACAGTCGAATACCAACAGAAGTAATCTGTATAACAAAAAGAGTGTTAAAATGAAAAAGGGGTAGAATAAAAGCCCCTCAGTAAAGTTACGAGGAACCGAAAGTTCAAGTACAACTGAGGAAAAATGAAAAACAGCTACTAGGTTGTCACCTGAGGTTCTGAAATGCCTTGATCGATTGTGATCACTGAGAGGGGAGGGGTGAATCAGTGATAACTTTTTCTTTTTATGAATTGTTCCCTTTGGATTATCAATTCAACCTCTGCAGCTGGTTAAAGCCTAGATCTACTCTTTTAGTGGTGCATTAATAATGAGAGCACAGAACACAGAGATTTACAAGGTTCGGTACAAAGACCTACTCCTTGCCGTGTTGGTTACACCCCCCAACCCGGATTCTTCACTATGCCAAAAGATGATTACACAGTAATTGGTTATACCCCCCAATTACAAGTTGGTTAAACCCCCCAACTCCACAGCATCATCTTTATCATGCTCCACTTCACTTCTTCAAAGGTGTTGTTCAAAACATCATGTAGCTCAACAGTCTTCAAAGATCTTGTTGGTCTTGCTCACCAAAAAACCAATCACTTAGAATGATCAGTTCTTTTGCATTCACACACTTAAGTGTGTAATCCTCTTCTTCTTATGGTTTGTCACTCTTTTTCACTTGTTCACACATACACAACTCATTTTGAATGTACTCAAATGGGTACAAGCCGAACCTCGGCCTCTTCCTTTCTTTGCACACTCACAAGCCTCGGGCTCTTCACTTCACACACACTCAAGGTGTGTTCTTCACTTTTCACACAAGGTGAAATCCTCCTCACTTGCTAAGAACACTCATGCAAGCCTACGGCCTTCTTCCTTCATTGCACACACAAAGGCTACGACCTCGGGTTCTCTTGAATGCAAATAACCCATAGGGTCCTCTTACTCCATTTGCACACACACACTCAAAGTGTGAACTCCACTGCTCTTCAAGAGCCGCGCAAGCACAGTGGGTGCAAGGGCCGTGCAAGGGTGCAGCCAACCTCTTCCTTTACAACTGTCGTGCAAGTGCTTACCGCGCAGGGGGCCGCGGTGCACCGAGGGGGTGCGCAAGTTCGCGCTGCACACCCTCCTTCCTGTCGCGCAAAGGATAGCACGCAGGGGGTCACTTTCGGGCCTCGGGTGGCACCGAGAACAACATCCGCGCAAGGTAGTTGCGCGGTGGCTTTTTCTTCGCGAGGCAGAAGGCTCTCGCGGATCACAATTTTTTTCAGCAACACTCCTCGAGGGCTCGGCCTCATTTTTATAGGCAGAGGATAAAAAATGGATTCCGCGGAATTCAGCATATGAAAGCCCGATAAAAGTGGCGTTTTGAAAACTTCAAACGCGGGCAGAGAATCTCGTTCTTTCTCTCTGCACAACGCGGACTTCCTCTCCTTCTCCTTTATCCACGTGCATGCATTCTCGAACGCATGCATGGCCTCTTTGATACTTGTCCATGCATAGCACGAACACAAGAAGCCTCAGCAACTCCGTTTGCCTCGGCTTATGTCCAAAATCCTCCATTCATCATGTGCATGCATATTTTATTGCATGGTTGTGTTCAGTTGGGCCATACAAACTCAATGGTGTCTTCATCTTCGTCGGAGGTGGCCGGAATCTCGAAATCATCCCTCGGATGGCGCCTGGTTCGTCGGAGGCTCGTGGGTGGCTTCGAACGAGCTCAAGGAAGAGGATGAACTCTCCGGCCGTTGGATCGGGTGATCAGAAGACTTTGGATGGCCGGGATCTGAAGATCTTGCGCGGGATCGATCGTGCGGTCGGGATCTGGCGCGCGATCGATCGAGCGGCTCAGATTCGCTCCTGGAAATTTTTCTGCGTCCCACATCAAAACGGCGAGCGGATTTTCCGCGCTTTATCACCCTGGCGCTGCCTCAGCCCCTCGATTGAACTTCCAACCTCCACGGTGCCGCCCCGCACCGTGTTCTCCCTGCGGGCGCACTCTTGCGCCCACTCACGCCTCCTGCGGGCGCGCTCTAGCGCCCACCATGCACACTGCGCTCCTCCGGGCGTGGCCCTGGCGCCCACATTGCGCCTGCGGGTGTGCCCCTGCCTCAGGGCTGCTGCCTTGGCCTTGAGGGTTCCCCATGGGCGTGGCGACCTTGAGTCCCACATGTGCCTTGGGTGATGACCCTCGGCTAGCCTCCTTGGTGGCCTAATTTTTGCTTCTTTGTAGAACAAGTCCTTTGTGTAAAAACAAAGTGACCAAGTTCAAATGCCAAATGCCACATCACTATTCATCTTCTCCCAAGCCATTCTTCCTCTTCATTTCTTCTCATCTTCTTATTCATTTGAATTCCTCAATGCTTCTTCTTCATTAGAATTCCTCCAATTCTCATCAACATTTATTCATTACTTAGGAATGGAATTCCCGAAGGTTCTTCTTCAACTGAAGCTCCTGAATCAAATAATTCTTCAACATTCTTCAATGATCCAATCAGAGATCAAGTTGGAACTTCTTCAAATTCACATGCACTAAGAGTTAGTGCATGGACTTCATTAAAACCACTTCATCCACTTAGAACTTATGGATGGTTCACTTCTTCAACTCCTCATGCATTGTCACTACAATGCATGGTCTTATGATATTGTTGTGACATTGTATCATCTTGATACAAGGTTCTTTAAACTTTAAGAACAGCTCAACAATCGTCTGATTTAATGATGATACTCCATCATCATCCATTCTTCAAGTGGTGTAACTTAGTATCCTCTTGATACAAGTATTGAACCATTAAGATCAGTTCTTCAACCGTCTGATATTATGCTTCCTCAATTATCAATCTTCAAGATGTACTTCATCAGATGGCACACGAAGACAAGTTATTGACAACAAATGAAATCACTTCACTTGGGCACAACAATCTCCCCCTTTGTATTTGGTTGTCAATACTCCTAAGCACACATAGAGAATGTCGTGTGCCTGATGATTTCTCCCCCTTATTGGCCAACAAATGCAAAGGGATGAATGGATACCATACTCAGAATATAGAGCTTATGGAACCTGCACATCTTTAACTGCCAATGCTCCCCCTCAGGGGATGCACTCATCTCCTTCAATTCCCTGCATGTCAGTACAAGAATACAAAAAGTTAGGGAATAAGGAGGGACCTTCTTCTTCCTCAAGTTAGAGGAGAAGGCTGAACATGAAGATTCAGCCTTAGCTCAGCAACTTTTTCTGTAGGCATAGCTTGTATCCATTGTTCAACTGCTTCAGCCACTGTGTGAGGTTCAACTTGAGAAACCCGTGCACTCTGATCTTCCAATCTCAACATTCTTCTAGTTCTTACTGAGGAGTGTGGTTCACCCAGGACATTTTCTGTGTCAGTATGCTTCTTCAATTGGTTGTATGTCATTCCACTTTTATTACCTTCCTCTTCATCACTGGTGTATTCAGATTTGATCTCAATTTGAAATAGGTTTCCAGTGGTTCTTCTTCCTTGAGTGATGATCTGTCCATCCATCGAGCTCTTGATGATTCATGAATCTTTCTTGAACAGTACTTCATGACCATCATCACATAACTGACTTACACTCAGCAGGTTGTGTTTCAATCCTTCGACAAATAACACATCATTGGATTTTAGATTTGTTGTTTCAACCAGTGCCTTTCCAACTCCCTTGATTTTTAGAGAACAATTATTTCCAACCACCACAGTTCCTCCTTCATGACTTTCTATGTTGTTTAGAATTTTTATATCACCAGTCATGTGTGATGAGCATCCACTATCAAGAATCCATGACTTGTTTCTGCTGCTGGCTTTTGGAGCAACTTCAGCAAAGCATGTGATTTCTTCAGTGGTTTCCTGAATGCCTTTCCCTTTCATGTCTTTGACATTTTGTTCGAGAAGAGTAGTCAAACATTTATCAGCTCTATGACCTTGTTGGTCACATCTTCCACAAGCTTCACTTAGGCAGTCAAATGTGTTCAGAATTGGAGGTTTTGATACTTTCTGCACAACACTCTGGGTTTCAAGATGTCTCCCCCTTGACTCATGCCTCATTCTTGGAAGAGACATGTTATACCAGCATGCATAGGCCTTATGACCAAACACACCACAACAGCAGTAGCCTCTAAACTTTGACCTTTTACGCTGATAAGAGTCATGTTGTAATTTCCTGTCCAAGATTTGAGTAGTCCTTCCTGAGGATTTCATTTCTTCCACTGAAGATGATTTTGAACAGGTTTGTTTATGACATGTTTGTATCAATTTTATCTTTGAACCTGCATAGTTAGAAATAACAGATGTAAATTGAGATTTACTGAGTGGTGAGTCGACCTGCCTCTGAGAACCAGTGTGAGATGATTCTGCCTTGACCTCAACAGCCTTGTTAAAGTCTTCTCTCATATTTTTCAAGTTATTTTGTGCTTCAACCCACTTGGACTGTGTTACTGATTGTTCTTCTTCTTTGAGGTGAAGTTTCTCCTCAAGATCTTTTGCTATCTTATCCAGCTCAGCTATCTTCAGTTTGTGTCTCTTGATTTCATCAATGTACATTGTCTCTTTCTTCATACGTTCTTCCAAATCCTCAGTCATCCTTTTGGTTTCCTTTTGTAACAATCTCTTCTCTTTCTTGAGTTTAGTGTTCTGTTCAAGGCAAGCCACTAGTTCATCTTTAAACATGTGTTCGAGCTCTGTTCGTTCATTTTCATCATCTTCACTGCTGCATGTGTCAAACCCCTTTTCCACATGAGCCATAAAATTCGTTTCTTCTTCTGATTGACTGGCTGAAGTGAAGTCTAATTCTTCCTCTCTGCTAACATAGCTTCTTCTTTCACCTGGAACAAACCTTTTCTTTCTTGCACCAGATCTATTTCTTTCTCTTGGGTATCTACTCCATTTCTTTTTTTGTGACTTATCTTCTTCAACTTCCGAAGCACTAGATCTTTTCTCGGGACAGTTAGCAGAAAAGTGTCCGATGTTATTGCAATTGAAACACCTCGATGGTAATTTACCTTTTCCCCTGAATTTAGTTTTTCCAAACCATTTAGATAAAAGAGAAATAACCTTGTTGAGATCTTCATCCTTTTCTTCATTGTCCGACTCATTTGATCCTAAGACTTCGTCATCTCTTATCTTGAGTTGTCTCATGGCCTCGAAAGCCATCTCATCCTTGATCTTCTTTTTGAATACTGGAATCTTCCTCATTTCATATGTAATGATAATGTTGTGAAGTTCATCAAGAGAGAGATCATCTCTGTCTTCTAGTGCGGAGACTTTGGGATCAAACCTGTCAGGAAAGTTTCTCATTAGTTTTTTAACAATAGTTGAGTCCTCCAACTTTTCTCCAAAGCCTCGAATGTTACTGACAATTTCATTGACTCTTGTAAAATAATCGTCAATACTTTCTTCTTCTCCCATCTTAATATCTTCAAACCGACTTCTCCGAATTTGTAATTTAGCTTCCTTGACTTTCATGTTGCCTTCATAACTACTCTCCAATTTGTCCCAAATTTCTTTGGCATTCTTGAGTCCCATGACTTTTGTGTAAACCTTTTCTGAGAGAGACATAAGAATGGCATTTTGAGCTTTACCATCAACTTCCATATTTCTTTTCTCAGCAGGTGACATAGCAGCTTCATCAGCATGAGGAGGGAATCCAAATAAGGCTGCATTTCTAACTTCAAGGCCGAGAGATAGAAGGTAGGATAACATCCGATTCTTCCAGCTGTGGTAATTTTTTCCATCGAATGTAGGAACACCCCTACTATTAACAGAATTCAGATTGTCCATCTTCTCAGAAGTAGATCCTTACAGAGGGAACCTCCCTCTGATACCACTTGAAATGCCTGGATCAGTTGTGATCACTGAGAGGGGAGGGGTGAATCAGTGATAACTTTTTCTTTTTATGAATTGTTCCCTTTGGATTATCAATTCAACCTCTGCAGCTGGTTAAAGAATAGATCTACTCTTTTAGTGGTGCAGTAATAATGAGAGCACAGAACACAGAGATTTACAAGGTTCGGTACAAAGACCTAATCCTTTCCATGTTGGTTACACCCCCCAAAACGGATTATTCACTATGACAAAAGATGATTACACAGTAATTGGTTATACCCCCCAATTACAAGTTGGTTAAACCCCCCAACTCCACAGCATCATCTTCATCATGGCTCCACTTCACTTCTTCAAAGGTGTTGTTCAAAAGATCTCGTTGGTCTTGCTCACCAAAAAACCAATCACTTAGAATGATCAGTTCTTTTGCATTCACACACTTAAGTGTGTACTCCTCTTCTTCTTATGGTTTTTCACTCTTTTTCACTTGTGAACACATACACAACTCATTTTGAATGTACTCAAATGGGTAAAAGCCGAACCTCGGCCTCTTCCTTTCTTTGCACACTCACAAGCCTCGGGCTCTTCACTTCACACACACTCAAGGTGTGTTCTTCACTTTGCACACAAGGTGCAAGCCTCCTCACTTGCTAAGCACACTCATGCAAGCCTACGGCCTTCTTCCTTCATTGC